>CM068370.1:109257499-110457499 GCA_034769895.1 Magicicada septendecula
TGAATTAATTAAAAGTTGCATTTACGTGGTATACATTGGAACCCACACTTGTAAAGACTAAATCAATATTTAAATGTTATACGTATGAATTATGTTTCCTATTATATTTATATGTGTTATATATATAATATATATATATATATTATAACAAATTTAATACGTGTGGTTTATATGACTTGTGAAGCCCCACGATCTTGGAGCGCCATATATAACAAAATAAAACGGTTGCTGAAATGTTTTCTGTGTTGTTGTGTTTTTGCAACGTGTGTAACGAGCACCTACCTGCTGTCCGTTCTTGCGGCTTCTTCCGACTATGGGCGTGTGGATTTGTGATTTGAATTCGAAAGTAGGTTCACAGCAATAAAAATACAGTGTTGGGTAAAAAATCGGGGTTTATTATCCTAATCACACATAAGAATGGAAAAACTTATAGTTAGAACAATTCTTACGAACTAAAACAGTAAATAGAAACTGGTATGATGTTTTCTGAATGATTATTATTATTCAGAAAATGAGCTTGTTATTTTCAAATTATATTAACTGTATTTATCTTGATTTCAAAGAAGTTAGTTTAAAATAATTTAATTTATGGATTTAATTTAATTTGCAATTCTTTTGAAATGATTTTAATTACTCTAAAATGCTTGTAAATATTCTGAAATAAACTAGCCGTGAATCTAGTTCAACGTGCCTTCATTTACATGTGATTTTACTCACGTATACTGCAGTATAAGTAATTAATTAATTCTCTGTTAAGATTTGTATAGCGCTTTTCCTTTTATCTATATCTAATTCTTATCTAGGGCTTATTAGTTACTCATACATGCTATACAGATTATCACAATTGAATATTTCTTATTAATTTAGAGTCTCTGATTTATCGGCATCTGAATTATTTCTTTTAAAATGATTTTAAAAAAGGAAAGGAAAAATTGATCTTTAGAGAAGTGAATAATTTGATTTTTACTTCCCTGGTTCAGAAGATGATGTAGAGATGCTCCGGAAATTCCTCACTGTCCTGGTCTAATCTGCTAGAGACGACGATCTACTGAGCGTCCTGGATTTTGGCGATGAGTTCGGGAATCAGCAACACTCTGCTCCTTCTGCTACTGGTGATGGTTTTACGTCTGTAGTTTTAACTGCTACAACTGCGTCAGGCTCCTCGTTCGATTCACGTTTCACTTCAGCGTGTGTGTCTCGTTACGGGTTGTCGCTCTGCTCGTCAGTTCTTCAGCTCGTACCACTGGTTATAGACGGCCTCTTCTGTCGTACTCTTGAAGTGATTTCTTGTAGTATATAGTTGATCTCTTGCGTGCGTACGCCAACACTTAATGTATTGCGCGGTACGCTTATTTGTTGATAAGTAAGAGTATCTTGAATAGACGAATTATTACGAGTCGTTACAGTTGATCTGTTGAACAACACGATCGTAATTATGCGTGTTGACACCTCGAGTCTTCACAGATGAGTTTTCACAAATGTATGTTACTAAGACGATTGAAGATGTACATGTGTTCCTCTTGAGTACTGGCAGTCCAGTGTTCTTTCAGCCGAAAACTCTGCGTTAGTTCCAATTTCTTTGAATGATTTGATTGGTTGACACACTCTCCCTTCTACTTGAAATTTGAGTCACCTCATTCCGTGAGGACGAAACTAATTCCCACAATCTGAGAATTAATATTATTTTTAATATTCTGAACACACCGGATTTTAATTTATATTGCGATTATCTTGGCTGCAAGCCAAGTTATGCTAATTCTAAAATATACATTTGGTTGTTAATTCTTATGACTATTACATATTAAAAGCTCTTCTGTGTAGCTCAATTACTAAGGAAGTTATTAACATAAAATCGATTATCTCTCTTCATGTTTAATTATATTAAATACAATTCGCACACCCTATTATTAATATTTCGGCAAACATTTTGGCTATTTTGGTTTTTGCCTAAATTTACCGGTTTCCGAAATATTAACAATTGAGAATTTGGGCGTGTCCCTTATTTGTTATACTGTGTGTGATTACGTAACGGCAGCTGACGTTGGCGTGTGAGCCTGTACAATGCGTTAAGATGCACGCTACATCATAAGAGTTGAATTTCAACTCCTTAAATTTGTTTAAACATTGATATAGTAAACCCTTTACATATAACTCCAAATAAATGAGATTTGGTCACGTTATTATATATATATATATATATATATATATATATATATATATATATATATATAATAGGGTTGCTACAGCTAGTGCCATCTCCCTTCCTTCAACCTGGCTTTCCAATTCTCCCGATGTTCCTTTTGTCCTTCCTCAAGTGCTATACTTTTCATAGATTCATCCACTTCGTCCCTCCAAGATCTTCTCGGTCTTCCCCTTTTTCTCCTCCCTAATGGACTCCATTCCGTCACTTTGTTGATCCACCTATATTTTGCGCTCTCCGGACATGACCGTACCACACCAATCGTTTTTCTTCGACGTAGTCAATTATGCTTCTTTCCGTTTCCATTCTTTTTTTGATCTCCTCGTTTGTTATTCGGTCAACACCTACTCCAATATTCCATCTCCGTTGCAAGAAACTTTCTTTCATTCTTTTTGTTAATAACCCATACTTCCGTTGCATACGTCATAATGCTTTGGACTATGGTGTGATATTTTTATGGTGTGATTTTATTTATGGTTGGATCATTTTTGTGTGCTTTTTCTAATATTTTTGTCCCATATAACACTGTGTAATTGTCTAATCCCTGTTCTAGTCTGCCCTAATCTAATTTTTTAATTCCTCTTCCGTTGTGCCTTGTTTACTCAATGCCATACTTTCCTCCATCTCTGAAAATCTTTTTGATTTTATAAATAAGAAAACGGAACATTGTATACTTGAAGACAACTTTTGATTAGAAATAAGAACCTTTGTAAATCTGTTATGGGAAAACAAAGAGCGGTATATCTCAGTCTCAGTCTAGCAAAGTACACTGCTGTAAATTTCTCTTCGTTTGCAGAAGAATTAAAATTTATGCAAAACAAGTAAGATAAATAGCAACAATTAGCTTATTACTGAAATGTAATGTGTAAAATCTACAATGGCGAAAGGATATTTCTTAGACTAAAGGGGTAATATTTTAAGTATCGCAAGCCTTTAAATGAATAAACGTAATTAATATAAAATCGTAATTATACTTCATATACAGTTTTATAACACAATTTCATATACAGTTAACCTAGTTGCACACAGATCGATTTCGATCGTTCGGAAAAATATCGTACGATATTTTATCGTATGTGAGTTGCTTGCACACACCACGGTTTTTTTTCCGTGTAGAGTGCAGTTGTTTTAGCTCGAGATCACTCACAGTTGTATGGAAAATGAATCCAAAACGTGTTGTTGCTATGTGGTTGGTATACCGTCTCTCAGGCGTGGTAGGATTAAACGAACTTACCGGGTTCATCCAATTAACGAGAAAAGGGAACACGCAGGAACATTCCACACATTTTTAGAAGAATTTGGAAATGATGAGAACAAGTTTTGTTTTTTAACTATGTTCGTATGTCAATACCATCGTTCGATGAACTGCATGAACCTCCTCATTATTAAACTAATAATATTATTAAAGCATTTTATGAGTTCGATTGAAATGTTTATAAACCAAAAAAACCTAATATTTTTATTTAATAAAATTTTGTAATAATATTACTTACTTTTATGAAATAGGTCCCAGTTTGGTCAGAAGCAACAAGGCAAATGAAGACAGATTTTTACCGTACGAATATAACTTGTGTAGTGTGCAAGCGTACATTGGGTCACGTATGCCACTGAATTCACGGAAACGGCACGGCGACCGTCTCTTTTAGTGGCAGTGGACGGCAGCTACACGGCGATCGTGGCGTGCCGTGTGAAGATCGAACTGTGTCCAAGCTCCCATGATCTTTTTCGTTCTACTAAAAGAATTTGATCGTACGAGGTCGCGATAGTTAAAATGATAGTTTTGATTTGGTCGTGTTAGTTAAAATTTTGTCTTACTAATACAGTACGTCGCTTACAAGCCTATGTTCAGTACAAATATTCTGTAAAAAAGAAAAATAAGTTGCCTATTAATCGTGATCGCGCTTTGTACAGATTTCACATTTTGTGACTTCAAAGTACTTCAACTATACAATTTGTTCGCCCTTTAAGTGCCAAATTATTGTTTACAAGGCAGCTCGTTAGCTCTAATACTCTTTGTAACTTTCACGTCTGTGTGCGTTTGGACTTTGCTTTATAATTTTGAATAAGGTATGTGTATCAACTGAAATGTTTGACCCTCAACAAAGTTCCCTTTTGGCTACTCAGCTGGTTGTCTGCGTATTGATACACAAAACACGAACCTTGACGTTTATTGAAGTTTGTTAAAGCCGGTGGACACAAATCAAAATGTTATTTTATTAATTTAAACTATAGCAGCTTGAAATTATTTTATTAATTTAAACTATAGCAGCTTGAAAGTGCTTTCATTTATTTGCACTCAGTACAGACATAGCAGATAAGAATCCATTAAAACTCAGTTTGTTTATCCTTTTCTTCATCGCACCGAGTTTTTTTTTTAATTTTGTGTTTAGGAAAGTAGGTATTTTTGTGTCAGAACACATAGACCACATAGTTTCTTACTGGCAACGTGTTATCTTTATTGTTTATTATTATTTATACTTTAACTAAACCATGACATGATTTTTCAGTAGAAACGTTCATATACTTCAATGTTACAAATGATATAAAAAATGTAAAACTTATAATAAGCAGAGATGGTTGAGGTAGAAACAATCGTTCCGGACGTTGGTAATATAGCATATACGTAGTTTACGAAAGACGATAAAAGTTATATATGAATTCTTAAAGTTCTACAACAGGAAACAACACCGTCCTCAATACTTAAGATAACATTGAAGGCATTATTGTCGATTTCATTTCTAAAAGTACTACTACTACTGCGACTACTACTCCTAATACTACTACTACCACCACCAGCACAACCACCACCACTACTACTACTATTACCACCACCAGCACCACGACTTGCGTAAAAATAATAAATCAATAAGAGTAAAAAATGATTTCGAAAACATATTAATGGTCTTCTTCTTTTTACTATTAAAGTGTAGTAAAACTACCAAAGAATATAAACTTACCAAGAGCATCCTCTTTTACTAGGACAATAACAAAAACCAAACATGGGAAATTATTTGGAAAAAGCTTAGTGCAAGTAATGAATGAGATATTTTGAAAACGATGTTAAATTATATAGCGAAAATATGTCGTTAAGACTTGGCATTAGATTTATGTTCATGAATATTTATTATCTTATATTGTTAATTATTGTGTACTAGCTGTTACCCGCGGCTTCGCACGCAAATATTTGACTTTTAATAAGTATTTTAATATAATGTTTATTGTCTATGTCTATTTGGCTTTCTGTCAGCTCGTATAACAATTTTGTACTCATTAGTCAAATTCTCTCCAAAGTTGTTTTCAACACTTGTACTATTTTAACTTTTACTAAATTATTATGTTGGTGCAACAGCCTTTGTAGATTGAAAAGTACCCGTTTATAAAGCGTTTGGAAATATTTATAAAGTACCTGTTAAAACAAAAACGCCAAATTCTTTATTTTAAGTCTTACTGTGTTCGAAGCATTGTATAACACATTGAATGTTATGTGTTCCTCCACCATGGCTTTTATTTATTTCAGCAGTAAGCTAAAAACCAAAAACCGTTGTCACATAACATCACAAATGAAAAAAACACGTATTTTCGCTTTGCATTAACAATACGCTTACGCTTATTAATACGCTTCGTATTATAGAGCAATTTACAATTAGTACACTTCTTCTTTTCCACATCGTAATATATCGATACTTATTATATAAAACATCGAAAATGTACTGCAGGAATGGATAAATGTACAGTTCCGATGCCGCTAAATAGCTTTTGTTTGTTTATTTGTTACTATAGTAATTAATTCAGATCTCCATGGTATTTTTGACATCCTCAATATATTTAATTACTTATTCATTGCATAATCATAAATACGTATAAACATAAATTTTATAATCGTTTAAGACAATTACAAAATATATAGACGTATCTGAATACAGAATTACAAAATATATCGATACAATCGCATATTAAAAATACTAAAACCTGTAGGAACGGATAAAGGTACAGTTACGATGCCGCTAAATATCATTTGTTTATTTACTTGTTACTATGATAATTAATTCCGGTCTCCATGGTGTTGTTGACAACTTTATACTTGTCAACGAAAAGGCATAATTAAAAGGGCCTAAATCGTGCGAACGGGGCCAAATATCAAATTGCAAGTTAGACTGTATTTTGCGCCTCGTGTCAAAGGTTACCTGTGGAAAATTTGGTGGCAATCGGTATAATGGTGTGGATTTGTATTCAGTACACATAAATCCTCAGACTTTGAGCTTTATATATATAGATTACTGAATTCAAGAAAACAGGAACAGTGTGGTTTATCATATTAACGGCGTTAATTTTACAGTACTCTTTGTTGTTTACCGCTGCACTTTGCTTATTTTACAAAACACCTTCCCTTAATTTATTTCTGTACATTGCAGTCTTGCAGTTTCAATTTCATTTGTCAATCTCATGTTTTGCAGACCTGCTTTCCTACACATTTGTGGTGTACGTTTTAAACACTTACTCAGGAACCTTTTCGTCACCACACTTCTCATGTGTCTCTCTTCTCTTTTGCCTATCAGTATCTTTTGTGCCTACATTCTCTAACTCTAACGTTAATACCCGCCTGTTTTAGCATAATCTAGCTGACACCACATCATCTTTTTAAAGTTTGAATTTATCCTTATTATATAATTCTGTCCAGTGTAAATGTTTATAGCCACAAACCACTTTATTAACGATTTAAACTATTTTTCAGCTCTGTGTTACACCGAATTCAGTCTATTCATTGTGAATTTTCACCTAAGACGTGGAGAAAGAAATTTTTGTAGGCTTTCGGTGTATCGTGGCCTCTTTTTCTTCGATCTTGTAACGAATAATTGATAATAAACTTTTTAATAATAGTAAACAAGTTACTAATAATCTGTCGCTAGTCATGATTATTTTTTGAGGATTTCGGTAAATTATTATTGATAAATGACAAAGCTCTAACTCCACGGAAGATTATATATGTGTTTAGCTGAGGTTATACATATGTTATTTGTTTGTTAACTGCCCTAGAATATTCTACGTTAATTTCTCCTGCTTCAAATGCTAAAATATAAAATTGTTATGTATGTCCGTTTATTATATTTGCCGTAACAGTTTATGAAAAATATATTGTTACAATTGGTTACTATAATATGAGAGAGCTTATAGTATTTATTTGTGTGTGCGATATGTGAGTGCACAATCTATAGGAAAGTAACCAAAATATTCGTTTTTATTATACTTTACCATGTGAACCTAACAGTCTTTTGGGCAAGAACTGCCTTAAACCAGAAACGTGACACTCCTCTTTAGGCAGTAAATACAAAGTTAAAGGCGGGCGTGGTTTTGTGAACTTCATTAGGAAGCGGACGCTAAACATAGTCAAAGGCAGTGAGGAGACTTACCACGGTGATGCAACTTAACTGGGAGAAGAGCGCCAGCTGCTTTTCGGAGCTGTTTCAATTTTTCAGTTCGACTTCGAGGCGTGAAGCCAATTTAAACCGGAGGCAACATCGCCGGCGTAGACTTAACGTACCTCAGAAAGAATGAGACGTTATGACGAGCAAGGAAAGCAACCGGTTAAGGTATAAGACTTCCAGTCAACTTCCGTAAGAACAAACCCTAATATTTCCTTTACAGTGTTAAGCGACGGGGGCACACTTCAAACTTTGATAGTTTGAATTGCATTGACTGAAAACATACTAGTACAGAATTATATTGGTGTTTCTAAAAACTCAGTGTATTATTTAGGAGATCATGAAAAAAGAAAAACTTTAGCGGAAATATTTTTAATTAAAGTCTACAATATGTTTCCACAAATTGACGTGTTCTGACATTATTACGTAAAGAATCAAAAGGCTCCTGCACAGTTTCATTATTTTGTGTTCTCCTCAGTCTGACACGTAACCAGCTTCTCCATTTCAGTTTGAAAAAAAAAAATGAAACATTGTGATAAGAATGTAGGAAACAGTACATTTTATGTCACGTCTGACATTTTCTTTAATATGTATACACAGAGCATACGCTTTAGTAATCTACTGAGAGACAATAATATTCCCTGGCTCCAAATAAAAAATGTACTATAGTGGAGTTAATGTCTGGTATACTCCATCAATTCGTATATAATGCCTCATTAACGATAGGATTCCCTTAGCGTACTTTAGACAAATCTTTAATTCTTACCGTAATTGTAAGGAAAGGGTTAACATACATATGGTAATTAAAATGTTAGTATTATTTTAGACTAGTTCTTTAACAATATACACCATTTCGAACAGCCAGGGCTTATACTTTGTGTTAAAAACTATACTATCTACTGTAATATAATATAATAATAAAATATAATATAAACTCTAGTACTATAAACTAAAGTACTTTTTGCATTAAACTATGTGAAATAACGTTATTCAAAAATCATAGAGTACAAGGATAAACTTAATATTTTTCCAGCTGTGCTGACGTCAATAAAGAGTTTTATTTAAGTCCCGTAGTTATAAATCTTATTGTAACTAATTTGTATTCAGTATACAGTACCGTTAAATTTTATACCTTATTTTAAAATACATGGTTAGAGACCCAGTTCCGTTGATGGCTGGGAGTGGAGAACTGCGCCTCTTCCCGGTCATCGCGGTAGGAATGCTGTAAACGGAGCTTTTCTCTTGTACATCGTCTGCCATTTTGGCGATCGCAAATTCCCAGCAGCTTCGTCGGAAGGCCTGCAAGTCACTACGTAACTTGCCGGCCGCCCGATTGAAGCTGGCCTTGTCGTCCGGATCTCGCGTCCGCTGCCACCGTCTCCGAAGTTTGTTCTTCTCTAAAGCGAGAAGACGGACTTCTTCTGGGATCCGGTGGTAATCGGCGTTAGGTTGGGCTTCATTCGTGAGCACACGCCGACGGAAGAGATCACGGCATCACCGAACAAGGCGACCGCCTCGTCGATGTGCTGAGTGGTATCGAGCGGAACTTCCTCGGGAAGTCTGCGAAAAAAGGCAGGCCCGAATCGGTCCCACTCGACCACTCATCGTACTGCTCTCCCAATCGTGTGACGGGTAGGTACGTGCATCTCGATGGGACAATGGTCAGAGGACAGCTCCGTTAACAAGGAGACCTCAATCTGGTTGACAACGCCCTTGACAACAGCAATGTCAAATATGTCAGGTCGGGCTCCAGGTCGGCGAGGATAATGCGTCGGTAGTCCGGGTCCGTAGGCTCGAAGGTGGTGGTCGTGAAGGTACCTGCTAAGCGCCCTCCCGGATGGTGTAGTCAGACGACTACCCCAGTCGCGGTGTTTGCAGTTCAGGTCACCTGCAAGAATAACCTTCCTATGCGCCCTGAAAAGAGCAGACAGGTCGGCGTCTAGAACTGGAGCGGTCGGCGGTTTGTAAGCCGAAACCAGGAGGACACCTCCGAGAACTCCGGGGAGTTCAACGGCGGTGGCCTCGATATTTTGGCGAGGAGGCAAGACCACGCTGTGATGCGCAATGCAAAATTTCACTGCTATGGCCGTGCCACCCCCCGCGTCCCACCAAGGTCTATCGTCCCTGTAAAGCGCATAGTTGGACAATCTCACTGTGTATTGGGCCCTAAGCCAGGTCCCAGAGAGGAGTAGCACGTCGGGCTTTTGACGGGCTAGGAACTCTATAAGTTCCTCGAGTTTGGGTCGAAGGCTGTCGGGCTTCCACGCTATGATGGATAGGGCGCGTTGGATGGAGGTAATTATGTTAGCGTGGAGCATTACAGAAGACCTATGGCGGCTGCAGCTTCCGCGAGCATCAGGAAGTTTTCAGTCGGGGTCGCCGTGCGAAGATACCCCCGGATGGAACGATACAATCGGGCCACTTCTACAAGGTCATATTCCTCGAGGAAAGACTTTACCTCGGCTAGAGCTGAGGGAGATGTGGACGACGAAGCAGATGGGGCAGGGTCGCTGCGGGCGGCAGCAGCATAGCTGCGAGCTGAATTCAGCCGAGATGAGGTGTTCTTGGATGGTCGCTCGGCCCTTTCAGCTGCAGGACGGGGCTCTACTGTGGACTGCCGAGCAACACCAGCCCCGGAGCGCTGTGTTGGTTTGGTCTTTGGTTTCTGGGCAGGGGCAGCGGGAGCAGCGTTTTTCTGTTTCATCTGCTTCTTCTTCCTACTCTTGGGTGCCTCCGGGGCAGGTTCCTCATCCATAGGAATGGGCAGATCTTCCTGGGACGATGCTGTTGTAGCATGCTCTTCCCGAGCAGGTGGGTCCGTTGCACGTGGCTGAGCACGTGTGCAAGGTCGGGCGAGAGTTGGCGGTTCAGATGAGCTGACCTTCTCTGGGAGACGGGGAAAGGCAGCACGCTCCGGAATGACTGGAATTTGCTGGCGGGCAGGAGGGTTAGTCCTGTCCGCGGCCTGCCTCAGCTGCTGCTGGAAAACCCAGCATCCACGGTAATTTGCCGAGTGAGGTTCTCCGCAAATAATACAAAAGCGGCGCCCCGCAGCCGGCACCTTACAATCTTTGGTCGGATGCGGTTTCCCGCACCTGACGCAGGCCACTGCATTAGGGCAACTGTCCGAGCCGTCCCCGAAGCGTTGGCAACGATGGCACTGCGGGATGTGGCCAGCTTCACGGCTCCTTTCTACTTTAATCTTCAGACCGCAAAGACTGGTTAGGTCCAGCAGTCTGTCTCCCTGTTCCCCCTTCAGGATGATCACCTGGAGGAGGGGTAACTTGCGCCTGGGTCCGCTGGCGGTGTATAACCTGATACAATCTTTCACAGGGATGCCGATTTGGTGGAGCTCATCCGCCATCTCGTCGGGGTCCGTGTCTTCGTCCACGCCGCGAATGATCAGCCGGACGTGGGCCGCCTTCTCGTTTGTAAGCGTATGGAATTATAGTCCATTGGCTTGTAGGAATAGATAGACGGCCCTGTACTCAACGTCCGTCGCGCAGCAGACGCGAAGACTGTCTCTCCCACGAATAGATATCCACGTCCGTCGAGAGGCGAACTCCGAGCCGGAGGCGTCGGGAGAAGTCAACGACGTTCTTGACGTTCGTCACGGCGGAGGGCGGCGCCGACAGGATGGAGCATCCAGTAGCTCCGGGTCATCGGGGAACGGAGTTTCCTCCGCTTTCCGCTTTTCCTTTTTCGATGACGATACGACAGTAAATTCGGACCCTGGCGTGGGCTGGGACGCAGTATACGTCGGGGCGGAAGTACCCCCAGTAGCAATGTTGGGCTCGGTCGAGACCGATTGGTGGCCCTGAGAAGGACCACTGCAAGAGCCGACCGAGTCAGGGACAAGGTCGGGGCCTACTGACGAAGCATTGGATTGGCCCTTAGCAGGACCAGTCCGCCGCCCGGCCGCAACGCGACGGTCACCCATCGCGTTTTGGCAAAGATACTCGGGCCGAAGCCCTCCTACGGGAATTGTAAACCCGCTCAGCGCCGGTATTAGAGGCCGCACCACGCTAGGCGAAGCGACCGACCGCTACCGGCAGGGATCTAACATTCTACGAAAAGCTAAGCGGGCGATGCCACCAAAAGCCGCGGAAAAACAGTAGAAAGGCTTACCTCGAAGTGATCCCTCGACGTAATCCCAATTACAGGTCCACTGGTTCGGAGTTTCGCGAAAGCCCGAGCGCCACACAGGAAAAACACTGGTCCACTGCACTTGCCGCCTTTTGTCTTCGAGAGGCACACTACACTAGGCACGCACCAGCCGACACAAGACCGTGAACGGCTAATGCCGCCAAGAGACTCGCACACTCGCATACGAACACTACCGCGTACACAAGCTGAAGCAACCGATCCACCCGGACTAGTGTTGTCGTCTGCTGCCACGCGGCCCTGACAAAGAACTTCGATGGCGGTCGCACGACCCACTAATAAGTGGCCGCAGCTAGCTTGGCTTCGCTCTTCAGTTGTTACTGGACCGGCACTGCAGGTGATCCCCTGGTTTTCAACACCTTCAGTCGCTGACCTTACTGCCGGCGTAAGCTAGGGCGGGAGTTCCAACCGCCAACAACGTTCTTCGAAAGAGTCCACTATCCACGTAAATCTCAGCCTGGAAGAGCTCCTGAGCTTCGATGTTAAGCAGTCCAAGCTAGACAAAGAATGCCTCGTCGTGTGCAGGTTTGTAATCTACTTTCTGGAATTTTTTTGTCATATCTCCATATGCCTTGTACGTTTTGATTTCGTCACTTATTATTTGGACAGATTATAACTTATTGATGCAGCTGAATAGACTATAACTATATATTTGATATTCTTATACAAGGTGACACACGGGAATCGGACAGTTTTTAAATAACCAATACTCAGTAAACTTTAAACTTCAACTGTGTTTATTGACACAAAATTACAGCTCAATACATTCCACTTGGCTTATGTGAAGGTCTACCTTAATTGTGAAAAACAATGTCGGCGAGGTGTCGCCTATCTTCTTGAATGCAGTTTTCAAGCCTCCGCAGGAAATCCTGCATCACATGGGCCAACATCTCTTGAGAGATGGCAGCAATTTTTTGAATGATGGCATTCTTTAACTCATCCAAATTGCGGAGTTTGTTGGCATAGACACAGCTTTTGAAGTACCCCCACAAGAAAAAGTCACACATTGACAAGTCGGGAGATCTTGGAGGCCATTATCATCGCCGAAACGTTAAATGAGGCGTCCACGAAACATGCGTCGACGAAGATTCATTGCATCGTTCGTGGTGTGTGCCGTAGCGCCATCTTGCTGAAACCAAACATTTTTCAAGCCAATTCGTCGTTTTTGCAGTTCTGGCCTGAAGAAAATTTGAAGCATGTGAATGTAACGAGCCAAATTGACAATGACTGTAACATTATTTTCCTTAAAAAATACGGTCCAATAATACCAAAAGAGCCAACAGCACACCACACTGTGACTCGTCGAGAGTGTGGAGGACGCTGGTGAATAAGACGTGGTTTTTCAGGTGCCCAATAACGCAAGTTATGCTTATTTACTATCCCGGCCAGATGAAAATGAGCTTCTTCACTCATTAACAATTGCACATTTTCACTCAATATCACTTGCATTTTCACAGCAAAGTTCTCACGTTGTCCGTAATCTACCGCCTTTAGCTGATGCTCAATTTGAATGTTGTATGGATGGAATTTTAAATCGTTGTGTAAAATACTCCTGACCGTTTCACGGTTGATTGTTAACTCACTTGCATGTCGTCTAGCCGATCGTCTTGGGCTCCTAATCAGTGCTTCTCTAACACTTCCTATATTCTCCGGTGTCGTTACACTGTGTCTAGGGCCTGGTGGCGTCTTCTTCATAATGTTCCCAGTTGATCTAAAATTTTCCACCCATCTGAGGATTCTGTTCCGACTCGGAACGGCTACTCGTCGACCAACATGGAATTGACAGCGAATGAGTCGCTCCGTAGCTGTGGTAGACACACCACTTCAAACAAAACTGTCGTACCCAAACAGCCGATGTTGCAAGGTCCACTGCTCCATTGCTACTAAAATGGCGTCTCATTGGAAGGAGAACGAGCTTTACCACAATCTTCTCCCACCATAGTGCACTCAGTACTACGCAGTTTAATAACGTCCTATTCCCGTGTGTCACCCTATAGTTACTAAGATTTAAAGTTGTATATAGATTGTGTTTATTGTTACTTAGGTTAACAATGTAACACGGTAACCTGCATCGTAATCTTACAAGAGTGAAATAACGTATTTAATTAAATAATGTCTACATTAAGGCATTCCAAACAAATCGGTAGTGATAATTTTCACTAACACGCTAACAAACAGACGATTTCATATTTCAGTAGTTTTCCTATGTTATTACAACAGTATATGAAGTGTAGTTTCAGTAGTTATATCCAATTACACTGTCCACAGTAAATAATAAAAGTCGACGAGCTAAACAATTTTACTAATCCGCACTTATACAGTACTCGTCAAAGTAAGCCGCACTACATTCTGTCCAGTTATACTGGATATAGAATACTCTGTATGAGTATACAGTATACTCAGTAGTTTCTTCTCGTGTATTTCAGTGACATCTTGTCTGTGTCATCTAGATCTTTTATGAGTCTTCACCCTTTCAATTTTCCTGTAAATTATCAGGTTAAATCCTTAGTCATTCTCTGGTTTTCGAATGTAACCGCATGCATAGGGTTGATGGTGAGTCTTGTTACTACATTGTATAGAGGATTGCGTAGACTATGAATAATAAAGTGCAGTACTGGATGTCACTGGATGTCACTGGATGTCAGAGGCAAAATAGTTGTAATTTTAAAAACAGGTTTCTATAAATAATCAGACTCGTATTGCACTTATAATCCTATGATGCTAATGACTATAAGGTTTCTAATGACTGTGACATAATTTTAAGAATCTGACTGGCCGCCATCGCACAGCTAACCAAGATCAATTAAATGTAATATTTAATTACCAGATTTTTCTGTGTTTTCGGACGGTATCAATAAACCGGAAGCATGTGTTCCTTTTTTATAGGCTACACCGAAGTTACGTACAAGTTCTCTACTCAGCAATAGTTAAGTAGAGCCCTCTGTAACGACCCCTGTAGCACTGGTAGACCCCTTTAATCTATTTCTCCCATTATGCTGTTTCAGGATGATTTTAAAACTCAGTTTTCAATGTCCGGAAGCTTGTCTATCTCTCATAGTCACCTTGTATTGTATTACATAGTGCTTATCCAGTTCACCTGCAAAGAATTTACTAACAGCCTCATCAGCGATCTTCGTTTTTTGTACCGCTAGTCTCGTCTCAACTACGTGATCTTCTATTTCATATTCTACCTGCATTTCTGGTCTTATTATAGTATATTTTATAAAAATTCCTAATGTATATTCCTAATTCTTTGCGTTCGTAAATTATCCAGCAATGCTTCTTTCAACGCAAGAAAGGGCACTAGTCTAATAAAACTACCATTGTGTTTTATTATCATTATCTCATCCTAGTATCACAAAAGCCGATATTTGTCATCCTGTTCTTCTCCTGTTTACAAAGAGATTTATTTATTCTTTAATTTGATATTTTCACCCGATGAATAATTCGAAGATTGACCGTAATTTTTCCTTACCGAAACAAATAAACCCTGCTTATTTTTTGTCCTTTTATTTTTTAACGAAACTGTGACGTTTGGGTGGTACATTGAATGGTAAAAAATATTATTTATACAGACAAATTATAGTTAAGAGTATACAGAGGTAAATGTTCTTAATCAGCTACAGCATTACTGTGGTTGTAGCAATGAGTTATATTCAACTCTTATATATTAGGAAGACTCTCCTCATGTTGTAGTTTGTTGTATAGCTAAAGTACGGAATACGGAAGCAGAAACCTTACGTAAATTCAAAACATAAGTTTTGTAGTATTAAACTATACAAGCCAAAAACTACTAACTGTACAAGCCAAAGTTTACTGAGCTTACAGTATTTGTAAACTGAATGTATCTAAGAGTACTATTTTTTCTCTTTATATTGTTCATCATTCTCTTATCACGATCAGGATTACTTATATAATCCTCTTACGGTTACATGAGTTTGTCCATTCTGTCATTTACACTTTTCCGTAACCAACCATTGACTCTTTTACTATGTGGACTCTAATGAGAATTAGTTCTTCTCTCGATATCCTCTTGTCTTCACATTTCTTCTCGTTTCTTCTCTGTTTTCTTCTTTTCTACAGCTATCACATCTTTGAATGACACCTTTGTCCTCTAATTATTTTCTCTAGGGCATTTATAGTAATAAATTGCTTCTTATCCGTTGTTCTCAACTCACGTTGTTGTACTTGGAAGTACTCACGTTTTGAAGTCATAAGTCAACGAATGATTTACCATAACATTATACAGTCATACTTGGTGTCCTCATATGTTTTACTTTGGACGATTATTCTAATCAATACTGCAATTGCTTGGAATCTAATGAATTTATTTCCAACACCGTCGTCTACTGTCTGGCCGCGATTGGAATGCGTGGCTTGGCGTCCCCACCACTAGACCGGCAGATGCATTGTTACTACTTAGTACTATCCATTCGGTATGTACATTCAGAAATATGAAGTACACATTTTTATAAATTTCTTTTCGTAATGTAATTCTACATCGTATGCTGCTCATTTCTGTATAAATTATATGTCTATAATATAATTTTGTTGATCATAAAAAAATATTTTATAAATTTTTTTCACCCGTGCAAATTAGTGCAACATTTCAATCAACCAGTGATTGCAATACTAATATGAAACTTATGGAGTTCATTTTTATAACGTTTTATTCAAAATAATGTTTCCTTTGTTATGAAAATATTTTGATTGTCATAACACTATAAATAGATTTTTGGTCGAATTATTATCTCTGTAATTTTTTATTCCTTAAGGAATGGAAGTATGGTGATGGCAAAAAAAATCGTGGATTTTTGGTCGAATTATTATCTCTGTAATTTTTTATTACTTCCATATTCCTTAAGGAATGGAAGTATGGTGATGGCAAAAAAAATCGTGTTCGAGATTATTGCAGATTCTGATTCTACTACACTCAAAACATGAAAAAAAGTCGTTTTCCGAAAAGTGTCTGTGTGTGTGTCTGTCTGTGTGTCTGTCTGTAGTTTTTTTTCTATGGCAAACGATAACTGCCGCAAATTCAAACAGAATCAAATAATTTTTTGCATACAGCCCTGAATTGTAGAGTTCTCAAGACCTATTGTTTTTGGTGAAGATCGGTTAAGGGAAAGGGGTAGTTTACCAGCAACGGTTTTTTTTTATCAAGGGAAATTTTTTTTTTTGGCAAACGATAACAGCCGCAAATTCAAACAGAATCAAATAACGTTTCGCATACAGCCCTGAATTGTAGAGTTCTCATGACCTATTGTTTTTGGTGAAGATCGGTTAAGGGAAAGGGGTAGTTTACCTGTAACGTTTTATGTTTTAACAAGGCTATTTCCTATGGCAAACGATAACAGCCGCAAATTCAAACAGAATCAAAAGATTATTTGCATACAGCCCTAAATTGTAGAGTTCTCAAGACCTATTGTTTTTTGGTGAAGATCGGTTAAGGGAAAGGGGTAGTTTACCAACAACGTTTTTTTAACAAGGGTTTTTTCTATGGCAAACAATAACAGCCGCAACTTCAAACAGAATCAAATAATTTTCTGCATACTGCCCTGATTTGTAGAGTACTCAAGACTTACTGTTTTTGGTGAAGATCGGTTGAGGGGAAGGGGTAGTTTACCTGCAATGTTTTTTATCAAGCGTATTTTCTATGGCAAACGATAACAGCCGTAAATTCAAACAGAATCAAATAATTTTTTGCATACGTCAGTGAATTGTAGAGGACTCAAGGCCTTTAGATTTTGGTGAAGATCGGTTAAGGGGAAGGGGTAGTTTACCTGCAACCTTTTACGTTTTAACAAGAGTAAAGTACTTGAAAAATTATTTAAACTTTTTGAAACAATGGTAATTGTTGAAAATAAAATAATTTTGTTGCCAGGTAACAAAAATAAAGTCATTTTGATTATAAAATATAAATATTTACAACAAGAAAAGAATTTTCAGTTTTCAAAATTTAAATATATATTTATAAAACAATGGGTTCTTCATTGAGGTGGGGACCATGTCACTCACTCCATCTCAAGCCTCTCCCATTTTGCAGAGAAAGAGGACCCTGTCAAGGCTGATACTTTGACGACAGTGACAGGGCTTTCCACCAAATTCAGCAGAGTGACAGGTAGGCCCAACTCTGATTGGCTCCTCAGATTTCCCCAGCGTTAGTAGGTTCTATGAAAATATTTTATTTCAAAAATGATTTTAAATATAAATCTTAGATATGTTTTATAAATCTCATGTTTTATGTTTTAACATGGGTAATTTTTTATATGACGAACCATAACTGCCGTAAATTCAAACAGAATCAAATAATTTTTTACATATGTGCCTGAGCTATAGAGAACTCAATGTCTGTTGATTTTGGTGAAGATCGGTTACGGGGAAAGGGCAGTTTACCAGAAACATTTTTTGTTGTAACATGAGTAAAGTACTTAATTTTGATAAAGTATCCTGATAAGATCTTAATAATCCACTGTAGAAACGTAGATGAAATATCTATAAATGAAGAGGCTAGTTGAACGGGCTGGGGGTAATTTTCTATAAATCAAAATTATAGTTGAAGGGGGAGGGGATAATTTTTTTTTATATGTGTACTACGTTATTGGCAACAAAGAAGCATTTTTTTGTTAAAATTCCTTCCCTGGCTGTTTGGCTGAAAATGATTTTAAATATAAATCTTAGAATATGGAAGTCATGTATGGTTCTCCATACCGATATTTCCTTAAGGAATGGAAGTATGGTGATGGCAAAAAAAATCGTGTTCGAGATTATTGCAGATTCTGATTCTACTACACTCAAAACATGAGAAAAAGTCGTTTTCCGAAAAGTGTCTGTGTGTGTGTCTGTCTGTGTGTCTATCTGTCGGTGTGTCTGTCTGTCTATAGATTTTTTTTCTATGGCAAACGATAACTGCCGCAAATTTAAACTAAGGAAGAGTTGGAGATGATGAATCATGGGTTAATTGATGGCAATAATATCCCAATTACCTATGACAAAGACATAATGAATTCCAGGAATTATAGAAGGAGAATCGAAGTAATTTCAGAAATAATTTACCACAAGACAGTAGTCTACCAATGGGAAAGGACCAGAGGTAAACAGAATACAACATGTGAACCAGATCAATTTCAGCGCAAAACTGGACAGTGGATTTCAGAAAGATGGAAATGTGATATCGTACCAGACTGTAATGATGACACAGATGAATCACCAGAATGTATTCCATTAACGTGCCATCTAGGACAGTTCCAGGGTACGGTTAGACTAAAATATATTCCTTCAGAGTGGATATGTGATGGTAAACCAGCTTATGGTGTTTCAGATAAACAAATAATAAGTGATAACCCAGATGAAGTTCCTCACATATATTTGTCAGGGAACACAAAACATGGACCAGAGAAGTATTGGTGTATACCATATGATGATAGAGGGAGCCAGCCCAGTAATTACGACGGCCCTAACAACCCACCGCGTAATGACCAGTTTAGCAGTAATTTTAACGGCGTTAGGGATAACAACCCCTATTCATACAATAGAAACAATTTATACCAACATAATAACGTCCCATACAGTCAGAGAAATCCATATCCCAACAATAATGGTGACAGACCTTACCAACCTAACCGAAATTACTATCATGATAAATTTAGTAATAAAAATAATAACAGTAATAATAACCGAGTGTCGCGCCCTAGGGTAAATTTTATAAGAGCAACTGAGATGATGGACCCTGGTTGACACAAATACCACACGACATCAAGAAAAGGGACGGATCATGATAACCGACTACGGCGAAAAACAACGTTGAAGGAGACGAAATAAATATCATTGAAAGGAAATGATACGAAGAATAAACATAGAAACAAAACTGGGTTTTATGAGTGAAGACTATGTAAGAAAATGAACATGACCAATAAAAATATGAGCAATGCAGTGACATAAAGAAAATCGTCCATCTTCCTGGGTATATAAAAGAAAAGAAAATTTCTAAGAAAAGAAAAAGTGGAGATCAACTTATTAAAGTATAAATAATATGGGCCAGTGTAGAGTACAATATAACCCCATATGTTGTGGTAAGTAATAAGCATAACAATACATATGAGTTGAAGGAAATCATTTCAGGAAAAATCAAAGGAGTGTACAATCAAGCTTCTATGAAGAAATATTATGAAGAATGAGTTGTGAGTTTTAGAAGGAATTTAGAATTTTTATTTTAAAAAATTTTAAAATAATGTAAGTACATCTTACAACCTAATATTTTGAGAAAAACATTCTGGAGAATTATAAGAAGAAGGAATTTAGAATTTATATTGAAAAATTTTTAAAATAATGTAAGTACATCTTACAACCTAATATTTTGAGAAGAACATTCTGGAGAATTAAAAGAATTTTTTAATTAATTTTAAAAAAATTTTAAAATAATGTAAGTACATCTTACAACCTAATAATTTTGGAACAAACTTTATGGAAGAAAGGAAAAGAAAGACTTTTGAATTGAAATATAATTATAAAAATTTAAAATTGAGTAAGTACTTCTTACTACAACCTGATAATTTAGAACAAAACTTTATGGAAGAAAGAGAAAGAGAGAGAATTTTGAACTTAATTTAAAAAATTTAAAATTAAGCAAGCACAGCTTACTACCACTGAATTATGAGAAAACTTTATGGTAAATAATTAAGAAGAATTTGAATTTGGAGAAATACCAAAACATTCAGAAATAATAGTAAAATCACAGTACTATAAACAATTCTGAATGAAACAATTCTGGGAATAAATGAATTAAACAGAATTTGAATGTTGATAGAACGTCAGTACTTTGAAACAAGATAAGATCAACATATTACAAGGATTTATGAGAAATATTTTTCAATTAAATAAAAGGAATAGTTTGAATTTTACATTAAAACTAACCAAGTTCCAAAAAATAATTATGTGTCAATTATGATTGAATTGAGAAGAAAATAAAGTGATTAATTCAGAAAAGAGAATTAACGTTAATCCAGAATAAATGCTAGACATTCACAATAGCATTTGAAGGAGTAGAGAAGAATAACACAAAAGAGTGTAGTATGCAAGAAAAAAAAAAATTTGGAAGCAAAGAGACTAATTACCTATGAAACGATAATAAAAACAGTTAATTAAGAGCAAAGAAGAACAACTCATACCAAATAGATGGAGAAGATGATTTTGAACCAATGATAATAATAAGACCTATATGAAATGCAAAGAGAATAAATACCACATGAAATATAATATAAATGAATTAAGGTTAATGAATGCGAAGGTGGATTAATAACTTTCTAAGAGAAAGGAAAGAACCAAAATGTTTAAATAAAATGATCAATATAACAACCTGAATATTTAATGTAAAGATACAATGTCAAAAAATTAAATATAATATATTAAGACCATTCAAATAATGAATACGAAAGACTATTTATAAAGACCATGCTAATACTATGAGTAACCAGAAGAAAGTATAAAGAGAATTCAGATGGAGAAGAAAGAGAGTTACACTGTAAACAGTAACCAAAATTATTAAAAGAAAGGTTTTCAACCATAATTAAATTAAATATATCAGACAAGTTAAGAGTTTTGAAAAAATATATATATAATGAGTATAATAATGATTATGAAGATTTATTAAGATAGAAAATGTGAGATAATCTGAGAGACTACGAAGTGGAGAATCCAAAGATATTTTTATTAGTCGAAAATGAGACTACTTTTTATTTATTTATTCGATGACTGACTGAAGATAATTCCAGCAGCATTATGTTTTTTGAGCAGGGATGGATATGCCCCTGTACTCAATTTATAGAAGTGGTGTATGGCCAGCAGAGAAGTAGCGTACAGTGCCCCTCTGATCTGCCCCAGCCCACGTGATAGGGAATGTTAGGGAATTAATATCCCAAGGATACAACACGAAGTTGATATAGAAAGAAAATGTATTACAATTATAATATATCTCAGAAGACACTAACTATCCGAAAAGGATCAGTAGTAAAACAAGTAACCATATATATAAAATTAATAAAACTCTAATATAAAAAAAAAAGTCGATATAAAAATGGAGAAGAAAATGAATTATAAGAAATGATGAAATTATCATCAGAAATTATTTCATCCATAAACATGTCTGAAATAATTGCTTCTGGAGGAGAGCAATCTGTAGCGTGACAGATGTATGCATAATATTGAATGGCAATTGATCATTAGAATAATGAAGTTATAATATTTAAATTTGGAAGAAAGCACTAAGTTTAATATAAAAAGATTAATTCATAGCAACTGTGGAAAGAAATCATTATTATAAAGAAAATACAAGTTAAAATAAAAGGAGTTACTAGTGATGAGTCATCCAAAACCAGTCTCATAACCAAAGGTTTTCAAGGTATAACCCAGGAAGGTAAAATAGTAAATAACAAAGCAGTACACAATATGACCAAACCCACAACGAGGGAGAATAAATAGAATAGAAACCCTAAAATAAGCCAAGATCAACCAATACAGGTGGTGTATTTCTGAAATAAAGAAGAAGATAGAGAAGATCCCAAGAAACCTGATGGCAACAAGAAGAAGATGGAGAAGATACCAGTCCCAGAAGGCAGGAGAAAAGAAGACTGAAGAAAGAAGAAGAGGGCAGCATCCTGAAGAAGATGTCATGCTCTTATAAAAGACACCCAAATCCCTATATCCCCAAAATAAATATTGAAAAATAAAAGTATAACGAAATAAAAAAAACCACATGTATACAAATTTAAGAGAGAGGAGTGTATAAAGTAAAAGTTTCCTGTGAACTAAGATGAAACAATAATATAGTACCCATGGAACAAATCTCCATTGAAAAACGCTAACCAATTTATTATGTTGATAAGACTATACGACCATTTAGCATTAACATAATATATAAGTGAAAGTGAACCAGTGATAGTTTTGGGTATTATAAAAAATGAACCTTGTGTTTCATTCTTGGCAATCACAAACATTGGATGCAATGAAATATGCATTTTTCAATGACTTAAAATGTGTACTGTGTCAATATGTTGTTCATAAGACATGATTCTGTTTAAAATAACATTTTTGTTTTACATGAAAAAAGAAAAACAGATTTCATAGTGCTTTTTGAACGGTTCATACTATTTATTTGTTAATGACAGGGTACAATTCCCCAAAGACAATGTAAAAGACAGTATAAAAACTGTAGAATCCTACTTATAATAATAGTTAGAAATAAGAATATAAATATAAGGTTTTTTATGTATATAGTACAGGAGTGTTTAAAAATGTATTAGATATAAGGCCATTTGTTTGGGTCTGAAACAACTAACATCAGAACTATAAAAATAATTACCACTTGTAAATAGTAGAGAGTAATTAAGATGTTAGTTAGTACAAAACCTTTGTTGTAAACCATATTTACATGTTGGAAATGGGAATTTTGTTGCAAAATGTCTGATTTGAAGACAACCATTTATTTTAAAAAAATGTTCTTTATTTGTTTTAACTATTGTTTGTATTGTAACCAATACTAATTGTTTTTGTGTAATCTAAAAACATGTTTAATTTATAATACTATTTGTAAAAGTCAGAGAGGGTATCACACATCATATATTGTTTGTAAATTATTTTGTAAGAAAAATTGTTAAAAAAAATCATAGGCCAAAAGAATGGAAACCAAACTTCATCAAAACAGAGAAATTACTCATTTAAAAGCAAATAAACAAAAGGGGTTTAGACAAAATAAACTTGAGATCATGCCATATAATTGCACATACCATTTAGAGAGATTTTAATAAATTATATTCAGAATTATGAATAAAAACGAAAATGACTAAACTCAGAAATTTAGACATGGGAGTCATATATTTCAGAATAATGTTTCAGAATACAACTAATTCAATTAATTACCAGAAAATAAGGGAATAGGAACCTTTTAATACAATATAGGATTATTAATATTAAATATAACTGATAAAATGGCTGAATTTATATAATGACAGGAAGTAAATTTTAATGTTTTGACCTTTCAGAGTATACCTAACTGAAAGTGTAATTACTATTTTTTGGACAGAAAACACTATAAAATGGCATTATTTAATCTGAAAATAACCAGAATGAACTGAAAGATTAATTTAAATCAAATCTAGTGAATAAAATTGACAAATAACCAAAGTATAGGCATTCATATAGTGAAAATGTAAAAGTGCATACAGGATGTGAAAAATATTTGAACAATGTTAAGGATAATATTATATGGGCTAAGAGTTTAATTGAAACTGAAGGAAACAGTTAGTTAATTATTGGTAGTTGAACGTTTAACATGACATACGTGTGAAAACGTGGATAACCTAACCTATAATCGTCATACAAAGCGAGTGTATAGTGAGTTATTGTGAAATCGCGAGTGACTTGTAAAATACTTCTGAAACTATCATATTATAACAGAAACGATCAAGTAACACTCCATAACACAGAACAATATAAATCTACTCCGAAAAACACCATAAAACACTAGAAAACTGTATAATACATTAAACCAAATTAGTGACGGAATCGGAGAAAGTGTTTGAACTAATAATTATACAGATACACTAAATACAACCCAGAATCACTACACCAGTCACTACACAACATATAACAAGAGATTTGCGGACACGAGAACAGAAATATTGCGTCAAAATACATTATTTGGAACGCAGCAGGGACGAGTCACATTTTGATCAACTTGACGGCGGCCATTTGCTTTGACCATCCCAGTGCCTCTTCTTGGTTCAGAACAGCTGTTTGGTGAAAACAATTATTATATTTACAATTTATTATTCAATGTCTGTGTTTATTAATAACTATTAATTTGATTGTAACGTTATACTTTTTAAATATTAGCCCGATTTCTCTGACTTTGGTAATAACTGGCTGTTTAAAGAACCCTATATAATTTTTATAACATATACTTGTAACTTTTTTCGATATCCTGAGAATCGATACTAATCGATAAGAGTCAATATTGCTGTTACTTAATAAAACATTAATACTTTTCAATACTTAATAGTTCTTTATTTCTTCAATAATACTAATTACCAATAATATAATTCTAATTGATAATCTACAAGGACTTTACCACCCGTAAGTGAAGATAACCTAAAAAATAGAAAGGTAAACAAATATCGATTGGTTTACAGACAGTCTTATGAGTGGTGATAGATTATTTAAATTATACTAAAACTTTAATAAAAATTTTCAGAAGAGCATTACACTGTTTAAAACTTCACAGCCCTATATTAATTAATTGATCCTAATTAATTAATTAATAAAATTAAAATTTTTTTTTTATTATTTTTTTTATAAACATAATTTTTTTTTTAATTTTCTTCAAAACAATAATTTTTGTTTTGAAACTTTCGGTGAAGCTGAGCATATATATTTCTTCATCAACTTTATGCTACTCGACCGGTCTTGCTACCATCGGGACTCGACCAGCTGGGAAACTTAAGGAAGTGTTTCAGGCCAGTAAGACGTCGAGAGCCACACCAATTAAACACCTTACAACTTACAGATTCACACATCAATTTTATTTATTTTATTACAATATATATATTATAACAGGTGTAGTAATAATAACAACGCTTTTTTAAATCATATCAAATCATTTAAAAATGTATTAAATAGAATTTCCAAAATATTTCGAATTGAAATTTCTTCATTATTATTTGCATAATATTATTCTTTTGTGTATGTTTGTCATACACATAATAATTGCCATAATACAAATAACATTACAGACTATTCATAGATATAAGACACAAAATATAAATTTACAAGTATAGATACAAATTCTTATAATATATAATTTTGCTCTCGACTTGCTCAGATAGTATTCTTTTTTTAATTCTCTATTTCTTTATGTTATTGCATATTAATACCTTATTCATGACATATCAATCAATATCAAAATTTCTTTAAACATTTCTACTATGTTATAATTTCAAAACATATAATTTCGTAAATTTAAAATATCATTTTCAACTACTATAAATTAAACAAATAAATTTAACAATTATTAATTAAACTTTTAAAATTATTATTGTCTTTTTACTCTATTTTTTAATGTCTTTATTGAGTCTTTGGTTGACGAGTAAATATGCTTTTATTTTACCTTATTTCGTTGCGGTGATACTCAGTGATTCCTCGTCATGATCCAGAGTCCTTTGTCCTGGTCGATCCTCCGTAGTCGTCTGATCCTCCTGGAGTCCGTTGTCTGGTCCTCCTGGTCCACTTAGTATTCAGATGACTCGTACAATACTGCTGGGATATATACCTTGGATGTGGATGCTCCCTTGTCGGGCATAGCCTCTGGCTGCAGCGGTGATCCAACGAAAGATAGATCGTCTTCGGGCATAACCTCCGTCTGCCGCTTTGTTCCAACGAAAAAAGAGATCAAGACTGGTGAGCCTTGCGTATTTATATTCTCGGGCGTAAAAACCATGTTTTAACAGTTCTGTGCACGATTTATTTTGTCGAGCGTCCCTTCACAGACTCGATTATTTTTCACACTTATTTAAATTTATTCGCAACATGAGAAGTCTTTTGCTGATCACTCGATGTTCATATGATCGGTAATTCTTTTATATATAAATGTATGTTAACAGTTTTTTTTATACTTTAATTGTTCTTGGTTCTATTCACTTTTAGTTACACTGTATTAATACGTATTATTTGTTTCGCACTAGGTTTTGCATATGTGTGCGTCTTTATATTATTAATAACATGGCGTAATTCGTTTTGTCATATTTTACGCGCACTTACCACAATTTAAATAAATTATTTATTTAATTTAAATTTATTCAGGGGTGACGCTATGCAGGAATCAACTGGCTAACAGACACATATAAAATACACATGTACACAAGCTCAGCTGTGTGTGGCGTGACCTTCCTGTACCGACCGGCAAATTCGGTGTTCCCCTTCACTGTTTACTTACAGCTTTCAATATGCATTATTTATAAGTACTGACAATATTATTTATTTATTCTAATTTAGCAAGTTTTTATAACTAATTGCAACAATGTACAGTAACGTACGCAGACGTATTGTTGCAATATATATAGGCCTATATATACACACACACACACACATACATATGTTATACTTTATGATTTATTGGTATTCAATTGTAACGATTCGAAATCGTTGAGACACTTCAATTCCGTAAAATGAGTTTAACCTGTAATATTAGGTATCCAATTTCTTAAGTTTTCGGGGCAAAAATGTGTTACAAAACGTTCAATGTAATCTTAGGAAAAGGAGGTTTACATGTACCTCCGAGTAAAAATAAACAAACACCGAGTTGAGGTTAGGAGGGACGAGAAGATAAAATTCTTTTAAGCGATGGTTGTTCCTATGTTGCTGTACGAAAGCAAGTTCTGTACACAGATATTTTTAGACAGCAAAGTAAAATACAGAAGTAACAATTAAGAAAGGTCATATTTACGTAAAATATGGTGGGTATTTTTATCAAACAAGGAACAAGTGTAAAGACATTATTTGGGTCCCTGTACCATGACTACCAAAATAAAAATTTTTAGAGAGAAGTGTCGAGAATATCTAGTTATTACGCCCCAAACACGTTGGTGTAGATAAATATCGACATTAAAAACTGGTAGGAAAAAGGAATAATGAGAGAAAGTGGTTAAAGAAACGAAGGAGGAACAGGCAAGTTGCGCCTGTTGTTAAGATTATGATGAAATTGTTCTTTATGTATCCATACATGTCAGTTAAAAAATTAAAGAAACATAAACTTTCTATTACATTTTTTTAACCAATCTTCTTACAAGTAATTATTCATATAAAATAAAAATATATTGAATTTATAAAGAATAATAAAACATCTTAAAAGTTAAGTTTAGCTTGTAGCAATTGCAAACAACAATTATACAATAAAAATAACATTGCTTCTCTACATTGTCTCTTTACTGTTCTCTCTTCCAGCTTCCGTTCACCTTTTTCACCACACAGGTTTTCAAAATTAAAAATATCATTGGTAATTGCTTTGAACAAGTAATATTCAACACATGAATTCATTAGATCACTTATTTAATTTAAGAGTAAGGAAGAAATAAACAACGAACCTAGCGATTCCTGTGAGCATGATCAGTTTTGGGATTATACGCGGAGACTCGTGTGTGAAACATCAAAATGGTTTAGAAACTCGTGTATGGAATGCTTATGTCACAAGTGGTCAGCCTTTCCGACCAAAAATTAGACTAGAACCTTCCTATTGAAAAAAGGATTACACGAAATTTATTGAAAGATTATACTATGTTTTAGAATTAGATAGTTCTAGACAATATAGTATATAATAATCAATTATAAGCAAGTTAGGTTCAATATTATTTGTAAGGAAACCTATCAAGTGTGTGGAAACATGTTAAAATGTTTATATTATTATAGCTAAAATAATGTTGGTTTCTCAGGTATGACTAATTGTCCTGTACTCAATACTTGTTGGACAGATGATATTATTACCGTCGAAGTGCTGAAACGTATGAAGGAAAAATTCAGACCTCGTCTGTTTATAGTTGTTAGTTTCTCCCAAAGATGCGTACCTGGTAGTTATTCTCCCTGGGGGCTAGGGGGAGGAGCCTATACAGCCATCCCCGATAGCTTCGTATTCTCCACCTGATATACGTACATACCGCCTGATCGTAGACAGAGTGTGAACGGGTATTTCGGTTGGATTGGGGTCAATTGACACCGGATCAAGGTGTATGTTCACGAACGGGAGCCAGGGTTGCCGTGCACGAAGTGTTTCGTACACTAGCAAACCACCCCTGTCCCAGTCTGAGACAACATCAGGTCCAATGAACAGTAGTAATAACGTAACCATAGTTGCGCCTATGCAGCGTGTGAGTTGTCGTGTGACTGGCTGAATCCCGCCAGCTGGCCTGGGGCTACGGCTCTAGGAGGTTGTGGCTAGGATACGTTGGCTCCTTCTTCCGAAACATCCAGCCTAGTGCACACTACCTTCCTGAGCGCGAGGCTACCCGATTTTCGTTGGTATCAGGTTTGATAATTGAAACAAAGTGTGCTTACAGATACACTCACTGATTAAAAATGATGAGAACTACAGGTTAAAAACTGGTCCCGAAGGGCCAAGGAGACAGGTATTATTAGGGACGGTACACAGTTTTATCATCGCCTTACTAGAGAGGATGACCGTGTAAATTCCCCAGTTTGCCCTCGTCACCAATCAAAAAACCAAGACGGATGGTATATGTGGATCCAACACTCCATCGACACTGGCCATTCCATGTAACTTGGCCATTCCATGTAAATGAAAGACGAAAATTTCCTGTGTTCGATTTTATAATGAAACATGACAAGTATAAAATGTAGTATATAACTCATCATATAAAGATGAATTGAGGAAAGACTGGGGCAAGAAAGGAGACATAACTCTTAATACGGTGAGCCTTGGAAAATGGTGTGGAAAAACAACACTAAAAAGTTTTCTACCGTAGAGGATTTTCTACGAAACTATTAATCGTGTTGGTCTATTCGTTACTCGGCACATACATGTTTATATGCACCATTGTGACATATATATACATAAGTTATTACCCAATGTTTACCTGACGAAATTGTGAATATTCATATTCCGATCTATGACCACATTTTTAATATATTGCTTCCGTTTTATTTTATTTATTTCTGATATGGAAGGAAAAATTTCTGATTTTGTAAATTATTTACAAGCATTTAATTAATTGATTACGTCAGAAGTATTTGATTATGCAGTATTTCTCATAATTCTTCAAACACTCAGCTTTAAAAATGGCCGTAATTACAATGCACTAACTGATGACGATATTCTTGTCTATAACTTATCCCCATACTTGTTACGTAGATAGAATATTTGTGAAAAGTTTCTTCCGTATACTGTTTTTGGTACAATTAAAACAAAAACGCCAATTTAGAGTTAATTTTCTATTACAGATATAAATAATTGTGCTCTTTCATTAAAATGTATTTATGTAATATGGTAAAGATTTTACTTTAGTAAAATGAAATATAATTTATAATTTTATACAAAAATATAAACAAAGATACATAAAATCTTAAAGTTTTACATATCATGTATTTTAGGTCTAAAACATATTTCATTGCGCTAATATTGAAAATTATGTAGAAGTCAAGGTACTGCTTTTCCACTAGTCGAGTAATGCCAATAGTTGCTTTAGAGTGACCTAGCTTACTATAGGAGAGTACTATAATTATAATCAGAGTTCTTCGATTAGTTGAAAGCAATAAGTTGAGTTCTACGTAGAATCTACAAGTCATTAGTGAAAAGTTGTTAACGCTTCTAAATTAATCCTTTATAAATTATTGTTTCATAGAATTACTCTTACTAGGCACCTCAAGAAATTATTCTGAAACAGTAAATTCTTTTAATAAGTGCTGATTAAGTTATTCAGCGTGAGAAAGATGGCGCTGCTGTTGAGATGCGAGTAAGACAACGACACACGTGAACGGTCCGATCACCGCAGTTTATTGTGGTCGTGTGTATCCTAGTGATTGTCAATTGTACCTGTGACCAGTTAACACGGTAAGATTAGGCACAACTACTGTTTATCAAACACTTAGTTTAATAATGTAGTTCAGACTCAAACTTCCTTATAAGCTACGCCATTACCTCGTCACCACCGCTGCTATCAACAACACTAGCTTATCGTTATCGTTGTTACCAGCCCTTGGTAAAGTCAATTTACTTGTGTATAGCATATGGTGTATGGTTAGGCACAACTACTGTTTAACAAACACTTAGTTTAATAATGTAGTTCAGACTCAAACTTCCTTATAAGCTACGCCATTACCTCGTCACCACCGCTGCTATAAACAACACTAGCTTATCGTTATCGTTGTTACCAGCCTTTGGTAAAGTCAATTTACTTGTGTATAGCATACACCAAGTGTTTTCTTCAAATGCTCTACTTGACGTTATCTACTTGTTTTACTTTCGGAACTTACGACATGTTCAGGGCAATGAACAGGCGTTAGTACCCAAGTAATGAACATTTTAGTTTACTTATTTACACAAAATATGCACTAATTTTTTATTTGTTTGATATCATTACCTGAGTCCCGACAACCACGAAACTTGCAAAAAACGCAATTTTATATGTACTCTTATTTAACACAAGCTTGAGTCGCTAAAAAATTGTTTGTCGTTCTTGCTTGTACGCTGCGAAGAATTTGATTGTTTAAGTGTTTCAACTCAGTACGTAATTATACTAAAACTACTTTCCATAATTTTCAATAAATTAATAAACTTTAGTATACGCTTACTAAATAATGTTTTATTTGTTAGGGTTAATTAAAGATGTGTACAGGAAGAAAAGAAATTGATGGATAATGTAGCTAATGCCGCACAATTAGGACTACTATTTTTGGCTAGTTACTTTACTATTATTACTTTACTTGGCTACTAGTTTAGTTAGTTACTAGTTACTACTACTATTGGCTAGTTACTTTGACTATAACATTTGTACAGAAAAAACACGTAGATTTGTACAAAATTAAATAATTTATAAAGATAGAATAACTAATTATAAAATTTTCAGTTTTCCTTCCGAACATAAATTTCTTGTAAAAAAAAAAAAAAAAAACTTACAAAAGTCTGAAGACACGAAATTACGTTAAACCTGCTTCGAGTTCCTGAAAATTGTCAAAGTTTTATGTATTGTCGGAATAAAGAACATAAACGTTGTCTTAGTAAGTTTCATGACAGATATTACTAGCGATTATTTCCTAAATTGAGTTATTTTATTTCCTGAAATTCTTCTTGAGTAGCATTAGTATTGACATACCGTAGGATGCATAAAATGTCTGATAAATAAAGATATAAGTAACAGGAATTGGCAATCTAACTGTCATGTAAGGTTATGACACTTGTAGTTTCATTCGTTAACAAATACGTTTGAAGAATGTTTTGCTAATACTTTCCTAGACTTGACAGTAAGTGTGAGTGTGGGAGGGCACACAAGCACTCGTACACAGTCTTGTTTGTAAATCACACACAGATGATTGTTTCATATTAGCAATACACGATTTTCTAACCAGTTACTTTACATCTCGAAATTAAAGACGTTCTCTACACATGTCTCCCTAATCATTTAAAACGTTTGCAAGTAGGTTATAAGTTGCCCGTTACTGGTATAATATCAATTATTATTCTCTTATCAATTTCATAATACCACTTTCTGTATAAAGTAACGATTCCTCTACAACTAAAAGAAAAAAGCCGAAGACAAAGGTGTTTAATTTATAAGTGCATTACTAAGGTTTTTTTCAATTTATTGCAGATTGTGATCTGTTCGACTAAGCGAACATTCAACAAATTGTCTTTCAAAACACATACATGATTTTGAAGAGCTAACCATTTAGAGCTCTTCTTATATTTGTTAACAGATTAAACAGATACCGTACGCACAAATTGCAAGACTAAATTACAAAAACATGTAAACAAATGAACAAGAATCACTTCCACTTGCTGCTGGCATGATACAATAAGTTCAAAATGTTAAACACTGGGCCTATAAGACACATATACTTGTTGATATTAACACTTGATGTTGACACGAATACAAAAGATATACTGTAGATATTACAGAACAGATAACACAGACACTACAATACAGAGGATACATTACTAGTTGAACCCGAATGGTAATTCTAACAATTTGTGCCTTTTTAGTCTACAAATGTCTTCACTATTATCTAACAAATTAATTGCTAGTGTGTTTGGGTGCTTTTCTAATTTAGATATGTATTTCCTGCAGAGGCTCATGATTTCTTCTCTCACAGTTGGAAGTTTGAGGTCTCGGTGTATAGAATTGTTGGTTAGTTTCTATTTAATTCAACTAAGATTGAAGAATTTGTACGTTGAGTTATCCAGGGCTACCAGATGTTTGTCGAAAAATTATTTTAGAAACATCGGTTCTATTGTAAACGCTTGATAGCGTCTCTGCGAGGTCAGTGGCAGTGCGGGACGAAGGGCTTGCCCGTCGCTTGCTCGTGTACTACGTCCCGAGCTTCAGAAAGAGCTCCTGCCGTAGGGACTACTGATATTCTGGATTTAGGGTGTGGCCTGCTACCGGCCGTGGGTTTTCAATTAATTATTTAATTGAGGGTGAGTGTTCGCCGAGGCCGGGTCCAAGGTTCACCTGGCACAGATTGGTAGCGACCGAGGGCGCTAATGAGATGGTTGCCCTGGAATCGGGCGGAGCGACGATAGAATTTGCGGGACAGTGTCCGTATAGTGGCGTCCAGGGAACGGACACGCAGGGAGTCACGGATGGTTTTGTTTGATGTCAGATAGTGGCTTTGCATGCCCAGCGCAATCCTCGGTCGAGGAGAGACTGAAGCTTTCGCTTATGGGTCTTGGCCAAGTAGCCCCAAACGGGTATCGCGTAGGTAGTCATCGGCGCCACATAAGTGGAGACGATGAGCTTCCCTAGGCGGCGGGTCATGGCGTTGCTACATAATATGGGTCGGAGTTGGTATAGACGATGGGCGGTTTACCGGGCTACTTGCGCAGAGTGTGTCCGCCAGGTGAGACGTCGGTCGAGGTGAACCCCGAGGTACTTGCCCTCTCGAGATCAGGGCAGAAGTGTATCGCCTACGTAGAGTCTGTCGGGGAGCCTAAAGCGTCTGGAGAAGACTACTGCTGTGCTCTTGGCTGCGTTGATGGCAACTCTCCATTTCTCTGCCCATTCAACGTATTCGTCCAATTGTTCCTGGAGCCAGATAGCGGCCGTCTCAGCACGACGATCGACAGCATACACTGCCGTGTCGTCGGCGAACATGGCCAACCTGGTGCCAGGCAACATGGGCACGTCGTTGACGTACACAGAGAAAAGCAGGGGGCCCAAGACGCTTCCCTGAGGTACACCAGCAGTAATAGCCCTTTCCGAAGAAAGGGTGTTATCAACTCTCACGCGAAAGGTTCTGTTCCGAAGAAAGCTAGCAATCAGATGAAGGTAGCAATCCGGAATCAGAATCTCCGTGAGTTTGTAAAGTAGGCCTGGATGCCAAACACGATCGTAAGCCTTCTCGACATTAAGGAAAACGGCGACGGTCTGCTCTCGCGAGCAACCGGCCTCGGCCACGGTCTCCACGAAACGCATCAGTTGATGCGTCGAGGAGTGCCCAGCACGAAAACCGAATTGCTTGGGGACCAGAATATCGAACCGTTGAAGGTGATCCATTAGCCGCCGCTGGACTAGTCATTCGAAGACTTTCGAAGTGGACGACAGCAGGCTGATAGACCGGAGGTTCTCGGCGAACTTGTGGTCTTTTCCCGGCTTCGGGATCATCGTGACCGTAGCCGAACGCCATTTCTTAGGAAAGTAGGCGAATCGGAAGCAGGCATTGAACAAATCGACCAGGAAGCAAACTCCCCGGTCCTGAAGTCTCTGTAGGGGGTGTTAGTAACACCGTCCGGTCCAGGGCTCTTCCGGGGCCGAAGCGCTAAAAGCCTGTCCGTTACCTCTTCCACCGAAGTGGGTTCAGGTTCGGATGTGATCGGGCTGCCGAGAGAAGCCTCAACTTCGGCTTCTATCTCCTCGTCGGAGTCTGGGTCCCCGGACGGGTTAGGTGCAAATTGAAGCTCCAGGTACCCGGCCAGGAACTCTGATTTCTCGTCCGGCTTGGCAAGGGGATGTCCACCAGGTTCGTTGATGGCCGGGAGTGGAGGACGGCGCCTCTTCCCGGTCATCGCGGTAGGTATCCTGTAAACGGGGGAGTCGCCCTCCGGTGCATCGTCTGCCATTTTGGCGACCGTAAGTTCCCAGCAGCTTCGTCGGAAGGCCTACAAGTCACGACGTAACTTGCCGGCCGCCCGATTGAAGCTGGCCTTGTCGTCCGGATCTCGCGTCCGCTGCCACCGTCTCCGAAGTCTGTTCTTCTCTAAAGCGAGAAGACGGAATTCTTCTGGGATCCGGTGATAATCGGGCGTGAGATTAGGCTTCATCCGTGAGCACACGCCGACGGAAGAGACCACGGCATCATCGAACAAGGCGACCGCCTCGTCGATGTGCTGGGTGGTATCAAGCGGGACCTCCTCGGGAAGCCTGCAAAAGGCAGGCCCGAAGCGGTCCCACTCGACCACTCGTCGCGCTGCTCTCCCAATCGTGTGACGGGTAGGTACGTGCACCTCGATGGGACAATGGTCAGAGGACAGTTCCGTTAACACGGATACCTCAATCTGGTTGACAACTCCCTTGACAACTGCAATGTCTAGTATGTCAGGTCGGGCTCCAGGTCGGAGGAAAGACTTTACCTCGGTTAGAGCTGAGGGGGATGTGGACGACGACGAAGCAGATGGGGCAGGGTCGCTGCGGGCGGCGACAGCATAGCTGCGGGCTGAATTCACCCGAGATGTGTTCCTAGGTGGGCGCTCGGTCCTTTCGGCTGCAGGACGGTGCTCTACTCTGGACTGCCGAGTAAACCCAGCGCCGGAGCGCTGCGTTGGTCTGGTTTGCGGTTTCTGGGCAGGGGGAGCGGGAGCAGCGTTTTTCTGTTTCCTCTGCTTCTTTTCTTCCAATTCTTAGGCCTGTAGCGAGCCGCGGGTGGGGCAGATTCTGACCTCTTCGGGACTGGCTCGACTACTTCCGGGGCAGGTTCCTCGTCCATTGGAACGGGCTGATCTAGGGCCGATGCTGGCGTAGCATGCTCTTCCCGAGCAGGTGGGGACGATGCACGTAGCTGAGCACGTGGGCGAGGTCGGGCGGGAGGTTGTGGCGTAGATGAGCTGACCTTCTCCGGGAGACGGGGAAAGGCAGCATGATCCGGAACGACTGGAAGCTGCTGGCGGGCAGGAGGGTTGTTCCTGTCCGCGGCCTGCCTCAGATGCTGTTGGAAAACCCAGCATCCTCGGTAATTTGCCGAGTGAGGTTCACCGCAATTAATGCAAAAGCGGCGCCCCGCAGCCGGCAACTGACAGGCCTTGGTCGGATGCGGCTTCCCGCATCCGACGCAGGCCTCTGCGTTGTGGCAGCTGTCCGAGCCGTGCCCGAACCGTTGGCATCGATGGCACTGCGGGACGTGGCCAGCTTCGCGGCTCCTTTCAACTTTTATTTTCAACCCGCAAAACTGCTCAGGCCCAGCAGTCTGTCTGCCTGTTCCCCCTTCAGGATGATCACCCGGAGGTAACTTACGGCTGGGTCCGTAAGTGGTAAAGAGCCTAATGCTCTCCTTTATCGGGAAACCGAGTTGGCGGAGCTCGTCCGCCACCTCGTCTGGATCGGTGTCCTCGTCCAGGCCGCGAATTATCAGCCGGACATGAGCCGCCTTCTCGTAGGAGAAAGTGTGAAATTGTAGGCCATTTGCCTGTAAGAACAAATAGACGGCACGGTACTCTTCGTCCGTCGCGCAGCTAACGCGCAGACTGTCCCTTCCACGAAGAGACATCTGTACGTCCGCCGAGAGACGAACGCCGATCCGGAGGCGTCTGGAAAAGTCAACGACGTTCTTGACGCCGTTGACGAACAAGGGCGGAGGGCGGCTTCTGCGGGAAGGAGCGTCTAGATCTAGCTCCGGTTCGTCGGGGAGCGGAGTTTCCTCCGCTTTCCGCTTTTTCTTAGATGTGACTACGGTAAAAGACGACCCAGGCGTGGGCTGGGTCGTAGTACGCGTCGGGGCAGGAGTACCCCTATTGACAGATTTGGACCCGGCCGAGACCGATTGCAGGCCCTGAGAAGGACCACTGCACGATCCGACCGAGTCAGGGACAGGGTCGGAGCCTACTGTTGAAGCATTGGATTGGCCCTTAGCAGGACTATTCCGCTGCCCGGCCGCAACGCGACGGTCGCCCATCGCGTTTTGGCAAAGGTATTCGGGCCGAAGCCCTCCTACTGGGATGCTTAACCCGCTTAGCGCCGGTATTGGAGGCCGCACCACGACAAGGCGAAGTGACCGACCGCTACCGGCAGGGACCTAACTTAGCCTACGCCAAGCTAAGCGGGCGATGCCACCAAAACCCGCGAGAAAAACAGTAAATGGGCCTTACCTGGTAAGATCCCACGAAGTAATCCCAAAACAGGTCCACTGGTCCGGAGCTTCGCGAAAGCCACAAACACCACACAGCACTTACACTGGTCCACTGCACTTTTGCCGCCTTTGGCTTCGGGTTGGCACACGACACTCGGCAAACACCAGCCGACACCAGACCGCGAACGGCTCCCGCCGTCAAGAGACTCGCACACGCGCACACGAACACTACCGCGTACACAAGTCAAAGCAACCGATTTAACCGGACTAGTCGAGTCTGGTGCCACGCGGCCCTAAAAAGGGACGCTGAAGGCGGTCGCACGACCCACTAATGCGTGGCCGCAGCTAGCTTGGCTTCACTCTTGTCGTTACTGGACCGGCACTGCAGGTGATCCTGTAGTTTTCTACACCTCCAGTCGACGACGACCTTACTGCCGGCGCAAGCTAGGGCGGGAGTTCCAACCGCCAACAACGTTCCACGAAAGAGTCCTCTTCTTACTGTAATCTCAGCCTGGAAGAGCTCCTGAGCCTCGATGTGTAGTAGTCCACAGTCAGATGAAGAATGGTCTGGTCTAGCGTCTCTGCTGCTTGTAGGAGTAAAGAAAATGTTAGTTTACGCAGTAATTATTAATACAATAATGTAATCCTACAATGACATCTGATAGTTTGTTTATTTTTTTGTTGGTTTTAAGTAAATCAAACCCCCAAGATATAATAAGGCTATCCACGTATAAATAAATATACTTTTCTCCTCGACATTGAAAAATTAACGCACTTTAAAATAACTTTACGCATGCAAAAAGGAATATTGTTTGTCAATGTAAGACGTTTTAATTAATTATAAAAATATGAACGAAATTATGATACAGGATCCTGACTATATTTCTATTTATTGTAGAGTTAATGCTGTACTACTAATATTCATACTGTTTATATACTGTTTATTATGATTTCCAAGGACACGTTTTGCAGACGTGTTTCAGTATATCAACGTGAGACAGACCCACCAAGGGCTTAATGCAAACCAAAATACGTAAAACGGTAAATAAAGTAATCAAGACGAGACGTGATGTCCACGGAGAACACGATGAGAGTGATATCCCGCCCGGCCTTGCGGTTTCCTTATTAGGCCTAAACCGGGACGTGTGGTGAATACATACATGGTTTGTCTTTTACTTAAACCTCGACGATTTGTTTCGCGGGTGGGTGTCGACTTTATACAATAGCAGCTTCAAATCGTGTTCTTCAAAATTTTTCAATTCTTTATTTACGATAAAAATTAGAAATTATATAAAGGCAAATTCAGTTTGAAAAAAAAAATTGTTATCACATCTGTGATTTTATACCTCTTCAATGATGTGACACCTACAATCATTTCATACTGGTATCATTGTGTATTAGCAAAAATGACCTGATAATTAATGTCGTGTACTATACCGGTCGATTAAAAAAAATAAGCCGTCGTATTTCAATTTTATTACTGAAGAGTACTTGGAAAACTTAATTCATATTATACAGAAAACTACAAAACTGTTGCTAACACATTAGCCATAACGTTCTTAAGCCTGCTAATATCTCTATAATTCTTCGATATAACGACAAAATATTTAGGATAATTATAAGAACAGTTATAAAAATAAAGTGAGGGTAACTAATAAAAGCATATTTACGATATTTCAAAATTTAAACTAAAAGCATACGATAACTGTTCCTATCTTGTTAAAGGAAATTCTTCTTATTTTATGAATTTATTTTTTTTTACTCATGCGTGTTATGTTTTATCCCCTCTCTCTCTCTCTCTCTCTCTCTCTCTCTCTCTCTCTCTCTCTCTCTCTCTCTCTCTCTCTCTCTCTCTCTCTCTCTCTCTCTCTCTCTCTCTCTCTCCGTTTCCATCTCTCTTTCTTGCTGCCTTTATATATAAGTACAAAACTACTTTGAAACAGGCAGACGTTTATTTTCAACAATATATAGTAACCGAATTTTAACGTAACTTTTTCGCATAAGAAAGAATGGAATCAATGTACAGGCAATACAGACTAACAGTATAATTATAATTGCAGTAAAAAAAAAATTACCAGATTTCGGTACAGTTGTTTTACATCTTGGAGGAAGAACACTATCGGTGTTTTTATAGATAACACTGTAATTGCATGCACCGGAGTACTTGTGTTTAACGTTTTATGAAATTTCCTTATAACCAATTTAATCCCGATAGCCTGTCACTTTTATTGGAACTATGTATGTGTACAAGAACAATATAGAATGTACAAAAGTTAACGTTAAAATGTAGAATAATTGTTTTTTCCATACTAAATTGGTAACGTATAGTCTGTATTAATAGGCATCACGTACCTGGGTGATAAGAAATTTCCTTACCGGACACGTTCTAATAAAGCATTAGCGTAGACTACTTTTACAAAATTAAAAAAACAAGATGGAGGTGTATAGATTAATGTAGCAAAAGTAAATGAAAGTAGAGACGTACATGTGAGATTAAAACGACCAACATAGGTGAGAATGTAGTGGATACAGAGGTACAAGTACAGTATGTAGCGGTACTAACTGATGAGTGGGTCCGTGAACAAAACATAAGCGGTATCATAGCAAGCAAGGCGTTAGCTATGGGAAAAACGTGAATTTTCCTTAACAAAATGTACCTATATCTGAAGAAACTGGTAAACTGGTAAATGTCGTACATCAAGTAGTTCACTTTATGGCTTAAATACCTGGACAATGATGAAAAGAAACAGCACTAGGAGTAAAGCGCTGGAAATGATTTTAATCGTCTTTGATGGCACATTAAGACAAATTGAGCTTCTGAAAAACTACTTGAACAGTGTTAAAAAACACATACAATTTACACTTGAAACAGAGTAGAATAACCAACTGAACTTTCTTGACCTGACCATAATTAAATCTCAGGACTCTTTCAAATTTAAAATTTACAGAAAGCTCACTACCACTGACACCACAATACACGCTCATTCGTATCACCCGTGGTCCCAGAAAACGGCGACATACAATACATTTGTCCATAGACTTCTTACTGTACCCTTAGAGCAAGATTGCTTCATTGACGAAGTAAACACTTTAAATCACATCGCCATATCCAACAGTTATAACGCTAGTATAATAGATAACCTTATCTCCAGGCGCAAAAACAAAACTCAAATTCCGAACAGCGCGGTGCATAATACTGACAGATATATATCGGTAGAGTACACACCTTTGTTGCTTAACATTATAAAAAACCAATTTAAGAAATACAATATCGCAGTTACCTTTAGGACAAAAATAACATTGAAAATGCACTGCGCCCCAAGATACACAGAAGGGTAGAGACACGCTCTGGCGTTTACAAAATTGCGTGTGATGATTGCGACATGTTTTACATCGGCCAAACGGGGAGACGTTTTGAAGAGAGGTTTAAGGAACACCTGCCCATGAAGAATGTGATAAACAGTAAATCGACTTACGCGCAACACCTGATTGATTGTGATCACAGTTACACTAACGTCTCTGTTAACCTTAAGCCCATACACTTTTGTAAGAAGGGCCGATATATGAATGCATTAGAAGAGTATGAGATATATAAAGCGGCCAAGTCACAGAAAGAGTGCCTGTTGAACGATATGGTGTCGTTCAAATCCAACGCGCTCTTCGATACTGTGATACAAAAACTGGCACAGACATGAAGAGTACGACCAACTTATCTCTTCTTTGGACTTTATATGGCCAGTGCATGTTTACTTTCTCGACGATGCGCATCGTCCCCTCTTGCGCAGTGTGAGTGTTTAAATTCAGTGTTTTTTATGTTTCATGTGTGTGTTTTTATGAATTGACGAGCTCGACCCGAGTGAGCACCTGAAGATGGGACCTTGATCCCGAAACGCGTCGTGCATAGCGACCAGGTAAGTTGCATGAAGGATTATCAGGTATCTAACCTATTTAAAATTAATGATTTTAAGGAATACAATAAACGGATTTATTAAGATTAGCAGTAAACGGATGCTCAAGACAATCAACGAGTGTAGAATATATTTGCGTCATAACAGAAGAAATGGAAGTTAAATTAACTACATATCCTGAGAACAAACAGTTTACTAGTAACGGTTTCCGAGGTAACGATGGAAGAAGGAAAGAGGAGAAGATGAGAATATTCAGTGCGGAAATTCGTATTAAGAAATGATGGCTGAAACCTGCAGACGTTACAAATTAAAACGGCTGTCTACACGGTGTCTGGGGCTGCCACATGACAGAACATAATATGATAACAGTAGTATTTGATATTCTGTTTAAACTCAGTCTAAACTCCACCTATAATCAAACACAGCGATTGTGCTGAAATCACGTTCTACTAAGTACAGGTCTCAGTGTATCCGCTGGTTTGACATAGTGTGTTCATTGTGAACACGTCTTTTAATTGTGAATGTCACGTGTATATGTCTATTGTGTTATTGGTACTTTTTGAACTAGAATATATAATTCATAAATCTAATATACAAACATCATTAAGCAAACGAGCGTCTATTAAAACCGGTATCATAAATAGCGTCTCTGATTTGCAAGCTCGTTTTCTAATCTGTAATGAGAGTTTACTAATCAATAAATACAACAAACAGAATATGTGTTGACTACAGACAAATGCGAAGTAAGGGTCGTTGAGAAGAGAACAGTTCAGAGTTGAAAAAAAGAACATTGAACTGTTTATAGTCGTATCCTTTGTGAGTTTCAACAGTCGTCACTGTCAGTAGTGACAATGGAAACAAGATTTCTAGGACAGCGTTAGGATTCTTAAGACCGCTCTATTGTAGTGACATTTTGTAAAACACTTTGACAAAGAAAATTTTCTCTTCCTGTCGTTACAAAGACAGTGAACACTGGAAGGTATGCGTTACACTTTGCTGGCGTTTTCAATTAATTACCTACATAGAGAAGCTGCATGCTATACCACTGTCATTATAATAAAATTCTATAAAATTATAATAAATATAAAACTAAATTCTATAATAATAAATATAAAATTAGAGATAAGAAATAACATGTAGCGCTCCGTCATAGTTGCAACTTGTAGTGAATGCAAAAACAGGAATATTTAAAAAGTCTATTTCAAGTAATAAAATTAAACCATAAAGCAAATTAGCCTTCTTTAAAGACTTGCGGATGATATTGTCTTGCTCTATATTAGTACGTATCGCCCTCGTATTTTTAACCTGACTGTCAAAGTTTGATAGAAGAAGGGTAAATGTACGTTTGGGTGTAACTCCGAAACTTCTTCTCTGATTATAACAAAAGAAAGCTTAGTTGGTTGCTTTCATTGAAGCGAGTGTTTTTGTTTATAATGTGTCGTAGAAAAGAACGACGGAATCAAAACGACGGACAATACAACAAACTTTAAATTAAAAGAAAAATTGATACTTGAAAAACTTGGAAGTACCCACTAAGTTCATAAGGTGTAGTACAAATGTTAGTTATGAATATGATTTGAACACCTTTCAGACTATGGGAATTGAACGACATGTGCCGAAAAAATTAGAATAATCCGTGTATTTTATATTGTTTATACCGCCTACCATTTTGGAAAGTCTATTCTCCAATAGACATTTTTACAAACAAGATGAAATAAATGTTCCTGGCCAATATTTTAATATATTAAATCCTCTTCCTTTCTCTTTGTAACGTATTACTACAACTGACAGTCATTAGTGAATTTTGCATTAATACCTTTTCATATTAACACTGATTATAGGTGTTGCCATACTAATAACAAAAAAATCTTTTGGTGTAAACGCTTTTCAACTTTAACGAAAGAACAAACGTCTTCCGTTGGCAACTGCCAATTCATATATTGTCGACGTGAATGCAAAAGAAATGTTAAAATAACCTCTGAAGAAGCCTTTTAAAGGTGAAAACCGATTCAGGTTGCAAGGTAAAACTTTATGTTTTTACTTATAAAAAACTTTGTGTTTCGAGTCGTTAATATAATAGTTGTATTTAGTTAAGTAACGGACACTTCATGGACAACGAAATCGAAGAAGTTAAAATTGCATTTATGAATGGATTAGCCTGTAGTGTTTAATATGTACAGCACATCTTTCAACAACAGTCAATTTAGAAAAAAAAGGGTAAATTGATGAAGATCTTAAGTAGAGTTACCGTTAAGTAAGCTTAACCATTCAATAAGAACGATGCATTGAATGTGAACTGTAATATTTAGTGCTCTCAATTTTAGTTTTCATACAGTTTACTACGGACTTTACAGTCACGGAGGGTGAACCCCAGAATTGGGTAATCTCTAAAAATTTGATGCTTCTCCCCCTCACTAAAATTTTACTAACCGATGGAAAAATTAAGTTTCGTTATAAATAAATTGTGTAGTAAATATACTGTCACGTACAGTATACTCACGTCAAGTTTTACATTTTAATTATGAATCTTATACAAAATGTATTATAAAAGCTGTAAATTTAAAAAACGAAAAGAAACTAAAAATTTTGAAACTTTTTTGAAACGATACTATCACAATGAATAAAGGTAATTAACGATACTATCACATATATTATCACTATATATGTAATGAATTATGATTTACCATATAGAGTTTCTGCGGGAAAATATAATCTGTTTTTAAATGTAGATATACTATTTCATAATTTAAATGTTACTCTCGTAACTGTGTAAAACAAACTGCCAATCCATAGGATACTCACTACCATCCTGATGGTATCTCTGAACTGAGAGAGGACACTGGACCCTCACAACACCCGCTGAAAGGTGGAGACGTCGTCACCTCTCTACAGGAGTACAGAGTAGATGCTTAGCCCATCCTTTCTACTATAATTTCGCAGTACTGGAGGAATCACATCTCAAGTGAGATGGAATTGCTAGCCATCGCTTGAATTATTCGAGTAGAAAGTACAAACCAAAATGATTAATTTCTTATTAGAATAACGGATTTTTTAAAAAGTTTTATCAGAGGAAGTTTTGATAAAGTGACTGCCGTTGATAAAAATAATATGACTACCGTTAGTTTTGTAGAAAAATTTCTGGTCATTCTGAGATTACCTTGAACTCCTCGAATATCCGCCAGTGATGTCTTTTATGTTAATTTGATCAGGGTTTGCTTAAATGTCCATCAATTTACTTGAGCAACTAAATAAAATTGCTGTTATACTATAATAAGAAACTTTATGAGTTTGGAAAATTTCAAAATCAACTCGCCAGTTTAAAGGGATATTAACAATTAATAATTAAATGCACTTTCACTTGTGAAAAAACTTCCTTTTTGTTACGTCCTCATACGCACGTTTTGGAGTAGTTTGCTCCTTCATCAGTCAGGTATAAATGCAGAAAGCGTGAAGGTGTTGGTAATCTGTAACGGTTTTTTGGGGATTGGTTGTGTGTGGGGGTGTGTATAGATGGAAGTGGGTTGGCGCGAGATTTTGAATTGTGTCCGTGTCCGTTGTGTATTATTGTGTGGAATAGTGTGTTGGATTTAAATTGTAATTGTTCATTGAGTATGTTGTTTGGTTGTGTTTGTATATTTCATATTATTCTGCGGTGTTGAGTTTGCGACTTTTGGGCATGTAGTGTAAAATTTCAAGATTGTTTTTTATGTTGGTGTAACTGTGGTTTTCTGTTTGGATGTGTGTGGCATTGAAAGAACTGATGATCATTCAAAATAATATAAAAGGCAATATTAAACTACAAAAACGACTAGGTTTGTAATAGGTAACTACTAGGTTTAATTATTTGACTGCTCAATTGCAGCACACTTAAAGAGCCTATATCCGATTAAATTATGACCGATTATGACATGAGTCAGCCAAAGAATTGTTAATAATATTTTCAAAAAAAAAATGTAAAAACAGTGGATCTGCGGTTTGTTTCATGAGTATTATATATTTATAATAATATACAGTTTGTTTCAATAAGTAAATTATATTGAATAAATTAAAGAAGAACAAGAGAAAATACTTGATTTTCTAATCACGTTCCCCATGTAAGGAGATACTTTTGTAACAATAATCTGGCGATTTACAAACGTACATATGATTTGGAAAACTTAATAACTGTTACGTTATGAATATAATTATTTGTATCAAGAAATGCGACACAGTGAACTGCTATGAAATTTAAGATTAAAATATATTCTAAACAAAGTTTATTAAAAATAAACCATTTTATTTTATTACAATAATTAGTTTTATGTTATAATTTAAATTAATTGTAAATAAGATCTGCCTACATTTATCCAGATGGTTGCAAGTAAATTATAAAAAATAGGAACACATAGAATTAAGTTATTAAGTTGGATATTCCTGTAGAGTATGTTAGAGATAAGAATTATTTAAGGCGTTTTAATTTACGCTACTATACACATTGTAGTGACCATAGGAAATTCAGACAAGAAACCAATTTTATAATACCACGTATTTCTCTGTATTATTATTAGAGTGGTTTGTATGTTAATGATGGGATTAATGATTGATATATCAGAGGGTAAAAGTGGGACATCTAAAGGCAATAGGCAGGCTATATGTGAAGTGTATACACGTATAAACATATACTGATCGTATACGAACTGAGGATGTCAGAAAGTAATTAATTGTATGTACAACATAAACTGTACGCAACGTAAAGATAACATTTCAATAATTTCAAGATAACGTTGTAGAGAAACACACGAAAAAGTCATTTATAAAGGGCGGATAGTTCCGGGTACTCCCGTTTTAGCCTGTAATTATGAACTTCGTAGAAGTACCATTGAACGAGCAGAGCAAAGTGGTAAAACCGTAGAACGGAAGAAACGTCAAAGTCTTGAAGAGATCAGATTCATGTACTTAAGCAGATAAGTGTGGCTATTTGTATAATTAAACAGAGAGTATTAATAAAATTGTAAGTGGCACTATTCCTAGTAATTGAAATAATTTCAGCGTCATAAGTTCACCCTTTCTGCTCCCCTCGTACAATTAATTCTAGTAAATGTTCTATTTAGCTTAAAAGCATTATATTTTATATTGTTATAATATAAACTGATAGAATTATGTAAGTTACCTGATTTTATTTTGATAAAACTAGTTATTTTAAAATTAATTAATAATAGCAAGTGCAGTTATTTCTTTTACTCAAGCAGGTCTGTTGTACTCTGTGGAAAGAAGTAAGCTTTATCAGCTTGGATACAAATAGAAAAGGAACACTTTCTTTAACTGTTCGCTCAAAGTGATTTATTGCGTTCTTTCACTCACATTGTACACTGAACTGTAAACCTTTTTTTCTCTGCCAGTTCTAATAGAACTTCCTGTTCTATTATCCTTTCTATTATTTATCAACTGGGCACTTTTGTTAAACTCTTTAGAAAGTTATTTTAGAGATTTGTTATCATCCATTCAATTTTATTTTTCTATCATGTTGTCAGGACTTTTTTTTTAATATTACCGTCAGGCAAAATGCATTTGTTTAATATCATGTATGTTCTACAGCCTTAGGACTTCTAAATTATTTTTAAATGTTCTTTGGTCATAATAAAAACAGTCGTTTTTGCTTAAATATGTTTACTGGTTTTGTATTTAATGACGTCAAGAGCACTGTAATAATTTTTACATTCATATTCTTAATTGTCGGTGAACTGTTTGTTCACACTTAACATGCTTTGGAGTTCTTAGCTGTATGCGTAGTTATCTTTTTGCTTAAAATATTTTTATATCCGCCCTTCTTTTTATAAGTGTATTCATTGATGAAAGCAATCATTGCTTAAATTCCTTTTAGTTTCTTACCTTTTTATTAACAGAAGGGCTAAAGCACAGATAAAAATAAAGTTTATAATAACTTAATTCCGAAACCAGTTTTTTTCAAATGTTTGTAACAGAATTCAAGTTCTATTCTGTTCCTTCTACCTACGACAACACTTACATATGTGCAAATTCAGACTACTAAAATTCTTTTTTTTGTGACTTTTCAAACTATAAGTCAAGAAAATAGTTTAATAGAAAACAGAAAAATTATAAGTAAACAAAACAGTAAAAATCGTAGTCATAACAATACGCTCTTTAATTAAAATAATGTAACTAGAAAACACTATATAGTAGACATAATATTTGCAATCTTACAATCTGAGGTACAATTGAAAATTCAAATTTTAATAATATTTTCCTCCTTGAATGGTCTCCACAAACAAACAAATGACCTTTCTCCTTTAACAAACGACACACTACTAGTAGTGTTTGTCAGTGACTTCTATGAACATTACTCGTATGACAATACAAAATTACACACTTTTTTTGCAAATAACAGAATAAGATACAGTACTAATAGACATAACTGCAGTATTAATAACATCGATGATAATCGTCATCGTCAAAAATGAAGTAATACGTTGTTATAATCAGAAAGTAAACAAAATAAACAGTAGAACAAAACCAAAATAAACACTAACAAAATAAAATAATATAAAGTGGGACAATTACAATCAGCATTGTAGAATGACAAAATAAATAATAAATTGATTGCTTAATATGAACGCCTATTTATATTACACTCATAATGTAATTAACTATTAACAGTAAAACATATTTACAGTTATACAGTTACACTTAGAAACACAACACACATTAATCTGTAGAATGTAAGATGTAAGTAGAATTATGGTGTTTAGCTTAATTGAAACAAAATTCTAGGTTAACGAAAACGTGTTAGCCTAAATAAACACAGAATGATAAATATATTTCAATGTACTATAATGTAGGTTCGCAGATATAAAATACGGTTCCAAAGAGTCCACGTTCAGGAATTGTATTTATACATTTGTTCTTTTATTCCACTGGTTGAAATAAAACGTAAACATTAAACCATTTTACGAAAAATCAAACGTCCTACTGACAAAGTAAGTAGACATTTCGATCTTTATAAAAGAATTCTGATAATTCTTTATTTGATTTCTATAAATAAATATTATGTTTTCTTCTGAAAGATTTTATTATAGTCGTCATCATCATCTTTAGAAAGGATTCAACCAACAATATTGTTTCCTGTCTTAAGCACGTAAACTAGTGCTGGTCACTCCAACGTTTATTCGGGCACAACACTCCGTTCCTTGGCTTATATTTCAATAGATGTTTAAGGATGCGGTAGTTATCCATTCAGTTAAGATGTTTCAAGATTGATTTTAGTCAACATTGTGCATCTCAGATAGTTGTTTCTTAAATTGTTGTAATAGTTTACAGAAAAAATTCTGAAATTTGTGTAATGACAACGTGTAAACAAATTTAATGTTCTTGTATATTTATATTCGATCAAGATGATCTGTGTTTTGTACATGTTTGAGAGAAAAAAATTAAAATTTTAGATGATAAATAGGTCTACGCGTCATAAGAAACACGCCGATGTTTATCACAAAACAGAATGATACAGTGTCATGATTTTCAGTACAGATAAAGTACTTAGTTTTAATAAGAGACGTTCTGTTCTGCCTCCAAACGTGAACTAAACATTACTTTCTACTTTGACGGCAGTGCCACTTCAAAATTCAATGCTACACAAATTAATAGCGACACCTGAGAGCTGCTTGACAAAGATAGATGTATGTACTCATTGAGATATTGCGTCTACCAGGTATTAAGAAATATGGCTTTAATTAATTATCACTGTGCTCATGTATCAGCTTAAAATGTTTATCAGCTTCACATACATTTATTTTCTTGATTATTAAGGTTAAATAAACAACTTAAATCACTATATTTCTACTTACTACGATGTTAATACTTCTACTGGTTGGGGGCGAGGACACGAACGCTACTATTCGTTGTTTCACACACGTTTCAGGGTATCCGTCTGAGGTGTAAGACCGATTGAATTAGGGCTACATGTCTGCTGTGTCATGTAAATTGTGTCCGTGTATAACGTAACTTAGGCGGCACGTTATATACATGCATGACATAAATTCTGGAACGATACTACGGGTCGCATGCAAATCCTGAACACGCAGTGTCGGAAGGGAATAGCCTACATTCAGCGAGCGCATTAGTACCTACTTAACCATGAGACAGGTTACTTTTACAAGGTTACTAACACCTAAATGAAATTGATGAACAAGAAAAAAGAAATATAACGATAATGATGACAATAATTTTAAACAGAATTAACACTGTTGCACACCACTATAGAAAAATTATTCCGATTAGCACTTTCAAGCTTCACAGCTCATCATCAGATCGGAAATAAAAATCTGATTTTATGATGAGCTGTAATATTTTCGGTCGACAATGAGCTGTGAAGCTTGGAAGCGTAAATCAGAATAATTTTTCTATAGTGGTGTACAACAGTGTTAATTCTGTTTGTAAATATAACCACTAACACAACTTTATTAAATAAATAATTTTAAAATAAAAGTAAAAATAACTTCTAAAAGCGCTTGTAAGAAAAATAAAACTAAATTAAAATATCCAGTAACTACTGAAATCTCGCTAAAGGGATTTATTTTTACATTTACGGTTTTAAATTACTTTCCCCTAGTACCACTAAAAACAGTTTATTTTAGTATATAAATAACTTTTTTTTAGGATTTTGACTTCTATCTCTGCTCCTACTAATTTCTTTGTCCCTTTCTCTTCCTTTTATTCTTTTTGTTTCTTTTTCTCGCTCTTTATCCGCATTTCTTTTCACACAAACTCCAAACACATCCACACGGAAACAGGTAGTTGTTCATTTTAAACTATACGCATTGACTGTACATAGTCATACGCATTCTTTGCATAACCGAGCATACACTAACAAACACTAAGTGACATAATATTTTATAATGGCTGAATAACACAATTTATTCCAGTTTTCTGTTTAAAATATTAAATTGTTTTACATCTCGGTTTATGTTTTTGTAGGTAACATTACATTTTCCAATGCTTGAGTCTTACATTCAGTAAATTGTTTTGGAAACCAGTTATATCTGGTTATATTTTGGAAACGGCTGCAACCTTGTTGCCAATTTGTCTATTTGTTTAGTAAAATATAACTAACACTCCTGAAACTTATTGTAAAACATTAAGTAATTGTTTCCTGCAATAAAGTGCAGTCTGCAACGATAGCCTTTTAGGGTTGTGTGATGTGAATCGGTTTCCTCTACATGATTTGATAAGGCAGCAACATGAAAATAATATTGCCGAATTAAAAGTTAAGACGGAGGAGTACAAAATAAAATAACTATAAGTTAAACGAAAATAATAATGAAAGATGATGATAATAGATAATGATATTCGAAATAGAGAAGAGTAATGACATAGAATGTGAGATCACAAATATCAAAGAGGAGAATAAAGCCGACAGATAAATATAAATACTAACGGAACACATTGACTAATAAACGGACCAGTAAGCAGTAGATAAGGGATAAATATTCATAACACATAAGTTGTTTACAGAAGAAAATTTTTAATCTGAAGAAGGAACTGGTGAAGAGTTTTATGTGTATTTATCGATACATAAAGTGTTCTACTTACGCATAATTTATATTACTGTGTTCCAGCAGTGTCTGGAAACTGACATACGGCAGAACGTAATATTATGATAATACGGTCTGGTCTGTCTGTCTGTTTGTTGTGTCTGCGTGACATTTGGACATTGTGTCTGTGCGTGTATATTGGTAAGCGATGTGTAATACATATGTATATATATATATATATATATATATATATATATATATATATATATATATATATATATATATATATGTAATTTTCAAATAAGGTCTGCTTGTTTGTGTGACAGTTTTTTAATCAATAACTCTACAAACAGGACGTCCATTGGTTACATACAAATGCGACGTAAGACTCACTTTGAAGAAAAAGGACGTAGAAATGTGTACGATCGTCTCCTTTGTGAGTTTCAATAGTTGTCAGTGTCAGTGGCAACAATGAAAATAAGATTTTTGGGACACCGATAACAGTTCTTTCTACTACTTTCTTGTAGTGACAATTCTGTAAAACTCCTTGGAAAGGAAAATGTTATTTTCTGATCGTGTAAAAGACAGTGCGCATTGGACGACTGTGTCACATTTTGTATGGCGTCTCAAATCATTTAAACAAATTACATACCACGGCCTATTCCATTACATTAAAATTCTGTAATCCAGGATAACAAAGTAAATAAAGAAAAAATATGAAACTGCTGTTTGTAATTTTAAATTTTAGTTAACGCAAAATAAAAAAAATATAGTTGATATAAAGCAACAACATAAAGTTACAACCTATAGAACCGTCTATTAGTCACGACAAACGCCATCTTTACCGACTGGCGTATGATATCTTCTTAATGTAAGCTATGCCTACCAAATTATGTAGATTAGTTCTATCTCCAACGCAGCTGATAAGAAGAGCAGGGAGGAATGTGTAATTTATGTTTGCTGTAACCCCAAAACCTGTGCTGATGATTACAAAACAGAGCTCAATCGATTATTGTCAAACAAGTAAGAGTCTTGATTTACATATTGACGTAAAAAAATTAATTAAGTAATAATAAGATGATAGTATCAACACAGAAATTATAACTGCCAGGAATCATCTAAAGTGACAGCACTCGATTCGTCTTAACCTTACCGGTGACTTTGGTCCTTCTTCCTTCCACTTAACAGCCCGTAGGCCGGTTATCAGCAGGTATCTACTCTTCTCTATTGCTTGTTTCCTTTTTAATACGTAGTAAAATATTTCATCTATTCTATGCTTTGAGTCATGAACTCCAAACGTGGCCTTTCCCTGTGATTTTAATTCTGTATCATTTTCTACGACTATTTTGGTAAGGCTATCGTGTCTGAATATGTGGCCAACTCGCTGTGCTCTTTTCCTGTAATTGTTTTTAGAAACTTCTATCTTCTCCAGCCATGTGAAACGCCTCCTAATAAAACACACCCAGCTTATACAGAGTATCCTTCTATTGCACCATGCCTCCAAAGGTAGACGTTTCTTCTTTTATGTCTTCCCTATTGCGCATATGTCGCTTCTATAGGCCTACAATGCGACGCGCCACACATAAGTCCGCAAGAATTTTTTCTTCACTTTCAAGCTGATCTTTACTGAAGTAAGTATGTTTCTTTCTTACCAGATACAGCTTTTACATGCAGTTTATTCACGATCTTCCTACAGCTATCACTTTTGATTTTACTGTCTACGCCCAGTATGCTGATGATACTGCCTACTGAGTCTCCACTGGAGTTCATTGGCAAGCCCTATCTAAACTACAGTTAGTTTTAAAACCTTTCATAAACTACTGTAACACATGGCGAATCTCTGTAAACGCGGACAAGACCCAAATTTGTGTTTTCAATTCCACAGGACGCAACATGAATCATTTCTTTAACTCTACAGTCCGCGTAGGCCCACCAACAGTAATCCCGAAGCGTGTCTGCAAATATCTTGGCGTCACGCTTGACTCTAAACTTACCTGGGGACCTCACATCACACGAACCTCAAACCAAGCCCGCAAACGAATCCGATATCTCAGAACTCTCAGCAGCAACAATCGTTGATCCAGGGGACTACTAAGCCCAATCTACTCAGCCTGTATCCGCCCGATCATGATGTACGCCCATCCGATACTTCTAACTGGCGACCCCACCCGCCTCAAACCCTATCAAATCACCGAACGACGAGCCCTTCGACTTATCTCCAACAGACCTCCCTTTACCAAAACCTCCAATAGCGCTCTGTATGCACTCAACAAACCTTTCCCAAACCTCGACTCCTTCCTATACAAGATCAACTCGAAATACCAGCAGACCTTTCTTCCTCATAAATCGCCTCCTTACCATAGCCGATGGAATTCCTCCCAGAATTCCTCGCCGCCAGCGTCGTAGAAATAGAAACACTTAATTCGCATCTTTAAACATACTCCACCTGCCATCCTTCCTGATCACATAACGATTTAAATTTTCCCCAACTACCTAGTTACATAGGCATCTTTTATCTAGTCTTTAGACCTCTTCTTTGTGTCACCCGCCTACATTGACGCCACTATTTTGCCTCCCTCCAGCTTTGGCGACCTGCGTTACTCGTCTCTGTCTTGTCTGTCTTCATGTATAAACATTATGGCACTTCTATCAGCTACTTTTATTACCAATATGGCTACACACTATATTTACACACAAATACATACACTCGCACTACTCTACATCCAATGTGCCTCCATCTTCTTCGCTTCCGGCCTGCATTAGCGTGCGTCTCCTCGCATCCTTCCATTCGGCTGAAGGGAGCTTGCCGCAGATCAGCCCTTTGGGACAAGTCTCAAATAACACGAAACGAAAAGAGACAACTTAGAAAATTTCAATACACGAAATTTTTAAGACTTCGGACGCAAGACTAGACGATGTATTTTTGTGATATCCCATAGGCCTAAGTAATTTTAATTTTTTATTGTATACATGCACATTGTGGACTTTGTTAATGTTGGGGATGTAATTCCAAACCTAGATATACAAGTGCATAGCATGTATCTGAGCACACCAAACCATTCGCGCCCTCAAAACAGATTACATTCTATCTGTAAACGAAACGCAGAACTAGTAATTAATAGTGCCGCAGTTCTGTCCTACTTTCAAACTCATAAAGGGTTGTTTTTGTGTACAGACTTCAATGAGTTCGCTGTGTGTAACAATAGGAAGCCAATGAGCAGAATGAGATGTAATGCAAATGTTTAGTGACCTGTGTGAATGTGAACAAACGTCAGCGTAATCGAGTAACGCGGTCTGTCAAGCACATCACAAGCGCACAGATATATACCAGAACTGTAACGGTTTACGGTCTCTTAGTCAGATCTACTGATTTCAACTGATAGAATTATTATATCGCGACACGGAGAGATATTTACTTTTTTCGCACCAGTTGAAGCATGTACACAAAAATTATGAAATAGGAAAATTGAACACTATCATGCTTGCGAGTGTAGCGGGGTACGGGGCCAAAAGTTCCAATCAAAACTTTCTAATGCAAAATTTCCAGAATTATTAATTTTCCAACGCCCTTTTTCCAACATAATTATTTTTCCAACTCCCCTTTTGTAACATAATTATTTTCCCAATATTATTATTTTTCCATCATAACGTGCCATCATCTGTATTGGCTGATCTCATAGATCGCGAGACTATCAGGAAATGTATTCAGCGTGAACGTTTTCAAAAACATGCCTCCCGATCCTCAAAACATTCAGGATTTGCATGAAATTCCTACTCAATTTCGTAAAACTATCGTCGGAGAAACATTTTTACTATATAATTCTTATGAAGATGAAAATTATACTCTACGATGTGGTAGAATTTTGATATTTCCTACTTCAGAAAATTTAAGGGCTTTATTTTGATCGTGCATTTGGTTCGTTCAAGACAGCTCCGACGATTTTTTTTCAATTATTCGCTATTATGGGCTCCGTTGTTCAAGTCATTCAAGGTCGTGAGCAAACATTATCTCTCCCCTTTGTCTACTCACTTTTGGAAAATAAAGAAGAGGCTGCATACTCAAAAGTATTCGAGGTTATTATGTCATCAGCGAAAACTTTGGGAATAGCGGCTACTCTGCCACAGTTTATTATGTCGGATTTCGAACTCACAATTATTAATGCTGCTACTACTAAATTTGGTGACATTCTACACGCATGCTTGTTCCGTCTCTGCCAAAACGTTTTTAGACGAATACAGTCTGAAGGACTACAAGAACGGTACATTGATCAAGATGATCGAAGTATAAAAGAGAATACACAGATGATGTGCGCAATAGCATTTGTTCCTGTAGACCGAGTTCCTGATTTTTTTTATATCTTTATCTATGAGGTTCCAGAGGAATTCCTTCCATAGCTGATTATTTTGATTATATACTAATTTGTTACTAATTTATGATTGGAATTATATATTTTGGAACTAATGTTGTTTTGGGAAAATATGTTTTTGGAACTTTCGGATATTGGAATTTTTTCTTAGCACTTTCCGATTGGAACTTTCGGTTTGGAATTTTGTACCCCAACCTGTAGGGTGCAGCGTTTGCGTTTTTTGATATAATTTTTTATCGACTGTGTTATAACTCATATGCACAGTGCAGTAGAGCATCGATTATCCGAACCTCTTGGATAATCGATATTTCGGATAATAGATCGTAAATTGAAATCATTATTTCTCTTTACAAAAACAAAAGTTTTTATTACAAAATAATTTCTAACAAACTGTTATATAATTACAGCAACCTGTATACTGTACTATAATTTATTACTAAGGCTAAAAAACATTGAATTAAAACTGAGTGCAATTAATAAAAACCGAAAGTTAATTTAAACAAAATTAGAGTTTAATAACAAACACTGTATTATAAAATTAATTAAAAATTTTTTAAAATGTATGTTCAATGAATACGCCTACACGTGTCCAATACATTACTGTACAGTACAGTACATAATTGTTCTTTTTAGAGTTCGAATAATAGATCGTTCGGTTAATGTATGTTCGGATAATTGATGCTCTACTGGACTCCTGTAAAGCACATACTGTAACCAAGAAGACAGACTCTTATAACATGACGTGTGCAATGTATCGTGTAAAAAATATTCTGTTATTTTACGAACTGTTACTATGGAATTTTGAAAAAATCAATAAAGCAATACAACAATAAAACTATTCACGCGAATTAAAATAGGAATTAATTCATGTCGTTTCGCATTTTTAATTTTTCCCTACCGTTTTGAAAAGAATAGTTCCTCAATAATCTTCGTCACAAACAAGACGGCATATAATTATTGCACTACTAGTAGTGAAAACTATTGTCTTGTAAACGCTTTTTAACGCTAACAAATGAACAAATAAATGTTTTTCATGTCAACTGTTATGTGCGTGTTTTGCTGACGTTTTTAGAGATAAATAATTTTTTTTTCTTTTTCCTCTTTTTCTGTTGCGTATGGTGCGTAAAGGATTCACGAAAGTAAATTATCACACATTGTAATAAGTGTGTATTTACTACAGGAGTCTTAATAAAAATGTTGTGTGGTTCATTCTCTGGTACTTATATAATTACATTGAATATACCCTAAATTCTCTTTGTAACAGTAATTACTACAAAACGTACATTTTGACTGATAGTAATTTATATTGCTACAATGCTAATGCTGTCTGATGAAAACTATAGGGAACATAAAAATTAAATAAAACTAACGGAAGTGGCGATGAAATTCGTACAAAATATTAGTCACTTAACCTTTACGTTTGTTCAAGGGTGTCTGTTGTACTCTGTGAAAAGAAATCAATTTTACCAGTTTGGATACAAACACAAAAGGAACACTTTCTTTACCTGTTTGAGCAAAGTGATTTATTGTGTCCTTTCATTCGCACTGTGCACCGAACTCTAAACTTTTTTCTCTGCCAGTTTGTTAATTTCCTGTTCTATTCGCATTACTATTATTTATCGACCTGGCACTTCTTGTTATTCTATTTCGAAAGTTATTTTTAGCAAAGTTTAGAGTCATACGAGTTTTTTGTTTAATCTAAAACCTTCCGTCATTTTGTAAGGACCATTTATTAATTAAAAATAAGTTGGAAACATCGACCTCAGTTGAAATGCATTCGTTTAGTGCTAACATATTAATCTTATAGGCTTGTGTCATATAAAGTTTTTTCCTATTCGATTTCTGTCACAGAAGACTTTTTTTGTTCATTCATAAGCCTACTGTTCGTTAACCTCTTTAAATTCTTAATTTTATTACGCTTGTAGTTTTGTTTAGCATGCTTCTTTTATTCAAACAATTGTTTGCGTCATCACTACTGTAATATGTTTACGGAAAATACAAAACTTTAGTTCAAGCTCGTAAAATACTTTTCGTCGTTACACGCACAAAGTATAGATCATGGAGAGTAGATAAACAAAAATTTAATCTTGTTGATAACAGTAAGCAGTTTAAGTAAAATAATGGTGTTATGAGGCTCAATACTAGAATCAGTAATACAAAATGATCTTCTACATCATCTGTGAATCTTAAGAGAAGTAGGCACTAAATTGAAAGCACAATACGGAAATTATATATATAATGCAACAGTACAAATGTATAGGGTACTGTGCATTGCAAAAGGTAATTAAAATAATTAATTAAAATAAATAGGTAATTCACATTGCTAATAATAATAGTTCAGCTTGCAATATGAACAACCAAATTTTCGTGTTGGGACAGGTGGAACACGCCAGCTGCTCTGTCTCTGTGTACACACGTATGTTACATGTGTGTGTGCAGCCTGTAAATTCATGAAAAGTGCCACCCTTAAGGAATGCTGTTAATTATAGTAATGTATTTAATATGTAAAGATTGTGTGCATAATAGCAAAAACCTAAATACACCAAAATGTGTATAGAAATAAGACGCATGTGTGTATAAAAACTTAGTGTAAAAAGGATAAAAAGTGTAATTACAGGAAAATAAATAGAACTTATGTTAATTAAGATAAAGAAAAACGGTTTGTACATGGTGAACACATAAAAATTACCGACAGAATGAATATCCGGTAATGTACAAAAGACTTCGCAAATCGCGAAGACAGGCGCATTAAGTGAGACAAGAATAATGTGTGAGAAGTGACGCCACGACAGTCTCTGATATGCAGAATATTGTCGAAACATGATTTTAGCGCCCTGGGTGTAAATACAGGAGACGCGCTAACATCACTCTCTTCCTCAATCAACCATCGTAGCGGCCGGAGGCTCTGCTTCACGAGTCCAACTCTTTCACGTACAACCATAGTCGGAGCCGGAGGCTCTGACCAAAGACAACAACATTTGTAGCTCAACCACAGCAGCAGCCAGGATCTTCACGACTACTCATCAGTTCGTGTGAGCACTTGCAACCTGAGGCCATGACGGGAGACGAGGGAGCAGCCAAGTACATGCAGTGATCCAGCGTACGAGAATCCGACGAACGAGGGACCAGGACTCCAGGACTCCAGGACGACAAAGGAGCATCCAGTATCAAGGGCCTTGGACCACAGAGGACACGCTGCCGATTTACCACAAACATAAGGTGACAAACAGCCATGTACTTGTAAACCGAGACTCACTCAAAGATAATAATTAACGAAGTAAAAAGAGAGACAATTCAATTCAAATATAAATTAATAAATTGTACAAATGTAAATATTCCTTGTATAATAATTAATGTAATGTTTAAGAATGTATAACTATAATTTTGATCAGTAACTTAGAAGCTATAATTTGGAATCGATAATTTTTTATATTTAAATTGATAAAGTAATTAGTGAATTTTTATTAGAAAGCAATGCATATGCAGTAAATTCAAAAGAGATTAGATCAATAGAATGATTAGATAATCTAATCAGTATAATACTAATGAGCAAGCTGAGAGCAATAATAGATAATTATAAGATGTATAAGAATATAAGGTTATATAATATGTCTATGTGTAATATGAATATGAATTATATGTAATAATTAGATGTGTGTTAAGACTACACGCACATGCAAATAATAACGATTTTAATTCACAACAAAAATAAGAATTTTTATTTAATAAATATTTAAATGATTTTTTAACCAAATTACATAGTGTTATTATTATTACGATTACACCTATCATGATATACGAGGCTTATCCAGAAAGTAAGTACCGTCTACGCATATATCCCGCGTATATTGTAGTATGAAGGTCGCGCATGCGTAGTTACTTCCTTCTATTCGACGACCAAGTAGCCAAGCTATATTGTTTGTGTACGTTACGATTTACGTTTACTACACATCGGTAATCATTTAAAAAAAAATCGATCAGCCCGCCAGTTGTGAAATAAGAAGAGTTATTAGGTTTTGAATGCGAGAAATCTTCGTCCTTATGAAATTCATCGTGAGATTTGTGAAGTTTATGGACAGAATGCGATTAGTGAAGGTATGGTGAGAAAGTGGGTTAGGCTGTTTAACGATGGAAGAGAAAATGTTCACGACGAGGAGCGTACCACATACCGGACGTGTAACGACGGCGCTTGTTGATTCATTTCGTCCGGAACAATTCAGTCATCCTCCTTACAGTCCAGATTTGGCTCCTAGCGATTTCCATTTGTTTTTGCATCTGAAGAAATTTCTTGCCGGCCAGAAGTTTGAAAGTGATGATGAGATAAGGGAAAACGTCCAGCAGTGGTTGAAGTCGCAGGCGGCCGAATTCTTTGAAGCGGGCATATTAAAATTAGGGCCAAGATAAGACAAATGTCTCAACTTGGATGGTGACTCTGTAGAAACGTAGATTAAGGTATGCAGAATTTTTTAAAAATAAATGAATTTGAAAATAATTTGTATCATTTTCTTAATGCCCAAACGGTACTTACTTTCTGGATCAGGTTATACACACACGAATTTAATGTGTTGTAAAGATTTGTCGCCCAAGAAGTTGGGGGTTCGCACATTAAACTCGTTTAAAGTGTTGTAATATATATATATATAAAACAAACATGTGGAAGATCGAGATTCGGTACGAGACGTCGTCAGTGTAGGCCTCCTAGTTAACTGAGGTGTATTGTTAGACGAAAGTCTGCGTTTGATAAGCCTTACTTCACTGAATTGTGTTCTATTTCCGTCAGATATAAGTGTTGAGAAGTACTATTGCCAACGTCGTTCATCATGCAGTCGATTTGACGCAGGGAAGGATCTTTTGTGCCTGGTTCCGACTGAAGGCACTTGGCGAGTCCGGATCAAAAAGTGACAGTACGTATTAGTCATCCGAATGAGGTGCTGACGGCTGATGTATACCTAGTGCTGCAGTACATAGATACAAATCTACGGAGTAGGAAAATGTTTGTTTTTTTTTGGGTAGAATAACGAGTAGCTGAAGGTTTCTACTCACTTCTCGGTATTATTTTGTAATCTGACGGTTCATGCTTTTTTAGAAAGCTCTAATCGGTGCCTTAGTAAAGCTTTGTTTACTTGCCGGTTAGCCTTTTACAGTTATTTAGGTTGATGTTTCACTTCGCACAGCAAGGATTGCTGAGATTTGTACAGAACCGGACGATCGAATATTTTGTTCACTACACACATAAGAAAAAAGGAATCTATTCAGAAACGCAAAAATTCAGATATCGCAATAACACTTGTAACGCAAGAACAAACATTTTTTTAAGAAATATATTTAAAAGCAACGTTAAAAACACTAAATCAGTTCATAAAATAGAAGAATGGAAAACGTTATTACTTTAAGGGCATACACAGTACTTAGTTTTAATAAGAGATGTTCTGTTTTTCCTGCAAACGCGAGTGAAGTATTAATTCTATTTTGTCAATTTGCCACTCCGAAATTCAAAGCGACATCTGCGAATTACATGACAAAGACGTACATATTGTGCTATTGTGGGGGATTAAACTGCAATAAGGACGACTACTGTGTAAATTACGCACAGCTAACTACAGGGTCCGCCAGTGAAGCGGGAAATTTTGAAAGTCCAATAGTTCATTTTCTGCTCACGAGAGGGCGTGGAGGTTTTCGATTGTTGTTTTACATTTAATGCCATTTGTTAAACATGGAGCAGTGGTCCGGTGCACAGCGTGCTTTCTGCGTAAAATCGTTTTATAAGAATGGTGACTGTGCGACTTCTGTACAACGATTGTTTCGTAATCATTTCAATATTCCACGACATGGAAGAGTGCCGTCCGCTCATGCAATTATGTCATGGGTGAAAAAGTTTGAAGAAACTGGTTCCACATTAAACTTAAAGCATAGAGGAGCAACAAGGTCTGTAAGAACAGAGGAAAACATTAAAAAGAGTTCGAGTAGCCAATTTGTAAACCAAATACAAACCTATGCAAAAATCAAAATGGAGAAATAATCAGTGAGATAGAAGAAATTAAGACAACATGGAAAACATACTTCAAAAGACTTCTAACGGACGAAGCAAAAGACAGACATAGACAAGAGCCTAGAAAAGAAAATTAATGCGATGACGAACCACCATCATCAATACAGGAAATACAAGAGCCAATTAAAGAACAGAAAAATAACAAAGCTCCAGGAATTGACGAAATTCCCTCTGAACTATTTAAGTGGGGCGGGAAAAAACTCGTGGAACAATTGCATGCCTTAATACTCACTATATGGAGTACAGAAGGAACTAACAGGTACGGGTTTAATTAATGATCACTGCATTCGTGTATCAACGTGAATTGTGATTGTCCCGTAATGATTGTCAACAGCTTTAGCTCGCTTCTGTTTGTTTTGCAATTTGTTTACGTATTTGCATCCGTGGTTATGCAAAATATAATACCGTACGGCTACAGGCTAAATCAGCAAGTGGGGCCGTGAAATAAATATGATGCCTCGCAATCTTCTGAACTCACTTCGAAATAATATAAAATTATCTGAAAGCTACTGGTTTTCATTTACGACACAGCTGATCTGTATGTAAATACTGGCGGTGAGTATGTAAATAATGTGTTTGTTCCCTTTTTACACCAGTAATTTATAACTAGCAAGTGGAAAAAGATTTTCCAAGTGTGCGGTCGTTAATTTAAAGCAGAATTTTGTATTAATTATATTCATAATTGCTACTACTTAATAACAGACACACGTATAACTACGTCTGTATGAGTGTTCCAATAAAAAATTATTAAAATTTGTAATATTATAATTAAGGGGAAGTTTACAGAAGTTAACATATGTTTGACCAAATCGATGTAAAGTATTGTTCTGTATATTTACATTTATAATTAAAAATAATTTTATTATTTCTACTTTAGCTTTTAGATACAATACAATACGCCTTGAAAAGAAGTTTAAACCATCAGTCAACAAAGTCAAATGTCGTACAAGACATTTTTTTGACGCAGTCCATACCGGAAGAACACTTCAAAAACAGATTAACAAAGCCAATAATTGTTTAATCTTCCTAGTAATCTTTTAATTTAATTATACAAGACCCATTTCAGATTTTTACGTATGGTAAAATTAGAATATTTGAATTAATTGATAGGGATACCTCTTGTGAGAAAGGTCGTTAAAAATATTAGGCGTATACGTTTTATTATGAAATGTGTTTCAAAACGAACAGTAATAAAAAAACTTTAAATATTTCATTTTATTTTTATTTTACTATCTCACACAATTCTCAGACTTTTTATTTCACGTTTATTGTTGGTTTGACCATATATTTATGAATTTTTGAATATAAACAAGAACCCTCCTTTAGTGTTAAAGATAATTTAACTTACATTTCTTGTAACACATAAATACGATTACGGAGAGAGAGAGAGAGAGAGAGAGAGAGAGAGAGAGAGAGTTGATTAAAACTGTCTTTTTAAAAAAAAAAAACTATGATTAATGTCCATCCTCCATTTTTAATAGGTAAGTTTAACGTATCTAACTGGTCCCAAAAACCTTGTCTGAAATCTACCGTTTTAGATATTCCAAAACATAGGCTAACTGATTAATGTTGCCATTAAACAATTATGTGGTTTTAACATTTTTTCTGGGTTTAAAATTGTCAGAGTTTATTGCCTAGCTATTCCGTATGTTAAAATAACTTAGTTTGCATGTTACAAAGGATTCGTAATAATTACACGTAAGATGTACAAATATAACTACCTGATCTCAGTGAATCTGTAAACAACATGACGCTAATCGCGAACGACACACAACACAAGATAGTTTTGTGAAAACTTGTATGTGAGTGAGTGAGTGAGTGAGTGAGTGAGTGAGTGAGTGAGAGTGCGCGCGCGCGCGCGCGCGCGTGCGTGCGTGTGTGTGTGCGTGTGTGTGTGTGTGTGTGTGTGTGTGTGTGTGTGTGTGTGTGTGTGTGTGTGTGTGTGTGTGTGTGTGTGTGTGTGTGTGTGTGTGTGTGTGTGTGTGTGTGTGTGTGTGTGTGTGTGTGTGTGTGTGTGTGTGTGTGTGTGTGTGTGTGTGTGTGTGTGTGTGTGTGTGTGTGTGTGTGTGTGTGTGTGTGTGTGTGTGTGTGTGAAAGGGGTAAGTGCCAAGCTCATATCCACAAGGTGTGACTACAAGCTGCCCATAACATTTGGCTGTACCCTTACTACTGCAATACATTCTCGGCAGTGCAGCATCAGCAAACTATAACAGCGCTACACTCAGCTACACTGTTGTAAACCGGAGGGTTGATTGTCGTGTTTATAGCACAGAGCAAGAAACAGCTTGGGACCGCATTAACACGCTTGAACTGAGGAGAAGCAAACTGTAATAGGCACACTGCAGACGTTTGTCACATCATACAACACAATCGTTTTACTCAAATTTACGCTATAAAATTTAATGTAATCTGCTTCTGTTAAAAGTTTGTTAATATTCAAACTCTTTATCATGTTGTTATCCAATATGCGCTGCACCCGTGCGTAAATAGTAGCCTATACTGTTTGACCAACCATGGATAATCTACTAGATATCTTCTAGAACAGTAGAAGTATTAATTAACAGAAATCGGCATCCATCATATTTGTTTGCAAAATTAACCATGCTCTTGACGTGTCCTATCATCGTTAACAGTGGTATCATTTTTGTCTTAAACAAAAGAAATAATAGCAGTGGCCGAGTTAATAAATGGAGTACTGAGATTACGACACCTTGATGTCGCTTACTAACTATGACGCGCATAATCTTTACAAGACTGCTCGTTAAGTCTGGCTGCCGACTTCCCACTGACAAAAACCGCCAAAGTTACGTGCCAAAAATAAATATGAGGGTAAATCAGACATTTATACATTAATCTGCGGTTTCTTAAAACATTCGAACATATGTTTGTTAGTACTAAATGATCAACGAATGTTTGTTTAGCTGTTTACACACATCACAACGTAGTAAGTAATGATTACAACGCTTCGTTTTCAATTAAACATATACTATTAATGATTAGCGTCAGAATATGTTTCTAAATGTCAACATAAAGTCTGGTACTTTTAGTGACAGCTACCTTAACTTTCTACGCTATTTTGACATGTTTACTTAACTAAATAAACTTTAATCTAAATGTATTGATTAGGGTTTTTGAAATAATAACTTACAGATAAGATCGTCTGCATCATCTTTCTCAGACTTTAGAGTTGATTTTAAAAAATGGTTCATAATTGCAGATTAACAGTCAACAACAGTTAAGTATTTGTTAATATAAGTCGTGTTTTTAAACTTAAATTTTTATTAGGATACTTAGTGCATAGTTTTATGCCAAGCACGTAAATGTGTGTACGAGCAGCCTGATGCAAGACCTAGTGCTTGTACCACTAGACAATATTGTAAATGTAACAGTAGAGTGTCCGCGACGTAAACCAAGAGTTGGAGAACCTCCGAAGAGGATCCGGGTGTGGCCCTCAAAAGTACAAAGGATCTAAACACACACACCCAGAAAAGTAATTTTCGGGAAAATGTACCATAGCTGGGTCAATCACAACTACCACGGAACCTTGTCTCAACTCGTGAATACCGAGGGGGGGTGGACAGGACCACGGCCGGGCTGGTTGACGATCCTGTAGTACCATTTTTTAATCCATCGCTGATTAACACGACGACCCCCGAAGCCCGGAATGATGGAGGCCCGACCGCCGGGATCGATCTGCAGAATTTGCCTCCGAGCTCTGCGACTTTTCCACAACCTTCTGGTGGCGGCAGGGGAACACTACGCCGCACATCCAGTGGTAAAGCAAATTGTATTCTCCCCCTCTCGTTTGGTCCAACTTGTAAATGAAAAACGTTCGAAATACTCAAAGAACAAAATTCTACACCACGTGTCATCACAATAACAATAATAAATCTCGTACAACAAAATCTACCAAAAATAAACAACAGCCTTTAGCTTTACATATACATTTGGCTTTATCTATATCTATAAAAATGAATGTTTCTTTGTTTCTTTGTCCCGTATGCATTCCTATACCATTAATCCGATTGCGATGAAACTTCGGTGAGTTGTTGTGCGCACGCCCGTGAAGGTTTCTGAATTTTTTCGATGAAGTCCTTTGGGGGGTTCTTTGGGGTCTTCCACATCTCCTCCTAAACCACTAGACCGATTTCAACCAAACTTGGCACAAATATTTTATGCAACGGGAGAACCAACATAGGGTAGGTGTTTTTTCGATGGGGTCCTTTTGGGGGTTCTTTGGGGTCTTCCACATCTTCTCCTAAACCACTGGACCGATTTCAACCAAACTTGGCACAAATATTTTACGCAACGGGAGAACCAACATAGGGTAGGTGATTTTTTCGACGGGGTCCATTGGGGGGTCCTTTGGGGTCTTCCACATCTCCTCCTAAACCACTGGACCGATTTCAACCAAACTTGGCACAAATATTTTACGCAAAGGGAGAACCAACATAGGATATGTTTTTTCGATATGATCCTTCGGGGGGTCCTTTGGGGTCTTCCACATCTCCTCCTCAACCACTGGACCGATTTCAACAAAACTTGGCACAAATATTTTACGCAAAGGGAGAACCAACATAGGACAAGTGTTTTTTCGATACGATCCTTTGGGGGGGTCCTTTGGGGTCTTCCACATCTCCTCCTAAACCATTGGACCGATTTCAACCAAACTTGGCACAAATATTTTACGCAACGGGAGAACCAACATAGGACATTTTTTCGATACGATCCTCTGGGGGGTCCTTTGGGGTCTTAAAAAACTATTAGATTTGGTTACTATGGCAACCCAATAGAATAGATTCTGTTCTAAATATATTATCGCATTAAATTGAAGACCACATGAACGAAGTCGTGGGCAACAGCTATTTATTTTTAAGAAACCTACTTTAATTGAACTTTATTAATTAAACTAACATTTTCATTACGTACAACGTGAAACTCCGTAGCGAAGCACGGGTATTTTGCTAGTATTTTATATATTCTTTATGATTCTTGCAGTATTTTTAAGTTATGTTATATATTATACGATCAAATTATAATAACTTTTAGTAGATATTTTTAATTTTTAATTTTTATTACTATATTTCCAACTGACGCAAGTTTCACAAATTCAATCTGTACCTTCAAAGATAAATACAATTATAAATTTACAGAAACACACACACACACATATATACAAAAACACGTTCTGCTACAGTCCGTTTCTTGATGTATAAAATATATATTTTATAATGATCTTTACCTTTACCTCTAGATGTTTTCTCCCTATTTGGAACATGTTTCGGTAAGCCTTGTGTTCCCATTCTTTCTTTTTAATGTTCTTCATGAACCATGTTGACGAGTAATATGTTTTTGTGTCACATTATTGATGAGGTGATACTCTGGTACTCCTCGTTATGATCCTGAGTCTTGTGTCATTGTCCTGCGTCGATCCTCCGTTGTCCTCTGGTCCTCGTGGAATCCGTCGTCTAATCCTCCTGGTCCAGTCCCGATGGCTCCTCTATACCGTTGGGGTATCGATCTTGGATGATACACTGTCGGACATAGCCTTCGGCTGCAGATGGGTTCTAGTAGACTGAGAGTGAGACTGGCGATCCTCGCTTATTTATACTGTTGGGCGCAAAAATCATGTTTCGACAATTCTGTACACGACTTGGATTGTCACAGTTTGTTAAGCGTCCCTTTACAGATTCTTTTATTTTTTGTACTTACTTTAACTTCATTCGCAACATGCGAAGTCTTTTGGTTAATACACGATTTTCAAACGATCGGTAATTTTCTCATGTATAATTTTATATTAATAGTTTTTTCATATTTTAATTATTCTAATTATTATTCACTTTTATTTGTACTGCATGTAGATGCATTGTTTGTTTTGCACTCATGTGTGCTTCTTTATATTATTAATAACATGGCGTAATTTGTTTCGTCATAACTTCCGCGCACTTAACAAAATTTAACGAAATTAGTTACTTAATTTACATTTATTCAGGGGTGACGCCACGCCGGATTTAACTGGCTTACACACACACAGACACAGACACACACAAAATACACTGTACACAATCTTAGCTGTGTGTGTGTGTGTGTGTGTGTGTGTGTGTGTGTGTGTGTGTGTGTGTGTGTGTGTGTGTGTGTGTGTGTGTGTGTGTGTGTGTGTGTGTGTGTGTGTGTGTGTGTGTGTGTGTGTGTGTGTGTGTGTGTGTGTGTGTGTGTGTGTGTGTGTGTGTGTGTGTGTGTGTGTGTGTGTGTGACGTGATCTGCATGTACCGACCTGAGTTCGCTTTCCCTGGTTACTCACAGCTTTCAATACAGATGTTGACAATAATAATTATTTATTCTAATTTAGAAGTTTTTTTTAACTAATTACGACAATGCACAGTAACGTACGCAGACGTACTGTTGCAATATATATAAATATAGAGAGTAGATATAAAAATCAATGTTAATCTGTTACATTGTGTTAAGTAAAATATAACTCACTCAAATCTTGATACGTAATGAATATAAAAAATTAAGTTTATTGTTTATTTTAGCATTTTCAACTTAGTAACAGCAACATAATTTAAAGTTTAGTACATTCTGGGTAATAGCACAAAATATAATAAAGTGTTGGTGGCGCTACCATGCGTTAGTGGCAAATTCATGAAATTATAATTAGGAAATAAAAGGTAAATTTAGTAGTTACTTTATGCATCCATTTATTACTAAATCTATTCTGTTACGTAAAACATACTAACAAGTAAAGCATTTAAAATTGACCATAAATACATACTGAATCTAAGATTGGAACCTGAGCAGCCATTTAACGAGAATAATCGTGAAATTTTAACGTCTCTTATATGTACAGGTGGTTAAACTTTTTACTTATGTAAACTTTGTACTGTAAAACACCGCATTGCAGTCGCGTACAGTGACGTCATTTTTTTTCTCCCCGCTATCTGCTGCCGGTTTGATACAGGCTAGCAGCAGTCAAATTAGTTTAGTCACTTGCAAGACTCCGAGCGGGCACCTCGCCTCAGTTCGCCAGCCGCGGATACATTATCTTCATTATTCTAAATTCTAGCATGATCAACATGCGATAGTTACTTAGGCTATCCAAGCCATTTTACCACGATTATGTCCTTCAGTATTTAACTTCTATCTCAATTATCAGGCATTTATGCCGCGCTAAACTGCACGCGCCAGCAACTATTTCTTATTAATTCTCAATAAACTATTTAGCTTAATCATATACAGTCCACTTCGTTAAATCATTTCAAACCAGCTACCTCAACCACTAGCGTTCTAAGACCAACTTGAGATTTCATCGAGAGCGCCTAGGAAATCGCTTACTTGCATGATGTACTTTTCAATTATTTCTAAAACTGACTGTCGCGAATAAACGCACGATTTGTATTGTTACTTTTGAAAACAGTTTAAAACGGTTAAGTAGTAATGAAGTAATAGATGTTTTTTAAAAAGCCAGCAAAGTGGAGGAATATCACATAATACAGGTGTAATGTAAAAACGCACAGACTATTCGAATGAAACCAGAACGCATTATTTTACCATAAAAATCGTGTTTTATTGTAAGTTTGCATACAAATATGGATCATTATATTCAACCTGGAGGCGGGTTACTCTCACATTACCTAATAATGGCCAGAATTACTGGACAGTGACCAAGCAAACAAGGCGTGACCTTCCGCATAGCCTCAGTGAAAGTATACACTGTGCCTGCCAAGAGTTCATTTACGGTTAAGAAGTAAGACGTGTTTCCGATCATACTATCTAATCTCACGCACATGCGCTCGCTCACATAGGTCTACACATACACATCTCACACACACATACACAGTTTGTTACAGCACCTAATAATTGTACAGTATCTTAACCGTTGCAAAAACTTTCTAAAATATAAATGTGTATGTTTTGAGGTTTTACCATGTAGGCCTACAGAGTGATTAAACGGAACATACATACATACATACATACATCCTCGGCGCTACAGCCCAGTCCGGGCCCTGGCCTCCAAAAGAAATCTTCCCCACTGGTCTCTACTCCTGGCCAATGTCCACCAGTTTGCTGCACCCAGCCTCACTGCCTCCATACCAACCTGGTCCAGCCACCTTGTACGCGGTCTTCCCTTCCTTATCCTTCCCATCGGCAAATAATTCATAATTTGTTTGGGATTCTATCCTCCACCATTCTCTGCACATGTCCAGCACAACGCAATCTGTTAATTTGTATGAGTTGCACGATCGGAAGATCTTTAAAGCTTTCGTACAACTCTCGATTATGCAGTCTCCTCCAAATGTCGTTGTCCTTCACAGGGCCATAGATTCTCCTCAGTACCTTCCTCTCAAACCCGGATAGTTTCTGCTCATCTAGTTTTTTTAGCACCCAGCATTCCGAGCCATACATTAGGACTGGTCTTGTATAAGGTGGCTTTTGTCTCTTTACTTATTAATTTTGACTTAAAATGTTTCACCAATCCGTAGTAACACCTATTAGCAGATAGTATCCGTTTTTCAATGTCTCTAGAGAAGTCATTTCCAGAGTCCACATATGACCCGAGATATGGAAAACCTTGAACTTTTTCAAATTCATAATCATTAATGCGCATGGACAGGGCACAAGTGTTGGCACCTACAACCATATATTTGGTTTTGCTTTGGTTTATAACCAAGCCCATAGCCTTAGCGGACAACTCCAGTTCCTGAAAGGCTTCCTTTAAGCCAGATTCAGACCTACTTATGACGTCAATATCATCGGCATATGCCAGAAGCTGTAGGCCTACCTCCTTGTGAAAAATGTGTCCGCTAGTTTGAATTCCTGAATCGATTTAACGGAACGGGAAATTAAAAAAAATCAATTGTGTGACAAACATTTTTTTCAATAAATTTATTTATGTTATATAAAGCATGCAATTTCAGAATACATATAGTAAATATATTTCTTGTCGGTGGCATCTTTTAAGTGAGCTCCGTTTTTGCGTAATCATTCCTGCAGTCTCTTAGTTAAATTGTGCATGGGTCGTAGTAACATTTCAACAGGACTTTTGGGAAGTGCTTCTCGGGTCTTATTTTTGAATTCTTCCGTTGTAGCAGGTCGATTACAATACACTTTGCTTCTAAGGTGACACCACATAAAAAATCACACTCTGACAGATCAGGGACTCTGGGAGACCATGGAATGTCACCATTTCTCAAAACCGTACGGTTGCCAAACAACTGGTCTACATCAGTCATCAATGGCTGTGTGTGACATTGATCCGTTTGTTGAAACCAGGCGTTGTAGAGAATTTGTGGAAATTTCTAGTTTTTACGCAACAGAGGGTTTCAGCACGGCTACGTATCCATCCGAAATGACTGCATTTCAAGGCCATACTTTTCCTTAAAAAGTAAGGACCTATTACTCTATATTATGACACACTACACCACAAAGTAACTTTGTTTCGTTGCAACGGATGCAGTTGTAGCTGAGTAGGATTTTCGTGTGCCCAATAACGGAAAATTTGTATATTTAGAAATCAGATTAGGTTGGAACAGGCTTCGATATCCACAGGTTGTTAACAAACTGATTGTCCTCGTTAACCTTTTCAAATAAACGTTTATAGAACTGTTGTCGCATTATGTGATTCTTGGGTTTCAGTTCGTGGACGATCTGAAATTTGTAGGGTTGGTAATAATACCTGAACTAAAAATCTTCAAAAACTTGAATTATGCAACTGTGAAGACACCGCTTGATGACGGAGGAAGTATTTGGGCTTCTTCTGACAGCATCTGTAACGGCTACAAAACTGTCTGGCACAAAGTGTTCGCACAATGCCTGGAGGTTTTTACATTGCTAAACCTGTTTCCTCAAAATTACATATCCATGTGTTATTTACTTGTGCTGATACACGATCCTAATTTAAAGTGAGAGCGAAAACCTCTACGCGCAGCCTCCAAACTGTCACTGTTTTTGTAAAAAGACAAGTTGCGCACCACTACAAGTATCCATGATAACTAAATGGGAAGAAGACGTGAGCTTTTCCTATATGTTACTTAAATCTTACATCGTTTAGGTCTACCAACACAAATTTTAGAAGTCCCTGTTTCCTTGAATCTTCCTGTACTTTACTAAAATTTTTATTGCTAACAAAACCTCTCTAGTCTCACGTTTTTCAGACTTCATACATAGTTTTACAATTTTCCCTTAATTACAATGATAAAACTATTTTACATTGTTAGTTTTAATTAAACAGCGATCACGTACCCTCTAAAATTTTTGTAACTTCATATATATGATTTACCGCTCAGAACGTTTGCCACTTTGATTTAATATTTTAAGAAGGCGTCCTGTGTTGTGATGTTAACGTACTTAAATTAATCATTAAACGAAAAATAATTGTCACTCCCGAGTTCTGTTAACACTTCTACAAAACACTTCTTCTTTTTGTTGTTGTTTCTCTTCTTCTTTAAAATCGTCTTGTTCTCCTTCACCTTCATCATCATCATCTTTTCCTTCTCCTTTTCCATTCTTTTTGCCATGATTCGTCGGCTTCCTTCAGCTACTTCCAATACTCCCTTCTATCCTGAGCGAGCCATTTGATCTCTACTATGATTTTCTCTATTATTTATTCGCCTGTCTGCCTCTGAATAAATTTGTCTCCATCACATGGATTATTAGCTCTACCCAGGCTAGCCAGAGGTTCGGTTTACTATGTTTTTAACCTACTACTCTGTACGTTTTATAAAGAGATATTTCTCCCTCAGCCAGTATGCACCAGTCAGTTAGTAGGCGTCGGCGTCTTGTCTTTGCATTTGTGCACCGGGGTGGGTGCATATGAGTTTGTGTGAGTGCTAACTATGTGGACCAAGGGGAAATAAATGGCAATGGAAGAGAGAGGTAAAATTTTTAAAGGTAGGTAATGACTACACCGGGAATATTTACTGTGACAAACTAGATTCAATAAAAGCGTTATCTGCTTGACGCCGTTTTCTTTTGAACCGTGTTCCCGTTATAATTATTTTATTGTTTGTGTTCACTGAAGAAGAAGGTAGTTTGTATCACTACGTCCGTAACCAATACTCTGCTGAGAGTGTGATTTCACATTGGCAAGCTGCTAGTAATGAGACGTTGTTTCCTTTCTGTGAGATCAAACCGTGTGCAAACCAAAAGTAGGTTAAGTAACAATAACCTTAATATTGTTCACAAGTTGTTTCATTTAATTTGTATCTCTTCTTTTTCTTCTCGTCATTGGTTTTTGTCCTTCTAATTCTTATCACCTTTCTTCTATACCTCCTTCTTATTCTGCTACCGTGTTGAGGTTATCTTTTCATATTCCAGCGTAATAATACCATTAAACCAATGTTACCACTTAACTTCCTCCAACTTTTGCAAAGTTTCAGCTTTTACATCTTTGTGACAAGTTAATCGGCCTCCGTTACATTTATTCTTAAATCTGCCGCACTCAGTTTTACTCCATTTCGACAATTACACTTTATAATTTTTAATATTATTTATTATTTGTAAATAGATATGTGTCAGCAGCAATCCGTCAGCGCTCCTCCCTTTTATCATTTACATTTGTTCTTCTGTTTTATCAGTCAAGATTTTAAACCTTCCCTCTAGTGATAAGATTAACAGCTGTAGGTAGATGATGATTTTAGCTGATTCTGTTTCCTTATCAGACTCGGTCGCATATTTTAATAGACTTGTGTACGTATGTATTGAAACAAATGGAACTACCTAGAATAGCCGAGAGCGTCCTCGGCCCGTTCCCCCCCCCCACCATAGTGTGGCAGGTGTTGCGTCAGTCAAGACCGCGTTCAAGTACGTTCCATAGTACTCTACAGAACACTTGAATACGCATTCAGTGGCGTGCACATTGAGGATGGAATATTTCTAGTAGGCGTGCATTACCTATAAACAGCCATAGCAGCCGGCTTGTCAGTTCAGTTGTGTTGAGCGATTGCTTTAGCTCGGATCGAGTGTTCGTGTTATAATTAGTGCAAAATTCTTTATACTTGATATTACTATTGCGTGTTGGCAATTTTTACTTGAATATTTGTAAGGTACTATCTTGTTGATTACAAGTTATCAATTGTGATAATTAACACTGGTTATTAGTGATTTCATTGGTGTTTGCATTTTGTTTTCCACTGTACCATACGACGATCGGTTGGGCGGTCATACAGTACATTACACTTTTGCTTTGGCCAAACCGTTCATTATTGCCGTGGTCAATTGAAGTTGTTCTTTTAATATCTATAACAGGCACTTACAAGAATAAGTTATATTTGTAATTAACATATAAACTACCTGTTACTTAAGGTGAAACATTTTTCAAGTGAATTTGTTTACTGAACGCTTTCGGATTTCACTTAATATCTTAAGATAACGAAAGGGCAAGGAAATCTAAGGTGGGACGCTATTTTGTACACTTAACATTATGAACTCTCAAATACGTAAGTGGTGAGGGAACTAAACGCACAGCAACGTCGCGTGGGCCACTTGTTGACGCGCGCCTTGTCAGCTTGTCCGTTGTCTCTGTCGGAATGTTCCAGTTGATGTCACAGCTTGCTTTGTATAAAACCTAAAACACAATTACAAATAGTTTTACATTATAGTAATAAATTGTGTATTAAAAATAAATGTTTATGTTAAGCCCAAAATAAATTAAACATGTGATAACCTTCTTTCTTCCTTATAGTACAGCAGATATAGAGGTAAAGTTTCGAAGCAATTTTGCATTAGTAGCAGCTATAATTCATTGTCTACTAGTTATTATTCCTGCATTAGCCGATGATTGTATGATACAATCACGTGTGTTGTATATTACGGTAAATATCAATTTTGTTGACATTGGATGTAAACAGAACTAGAGTAGCCAGGAATGTATAGCTGATTGCTGTGTTCAGACAAGGCGCCTTCGCAGTCGCTCTTGAGGTTACAGTAATAATTAATTATTACCGTTGACGTAATCGAATTAGTATTAAAACATTTTTTGTGTAAATACAAATTTAATAATACGTTAGTTGATTTAATAATTTAATAAATTTAATAATACGTTACAATGATTTAAGTGTTGGGTAGCCGCTTCTTTCTCCAGGCAAGTTTGATAGCCAGTTACAAAGTAGTAGATTTTTAAAAGTTCTGTCCTAATATAAATACATTATGAAAAACGTGCAGTAAAAATCTGCTTTATTATTGTTTCGCATAAAATAACAATGTCATACATACGGTTAGTAGGGTGCAAAATTGTATTTTATGCTAAAGAGATTGAGGCTAGCCTGTATGATTGGGACTGTTTTTTACATAGTGTTTACGGCTGTATAAATTACGTACATACATTACATTCAGTGTTGGTTATTAAACTTTTGTGAGGAAAAACCTTGATAAAAGATTTAGATTGACACTGCAAGTGAAATTACGTATGGCTGAACGTCTAACTAGTCGGCATCTCGCTAATTCCATGGCCAGAGCCGCCTTGAGGGCAGAGTGACTTCCGCGTGCACACCGTAAGAAACGGAGTGAGATTGCGGGGGTAGAAGATTAGTGAACAAATATTTATTTTCAATTATTTTATTTTTTAAATCCTTATTTTAATTATTTTCTTTTTGTTATATGTTGTTGTGTTTATATTTACTCAAATTTTGACATCAAAATCAACGTTACGTCTAGCAAAATAGTAGAACTGAAGCTGTAGGTTAGTGCACGATAAATATTGGCAAATTTTGAAGCGGACAGGCGTCTCAAGAAAGCATCCGCGCGACAATTGGCCCGCGCGTATCTGTAACGTATCCACCTCGTATCTAAGCCTTGAAAATCATATGTGATTGGAAACCCATTAATGATTTTACAAGGTAAATATAATAATCAAAGTAGTTATATTAATTTCTCTTAAAAATTGTGGTCAGCTAATATGTTTATAATATAAATTCATGGCTTCCAATTGTCTCATTTATCATATCTTGTGATTCAACAGTAAATAATAAAAATATTTTCAAAATTATTTAATTTCAGTTTAACCAGTATTACTACCGGTTAAACGGCGAGTTAATTTAATTCGATATAGGTAACTTTTTGTAATATTTGAAGCCGGAATTTCATAGATGGTGTGGAGAATTGATTGGGTAGCCATGTATCTGTTGTTTCGCGTTGGTATTTTTGTATTATTTACACTAACAATTTAACATCATCAGTGGGAATCTTCAGACTCTACCTCAAACGTTTTCAAATGTAAACAAAAGTAGAAGGAGAATGGATAAGCTAGTAGGTAATAATGGACAGGAATATTGGGTTACACAAGATGATACTGTTACGACGGTCTACTGATCATCGCATGGTACAGTGGAAAACAAAATACAAGACACCAATTACGTCACTAATCACCAGCTTTAATTATCACCATTAAAGAGTTTGTAATTAACAAGAGAGTCTCTTACAAAAAAATCAAATAATAATTATTCACTCTCAATAAAAATGTTAACTAATATAGAACACAATTGCATTACAATTGTCCCACACAATTATAAAACACGTAATACTTCGCCACAATACTTCAAACCGCACTGTGTAAATTGCTACTTAAACGCACTGTATAATCACTCTGTAATCGCCCGACAATAACTGAACTGAGCTTCACTGAGTACTTCTATTTATACCCCGGTGCGATTCCAGAATATTTGCTACTGCGCGGCAAGAATACTTGTAGAAAACACCAGAACATAGTTGGTTGCGGCCTTGCACACAGCAGGCGCGGACCGGTGAGTCCGGAACAACTTCGCAACGCATGTTACGAGTCGCGTAAGCACACATTACAGCCGGATTCCACTGGATCGTTCGAGGAACACGTAGATTGTTCTGTAATGTGGTAAAAATACGCTTAAAAAAATGTTTCGTCTGGGCTCTCAGTCTAATGACGGGACGAAGTACTTGGGCAGTTTCAAGCCCCTCCCCCCCACCAAACGCGAGTTACATAGAGACAGAGCTGCAAGGAAAATTGGAAGACATCCCTATACAGAATGTGTGATTGCTTTAAATCAAAAGTTTGTGTCGCCAGAAACCTACAAACGTCGAAGTGGGAGACGTGTATTGATACGTTTATGCATTCAAATTTCCTAAAACTAGAAGGATCCAACGATGACAAGCATCTATCTTAATACTCGTGTGCCGGGATTTGAATTCCCGGCATGTTTGAAAGATCGCGCCAAGGCTGCGGCCTTCAGGTGTGGCACGGCTGACTGGATCGCGGACGCGAGCAACGTCGACGCAATTCAGCTGGCGGCATCAGCTGTTCGATCATAGATTACATTCCGCTACAAGCTTCCTTTGCGAGATGGTTCGGTAGAGGCTGGCAATGGGTCTCATTTCTTTATAAGGATTCCGACTGTGCATCTCAAGGTCTGACGGCGGTGGTAACTAGATTCTTTTCTTCTCAACTCACTACGACTTGGTGAAAATTATAAGTGCCTCAGGTAAAGATCATTACTTATTCACTGTTAAATTAATAAGGGGTTATATGTTTAATTTAATAATGAGAATTGTGTTTGTTAATTGTTAGTTGTGTGCGTCTTAATCATGTGTGTGTGTGTGTGTGTGTGTGTGTGTGTCTCACAAGTTACTTCCGGTATATATACGAGCACGTGGCGATTTTTGCACTTGACTGCAGAAAAATTAATTTTAAATGTAAATGTGTCGGTAAATTAAATTAAATTATTAAATTACATCAAATTAAATTAAATCAAATTAAATTAAAAGGAAGGTTAAATTTAAAGTAAATGTTCAAAGAAAATGTAACGGTAATTTGATGTAAATGTTTTGAATGTTGTACAGGTTAATAAATGTAAATTTTCAAACTTGTTCCTTGCACAGAATAGTATTGCTAATAGCAGAATAGTAAGTGTGGATAAAATTGTGACAGTGTGTGTGTGGTCTCGGTGTTACGAGGCGAAAGAGAATTGGGGTACTTATATTTCCTGACAGCCTACTGTACATAAAAAACTTTACATGGTTCCCGACCAGCCAGAGGAAAGGGATGAAGACATGGTAACAACGACATCATTTATCATCGGCTCAGCTGTGCTCGAGAACGCTCCCCCGTCGCCGACGGGCTGAGAGATCTTCCAGGACCACCAAGAACAGCTGTCCCGAAGATTAGCAGGAGGCTCTGAACTCCACATCACCCTTACCACATTAATTGTCAGGACCTAACCGGTAGCATCAATGCTTCAGAAGTGCAGGTGGGAACATTCCGTTTATTTAACCTAGACACCTACACTCTACCAACGGTGTTCAAAGCAAAAGGACATACATAAACTTATAACATTCTTTTTTTTTTAAAGTTTATAAATTAAAATGGTTAGACCATGTTTTATGTGTGCATATTTGTGAATTGTATTATCATTATGAACTGTGTGCTAAAGCATCCAGTGGTTATATCGTTAATTAATTTTCATTATTAATAGTGTTGTAATTATTGTCGTGAATGCACGTTGAACATATATAATTCTTGATAAAACTAATGACAGGTACCCCCATAGACGAAAAATGAATTCATTTTCCCCCCATAAAGAAAGCGTGTATTATCAGAATCTTTATGTTCACCATGATTAAAACAAATAATTGTCAGGACAAGTCCTGTGAATATATATATATATATATATATATATATATATACATATATATATTGTAACGTTACCAAATTTGGTAGTTACATAAAGTAAGCAATTATTACGTCAAGTGACGGGAAAGCATGAAAATATTTCTAAGTAAGTAAAATTATGTAAACAAAAAGTGTGTATCTACAGATATATTATTGTAGAATTCCAACAAAGAAGAAGGAAGTGTAACATAGCAGCATCGTACACAAAATAGAGAAAGAAAATGACCATGAGCTAATATAAAATGTTAGAAACCAGGCCCAATAGATTCCAACAGTGAGGGGAACCAACAAAATAATGACTATATAAAAATGTAAAAGAAAACAACAGGATTCCAACAGTGAGGGGAACCAACAAAACAATAACTATGTAAAATAAAAAGAAGAGACAACTCAAGAGCAACCACAATGATGGCAGACAAACCAATATATTTACAAATATAAATACTATGGAACAACGACTACTACAATGGAAATATTGAAGAAGACGTTTAAACCTAAAGAAGAAAGGAAGAAGAAGGACAAGGAAACATGACATGAAGAGTGAAGATAATGGATAGACAATACAAGAAATCACCATTCACCAAGTATACTAGAGACAATACTAGTAACCGGAAGAAGAATAGCGATTGTTAACTATGAATAAACAGTGTTTAACATATTTAAGAAATCACAAACAGTAATAGTGAATACTTAATGTAAGTGTGAGAACCTGTGACCAGTTAACCAATTTTAACCTAATAAACCCCACAGACAATTCAAGTGATAAGGTTTATAGCAGAAGAAAATGTGTTACCTTTATAGTGGAAACATCAAAGATTAAATAGTTAAAAATACACAGACAGTTAGTGTGACTAATTTAATGAAGATTGTAATCCAAATAGATAATCATAAGACCACCAAGAAATGTAAGATAGAACAGTAAAATCATTGTTCATAGAACCTGATGATAAAAAACTTTGTAAATTTTAAAAGAAATGTAACTGAATGCCATGGCAAAACAGAATACAATATAAAGAAAGGCCAGAAAAAATAATAACAAACAAACTATTTTGTTAAGTATCAAACAACAATATACCAGAAATTAGGTACAAAACACAACAAGAAATGTATTATCATTAGTTTAAGAATATTTGTGTTATTGTTTAGAAAAAATAGTGTAAACATGTGTATTAATCAACAATTAAACCATTTTAATAGAATACCATAATGAAGTCATAATAGTAGTAGCAAATACTGCATAAGAATACGTTGTACATTGATACATAACCCCGTAGGAAATGCACCTATAAAACAAAAAACATATATGTTAATTAAACCAAGCAACCATCAACAATTGTTTCAATCAAAGATTCATTATAAATAATGATGCACGCTAATAAATAATGTCTTATACTGAAAGGCACTGCACATAAAGCAGATTAAATATAATAGCACAGAGCTAGATGAAAGGGAACCCAGTATGACAAACTAATTAAGCAAAATACATTATTAAAACTTGTACAAAGATCACTGAAAGTGTTACCAGTAGTTAGAAAATTATCTAGTACTACTATGAGAACAGATTATAAGTGTAATAATAATAGTATTATGATCAAAATATTGGAAACTAACTGACTATGAATGAATAGCCAGATGTAAACAAAGACAATGTGACAAACTAGTTAAGCAAAATACCTTATTAAAACTTACACAGAGATTGATGAAAGTGTTACCAGTACTTAGAAGGACATCTAATACTACTATGGGAACAGATCGTGAGCATAAGAGTAGTAATTTTATAGACAAATTATTGAAAACTAAATGACTATGATGGTGGAATCAGAATGTAAACAAACACTATGTAGCAAGTTATTTAAGCAAAATGCACCATCCAAACTTGTTCAAAGGTAAATAAAAATGTTATCAGTAGTCAGAAGGATATCTGATACTACTATGAGAATATATATCAAATGTAATAATAACAATTTAGTTATTGATTTATTAAAAAATAACTGACTGCCTTGTCATAACCTGATGTAAACAAACCCAATACTAGGAATTGAAAGGTTTTCAGATAGCGAAAGACTAACAAATATATTAAATAAACTAGGTACTATAGTTGTACACTATTTGCATTTTCAACATTATATACAGTATATGGAAAAACAAAAACAAAGTGACAATTTAAAAGAAAAGAGATCAGAAGGTAGTTAGATAAGACTACTAGTATATGAAACACAACATTGTTCATATAATAAAGTATAAACCGATGTAAATAGATATTTATATTATTGTTAGAATACAAAACAAATGTCATTAGATAAGGAATAATAGTATTATAGGCGATTATAAATAATCGAATATGGACGCTTGAGACGCCATTATCAAACATTGTTTGAATGATAATTACTCCCAAATTTTGTATTAAGCAATTGAGAAATGGACTCAAAACGTTTAATAAGAAGTTTTATTGTGTAATTAGATAAGATTTGGTGAAATAAACTTATTAATTTTAAGATTCACCATAGGAATTTGTGAAATCGTTGTAGTGAGTTAATAATGGACGGATTTCATTCTTGTTTGGACTTTATTTAAAGCCCAGGATCTCCGCGATCTATTGCCACCAACTATTCAACGATATGACAACTAATAAAAAAGTTATAACGATTATAAACTTTTTAATCATTTTGTGCATCAACGTTTACGTCACTATAGCCTCAAACCCATATACGAAATTGATAAAAAATTAAAAGTTTTCTTAAACCAAGGTGTTTTGAGTCGGAGAGTTCGAAAAATTGAACCAATCAAATGAATGAAAACCGGCAGACAAGCCAGAGACGCTTAGGAGAAGCGACACAGTCATCTTTCAATCATCAAGGAGTCAACACGCATAATTCGACGGGCAAGGTCGATGAAGAAGTTTTATTTGAATTGTGCGCGACATATACATGAGTCACTCTACACACACCTAACCTACACATAACAAACAATTAACGAGTGTACAGTGCGGAGTGAAAATAATAATAAAATACGGCCAGTGTATAATATCGGTCGTATTTTCGAGTTTTGTGTTTATAAGAAAAACCAGGGAGTACTATATTTTCATTATTTAAAAAATAAAACGGAATTAATAATTCCTGTTAATTATTGTTTGGGTACTACTCTAATCAGTAGTATCGAAGTGTAGTAATTCTGATGAAAGTTATCAGAATTAATAAAAGAATTATTTCGCATTTATTAATTTAAGAAATAAATGATTTTACGACTTACCATAATTAAAGGAGTCAATATTAATTTAAATATTACAAAATATGAGTGTCACGAGTAGTCCCTCAATTGACTCATGTCGTTTTGATTTGACTAATGAAAATAAATATTTTTATTTTTTGCGAAAAAATATTCTAGTTAACTGATAGTTACGCATCAGATGTATTATGAATAGTATATATATGTTTCGATTATTAAAAACTCAATGAATAATATATTTAACCATAATAACTACTTACGTTATTAGCTAACCTAGAAATAATAACAACGACTTGTCACCTTTTTCATAAGTCTGTTCTCAAGTAATACAAACCAAATGAAAGCTGTCACAAGAGTTTTTTTTTTATTATAAACTTTTTCTCTTGTCAATAAATAATTTTTATAGCCAACTATTAAATAATAATAGTAAATTTTAGCAGTGCAACTCAACGCACGTGTTATTACAGTAAATACTGTGTACTGTATCCCGCGTACGATGGTACGATAGTTATCGATTATATGGTACCGACTTTCAATTTTAATATTTGTTTGTTTGTTTTCTATTAATTCTTTCTTAAATATTGTTATAAAACATAACATCTTGTATCTGGTATCATGCCACTTCAAAGATCACACGAACTTGGTAATTTAACTATGTAAAGAGGACATAACCTCTCTAACTAAAATTATTGTATTAACCTTCAGTGTTACCAGCCTTGAGGTTAAAAAGAGTTTCTTTTTAAAAATTGTTCATAATAATTATTTTTCTGTAAAACTCTTAGTGATTGATTGTTGATTTTAAAAGAGTTAATGGCATTCCAGAACTGTTAATAAACTTCAATTATTTTTTACCAGTGGAAAGAGTGTTTAATTTCAAAATTAAAATAGTTTAGCTATCATAACTAGTTCTATCAGAAGGTGGCGGCAGAATTTGAATATTCCTTATAATTCAAATCGTAATTCAGTCTTTATTTTATTTTATTGTGCATGCTTATCACGTATGATATTCAATTAGAATATCCACTTGTATGTATAGAGTGTATGTTACAGCAGAAGCAGTCGCCAAACAGAACAATATCATCCACATATGGTAAGTGGGGAGGTGAACAGTGGAGTGCGAAAATACTTTTTAAATTGAAGGATTTAAACGGGAATACCCACACAACTATTAATAACAATCAAACCGCTAATAATAATTACATTTTGAAATTTTATTATCTTGAGTCGTTGGGGATACCGGAGCGTATCTACAAACGATCACCTACACAACAATCACCTTTATCTATATCTACACAACATCTGTTCAGTAACAGATTGACGAACCCAACGCGGGGCTTTAATTGATATTACCCCGAATCTGTTCAGTAACAATATATATATTGTTCATTGAATTTATTGTTCATTTCCTTCAAGCTCTCCTCATTCTTGTCGAATTTATTGTTCATTTCCTTCAAGCTCTCCTCATTCTTGTCGAATTTATTGTTCATATTATTCATCATTTCCATTAATTTTAGTATATTCGGGTCTCCTCTACTTTCTCCCTTGTCACCCGCCTGTAGTTCCATTTCTTCGTCTTGACTTGGTTCTGTTGTGGTTATTGCTGTCTCCACTCCTTCAATCGGTGCTCCTTCCTCTTCTTCCCCTCTATTTTCTTCCATCTCTTCTGGCTGGCCTTCACCTTCAATTTCTTTCTGTTTGTCCGTCATAGTAAACATTGAGTGTCTCTTCATAGCCGCCGTTGACCTTCTTTTATGGCCTCACCGGTTGGTCGCCAATCTGTAACTATAATATTTGATGGTCGTCTCGTATACCTTCAAACCTCACCTGGTATTCGTCTATTCTGTGACGATGTAATTCGAGCGTACCTGCAAAATGTGTACATAAAAAATAATGTGTTGGGATGATTAGTGCGTTCGCCTCGCACCGGGTCGTTACAGTAAATTTCGTGGCTAGCGATGTTCGTAGCGTAGTTCTGATCACCTGTATATTACGGCAGTAACCTTACCTGTTATTCTTAAGGGGTGTAATAATCCCGGGTGGCGCCAAGTCGTTTTACAAAACAACTAAAAACTGTGTTTGAACAAGTTATCAGCGTAGCGGGTTGGTGTATTCGAATCGTTCCCGCTCGCACAGCCGTCTCAATCGTCGCTTCTGACGAATAACTGGCCACTAGCTTAATGCTGCAATTTATTCTTCAATACAAGTAATTATTATATAGCACTCCCTATGAAATGATAACGCTGGTTACTCCCTGTAATGAATATTTTTTAATGGTGATAACTGGAAACATTTACAATTACAACAAAATAATTATCGATTGATTACATGAGATCTTATTTTCAGGGCGGCGAATTAATTTAGAAACCATTTAACCTAGCGTCACTGTTTACGTTAGGCTTATTGCAGTTTTGGTTTCAAAATCCGTGGATTCTTTTAGCTATGAGTTAAAGAACTACAATGGTTACAATAAAAAATACAAATTACCTTAATCTAAATTTACATGAAAGATAAAGTGTGCTGTTACAATCTGTGGTGTTGTGTTGTAAAAGTGTTCTGTAAGTTCGTATTCAATTCTTAGGTTATTTTATGTTAACAAAGTTTCATTATGTTTTAATTTGCTTAAATACTCTATGAAAGAGAAATATTATCTTTATTGTGTGGTAATTTTACCTTTCAAAATTATTTAAAGTGATTAGGGTTGGTGGAAAATAAATAATTGGATAGTACTTAACAATTCGACGTGTATAGGCCTTTGTAGTTGGTTCGAGATAGGAATTGGCTGCATAAAATCAGTTTTCTTGGATTTCGGTCTTCTGTAAATGTGGCGTCCTTTTCGTCTTGTATTCGGACATTCTATTTATGGATAATTTCCGTTTATTCAGGTCTTGGGTCTTGTAATATTGGTTGTAGTGGTCATCTGCTTCTTTGATGATCGGTTTTCAGCAACTTTATACTATTATTTTCATGATTTTCACTGAAAAAACTGCTCTTCCGAACTTTTGCATCTGTATGGCTTGGTGACGCTTCGCTTTTTTTTTCTACTAATTTCTAACGGTATTTTCTGTCAACAACCGCTGTTTCCATAGTAACGGTATAGTTGATGTATTGTCATCGAAACTTCGAATTCTTCGTATATCTTCTGATTACTGTCATTCCTCCATCTTCCTTCCTGGTTATTAAATATTGTCACTATAATATTTATTCTCGTTCATAGATTATTTTGATACCCCACAAGCTTGGGTATTTTCAGATTTTAAGTTTTTACAATTATGTTAATGCTTGTTAATTACATTTCTTTTTATATAATAATGCCTATTACAATATTTTGTGTTATAAATGATCTACAATTTATTCTTGGTGATTCCTTTACCTCAGATTTTCTAAATTCTGATTCAATTTGTTATAATTTTTGGTTGTTGGGTTCTGACAGTTATGTTTTTTTTCTAGGCCTAAGTAGCCATTATAATAATTTACTTATTTCGTTCAAATCACATTTTGGTTCAGCCTATTTGGCCTTACTTTGTTATTTTTATTAGTTGTGTTGTGTTTTGAGTCTGTAGGTGTGTTGTTTATTATCCAACATTGCTTTCCCTATTTCAATCTTAAAAATATAACATTAGGCTTATGGACTGCACATTGCATTCAGCCATATCCTCTTATAACACTAACATGAACACAATTTTTTATAAGTTATTAGAGTTATTGTTTTGATTAAGAAATATCATCACTCACTCCTAACTTATCCTTATTTGCTATTTTTCTAGTTTATAACACATATTATTTGTGTTGTGATAAACCACATCACTTGTTATTAAACTAATAATAGTCCTTTATAAATTAGGTATCTTTGTTAGTTTTTTGACTTCTCAATCTCTAAACAATTTTTATACTCCCTCCATGGTAACACCTTCAATTTTTCTATTCTGGAATCCTCCCTTTTTACTTACTATTAGCTACAGTTAAACTTAGCTCTATTGAACATCTCTTTTAAATAAAAAGTCATTATCACTTCTAGTGTTTTCTATCCCTCATACTATAATTCACTCTTAATACTACTTATTCATCAGCTATTTATGTACTGTTTATTTCCAACTTTTACCTTACCTTCACTTGTAAATCACTTATTGTTAATTACAATTTCACTAGTGTCACACTTCACTTTGGGGTTCTTACACCTACACTATTGCACTGTATCACTGTTTATATCATTTGTTTGATAGGGGGTGACACCTATACTTATTTCTCTTTCATGACTTAATCCTAATGACAATTAATACTTAATAACTAATACTTACTAACTAATAACAATTCTAATTGGTGGTTTCTGGTTGCCTTTTTAATGGGTAGTAACCGTTATCTCTCTTTCCTCCTGATAACCTTTGTTTTGGTTTCAATGTTCTTGTTGAGTGCTATTTTACTTATTTTGGTGAACCATTCTTGGTTTTCACTTTTGCTTGTCTCCCTCCTTCTTCATTTTCCTTGTTCGTTTAATATATTAGGTCCTTTCATCCGTTTCTTTGGCCATTTTGGGGTCATTTAAACCCATAAACTTGTTTCCTTGTGGTTTAGGTTTATTATTTTCTTATCCTCGTTGTTTATTTGTGGTTCCCTTCTTTATGTTTGGGTTGTTGGCTCAATCACTTTAAAATATTTACATTTTAATAAGTATGTTCCGTGGTTCCCTTCTTTATGTTTGGGTTGTTGGCTCAATCACTTTAAAATATTTACATTTTAATAAGTATGTTCCGTGGTTCCCTTCTTTATGTTTGGGTTGTTGGCTCAATCACTTTAAAATATTTACATTTTAATAAGTATGTTCCGTGGTTCCCTTCTTTATGTTTGGGTTGTTGGCTCAATCACTTGGGTTGGGTTAAAGTCGTCGTATTGTCGTGTTATATTCCTTATGCTTTTATTTAAAATCAATCAGTTCATTTGATAAGAAGTATTTTTACAATTATAAATATATTTTTTTATCTCTGGTACGGGGTTGGCTATTTGTGTCGTGACATAATGCCTCTCCTTTAAAATTGATCATTTTGATAAAACACTAGTATAGTATTTTTATGAAATTATCAGTTATACATAATCTTTTTCCTTTTCTTTCTTGGTCGTTTCTCCATTCTTTATTTCTCTTCTTACTGAATTCATTCCATTTTATTTGGATCTGTTTTTCTTTTTATTTCCATTGGTGTGTTCTCCCTTATACACAATTTTTTCCCTAACTTTAGTAGCTGGTTTCTCCCATTACTACTCATTTTTCTGAGACCAGAGGCACGTCATCTCTGCTCAGTTTATTTGATTGCTGGACTTTTCAACAGTCAATCATAAATACCTTTTTTGTCAACTTGTGACTTAATAATAATAATATATTTTGGGATTGTCCACCTTGTGGTTTGTTTTTAGATCACTTTGGCCTTTTACTCATTCTTCCTTCTGCTGTACCTTAACTATATACTATCATTTGCTCATACATTGATTGTTTTTTATTTATTTATATGTTAATCTCATCATTAACTTTTCATTATTCGGTTTTCGATTCTCATTGTGATCATTTTAATTATCTTAGACACTGGTATACTTTTCTCAGTTATCTAGCAACATTTTGCTTTAGCCATAGCTTGTATATTTGATTCATACATAATCTCCCTTTTTCGTAGTACCAGTTTCGATTTTTTATTTTATATTTTTGAATACCCTTGATTCATTATAATTTCATGTACTTATCTTATCAGGTTTGGTCTGATTTTATTTTTGTATATTTTAGCGTGTAAGTTAATTTTCTTACACCATAGGAATTTGTGTAGCGTATTCCTATTTTGGTACATATTTTTTAATTATTTCATATACTTCACACATCAACTTTTTAATATATTGTAAGTTGATTTCACTTAGTAGGAATTTATGTAACTCATTCCTTTGTTTTGATATTTTTATTTTATTTTAGGCCTCATAAGTCATCGAAATGTTGTTGCAAGTTGTGCTCACATAATTTTTGAATTTTGGTATCTGTATTTTATTTACAGTTACTTGTCCTTCGTGATGACATATGGCCGTACATTTTATTATATATAATTTTATTTTGGTATCAATTCAATTCTCACGGTTGTGGATTTATTATATTATCATTTCCGTTCCCTATTATAGCCTTCTCCTTTTTGTTCGACACTTCGTTATTATGCACCTCTTCTCCTTCAAGTGTATGATAGTCACACTTATTCTGGATGAACGTATTCCAGTTATTTAGTTTTCTTCATAGAACTTCTTTATGGAAGCTTGGTTGTACACTCCTTTTACTTTTTTGGTGGTTATATTACTTATCTCGTAAGTGTTGTTTCCATTGTCCTTTGTGATGACATATGGTCCAACGTATAACAATAGCAATTTTTTGGCTATTCCTTCAAGTGTACTGGGTAGTTCCCTGTTTTTGATTAGCACTTTCTCTCCCTTGTGGTACTTTATTATTTTAATTTGTTTCTGTGAATACCTTGCTCTTTGTTTTTCTATTTTCTCCATAATACGGTTATAACAGTGGTTTTCATCATAGGGGTCTTCTGGGTTGACTGGGAAGTTTATTAAGTCTTGTATCTCTCTGTGGGGCTTTCTTCCAAACATCATCAGGTATGGGGTGTTTTCTGTGAATTGATGGTAACTAATGTTCAGAAATGCTTCGGTAGAAGCCAAATACTTTTGCCATTCTTTTTGGTTGTTGTGACAATAAGTTCTTAGTATTCGTCCAACTTCCCTTAGCACTCTTTCTGCAGGGTTGCTACTAGGGTGGTATTTGGAAGTTTTATAGGTTTTTATATTCTCCTTTAGTAACTCGTTCCGCCATTTCTTTCCTTTGAACTGCGTTCCATGGTCAGTTATTATCATGCATGGTCTTCCTACTTCAGTTATATATTTAGTTTTTATTATTTCCAGTATTTTCTTAGTAGTAGCTCTGTTTATTGCATATAATTTTGTATATTTTGTATAGTGGTCTAACATGATTACAATAAACTTGTATTTATGTCTCCCTCCACTACGTGGGAATGGACCACATATATCGAGGAATATTTTTTCTAACTTTGTTGTTGAGGTGATGGGTATCATGGTTCCCTCTTTTTTCTCGTTATTGGTCTTTACCATTTGACATATTACACATGTTTTAATATTTTGGTTTACCTTCCTTACTATATTTTTTATAAAGACTTCCTCCTCCAATGCTTTTACAATTTTTACAGTTCTCATATGTCCGTATCGAACATGATAATCCTTAATTATCTTATTTTCTAATGTTTTTGGAACTACAAGTTTCCATGTGCTATCATGTTTTCTTGTTTTAACAAAGAGTATATCTTGGTGGATACAATAATATTTATTCACAACTTCTTCATCTTCTAACAGTCTGTTTCTTATGTTTAGTAATTTAGAATCTTGTTTCTGCTGTACCACTACCTCGTTTAGAATATCTTCCAGGTCCTTTCTATTCTTTATTATACAAAACACTTTGACGATCTTCTCCTTTTCTCCTTCAAATGTCTGATCGGTGACATTTATTCTGGATAATACATCGGCGGCAACATTTTTACGCCCTGGAATGTACTCCCACGTTATGTGGTACTCTTGTAATGCGAGTATCCATCGTGTAAGCCTCCCATGACTTAACTTACACTGTTTCAAAAAGGAAATGGACTTATGGTCACTTCGGACGGTGACGGGATATCCAAGGATATACGTCCTAAATTTTCCGCATGCGAACACAATACTGAGTAGTTCCTTTTCAGTAACGTTGTAGTTACGTTCGCATCGGTTCAGTACCCTGCTGGCAAAGCTGATAACCAGGTGGTGGTCCGTCCTTATCCTCTTGATATAACTCGGCGCCCAGGCTCACATCGCTGGCGTCACAATTTAAATAGAACGGCTGTTCAAAGTTAGGGTGGTTTAGCATTATAGTTCCAAGAAATTTTGTTTTGATTAATTTTAGCACTTCATCTTGTTCCTTCCCCCAAGTCCACTTTTCTTTAGCTGATAGTTGTTTAGAGAACTTTGCTGTTAAATAAGAATAATTGGTCTGGAACTTTCTATAGTAGTTACAAATACCTAAGAAGGATTGTAGCTGCTTCTTATTCTTTGGGGTGGGGAAGTTCTGAATAGCTTCCACCTTCTCTTGGGATGGTGTTATCCCCTGTTCTGCTAAGTTGAAACCCAAGAATTTGACTTGGTTTGCTATGAATTTGGACTTGTCTAATTTCAATGTGATATTATTTACAGATAATTTTTGTAATACCTGTTTGACCCGATCGCAGTGCTCATCCCAGTCAGATGATGTTATTAAAAGGTCGTCCACATACACTGTTGTGAACTGCAATGCTTCTTGACCTATGACCTGGTCCATACACTTGACGAACACTGCGACGGAATTAACGAGGCCGAAAGGTAACCTCTTAAACTGATAATTCCTTCCGTCGAAGATGAATGCCATGTACTTCCTACTGTGTGGGTGCAGCTCCACCTGCCAGTACCCACATACCGTATCCCAGGTGCTTATATATCTGGTACCATGGAATTTCTTGAGTATCTCTTCGATCTCTCCCGGTGACGTTCGATCATTAATGATCATCTTATTGATCTCCCGGGCGTCTAAACATATTCTGACTTTACCGTTCTTTTTTGGTATTGCGACTATAGGACTCGTGTAAGGAGACTGACTGTATTCAATGATGTCCTCCTCCATCATTCTATTTATTTCCTTTCTCACCTCGTTTTTTAGGGAGTAGGCGATTGGGTAAGATTTTCTGTGGAAGTCAATGGGCTCTCGAAAGTCGATTTTACATTGGAAACCTTTGACCTTCCCTGGTGTATTTGAGAAAACGTGATGGTATTCTTGGTATATGGCTATTAGTTTTTCAGCCTGTTCACCCGTTATCTCTTGCTGAGGTCTCTCTCTTTGGAACTTTCTAATGTCTTCGATTTTTCTTTTCCACAGTTCTCCCTCTCCTTCTTCCTCTTCTATGGTAATTGATGGTTGATATGTCTGGCAATAATAGCTCTTTAACCCCTTATGATGATTTAGGGTTAGTTGTGTTGGGTTATTGTTGATTATATTGGCTGACCACACTCCCTTCTCAGAAGTAAGCACTACTATTCCCTTCTGCATGTCAATAATTGCTGAGTGCTGTCTCAGTGCGTCGCATCCAATCAGCATGTTAAATGGTAATCCATTTGCGACAAGAAAAATAATGGGTATGATTGTGTTTTGACTGTTCAGCTCTAAAGAGACCTGTTTTCTGATGGTCTTATTTTGTTTGCCTGTGGCACCAATTATGACGATATTATTTATAGGTAAAGTCGGGATAGGTATATTGGAGTTGGCCTGGATCCGCTCCAGTTCAGGTTGGTTTACGAGAGATACATTTGACCCAGTATCGATCATTATGACAGTGTTGATTCCATTAATAATGGCTTTTATATGCACTATTTCACTATTTGTTGTTGACAAGGGGTTATCCTCCTCCTCCAGAAGTTCTTCCCTGATGTCCTTTAAATAATTGTTTGATATTATGGTTATCTTCTTTATTTCACTTTCCGTCGTAGTTTGCCGATTTAACCCAAGTGATTGGTCATGTGAAGGGTCCTGGTGGTTTCTCACTGACCTTTTTAGTTTAAAGGTGGCTGGGAACCACTGGCCAGACTATTTACTTGGTCTGCCATTTCATTGGTTGAGGTTGATTGATCACTTATGTGATTCCTTGGCGCTTCTATTGTCCTCGTTCCTGTAACTTGCTGGTTGTCGTATTGGGAATTGTTGTACACTGTGCTGGTTCTAATGGGACAATATCGCCGATGGTTGTTTTGTCTCCTCCCGCTGATAAAATTGACTTGACGCCTCATGTCACCCCTATTTTGGTTACTCCCGTTTCCTCTGTTATATGGGTAATTCGGGTCGTACCGGTTGCCATAGTAATTGTGATTATTTGGGTGGCCATTTGTATTCCTACCTTGTTCTGTCCCCCTGTTGTGATTATTCGGTGCACTAGGGTTTTGTGCATTTCTGTTATTTGGTTGGTTCCCCTGGTTGTAACTCGGATGATCTCTGTTGGTTGGTTGGTTACCTTGATTGTAGTTGGGTTGATTCCGATGGAATGGTTGGTCCTCTGGGTAATTATTTGGGTTACGATTCATTATGTTCCGGTAGTTGTTCTGGGTATTACTATAGGGTAAGTTGTGGCTTGGCACGTTGTAACTTTCATTCCCCCGGTTGTACCTTTGGTTGATCATACGATTCTTCTTGTACTGGCTATCATTTTCATGGTCTTCCAGCAAGTTGGCCATTCCCTGTATGGTCTTTATTTGTCCCTGTCTCCTGGCCCTCTGTATGGCGTCTTCGTAGTGATATCCCAGTTGGATGACTAGGGATTCTTCCGGTATCTTTGGTTCGAGATTTCGGGCTAGGCAGACCTTGCCCAAGATGTAAGACGTTAATGTATGCCCAGCCTGTGGTTCATATCTTCCGTTGCTTATATCGTTCCTTACCACATTTTGGGTCGATTCCGACCAGTACTTTTCACGAAACAACGTTTTAAATTCTTGCGTACTGCTGATTTCTGGTCGTGTGGCTGTCCACCAATTGTCATTTGTGTCTCGAAACATCTCGTCGATGAGACTTCTCACCGTTGTCCATCTGGTATCTCTGTTCCTCTCGATGAGCTCCTCCACCCTTTTCAGAAATGCTATGGGGTTTCTTCGGTAACTCTTGAAGTTGATCACTTCCCTATTTTCATTCGTAAATATATGAGTGCTACTGCAAGGCTTCTCCCTCAAAGCGTCCAGTTCCTCTTGCATCTGCTTCTCTTTCTGACTGATTTCTCTAATTTTTTCTTTATTTTCTTGCGTTTTCTCGTCAATCTTGTTGATGGTGGTGTATACACTTTCAACGCGTTCGCTGACATCAGTCTGGATTTCCTTGTGCCTCTCCTTCAGCTCTTGAAGCACCTCCTGTTTATTTTTGTTACACTCATCGGTGGTGGTCTTCTGTATTTCTTGGATCCTGAGAGTTCCTGCCTCTTGGACGTGATTTATTTTTTCTGTCAACTATTCCTGGACGTGTATTATTGTTTCGTTCGTCTCAGTGATAGTCTGTTTGATTTCATTTTTGCACTCCGCCAACTGTTGCCTCCATTCATCTTTTGATTTCTCACCTTCTTCCTTCAATTGTTTTTGGAGTGTTCCCCAGTTGTTTTCAATCTTGTCGTTTGACACTCCAAGATCCTTTGTTATTTGTCTCTTCAACTCCTCACTCTTCTCTTCTAACGCCTCTCGGTTGTTTTCCATTTTGTTATTCAGGGATCTCTAAGTCCTCCTTGAATTGCTTCTTCAATTCTTCCTTGTTTGACTCTAATCTTTTATTCAATTCTTCATTGTTTTGGTCCAGTTTTTCGTTCAGGAATTCCCTGTCTTCCCTTCTCAATGACTCTAATTTTTTATTCAATTCTTCCTTCATTCCGTCGAATTTATTGTTCATTTCCTTCAAGCTCTCCTCATTCTTGTCGAATTTATTGTTCATTTCCTTCAAGCTCTCCTCATTCTTGTCGAATTTATTGTTCATTTCCTTCAAGCTCTCCTCATTCTTGTCGAATTTATTGTTCATTTCCTTCAAGCTCTCCTCATTCTTGTCGAATTTATTGTTCATATTATTCATCATTTCCATTAATTTTAGTATATTCGGGTCTCCTCTACTTTCTCCCTTGTCACCCGCCTGTAGTTCCATTTCTTCGTCTTGACTTGGTTCTGTTGTGGTTATTGCTGTCTCCACTCCTTCAATCGGTGCTCCTTCCTCTTCTTCCCCTCTATTTTCTTCCATCTCTTCTGGCTGGCCTTCACCTTCAATTTCTTTCTGTTTGTCCGTCCTAGTAAACATTGAGTGTCTCTTCATAGCCGCCGTTGACCTTCTTTTATGGCCTCACCGGTTGGTCGCCAATCTGTAACTATAATATTTGATGGTCGTCTCGTCTACCTTCAAACCTCACCTGGTATTCGTCTATTCTGTGACGATGTAATTCGAGCGTACCTGCAAAATGTGTACATAAAAAATAATGTGTTGGGATGATTAGTGCGTTCGCCTCGCACCGGGTCGTTACAGTAAATTTCGTGGCTAGCGATGTTCGTAGCGTAGTTCTGATCACCTGTATATTACGGCAGTAACCTTACCTGTTATTCTTAAGGGGTGTAATAATCCCGGGTGGCGCCAAGTCGTTTTACAAAACAACTAAAAACTGTGTTTGAACAAGTTATCAGCGTAGCGGGTTGGTGTATTCGAATCGTTCCCGCTCGCACAGCCGTCTCAATCGTCGCTTCTGACGAATAACTGGCCACTAGCTTAATGCTGCAATTTATTCTTCAATACAAGTAATTATTATATAGCACTCCCTATGAAATGATAACGCTGGTTACTCCCTGTAATGAATATTTTTTAATGGTGATAACTGGAAACATTTACAATTACAACAAAATAATTATCGATTGATTACATGAGATCTTATTTTCAGGGCGGCGAATTAATTTAGAAACCATTTAACCTAGCGTCACTGTTTACGTTAGGCTTATTGCAGTTTTGGTTTCAAAATCCGTGGATTCTTTTGGCTATGAGTTAAAGAACTACAATGGTTACAATAAAAAATACAAATTACCTTAATCTAAATTTACATGAAAGATAAAGTGTGCTGTTACAATCTGTGGTGTTGTGTTGTAAAAGTGTTCTGTAAGTTCGTATTCAATTCTTAGGTTATTTTATGTTAACAAAGTTTCATTATGTTTTAATTTGCTTAAATACTCTATGAAAGAGAAATATTATCTTTATTGTGTGGTAATTTTACCTTTCAAAATTATTTAAAGTGATTAGGGTTGGTGGAAAATAAATAATTGGATAGTACTTAACAATTCGACGTGTATAGGCCTTTGTAGTTGGTTCGAGATAGGAATTGGCTGCATAAAATCAGTTTTCTTGGATTTCGGTCTTCTGTAAATGTGGCGTCCTTTTCGTCTTGTATTCGGACGTTCTATTTATGGATAATTTCCGTTTATTCAGGTCTTGGGTCTTGTAATATTGGTTGTAGTGGTCATCTGCTTCTTTGATGATCGGTTTTCAGCAACTTTATACTATTATTTTCATGATTTTCACTGAAAAAACTGCTCTTCCGAACTTTTGCATCTGTATGGCTTGGTGACGCTTCGCTTTTTTTTCTACTAATTTCTAACGGTATTTTCTGTCAACAACCGCTGTTTCCATAGTAACGGTATTTTCCGAATAGGCTTATTTTGAGTTGATGTATTGTCATCGAAACTTCGAATTCTTCGTATATCTTCTGATTACTGTCATTCCTCCATCTTCCTTCCTGGTTATTAAATATTGTCACTATAGTATTTATTCTCGTTCATAGATTATTTTGATACCCCACAAGCTTGGGTATTTTCAGATTTTAAGTTTTTACAATTATGTTAATGCTTGTTAATTACATTTCTTTTTATATAATAATGCCTATTACAATATTTTGTGTTATAAATGATCTACAATTTATTCTTGGTGATTCCTTTACCTCAGATTTTCTAAATTCTGATTCAATTTGTTATAATTTTTGGTTGTTGGGTTCTGACAGTTATGTTTTTTTTCTAGGCCTAAGTAGCCATTATAATAATTTACTTATTTCGTTCAAATCACATTTTGGTTTAGCCTATTTGGCCTTACTTTGTTATTTTTATTAGTTGTGTTGTGTTTTGAGTCTGTAGGTGTGTTGTTTATTATCCAACATTGCTTTCCCTATTTCAATCTTAAAAATATAACATTAGGCTTATGGACTGCACATTGCATTCAGCCATATCCTCTTATAACACTAACATGAACACAATTTTTTATAAGTTATTAGAGTTATTGTTTTGATTAAGAAATATCATCACTCACTCCTAACTTATCCTTATTTGCTATTTTTCTAGTTTATAACACATATTATTTGTGTTGTGATAAACCACATCACTTGTTATTAAATTAATAATAGTCCTTTATAAATTAGGTATCTTTGTTAGTTTTTTGACTTCTCAATCTCTAAACAATTTTTATATTCCCTCCATGGTAACACCTTCAATTTATTCTATTCTGGAATCCTCCCTTTTTACTTACTATTAGCTACAGTTAAACTTAGCTCTATTGAACATCTCTTTTAAATAAAAAGTCATTATCACTTCTAGTGTTTTCTATCCCTCATACTATAATTCACTCTTAATACTACTTATTCATCAGCTATTTATGTACTGTTTATTTCCAACTGTTACCTTACCTTCACTTGTAAATCACTTATTGTTAATTACAATTTCACTAGTGTCACACTTCACTTTGGGGTTCTTACACCTACACTATTGCACTGTATCACTGTTTATATCATTTGTTTGATAGTGGGTGACCCCTATACTTATTTCTCTTTCATGACTTAATCCTAATGACAATTAATACTTAATAACTAATACTTACTAACTAATAACAATTCTAATTGGTGGTTTCTGGTTGCCTTTTTAATGGGTAGTAACCGTTATCTCTCCTTCCTCCTGATAACCTTTGTTTTGGTTTCAATGTTCTTGTTGAGTGCTATTTTACTTATTTTGGTGAACCATTCTTGGTTTTCACTTTTGCTTGTCTCCCTCCTTCTTCATTTTCCTTGTTCGTTTAATATATTAGGTCCTTTCATCCGTTTCTTTGGCCATTTTGGGGCCATTTAAACCCATAAACTTGTTTCCTTGTGGTTTAGGTTTATTATTTTCTTATCCTCGTTGTTTATTTGTGGTTCCCTTCTTTATGTTTGGGTTGTTGGCTCAATCACTTTAAAATATTTACATTTTAATAAGTATGTTCCGTGGTTCCCTTCTTTATGTTTGGGTTGTTGGCTCAATCACTTTAAAATATTTACATTTTAATAAGTATGTTCCGTGGTTCCCTTCTTTATGTTTGGGTTGTCTCAATCACTTTAAAATATTTACATTTTAATAAGTATGTTCCGTGGTTCCCTTCTTTATGTTTGGGTTGTTGGCTCAATCACTTTAAAATATTTACATTTTAATAAGTATGTTCCGTGGTTCCCTTCTTTATGTTTGGGTTGTTGGCTCAATCACTTGGGTTGGGTTAAAGTCGTCGTATTGTCGTGTTATATTCCTTATGCTTTTATTTAAAATCAATCAGTTCATTTGATAAGAAGTATTTTTACAATTATAAATATATTTTTTTATCTCTGGTACGGGGTTGGCTATTTGTGTCGTGACAATATATATATTTGTAATTCATATTGCTAGCTGTGCAATAGATCTAATAGTTATACTGCTTGATGGTGATTAATACAGATTGAGAATAATTATATTTGTTGATGGAATGAAAACTAAGTACTGCTCTCGAAATACAAAAATTCAATTGTTGAACTCAACATGTAACAAATATGTCTTGTTAATGAAATAAGAAAACGCCAATAAAAATTTGTTACTTTTAAATGAGTGTTTTATTGCAAGTCCTGACAGTCTGGGCTCCAGCACATTTTCGCTCCATCTAGGCCAAGGGCCTAGTTATAAATTTTAATGTAACGGCCTAACTGGCAACGTTACACTTGTGCTGTGCAAAATTTAAAGAAAAAAATATTTTTTCAGACAGAAAAGCCACTGATGATAAAACATCTCGAACAGCGAAAGCGTTACGGTTGTAATAATAAATTCTATTCAACTGCTGTTCTATGTAATAAGGACAGACTCGTAGAGCGCCGCTTACCTTAATCCGTTGTATAAATAGAGAATACGTAGGATCCTTAAGTAAATGCAAGAGAACATTGTCGCATGTACTTGTACAGTCTGTACTAACAGCATGCTTGGTTTACAGTATTTATAATTGGAGTTCAAGAAGCGACTGTAATCTATGTTTAAATTAAGTTTATTGAAAGCAAAGCTTATGTAGAAATGATTACTTGAGGGTATATAATAAGTTCAAGGACTTTTCTTCTTTTTCTTATAATTTTTATCCCTTCTTTATCCATTGAAGTACTAGGTCCCAGTTTTGTTTTTAAATCTATTTCTATTACTTGCCATAAGAGTCACTATTCCTATGGTAATTCCACTTTTCTTATCAACATATTGTCATTTCATTACATACAGAGTCTCCTCACTCCTACTTCTTACTTCGAATTTTCTTATTGAAGAAAGCTTTCTCTTTGTGCAGAAGTGTCGGAGTGTTATATTGTCATGAAAATAGAACTACTTGTTCTAATTGGTAAGCGACCGCTCTTGTATTTGATTAGTTGACGTCTCGAGTTACTAATGGTGTCTGATGGCTTTATTCTGGCGGTAACTTTACAATTATTACTAATGCTGAATACAGCGTCATAACACAATATTTGTAATGCTACAGGTTTCAATTTTATTAGTATATTTTGAGTCAATCTGTAATTAACCTAGTACACATCGATGGCTGAGAACAAAACGGACAACAGCTGTTTTTTAAAGATTATTCTGAAAGTAAGGTCTAACACCGCATACGTTTTGTGCGTGTGTTGTCCAAGAGTGTCTACGCATGGAAATGAATAAAAATGTAATAAAATTAAGTTATACTTAATATTTTTTTATAACCTTACGAACTCTCGTTCCCATATTTATGTTGTTTAGTTGTTTAATATTATTTAATTGTAATCTGTTACTACAAGAATTGTCAAAACTCTACGTTATATTTTTTCTTACCATTTCCGTAGGATCTCTACTAGTCCGTTTAAAATACCTTTATAAAAAAGTAATAATATCTAAATATTCTAAAGGAAAAACAATTTACAAAACCTTTAGCCATGATATTTTACAAACACACAGTAGATTGTACATAATGCGCGCGGTTGTATATACGCGCGCCCACACAAACACGCACGCTCGCACACGCGCACACACACAAATACATACAAAATTGAAAACCCGTAGAAACGTTTATTTTGTGTGATTGGTATATCAATATACCCACACAAACCCACGTATATACCCACGTATACCACTATTTGCAGAAGAAATGTAAGAACTGTGAGTGAAAATTTGCAAATGTAGCAATTTGTTGCTAGCAGGTGTTCGCTCGCTGAAGCATCTCAAGGGAAAAAGCAGAGTCTCTTTTAGTAATTTTGACCGTTCAATGCTTTCGTAACTTGCAGTTGCTGGTTGTGTTTAATCCCCTAAGTGACAAAACCACCAAAGTAGGAATAGGGGTTGGTGTTATTATTTATGTGACTCACGCGCACTTGAACACTATTCTTGTTACGAGGTACTTGAGCTCATCGAATAATAAAGTTGAACAAACAAAAATTTGATTTAATAATTTTGTAATAAAGGACCTATATTAATTCTATTTAAACTATGTGGATAATGAAAGGGTCTGAAAATATTTACTATTTCAAACATATATGATGAATTGTTTTTCAATGAGCCTATACGCGTACTAAAGTAATCTTAGCCTGAAAGGAAACTACCTAGTTCAATAGAACCAAACTTCTTGTGCTAGTATCGTGCTAAACGTAGATGACTGGTCATCTGTTTGCATAAACAATATTCTTACAGTCAGATGTTCTTGATTTCCAGTTTTTTATGTGGCTGGCTGGCTCAATGACATTTAACTGAGCCAGCCATTCTTGAGATCAAGCAGCGAAACTCAAAAATTTAATGACCGAACTTTTACGTTTTGTGTATCAGATGCAAGAGTATTAACGAGTACCAGAAGGTTAAGAAACATTACTGGAGAAAGGCAGTGGTGTCCACTTCTGTGAAGTTAGGACGCATACGAACTGATCCTGGATCGGGTGAACTTAGTATACCGCAGACAGCAAGAGCAATAACGATTACCAAGTTGTGCTGTGCGATCTATATCTTTTACTGAGATATAAAAAACAGGATCATCGCACTAAATTTTACTATGGTCACTAAACAATCATATCACAGTACCGTAATAACAACAACCAGTATTAAAAAATAATATAAGGGACTCAAATAATAGTAAAGTTTCTAGTTTTCATAATGATAAAGATCATTACTATAGAGATGTTTCTATAATATTTTTACAGTTTTACCACAAAAAAGCAAACAGTAAAATAGTTTATGCTTAGGGCAATTGTCATTCACCTGTGTGTTATACTGTCCGTCTCTCTTCTTTGTGTCTCGGCATTCAATGTTACATTAATGGACGTACATCGTTTAAACTGAAACAGATGAATAGTTGTTAATGTACAGGAAACACGAATGAGAAAAAACAAAAACTCTCATTAGAGGAGTGACTTAATGAATGCACCGGTCCTTCTGTACAAATGCTAATAGTAACAATGACATTAAAACCTATACAGGTCTACTGACAATGCTATTTCATTTAAGTCCTTTGAGTAAAGACTAATTAGTAAAGACGCATGCGACTGATGACGTACGAAGTATAAAGCAGCTGTTAAATTGCCTTTTAGTATACAGTAGCTAAACTCTCTTCTAAAGGAATATACTGAGTATTAGATATCAACGCTTGTCGTCTTTAATATTTGCTATTCGTCTAACGAAATAAAAGGTTTATTTGATTTTTTATGTACGTACTTTGTATTTTGCCAATTACTTTTTCTTACTAACATAATGTGTTAATTATAACCAATTTTATAAACAAACTTATTATTCATTGTATGTAAGTTTATAGCGGTTTCGAGGCATTTGGTGTACCTTCTTCAGAGTGACCGATCTATTTTTGTTTGGCTATAACAAAACTACTGTACATACTTGTTTTTTCTTTTAATTCCTCATTTTTTCTGTACATGTACATTTGTGTGTGTGTGTGTGTGTGTGTTTTAGAGCTGGTATACAACAAATCTTCTAGTATATGATTCTCCAACACAGTAATGTAACATACAATAAATAACACTTCTTTAACAGTGTCAAGCTAAATAGTTCAAGTAACCAATTACGGATGACCGTTTACTATAATTGGCAAATAACAGTAACAAAAACTGCCATAATGGATATCAAATTGCAAATTCAAAGTGACACATTGCCTAGAAAACGGCCTTTGGAGTGTATTATGTGATTAACTTGCCTGTAGAATAATCCACAAACCTATAGAAGTCATGTCTGGACGGATCGACTGCAGTTTGTAATCCTGTCGCTCACACAGTGCGTGCAAATCGTCACGTAACCACACGTTTTGTATCTCCTGAACGTGCTGTGTACACATGAGATGTATTCATCATCATCATCTACAAAGATTAAACCAAGGATGGTTTGTTCCGGTCTCAAATAGGCAAAGATTACAGCAGGTCACTCCAACTCTTCTCGGACGTCCCACACCTCTCCTCTCTCTCGGCTTATAGTTCCATAGTTGTTTGGGGATGCGGTAGTCATCCATTCGGCAAAGATGTACCCACCAATTCCGCCGATACTGGGCATCCTGTCGAGTATACTCATAATATTCAGTTCCTGCCGTATTTCAGTGTTCTTCTATGATCATGGAGTGTTAATACTCTGTTTGTTAATACTCCCTTTAAACATACCCTGTTTGTTTAAAGGGAGTGATAAATTGTCATGATTCGCGACCACCTGGGGTTCATTTGATGCCCATTTATGCAGCGTGAGACCGTATTGACTCAACAACGTACCTAAGTCAGATTTCAACTTGGTCAGATCAGGAACGGTGTCTGCACCGGTTAGCAAATCGTCGACATAGAAATCATTGGTTATAGCTGACGCTGCGTCAGGAAAAGAAGCTTCATGATTCCTACCAATTTGATTAAGACAGCGAGTAGCCAAAAACTAAGCACTAGCAATGCCGTAGGTTACAGTTCGCAATACAAAGTGTTTAAACTGTTCGAGGGGAGCGTCACGCCACAGAATACGTTGATAATGACAATCCTTCTCAGCTACCAGAATTTGTCGATACATCTTCTCGATGTCGGCGATGAGAACATAGTTATGCATACGAAATCGCAAAAGAATAGAAAAAAGGTCTTGTTGGACGTTCGGGCCTACCAACAAGATGTCACTGAGAGAAAGGCCATTGGTAGTTTTGGACGAACCGTCAAAAACGACGCGAAGTTTTGTCGTAGAACTAGAATACTTAAAGACGGCATGGTGTGGCAGATAGTAGGTATTTGAAACCCCAAAATTGATAGAGCAATTGTCGATAAGCGTCATGTGGCCAAGATCCTTATACTATTGAATAAAGTTTGCGTATTCGCGCGCAAGCTCAGAATCACGCATGAACCGGCGTTCTAAACTCAAGAATCTCGCTTCAGCGGTAGCATAGGATTCACCCAACTGGGGATCGTCAGACTCAAATGGTAGCGAAACAACGAACCTACCCTCATCATTGCGATGAGTGGACTTAACAAAATGTTCCTCACAAGCTGAATCGTTACTAATGGGTGCATTATCAGGGATGGTTTCGGTCACCGACGGATTAAAGGGGGGCGGAGGGGGCATTCCCCCCCCCCCAGCGAAATAGTGAAAAAATATTAGTGAAGAAAAATAATCAAATAAATGTTGAAATTCTTGTCCGCTCTTTAGCCGACTAAAATAGTTTGTTTCGATATCGCTTGGGGCGCCTCGATCTAGAAGTCAATCCCTACTGCGTATGCGAATCTGTTAAACTGTGATGTTTACGTTTGTGTGATCGTTGCGTTGCTCCTTAGTAATTCGAGGAATTTGCCACACGAAAATACGCACTCGCCTTATACGCGTTGTTTGCTTGCTTAAAAGTATTTTGATTGCTACGTGATTCGTAAATTCGTTTTAAGTGTTAGATTCAAGTTTACATTTTTAACATTGTTGTTTGTTACAATGAAAAGACAATCAACGCTGAAAAGTTTCTTTACGAAAAAGAACTGTAGCAATAGTGGTGAGAAATTGGTGCCTCTGGACAATGCTGCTGGACCTTCAACTTCAACATTTAATGTGTGTCTTGAAGTTGTTGAAGACAATACGATTGGAAAGGGAAATAAGGACCAAACTTCTAAAGAAGGTAAGTTTTATCGATATTCGGTTGTCAATTCAATAGTTATATAGAAAGATATTCAGAGAATTGAGAATGTCGCCTTTCCCATAAAAACGCATGTCAATGAATACATTTTATAATTGTTATATCTTTTTTTCTATACTTGCTTTGTATTCGAAACTTTAAAGACAATAATTTTTCATAATATATATATATATATATAATATATTAAATAATTATCCCTCGTGTTCTGATGAATGTTAAATAAGCTCCACGTTGGAAACGCCAATTTGTAACATAATATATAAGTATCTGGTCACTAATTCTTATTTTGTGCCGTTTTGTATTACTATTTATTATTTTTAATATTCAGTTTTATTAAATTGTATTATATTTCTTATTAAATTCTTTATTTTTCTGGTTAATTATTATCAATTACTTAGTATTTATCATTATTTGTTCGTATTTAACCTTCGTCGGTTTGGTACAAATTAATTCAAAATAATGTTTTGGTGAAGACCCAGTTCGACTTCGACGTGTTTGTCGACTCGGCTCATATAGGTTATCACCTCTTTTGGTTCTTTCCGACGATATTCAGCAATTAACTCCCCTTTCTCCACCTGAAATTCCTTAACTAAGTAATTTTTTATAAATAAAGCTCTGGTTTAATTCAATTAATAAATTGTTTATTAATTTTTTCTTTATTCTTTATAAATCGTATTACGACTCACTGGGCGACTGAGTCGTTTGGCCCACATTCGACTCTCTGATTCAGTTCGTTAGTTACAGATTTCGGTTTTTATAATTTATTTTAATTTTCTCAAGGGTCCTTTTATACTGCTATTGAAAAGTTAGAAATGCTTAAGAAGTACAATACCTCACAAATATTAATAAAGAATGTTTATGCATGTCACACATACACTGGTATTGTTAACCTGATTATTGTTGATTATATTTTGGTTTGTTTACTCACCATTTCACTTTTATAATTCATCTCACTATTATTCCATTTTAATGTAATTGCTTACTATTGATTACATTCGTTTGAATACACTACACATTGTAGTGCATCTTCACATGTCACTTCCACTGATTTTTACACGGTTTGTTGTCATGAGAAGAATTTAACTAGACCATCTATTGTTCTTGTCTGACTATTGACAATTACCCTTCCGTCATCACATCACTTTTACAACTTAATGTTATTAACAATGTTTACTTAAAACTATTGTACACTGGTTTTTTAGTTTGGTTTCTGTATCGTACTTCAGGGGTTCTAGATTGTAATGTAATTATATTTATTTTGGCTTTTATGTACTAAAGGTTCCTATTTTGTGGGTCCCCTTGATTTGTCGCATTACACACACACACACAGAGTTTTATGGAATTCTGTTTGTTAATTCCATAAGGTTTGTTAATTCTGTTTGTTAAGATTACGAACTATCTTAAGGGCCTTTCTTATCCAGATCGTTGGAAAATAAGCAAATTTCAGAATTTTTTTAATTGAAAACTAATTTCTTTCGTTTTAGGGGAAAATGAATCTTGCAGTGAATCTTTGCCGAAGTCATCTGTAATATATGAAAACGACATTGGAAATTACATTGGAACAAAACCCTCAGACAGAATTCTTGCCAATCTTCTCGAAAATCATTGGGAACCTCCTTCCGGATACAAGTATCCAAACTCATCACATATCAAGAATGGCAGAACTGAAAACCGACAGTTAAAAAAAGATCATCTAGGGAAGTATAAATCGTGACTTGTCCTTTCTCATTTGAAGCAAGGTCTTTTCTGTAAATTTTGCCCTTTTTTTGCTACTGGCCGTGTGCATGTGGGTGGACACCATGGTGGGATGAAATTGAATACCCTTGTTAATCAACCACTAACTAAATTTGCCAAGCTTTTGGGGAAGGATGGAGATTTAGAACATCACAGTAAATTATTGTATCACCAACAAGCAATGGGAAAAGCAAATGACTTTTTGTTAACTTACCACAATCCTGAAAAATCAGTGGAAAATCAAGTTGATTCTTATAGGCTTCAACGTGCTAAGGTAAATCAAGAAAGGTTGTCATCATCTCTGGATAATGTTCTGTTTCTTGGTAGACAAAATATTCCTTTTCGGGCATGACGAGATGACGGATTTGAAAATAATCCATTGAAAAATCAGGGAAACTTTAAATAACTAATGAAGTTTAGAATTGAGGTCTGTAAAGATGCACAAATTCAAAAGCAGTGTGACTCTATAAGGCACTGAAATTCCTTTCTGAGCAAGACCGTTCAAAATTATTTGATTGAATGCTGTGGGGAGGAAATTTTATCACTAGTACTTAGAAGAATTGAAGAAAATAAAGTCTACAGTATTGGTTTTGATGAAACAACAGATGTTTCACATAAGACCCAGTTATCAATTTTCTTAAGATATGTTTGTAAAAACTGTATAAGGGAAGACTTTGTTAGTTTTATCGACCCACGGAATGACAGTGGCAATCTTTGGGAAAACAAAACAAAACCCCAAAATCATGTTGTAAGTGAAGAAACCCTATCATCCTTTTCAAGTAATAGTGAGAGTGAGGAAGAGCCTGTTGAGTCAGAAGATCCCAGATTAACAGGAGATAAGTTAGGTAAACTGGTGTTAGAATGCCTTCATGGAATGAACCTGGATCCAAGTTATTGTATAGGCATTGCAACAGAATGCAATAATCTATTTTGTACTTATAAAAAGAAATAATAAAAATGTACAAACAGAAAAATAGTGCTGAAAATGAGTTTCTGTGGTGTCATAATTCATTCTGAAAAGATACATCTTGGATAATTTTTGTTAGAGTTTGGTCATTTTAGTCTTGCCCTCCGCCCCCCCCCCCCAAAAGTGACACTAATCCGTCACTGGTTTCGGTCTCCCAAAATTTCTCAAGAGACGCCAAAATTTGACCGTCGTTGTTCCTAGCTAGGAACGAAACAGCAGGACCCTTATAACGGCAGTGTTTGGGCAGATTGCCTGCAAGAATGTAGCCTAACTTTGTTTCCTGTATAATAGGAAAATGAGAACCGCGTACGAATTTGTTAGCTAAGATTAAATCTAGGTAGAAATGCGCTCCTAAAAGTATGTCGATGTCAGCTGATATGTTGAAATTTGGATCAGCAAGGAAAACGTTATCTGGAATGTTAAATTGATTTATGTCAAAAGATTATGCTGGCAGTTTATGGGTTAATGCAGATAAGACTGCACATTTTGCCTCGAAGCTAAATCTTTGATAGCGGGAAATAATGCGTATAGACGCAAGATTAGTGGCACAACACGCGGTATTATTTATACCTGTAATCGGTATGTTAGATTTAGTCAAGTTAAGCCGTAATTTCTTGGCAAATGATTCCGTACAAAAATTTATTTGTGAACCCGCATCCAAAAGAACTCTTGCGAGTTGTCTGTTGCCAGCCTGGTCAATGACAAACACAATTGCTGTTGATAAAAGAATATTATTTGTGGATTGTAATTTGAGTGAACAATAATTACTGCTGCTGGCAGAAACTGGCTTAGACACATTGTTTTGTGCAACAATGTATGGTGTCGTTTTGAGCAGATCTTAGATGATTGTTTAATCTTACAATTAGATGAGAAATGATCTGGTCTTACACAATTGGTACAGCATTTATGATTAAATATAAATTGTCCTCGTTCTGATGTGCTTAGTGAACGAAATTTATCACACATGTAAATTGGATGATTAGATTTACAGCATAAGCATGAATAATTATTTGACGCTGAGTGATAACTTTTAAATGCAGTGCTGCCAGCAGCGTTTCGTGATTTATGTTTGTCAGATTTATTATGGAATCTTAAACTTAGCTTGTTGAGTTGCTGTCCGGCATCGATAGGCAGTGTATTTTCTAACAACTCTCTACGTGCGTTTAAAAACTGAGTAAAACCTTGAAAGTTAGGAAGATTATCGGGGTCTATAGACTCCTTCCATAATTTAAACGTAGTATGGTCGAGTTTTGCTGACAATAATTGTACAGTGATAAGCTCGAATGAATCCACTGACAGTTGCATGGCCGCCAGTGAATTAACGGAAGACGTTATCGTATTTATGAATTCTGCCAAACTTTGGACAGAGTCTTTAATTGTTGACTTTAATTCAAGTAAATTTTGAATATAGTACTTAGCTAATATGAATTTGTTGTCATATCTAGCGGACAGCAAACTCAACGCTATCGAGTAGTTTTCGTTACAAGTAGGTAATGACTTAATTAAATCTAGCGGTTCATTTTTCAGAGACGAATACAAATAGTGTAATTTCTGCACTGACGTTAGATCAGATCTGGCATGCACCAAGTCCAGAAATATTGAGTAGAAATGCTGCCATTCTAAGATATTGCCTGTGAAGCAGGGCAAACTTATCGGTTTTAGCTGCATATTGCTTGTTAATACGGGAGATACAGTCTGAACGTTAAAGGTTTTTATGAATTGTAAGATATTGGCTTCTGTTGAATATAACAGCTCTTCCACCTCAACTCGGTCTTCTCGAGCAGCGTTATGTCTTTAGAAATAAGTTCAATTTCGGACTGTACCTCATCGTATTTTGTTGCCAAGCTTTTTAGACTTCAAGTCTAACTGTTAAAAAATGTTTGGTGTTACTGTTCTTGTCAAAGTTACTGATAGCCGAATTAATACGCACTATGGCAGACTTTAAGCCGCCTCTCTTCCTGGCCAACACTTTGAGGCCTTCTTCAGCCATTGTACGCACCTGATAATGATGTTAATGATGTGGTACCTGGTATGCGATGTCCTGAAGCGTCGAGGCCGTGGAGAAGATGGCAAACACAAAGACCGGAGAGATGACTGCTTACACTGGAGTACTGACGCTAGCACATGGATGGTCTTGCAGTGATGTCGTCAGGAGGCTCAAAGGCGACAAAAGAAATGCTGGTTAAGTCACGACACGGTCGGATCAGCGAATATGCTGAGTCGCCCGTGATGGCCAGAAATTGGGGCAGAAAAATATTGAAAAGGTGAATGACGAATCCAGGCACGGAGCGACCAAAGAAAATGTTAATAAGAAGAATGATCCGTCACGTTAGGACCAAAAAGGTTATGTTGAGCTTCGTTCCGAATGGACCAAATAAAAATGTTTTGAATGTCGGCACGTGTGCTCTAAGGTTTTTTCCATCAGAAAGAATGAAGCTTGGTGTGTTATCGCCAGGGTGCAGAATGATAAAGATAGTGGACAGTATAATACATTTATTAAGATTGTTGTACACTTAACTCTGAGCGCTGAGGTTGGCTATGTCTGGTTGAGATTTAAGTTTTAAATGAACGTGTCGCTAAGAAAGCTAAATGGTAGATGAGGCGCAAATGTGCGGCACTCAAACTACATCAAGAAATGTTAAGGCCTAAGGCCTATACGAATGTCGTAGATTGTCGTCAGACTTGAGGCGCGAGTACGCGCCACTCAAATTACATGAAATCGAGAAATTAGCAGTGTATCGCTAATTGGTGCAAGTATGCAAGAAATGTTGTGGCCTAAAGCCGACATTGATTGTCTGACGACGAGAAAAGTGAAAAGACAGAACGAGACAGCAAACCTTGTGTCTGCTGCCCGCCGACGCTCGGTCAACTGTAACGTTGAACGTTGTATAAACATGATAGCGCAATATCAGAAAGCACAGATTAGCCAACCTCTGAATGCGAAAATTACCACATTACTGTCCATGGAGAGTATACCCTGCTACGTGCCTGAGAAATCTCATTTCGGCCATTTGGTTGTGACTGGTGTGGCAGTTCGTTAAGTCCAGTTCTCAGACCCATAAAGAAGTGTGGGAAGAGCCATCAATTTGTATAATTTTAGGCTTGTTCCCTTTACTTGCTGACTTGAGAATTCGTCTGACGGTCCCGCACATAAGTTTGAACTTACCCAACTTATTCACGACGTCGTTGCTTGCATTATAAGACACATTGTAGCCCAGGTATTCAAAATTGCTAACTTGTTCCAATTCCATCATTTATAACAATTTTTGCCCGTACGGGATCAGTTCTACGAAAAGACATCACCTTAGTTTTAAGTGTGGCTATTTGGAAACTAGGGTCTCTGCAGATTCGATTTCATGAGATGTCGTGGAAACCTAACTTGTAAGGTGAGTGATTCAACAATTGCGTGTTCTCATTGTATACTTTATTCGTCACAGATAATTTAATGTTTTTCTATTCTTCAGAGATTATAGCATGCCGTGCCTGAAACCAACCAATTTTTTAATTACGTAAATACTTCAATAATTCACTAAGTATTAACAGGGCTCATTTTCAATTTAGATTTAGTTATATACAGACTTACTTTTATTTCTCTTGGCTCTTCCTGAAAATAATAATAACAGAATGAGATAAAAATGTTGGAGATAAAAGTGTGGTGTAGAAATGCGATACGGACACTTTTGAAGTGTCTGCATTAACATGCAGTACCATTTAATTCACTCCTTTTCCAAACAAATTGAACGATTAAGGAAAGTGTTTTCCATTTTATAATTGATTCAGTTGAAATATTAGGTCAGTGAAAAAATATTACAACGGAAAAATATATCTTTTTAAGTTGTATAGAGATTATGTAAACGACTGAGTGTATGAAGAATATTTGATATTCAGTCGAGTATTGGTAACGTTATGTAATATTCAACAGCCATTGTAAGTTGTGTACAATGTCCACGTAGGACCTAACGCTCTCAATCAAGCAAGCAGAATGTATCCTCCTGATGGTTATGTGAATGGACACGACCTGAATTTTTTATGAGATACTTCATGCTACACAAACCTTCATGTTTCTACAAATAGATGATTCTTATGGTTAGGTTAGTGGAATAGTTACAATGTTTGTGGCAATAATGAGTATTTGAGGACTTTCTGCGGTAGGCCTACATAGTAATATTGGCCAGAACAGTGACCTACTTGTTTATTCCACTTTGTTGACGATGTTCTTCTCACAAATGTTTTCTCACACTCAGATGTAGATAATATGCGTTCAGACGGATACGTAGACTGTTAAATTACTGGAAGTTATTTCCACTATATTGAGAGAGTTTTATCTTGTGGTTGTCATGGAATCTCCCCTCACATACGTTCATAGTCCACGAAAAATAAAAATAATAATAACATTGTAAATATTAGTACTAATAATAGTGATAGTACTACTACTAGTAGTAGTAGTAGTAGTAGTAGTAGTAGTAGTAGTAGTAGTAGTAGTAGTAGTAGTAGTAGTAGTAGCAGCAGCAGTAGCAGTAGTATTAGTAGTAGTAGTAGGAGTAGTAGTAGAAATAGTGGTATCTATTGTTGTTATCCTTTGTCAACAGTAAATTGAATGGTACGGTACTGAACATACGCAATTGTACAGGAAACATCTCTTAAAATTTAATACATAAGTCCATTTAAAGAAAGTTTGGATGAATCAGAAATGTTGTGGTTTAAAACATTACAACAATTTACAGAATGTTAAACATTAATCGGATCTTTCTGTTCACTAAATTCTCGTATACAGTACAGTTATCACCTGGAGTATGTTTTGAAATAAGCGTTATAGTTATATTTTACAAATTGTAACTTGATCAAAGTAGAGTAATTTAGGTTAGGTTTAGAATGGATTAACTTATGTGATAAAATAGTTATAGGCCAAAATGAAAAAATGAAAAAAATTGTGAATAACATGTAGCTACCCATGTAAAGTTTACCTGATGCAACCTGTCGCATTATACATGGCACTGCTACACATATACGTTTACATAATTTATAAGTTTAAGTTAGTATAAGTATTCTAAATATATTTCCTGTTTTTTGTATTGCAATATCAGAACTGACATGACCCGAACTGTTAATTTTAACACGTTATCTAAAATATTCATACTCATGTGCACCACTTATGTTCCCTCCTACAGTGTAATGGCTGCTTCCTTTGCTTTTACAAACCCATAATATTAAATTTTGTTTTCATCAAACTATAAACAGCTCATTCACTTCAGTAAACGGCTGTCGTATTTTACAACATTAAACGTTGTATACAGGGTATTACGTACCTTATATTATACAATCGTTTCCTTTTTACGCTGCTATGTTTCACGAATTTACTACCTGGCGCAAACTTATCCTGTTCCCGAATGATTTTATCCTGCTTTGCCTTTCTCTATGACGTTTCTCCCACTTATTTATATTTCACTAAATTTTCGTTGTTTTCTCATTTATCTACATCCTCTACATTTACCTTCTCAACGAACTAATGGGTTTTTTTTCCTCCTCTTTTGAAGTTGATTTCAACCAAAATTACTGTGTAACAACTTATTCACAGTTTCAAATGTGTGTACGTGCCTGCATGTGTGTAGTCTAAAACAGATGAAAGAATTCAAAGGCAGGTTACTGAAATTCTACGATGTATGCAGTATACATCTTCCCGCCATCCATTTTGTAAATATTAAAATTGTTTGCCATCTGTTACCATTCTTCGATAAATATCAATTTTTTTAGGGCGATTTTAAAAGTTCGCGGCTTACCATAGAAACAAATGTGTGGCGTTTCTGTTCTTTACTTAATCGTGACCCCACGTCCGCTCCACGAACAGCAGTCATTACTCCTTCACTTACCCAGTTGAGAAAGTCCGATTCTTCTAGGTCCTCAAAATAACCGTTTATTGCCGCTTTTAGCTCGTCATCTGAGAAAAAACCGCTACCCCCCCACCCCGAAAATTTTTTGAGGTTTGGGAATAGAAGAAATTCAGATGGCGCTAAACCAGGCGAATAAGACAGATGGTGCAACAAATCGTACTTCAACTCGGCAATTTTTGCCGTAGACACAACGCAAATGTGAGAGCGTGCATTATCCTGATGGAAAATGATCTTCTTCTTTGCTAAACCTGGCTTTTTTCTCAAATTTTTACATTTAATTATCCCAAAAGGTTAGCATAATACTTTCTGTTTATAGTTTGACCCATTTTAAGGCAATCTAGTAACAATATTCCCTTAGCGTCCTTGAAAATGGATCCATAAACTTTCCAGCCGACAAAATTGTTTTTACCGTTTTTGGAGGCGGCGAATCACTATGCATCCATTGTTTCTACTATCGTTTTGTTTCTAGAGTAATGTAATGGACCCAAGTTTCATCAGTTGTTACAAATCTTTGAATAAAATCTTTCGAAATCCAAGATTACAATCAAACGATCCATACATTCCTGAGAAGTTTCATTTGTATTTGTTTTTGGTCACTTGCATTCGCATTCGTCAACAAACGCGGCACCCATCTTGCAGACAGCTTTTTCATACCTAATTCCTCAGTAAGAATGTGATGTACCCTTTCATCTGAGATCCCTACAGGCTTGAAAATTTCCGACACCTTCAAACGGCGATCTTCAAAAAAAAAAATATCGTGCACTCTATTGATGATTTCTGGTGTAATGGCACTTTTTGGACGCCCAGTACGCGGGTCATCTTCCAACCTTGCACGACCACCTTTAAATACAGTAGACCATTTTTTCACTGTAGTGAATGAAGAATCCAACACATTCTGCATCTTATTAAAAATTTCAATTCAGCGCTGTTGTGAGATAACCTTATTTATACACATGTTTCTTTGCAACAATGACTTGACTCGACTTGACGCTTCACTGCTGTTCGTGGGGTAAACGTGGCACCACGATGCGGTAAAAAACAGAAACGCCATACATTTGTTTATATGGTAGGCCGCGAACTTTTCAAATCGCCCATAATGTGGTGGGAGGACACGTCAGTAAACCTTTTTTTATCGGTATAGAGTGCATAAAGTTTTTAATGCGAGCACATCGTATACATAAAGGTTTTAATGATACTCGATATCGTTTAGTGAATATGGAACTATGAGAAAAAGTAAAATTACAGAACTAGTATTGTAGGTTTACGTAGAGATAATTTAAAGTGCATTACTTAGCCTTCCAAAAATAGTTTATTTTTTATGACAACCTTGTTTATCAATCAACTTGTACTTTTTTCTATTTGTTTTTGTTTGTTTCATTTTACTTCTGTTTGTTTTTCATTTTTCCCATTTGAGTTTGTATCCAGAGTCATGTCAAGGTACCTTATAATTTTTCTGTACTGCTGTTTCAATATCTGTAGATGAAATATCACTCACCATGGGAAGAGGCATCATAACACACAAATGAATTTACGCTCTAAATGTGTATACGTATAGATGTCGGTGAGGATAAATTGGTGTGGGTAAACGTGGGGCTATATTATGTCTACTGTGTAAATTTGTCGAAATAATGAATTTTGTTGAATGTTACCGTAACGTTGAAATATATAATATTTTAATTATTTGTTTTTTTCTGTACTAAGTGTCAAGAAGAAAATCGTCTTTCTCTTTGTGAGTAATTATGTTTCTGAAGAAGGTTGATTTTTGTTAGTTAATAATATTTGTTAATTTTTAAGTAGTAAAAATTTTTGTTAATGTATTTTGCACAATAGGTGTGCTCGAGAGGACGATTTCATGGAGAGGCGGCCGAAAATAATTAGTAGATTTCGAAAAAACACTGACTCTGCCTAAATATCTCACTGGCTGATACTTGTTGTTTATCACTTCGGTTCAGTGCGCTCAATTTTTTTTTTTTTTGACGTAAACTCTTGTAGAAAAACTACGTTAGAAATAAAAACCATTGAGCTGAGCTGCTGGGAAGAAACAGGAAAACTACATGGTAACATTTCCAGGTAGGAACTCACGTTCACGAAACCCAGATAGAGACAGTTGTAAACATGTATCAATAATCGGTTTAAAAGAAATCCTAGATTTCAAAATTAACACGTCGTAAGTAAATCACATGCGGCCTCTTGCTTACTAAAACATAAAATTCTCCCCGTTTGTTACGCTATACACATGCAGTGTCATGATAACACAACGTGTAGAGAGTTTGTCCAATACAATCCAATCCCTACCCACTCAAAGCAAAATACCCTGTTCTTCTTCTTCTTCTTCTTCTTCTTCTTCTTCTTCTTCTTCTTCTTCTTCTTCTTCTTCTTCTTCTTCTTCTTCTTCTTCTTCTTCTTCTTCTTCTTCTTCTTCTTCTTCTTCTTCTTCTTCCGCCACTATATTCTTCTTTTCCTTCTTCAGCCTTCCAAAATTAGAATATAAGCCTGTTTTGGTTCTATATGAATTCTTCATTCCATCACTTCTGGACCTATCAATGAGTTCGTTCGTATGTGGAATCCTCGGCCACGATGTTGGTTCGTACGAGTTACGACGACCGTTCGTAAGTTTCATCGGCAACACTTTTCGCATCATCATCAGTACTTGTTCTTTCCACTTGCAGAGTTGCACACATAAAGCACATTTCCAACTCATTTCATACATCCTGATTCCTCACTTTTCCCTCCTTGGAACATCGCATAATACATAGAAGAAAACGCATCTATTACCTATTTTATGTTAACAATAAATACACTCTTGAAATACCTATTTAAATAACAATAATCTTTTTGCTGTAACATTTACGTAAAGTATATCACAATAGTGTCAGTAAATTACAATCTGCACAGAAACGAAACAATCCAATAATTATAGTAGTGTATGCAAATCTATTTTTATAATTCCTAGTTTTCACTTATTTGTTTAAAGTTTCTGGAAGCCAACTTTGCTATATAATCTGGCTACACTCCTGTAAAAACGAAACTTGTTTACAATAAATTAAATTTTCATCAGTCGTAGTCGCTGAAATCCAATAATGTGAATGTGAATGCGTGTCTGGAAAAATGTTAAGATTGAACGAAACTCTCGATGAATACTCCTCAACTCTTATGACTGAGTCAAACAGACTTACTTAAACTTTTTAGTTGTTACACTGGGCGATAGATTAGAAAATATAAATACTAATTTCAATTTCGTCGGCTTATTTATATAAATAATTCCGTACAATTTTTGTTATTCCATTTTTTAAGTATATACAGGAACAAAGGGAGTCTAGAAAATTGGTTGAAGTTTAAGTTGCAATTTTATAATTTTATTTTAGCTGCAATAAAATATTATTTCTATTTTACACTTCAATGAATGAAGTATCGTGGTCCCGTCTCATGTTTAGGAAAATGTATAAGTCTTTGATACGCAAAATAAATTATTGAAACGCAATTAAATCTAAGATATTATACGATGTCCCTCTGGGCCAAACCAGCATAGCTGGGCACATGATGTTCTATGTAAGACTGTGGTGTTTATGGTTACACCATCGTAACTGTCTAGTGATCGTCGTATAGTGGAAAATAAAGTACAAGACACCAATTAAGTCACTAATCACCAGCTTTATTTATCACAATTAAACAGTTTGTAATCAACAAGATAGTCTCTTACAACAAATCAAGTAAAAATTGTTCATACGCAATAATAATGTCAACGAATATAACACACAATTGTATTACAATTATCCCTTACAATTATAAAACACATAACGCTTAGCCTCGAACCGCAGTGTGTAAATCGCCCGACAACAACTGAACTAAGCGCCGCTGAATGCCTATATTTATACCTCGCTAAAATACCAGAATATTTCAAACTATGCGTCAAGAACGCTACTAGAAAACACCAGAACGTAATTGATTGCGGCCTTGCACACAGCGCGCGGGGATTGGTAAAATCTGGATCAGTCTCGGACGCGTGACAAGTGTCACATACTTGTCCTCCATCTCAGTAGCAGTAATACGTACGCACACACACATTACGGCTGGAAGAGCCGGGAAACGCGTAGAATGTTCTGTGATGGTGTAACATTTTTGCCGCATTATGTAACAATATGTAAATAAAATCGCCTTAAACATTGGTTATTTAAATTAAACAATTTAAAAGTAAGCAAACATATTTATTTTCGAGAGTATGTGCAAGTGTATGTGTGCTTAATCGTACGTTGCAAGCACATTACAATTCTGACCCTGTTGTGTGATCGGCCGCAGATTTCTTTCAATGGTTAAATTAATTCAGCTGAATGATTTTCTGATGCTAATAACTGATATTATTATCGTGAAGTCATGGAAACAAGGCAGCATGTCAGTGTTTGCTACTATATAAAGCGTCTATGTCAAAGTACTTATAATCATTCCTCTCAATCCTACCGCCTTATAAATGTTTTATTGAAACACTTTCTAACTAGTAAGCTCTACTGGTGTGGAAGTAAGCTGAAAACCTTAATGTTACCTCGAGCTCTTCTATACGGGATGCAACGTCAAACTCCAACATATAAAACAATCCACAAAATCACAGTTCAATGAAGAGGAAGAGTCCAATTAAGCGTTAGGCACACGCTATTGGGAACGACACAATTTTCTAGAACGACGTTTTCCAAAATCCAAGTACGGATATGGCGAACATTTAATCCCAGAACTGTGGCATCCAACTTCGTGGATAAAACATACAAGGTAGATAATCGCTGTCTCCATGCATCAGTTCCAGGATGTTTTAAGCACAACCAGAATATCGGGGACAATAATCCTGATTCAAGATTTGACAATCAGCAGTCTTATAGACGTAAAGGAAGCCATTTTGACAAGTCTTGATTGTTGTACACTAAAGAATGCAAAGTTTTCCGACAAGTTGATTTGCGGGACCTGCGTTTAAAAGCATACAACGAGAATATCCTTATTCAAAAAATGCTTACATACGCAAATAATAGACCTAGATCTTTTCTATATAAGCGGATAAACTTTTGTTTAAGGGGTATCTACTAAACAAAAAACATTCTGCTTTAATTAGTCAATGTTTTTCATATTTGTAAAGTAACAACGTTGTCACATATTCAGTTTACTATATTGTGAAAAATTAAAGATATTATCATATTCTTTGAATAAATCCCTTACGTAAACTTACCTTTTTACTTTTAAGATACACTTTTTGGAATTTGGGAAGACCTGATAGTTTACAGCAGCCCTCTCTGAAAAGTGGGGAATTAATAAGACATGTTGAATTTTAAGTTTTGTATACATTAAAGAATAAATCCAATGATTAAAAAATATTTACGCAAAAATTTACTCAATTGAAACTATTAAGATTCGACAACCAGTGTACTTTTTGTTGTGGCTTCTTATTTATTACAGTGAACGTCATCTTAGTTAAGCTCGAAAGCTTTAACAACACCGCAATCGTTCCAAATCTTATAATAACTCTGACCTAGTTCTTGTTTAAAAATACCGTGAATGTAACGGCGAACATAATACATAAACCAACAACATTGAACGACCATTTCTGAGAACATAACCTGTTTGTATAAACTACAGTACGTTGAGTTCTCACTTGCAGAGTAAACAAAAGTTAGACTGTATATTTAATGATGTAAGTTGTATAGAACTTTATTGCAGTCTGACAAACACCTTGGTTTGTGCTCGCTGGGTCGTACATCCTGCAAATCGTTTGTTGCGACCCAACTGTAAAGTTATTTCTGTACCAAAACTTTACAACTTACATTGATTATTGACTGTTGTCGTCTCAGCGGTTTGAGATATAAGATGCTGATATGATCGTAGTAGAGAAAAGATTGATGTTATTCTTGTATTTTCTTATTTTCTTTTTTTTTTAATTTTATGGGTGCTACACCTAGTTTGTTGATATGTGATCTTCAACCGGACCTCATGAATTCCCTGACATATGTTGGCTACCTATGTTGTTTGAGTCAGCTAGAGGTGTTTTATTATCGGAGAAGGTTTTCACTAACGGAGATGTATTCCCAATGGCTAGTTTATCAGCGAATTCACAATTTTCAATGACAGGATCAGAAGCAGCCCGCTGAAGATTGGCTCCCATAGTTGCAGCCTAAATCTCTGACTGAAAACCAGACAAACCAGACCACTTCTAACACCGGGAAACCAAAAAACATTCCAAAATTAAATTCTTTGTGAGTAATTAAGGCAAGTTGTAAGTTATTTGTATGTATGATTCGTAGCCTTAACCAAGGAACACCATGAGGACGTGATCGTAAACGTTATTATGAAGGGTATGCTGTACCTCATAAAGTAAAACCAATGAAGGTAGATTACATAAAACCCTACTACTGTAATTTGTTGTTAATAAAATAAAAATTGAAAAGCAAACGATTGTCATTACGTCTTTCGAACTAGAGAAGCGAGTTCTTAGTTTTAACTAAGCCGTTTAGAATTTGTCTATATGTATGCCTATCTATCTGTCTGTCTACCTATATATTTGGGGGTAGTCTCACTGTAATTTTTGGATCCATCAACCGATATTTTTGCGTTTCACACAAAAATTTGAAGACACAGAATAATTCTGTATGTATGTGTCCTTGTACGTAAGTCTTCAATATTTCTTGCAGGTTTTGTCTATTATGAATACTTCTTCAAATAATAAATACTTCTACAAGTAAAATTGTATTGGATTATAATATTGTGTTGTCACCTGATGCGCGTTTCACACAAAAATTTGAAGATACAGCATAATTTTGTGAAACGTGCGTCAGGTGAAAACGCAATATTATAATTCATTAAAATTTTACTTGCATTGTATTTGTTATTTAAAGAAATATTCATAGTATGTATTTATGCCTTTATGTGTATAGTATCTATGTATGTTTCTACGTATATATGAATTTATGTACAAATATAGGTATTCGTGTGCGTTTTTATTTGTCACGGAAACGTAAGTATAAAGACTCTCTTTTTATCCCAATTCCGTTTATCAGGGATCGGCATGACAGCATACAAATACTGATAAACGAACTGTAAATGGCAAATGGTGTATGCACAAAGCAAGAGTCACTCTGGATCCCGAGGGTCACTTAACTTGTTTACACGCTCCTTGTCGGAGAGTTCGTTGACTCTACGGAAACATGTTCCTCAGATTGTCTACAAATCTCAAACTGTTTTCTATAGTCATTTTTAATGGTATTAATTAAGTAAATTTAATATTGACGTATGCGATAAATTGCGTTAGCAGACCATAGGCTGGTTGGCAGCAGCTCGCCATTCTTCACGCTTCTCTGCTTTTCTTTTCAACTCACAATATGATGTGCAGTTCATACCGACCATTAGCTGTGTCATGTAGTCTAAACGGGGTTGATCTCTGTGATTCTTCCCTTCAATTGTTCTCTTAACCAACACGTTGTGTTGTAGTATATGCCCTGTAAACTTAACTCTTCTGCCTTTTAAATTTCCCAGAAAGCTCTTCTTCTCCTGAGCTCTTCTAAAGACTTCCTCATTTTATCTTCTCCCTCCATTTTATATTGAATATTCTTCTGCAGCGCCAGGTTTCAAATGCTTGGGGCCTTTTCTTGTCACTTTCTCCAATTGTCCAAGTTTCAATCCCGTATAGAACATATACGTTTACCCTTCAGATCAAGATTTGTAAAAATGTTACAATTTAGAGCCAATTGTTTCATATATACTGGTGACTATCTGACTTGCAAGAAGTTTATCCCTACACTCTTGGATGTGATATTACACACAATATTCAAACACATAGGTAACTACCAATGTGTTTCATAGTATTAAATATACATTTAAAATAGTAATATAGTTATATGTATTTAATATAGTATTATACATATTGCATTAAATATAGTATAGTATTTCAATATTTTTCATAATGCAACATTAAATGTAGAATATAGGCTTCATTGAACTCTTGACTGTTACAAATGGAATATGTTACAGACAGCGTTATTTTAAAATTATTGATTATTTTCTTGTTTGCTTACTCATTTTACTTGAACCTTTGTTATAGTTGAATACGCTAGCGTTGACATAAAGTAACCAATTATAATATGAAGTAAATGAAACAATAGTTTTATAGAGAAAATTCTTAAAATCAATCAGTTAGGAATGGATGGATTAGGAAGATGTAGAAAATATTATTTGGAAGATGCTACAATAAGGATAGAATGATACATGCAGTAAAAATAGGTAACAGAAAGAAGAAGCGAGTGGTTCCAGCAACAAATAGTAAAATTAATCGTAATAATGAATTGTATGCAAGTATAAGACTGAAGGCAGTGTTTAATGTTAGTCAGTGCAACTCAACCATAGAATGGTTTCACAGCCTTTTAGAATTGTCGGTGAAGTTTTTATTTAAATCCAGACAAGTCTTTCACTGAAAATCACGTGAAAATAGTGAAAGAAGCGTCCAAGTAGATTATGCTACAAAACGTTAATAAGCGATTTAGAACAATGTAACTTTAAAACAAATGACATTCGGATTAGCACTCGGAGTTTATTAACGTATGATTTGAAAACTGGCAGGAATTATGTGTGTAAACAGTTCACGAATAAATATAAATCTGACAACAGTAAAACACTTTGCAGGCTGACATATTATCGTCAGTGGATAAAGGTAAAAATGAAAATTGTGTTAACCGAATCTACGTATAAAAGTATATGTACACTGCAATGGACATTGTAATTCCATATGGAATGTAGCAGAGAGTCAAAGCATATGATATCACATAAAAACACTGTGTGCATAGGTGTAGATTGCAAGTTCAAACATTATAAGTTAGTAGATAAGAAAATTTGTAAAAAATTGTAGTTTTAAGTATTTTTAGACTTGTAAAACAACTTTAAGTGCTGTAAATTGTTGTGTAAGGATGCTTAGCCCCGTGTGTAGTGCGCGTGTGCGAGAGTACGTAATTATTTTACGGATTATTCATAAAAAACAGGTTAATTTAAATAAATTGTTTTATATTAAAATTTTTGAGATGTGATTTATATAAAAAAGAAAAATTTAAGACCTAACTGATGAAAATACTGATGAAAAGTCATTAATTAAGTGTACGCATTTTCATAGCCATAAATTTAGTCTTAAAAATAATGAAGCTCTGTGAGAAAGAATTGTTTTGTTCAGAAGCATTCTTTTGACAAACACATTTATTATCTGTAGAAAAGTCATAGAAGGGTTTACCGAACAACCAATCAGATTACGCGAAATCAGTCGATGTTATTTACTTTAAACGAACAGATTAAAGTAACGAATGGAATCAATAACGTCTAACGCTGCGTGGTCCATGACGTTTGGTCTGTTAGTAGGCAGATAAGAAGTTGTAAATTCCTAGTTACTGCGGGAAATAATATAATTTGGCAATCTGCAAAAGTGCTATATGAGATAGATATGATATGAGATATAATATGATATGATATGATAGATATAATCCGCAATAGATATAAGACCAAAATGCTATCGTTTAGACCAACAACAGGAGCGTAACTGAGATTTTACTTGGAGAGGTATGACGATAAGCGGTAGTAAAGATGTTGGTAGCAGTAGAAATTTAGCCCAATAGGTTATATCTACAAGATCCCATTAGTAACTTACAATATGGGGAGTTGTAACCTTCCCAGAACTCACTCTACTACGTCACTGCTCAAAACCAATTTAAGTGGTAGAGATGTGCTGAAACTGTGGACGCATTTCCGTGGAAAGCGTTGCATTAGGTACCGTAGGAGAAAGAGAGAAACGCCTAGACTGAGGTTATGACGTAAACTGATACAACGGCAGCAGTGAGAACCCCATAAATGTGCATCCCTGTGAGTGTAAGGAGTTGTGTGTGTGTGTGTGCGCTCGCGCGCGCGCGCGAATGAACAAGATAATGTAGTAACGATTGAAAATAGGAGAGTTACACTGGCTGTGATTACTGTCAATCTGACCCTACAGTTGGTAGAGTAATTGCTTTCCATATTAAACAGCTAGACCGCAAATGAAAATTTTACAGCTTACGGGATGCAAATATTATTGAATCTTATACGGTATTTAAGATTTCCGTGTCAGGTTTAACTGAATTTTAGCCCTTATACAAAACAGTCGGTAGCACACAATTAATATGGGCTTACGTATTTAAACTGTAGCTTCCTACTTAGGAAAAGGGTTTTCTATTGCAATTTAAGAATAGTAATGCATAATTGAAAATTTACTTTAGAAAACCAATGAAACGTAACGTTAATTAAGTAATTATGTACATTTAAGAATACATAAATGTGTGTACGTTGCAACCCCTACTTCATTTTGAGTAGGTAAAACAAAAAGAATATTTCTTTTTGTAAAGAGGGGTTACAAGTTAATTAAAACTAGGCTAAGGCCTAGAGAAGCTAAAAATTGCGCTGGATCCAGTAAGACGGGACTTGCAATAAAAACTCAAAAATTAAATAATTAACAATGGTTTTATTATTCTATCTCATAATATTAATAACAAAAAAACAACAGTGATTTAGAATTCCCCTTTAAATGGTTAACTAAAGAAGTATACCCTCTCAACAAGGCCACCTGAATAATATTAACTGAGTCCCTGAAAATAATTGCTATGTCACCATCAATGAATTGAAAATGTAAAATAATCATTAACCTCAAAATAAAACTTCCATTAAACTATTTCTTAAAATATAAAATTTATATCATATGTTTCTTCTAAAATGCATTATATAAATTGATGAAGGTAAATAATTTCATTCACAGTTACTATTATTAATTAAAGTAATTATTCATCCAATTTAAATGAACTTTAAAGGTGACACTTACTATACTTGTTAAATAAAATAATTAATTTTCATAAAGAAATGATCAGCCACGATTATTGAGATAGAATACTCGTCTACTGGTGTATATAAATCCTAATAATAAATAAAATCCCTATATAATAAATCCCTATATCCCACCAAAAGTACAGTAATGCATAATATTTATATGTATATATATATATATATATATATATCCCCCAAAATGTACACAGAAATATACAGACATAACACGTTCCACAAGACAAATTACATATACAATAGTATACAAATACATAAAGGTCTCTTGCCACGCCCTTTTTTATATTACCCTTCTGGTGTATATAAATTCTAAACTTCTTCTTTATAGGAATCCCAATTAGGATTAAAGATTTATTTCTATAAATGTACCCCCATGGGGTGGGTTAATTGCACGTCATGTGTATCATAAAGTATAGCATACAAATGTCCCCAGGACATTAAAAATGTAAAACCAAGTGCCTAAGTGGCTAAGTGCTAAAATACTTAATTAAGGTGAGAAATAAAATTATTTAAAATAATTAACGCCCCCCAGTTACCATGATTAATATAAAGAATTTATATAGACTAAAATAGGGCCAATTAATGAAAAGGGAAAAATTGCACAATATTAGCACCTTATATAAAAAAATACATTTGTGTGTCAGAGACGGACATGTTTCTTCAATTTATAACCAGTCTCAACAACCTTGTTTCAACAACCTTGTTTCGACAAACAAGTTGAAAAGTGTTTCGACAGGCACAGCTTGGTTGAAACTAATTTAAAATAACACCTACCTCCCCAGTAATCCTTTTATACAAATTACCTAACCTGATTTTAAAAATAAGAGAAAATATGTTTTAATGCAGAGTAAATTAAACTTGAGAAAATATTAATAACAAAACTGACTTTAAATCTGTAGCGAAAGTACTATAAAGAAATGAGTGGAAATCTAAGTTGGATGCTGTGTGGTACACATGTCAGTCTCTGAACTGACAATTTACTATACAGGTATTGAAATTTACAATTAATACTTAGTGTTCACACTAAACTGTCCCATCAATTGGGGATCCAAATGAATGTATACTGGTACCATGTTGATTCTACGTGTGAATATAAAATGGATATTTTTCACATGCTTATATGTGCCCAGAAGGATGATCTTTTATTTATAGCGTGGCGATGGTGATTGGCATGTTGTGGCGGCCGTTGGTCTCTTCGGTGTCGAGTGTGGAGCCTTAAGATGTCATTTCGTTCAGTATTAGCAGGACTTGTCTCTGTTCAGTGAACCCGCAGTCATTAAGAAACTATCTCATATTTAAAAAGAAGTCGACGCTAGATTTTCACACTAAACTCTCCACCGAAGAGATATTCTACGATGTCGTGAGTTAGGCTTCCATTTTGAGACAAACTAAAACGGAACGCCTCCCTCGTTTGTAAGGAAATTCTCACCAGGCTGCACCACTGTAGTTTAAAACTGCTGGAAATTCTCAGCAGATGGAAACACCGGTCAAGCGGTGAAAACACGGAAACGGTAGCCTCTCCTATCCGCGGGTAGAGAGCAGCACTCCTTATTACATAAACTTTTGTACTGTCTTTACCGTCCAAAATGCCAATACATTTACTAAACTCGCGCTGAATCATTGACTCAGCACAACGTGTACACAAATGCATAAATGTCTGCCTTTTATGTGTGTACGTATAGAATATCCATGTTATTGTTAATTGAATACACAAAGGCACTCCACTCCACTACAGGATCTATCTTTGCAAAACACCTCATTGAAGCAAACCACACATACAGAAACATCGATACAACATGGATATTCTACATCTACACACAAAAGGCAGAAAACTAGACACTCTTGAACAATTAAAAATATACAAACACACAAAAACACATAAAAACGACATCCTAAACGAACAGACACGATTCAAATCACACGCATTATTCGAATATATCACACCCCACACACACAACATCGATCCTTCAAAAGTCGACACCGTCGCCAAGAACAAGACGGACAGCACTCCCAGTGGCAGCCTCTGACGAAGCTTTTAATAAGCGAAAACTGGTTCAGGCTATAAGGAAAAACTTTTACGTTTTTACTCATAAAAAACTTTGTGTTCCGAGTCGGTAGTGATTTCATTATATTTATTTAATCAACGGACATGTCATGGACAACGAAATGCAAGCAATCAGTAAGTTGTCTGAGGGATGCCTAAGTGTGAGACGTGTATTCAAACCTTGATTAAATGGCATAGGTCCAATGAACTTCAACAGAGAAACACAACGACGACGACGACGACGGGCAACGATTTTAAAGTTTGCGCTGCATAAATGTAAAGGTAAAATTATCTATTCAGACAGCAACCGCTGGCGACAAAACAACTCGAATGCGAACCGTAATGCATTACGGTTTTAGTAATAAATTCTATTCAAATACTGTACGAGACACTGGCAAAGCTGCAGCTCGCCTTAAACCCATGCATAAATAGAGCATATTGAAGTAGAATCCTTAAGTAAATGCAAGACGACATTGTCGCATTTACTTGTACTACAGTCTGCTGTACCAACAGTATGCTCAGCTTAGAACGTTTAAAATTTAAACGTCAGACATTATTTTAATCCATGTTTACATTTAATTCATTCATGAAGAGGTTATATTAAAATGATTATTTCAGAACAAGTAATAAGTACTTTTCCTTCTTTCCATTGTCATTTTATTCTTCTTCCTTTACGCCATGCTGTATTAGGCCCTCGTTTTATGTTCCCTGCGGTCATTCCCATTTTGTTAACAATATATTGTATTTTCATACGACTTAGAGTCTTCTTCGTTACACCTTCCATTTTCATGTTATACATAGACTGCTCTTTCTGAGGTTCTGTCCAATAATTATACTGCCTTTCTCATAGAATACAGGAGGTCTATTTGGTACAGGATTGCTCTCGTATCTGATCAGTTGTCGTCTGCTGACGGTGATGGTGTCTGACTGATGGCTTTTATTTTGGCGGTAACTACATATATATTGCCGGTGCTGACTGTAATAAGTTTTACAACACAATATTTGTAATGTATTCCAACAGGTTTCAGGTTTTATAAGTAAATTTTGTATCCCCCCGTAATTAGCTTAGCTTACATTTATTTCAAATAATTAAAAGCAATAACAGTAGTTTTTTGAGGATCGTTCAAAAGTAAAGTCCGAACGCGCATTAGTTGCACATGTCTTAGTTGAGTTTATCAGGCACTCGAATGTACACCAATTTAATAAAATAAATTATTGCACAATAACGTTTATTTTTTAAGCTATCGGAGCTTAAATATTGTAACGACGGTCTGGTATGGTTATGATCGTCTTATGGTACAGTGGACAACAAAATACGAGACATCAATGAAGTCACTAATAACCAGCTTTAATTAAAAAAAATCCCAGTTATATTTGTCCACACCCAACAATAATGCCAAATAATAGAGTTCCACATTAATTATAAGACAATAACACTTCACACAATACTTCGACAAACACTCGATCCGCGCTACGGAGAACCGCTCAACACAACTGATTCAGTAAGCGAGACGCTCTGCTGCTATAGGTCGCGCAGAGTTTTAAAATGGCTTTCCATCCTTAAGTGCACGCCACTTAATGCATAATTCAAGTGTTCTCCAGAGTACTTGAGCGCGGCTTTGACTGAGGCTACACCTCCCTAGGTTGCCCGGCTATGGTGGGGGGGGGGCGGATAGAGGACGATCTCGGCTGTTCCAGACGGTTCCACCGTTTCAATATTTATGTTTTTAGATATTTAATACCATTTATTATAGACTACTTAATACAAACATAGTTTGATGAAACTGTGCTTCAGTCACGCTGTTTGTTTACCGGTCACGTAGGATCTCCACTGGGATGACTTGTTATTATATTATTAAACTTTGTCCTGTTCTAAGTCATTTGTAATTTAAATAATTCTGTAAATATTCTTAAAACACAATCTTTAGGAATGATACTGTATAAATCACTTAAGGCCCTATGACGAAAAGTGGAAAGAGCATACACGCAATACAACCCGTAAAAGCATTTGTGTGTGTACATACCAACACATACTGTTTCCTAGGAATGATAGAATGTATAAGTGAAAATTGTAGGGAGATTGTAGCTGTAGTAATTTGTTGCTAGCAGGTGTTCGTTCGGTGATGTTTCTCAAGGGAAATAACGGGAGGTTTTCATAATTTCTGACTATTCAGTCGCTTTCCTACTTTACAGGAGCCGTGAGTTTGAAGCCACGGAACGGGAAAACCACTAATGTCGTTACCGGCACGGAACTCAGCTTTATACCGGTTGCCATTATTATTTATGTGACGTACTCGCATTTGATCATTCATCCTTGCATATGATTAGAGAGTTCACATAAACTAGTTTGATGTTCTGGTAACTAGTTTAAATTGAAACACATGAAAAATGTTTAAGTACCGAAAATGAACATAAAAGGAAATAAAAACATTCATTAGATGAACGATTAAAGTAATATTACACAGACACTCTTATACAATTCCTGTTAACTCCGATCCGGAGCTCATCTCCTGGCCATCAGGGATAGGTCTTCTCCCCGATTTCGGTTTTAAGAAGTCCTCCCTAGTGTATCTGGGGGTCTGCTTGTAGACCCGTCGACACTATCCTTCCGTCCGATTGCGTATCTGTCTCAGCCGCACTGTCTTTATTGATTGGTGGTTTGCTATACACTTCTGAAAAGTAACGCTCAATGAACCGGGTTACTGCAGATTATATTTCCTTTATAATAGGGGCTGGAGACGCTGTTGGTTTTACTGCCTCTGCGTAACTGACTTCGCTCTGGTTGGCTGGGCTACGAGTTTTTCGTATTAAAGTAGCTCAGTTTTTTTCAAGGTACGTACCTACTGAATAGCTACTTCTTGCTTATAAACGTGACAACTGCGGAATCGAGATGAACTGACACGATTGACCACCGCAATTGACACATTTCATTGGGTCAGCACTGGAATCATCACCGTGAGCCAACTTCCCACAGAGGCACGTCTTGACCCGAGCACATCTTGATGCAGTGTACCCGAAACACAGGCATTGGTAACAGTGCATTGGCTGAGGTATGAATGCTCTTACATTTAGCCTATGAACCCCCGCTCTTGCCTTTCTGGTAAAGTTGTTGTGATGAAGATTAGGACATGGGACGCAGATGGGAGCGTGTGTCTATCCCTTTAGATAGTCTTAGTCGTCGACATGCTATTATTCTTTGTGGGGCAAGCTCAATGGTAATCTCTTCATCTGTGCAGTTCAATAGTTCCCTGCACACTACCGCCCCCTTCGTGATATTCAGTGTGTTATGAGGAACGACTTCCTCTTCTATGTCCGCCATCTTTTGCCAATTGAGTGTAGGCGAGAACTGCAGAACCTTGTACAATTAGGCTGGCAGATTGAACTGCAATGGGTACCCAGCCATGTCAGCATCATGGGAAATGAAAAAGCCGACATCCTCGCCAAAATGGGCTCAGCACTACCTCAGCCGGAGACCCACAGCTCATATGCATCTGCGAGAGCCAGAATAAACTGCTCAATAAGCCTATGGCTAAAAGAAAAACAATTAAGAGCCTGTGTGGAAAAAAGATGGGCAACATTAGTTACGGACGGCCCCATCAACAGAACTCTACCCCGAGCAACTAGTGTTGCTCTTTTTAGAACTACAACCGGTCATGACTACCTGGCCTCCCACCTGCACCGCATTGGCGTATTGTCGTCTCCTGAATGTGTTCCCTGTGGATACGCTTCCATGAATGCGGATCACCTAATTACATGTCCAGCCTTGATCTGAGACACGCAAGTCCAAGACGAAGATGATACGGCAAGGCTCTCACGTCTCTACTGGTCAGCGCGCCGCCTAATGGCCCAGCAGCCGAGGGTGGGCGTTGGCTAGTAAGTAAGTATCTTTTGCATTTTAAGTAACCGCGAACCCTGTTGATCGTTCAGGATCTCGACGAGTAGTCTACCTACGACTATTCTGATATCTTGGACGGCTAATCCTGCGCAGCCAGTTACAGCTTTTTTAATAAGGAAAGGACTGACTTTTGTGAAGAGACCTTCCTTCCGTCTCACAACAAGATACTTCGGCACCGCCGGCGCAGCGGCAGACAATGTCAGAAATCGTTCTGTGTTAACTGTGGAGAAATGTCTCATTCTCTTCACTCTCCGAGGGGGGCTTTTTTCAAGACGAAGGCTTTTAAGAAACCCCTCAACCCAAAAATTGTTTTGAGAACCTTTAATCGTGTTCCCACGAGTACCGGGGAAGTAACAGACCACTGCGGCAAAGCCCTCGAGTACCACGGCTAGCACTAACTGCAACAGGGTGCGTCCTGGTGCCCTGAGGCCATCGTTCGCGACTCACTGACGTAGAGCCGTTGGCACGATCGGCTTCACCGTGGGTTACGGTGTGTTTTCAAGCAGTACACACAACCTTGTCAAACTCACCTACCAGTTCCCTGTTTGCAGCCCAAGATGTTGTACGGCGGGCGTAGTGTTGGCTTTCTGGGGAGCAAAAGTTTATTTTGTTTTGTAGAAGATAAATTATTTCTTTTATAAAGGATTGGGTGGAATTTATACTTTATTACTAATGCAATGTATTAATTAGAAAGCTTACAATGTATTAACATTTTATAAGCAATCCTACTGTCTGTTGTACGCATAACAGGGTTTTCAGTGCCACCGTCTTCAGAGCAAGTGATTTATTTTATTGTAGTATTAATGAATCTATTGTACCTGCTTCTATTTTTCTTCATAATAATTTTATAGAATTCCTTCAGTTTGAATAAAACATGTTTGAGTAAGACACAATAATTATTGTCTATAGCTAAATTATTAATTATTATTAATAATATTTTTATTAGTCAGTATTAATTATTAGGTAATTATATTCCACTAAATAATACATATGTATTATCTCACACCTACAAACGTGCATATTTTGTAATAATAATTAATCATTTTATATATAAGTAACTCGACGTTCCTTGCAGTAATTATATAAATTTGTGATTTTATTCAATCTCTTTCTTCTGCAAGTATACGAATTATACTACTTGCAAAAGAAAGAAATTGAATAACATCACAAATTTAAATAAATTAATCGTACACATAATCTAATTGTAACATACACATACTTAATGGATTTTTTATATAATAAATTAAATTTGTCTTTTACACTGAGCACTCCAAATATTAAATCTTGTTTAAATTTAAAACATGATTTCAAGCGCTCGTTTCTATATGTTTCAGGTGGGTCCTTATTTCTATTCCTCTTGATGAAATCAGAATGTTGCACTAAAGGTAAGCACATTTGTGTCTACTTTACGTAGTATTTGTTACATCGCCACCCTTACACCATCATAATCTCTCGTAAGGGGAGCACAGTAACATTATCGTTACCCCATTTATTACCATCTCTTTTATTTTGTTCCCCAATTTCTAAGTAGCTTACAGTTACTGATACCTTTTTACTGTCACGGTTAACCACAATTACTTGTCTTTTGGTCTGCCTGCGTTAAATAAACAAGAATTGTAGGTCATGAAAAAAATATTTAGGAATAGTTTGTATGTAATGCAAATCTATAATCTACTTCTCCTTCACCATTTATAATGTTTTCCTATATACAATTTTAAACCAACTCTCTCCTGTCTTGTCTAATGTTGCACTTGTCTCTCTAAATTTGTTGCTGTATCCACCTCCGGTACAAAGCTTCCTATCCCCAGAGTTATGTGTGTTAAGAGATAAGGATTAACGTTTTATATTATTCTGAACAATATTTCACTTTAGCGTGATACTGGTGGTATTTCCCCATAGTTTCCTCAAACATCCCTAATTACCTTCGTATCAAGTGGAACATATATGGACCTTGTCCAATTGTCAAGCCAAGCGCTGAACCCTCAGATCAGATGATATTTTTATAGGTATCCAAATCTTTATATTCTGTTGCCACAATATTTTGATAACAATAGCGTACGCTCAAATTGATTTGTTAGCTGTCAGTTAATTCTTTTCTCAATTTGAAGATTTTTAACATATATTTTAATTTTTATAATTCGCGTATTATTGGCTGCATGCATAACTTGATAATAGTAAGTTGTTTTTATGGAAATTATATGATCACCTGAACGACTGACCTTATTGATAAGTGTGCCATATCAACCACTTTTTCATCGTGATCTTGTAAAGGCATTAAACGCGGAAGTAACTTCCGTATTTCAGATGATTAACTAAACGGTCGTAATCTTAAATTATTTTCTTTGTCAACAAAAGTCAGTATATTAAAGTAAGATATGATGAAATTACTACAGTTTTAGTTAAACATGCCAAAAATTGTTAGTTGATTGTTTAGAGTTTTACTATACTAACTTTACTGTGGAAAGATATTTTATTGACATTCGATACGAGGGACTTCACAAGCTATTAAATTTATGTTATATTCAGAAAAGACGGAACTGTGTATGTTGAAAGAGGAAGAGAGGGAGAAAGAGACCGACAGACAGGGAGACAGCAATAAGTTAACGAAAGTGAAAATTAAACTTTGCGGCAGCTATTTCATTCTTTTAATAACTTTCTAAAACCGACTAGTTCATCTCTGCAGCAACTGAGAAGCAGTTAAATTGTTAATCCTTAGAGTGTCAAAACATAAGCGTAAACACAATACATTACCACAGCCGTTCTGTAAGATTGATGTTTCTTTATTAGTAACTTTGTTGCACTGGTAATTCTCGTCGCCTGTTGATATAATAATGGATAAAGTAACTAAACAAAAGGCTAACAGAATAAAACAATAGGTAAAGCGGCGTGTACTGAAAGCACAGTTATAAAATTCATCGTTTTGTTGTTATCAAACCATAAGGCAATCAGTAGTGTGTAAGGTCACAGAAACTGACAACATTTCCGCCCAACGACATCTATTCCAAGGCTGAATCTTTATTTCTCCATATCTGACCCTACATGGTCATCCATGAGCATTAATCTTCTCTTACAACCGCAATTACTCTGCCGTCAAGAATCATTGTTTGCAGTACATTTGCCCTCAAAATCGAGCCAATAAAATTTTCCCTACTTTTTACACAATCCGAATGCGTGTTCTACCCTCGTTGATTCTTTCCAGCAACTCTTTGTCGAGCCACCGTGTTCCTTCTAACCTCCTCTATAACCCAAATCTACATTTCTAACGCTTGTGTGCTACCTTTACGCCTTAAATTTTGTTAAATTTTCTGCTAAATGTCTTAACGACATTGAATAATTACACTTGAACATATATAACGGTCTGTCCTAAACAGCTTAGCCTAGAGCAACTGTTTCTCTTTTTGAAATATGATATACTTATGTCACCTAATATCTGTGTAATGTAGGCCTTTTCTGAGATAGCATACGCGCGCGCGCGTGTGTGTGGTAATGGACGAGGAGACTAACAGGAAGCCTACGTCTCGTGATCGTTCACATACCCCATAATATTAACGAAGCGTTGCGCTATAACGTTATTACAGTAACCAAATTTGTGTGAGTTACGCTAGTGCCTACGCTAACACAACAAGCAAACTTCTTTTGACACCCGCGTCGTGGATGTAAAACAGGCACATTCATACACATGCACACGGAAGACAACCTGATAAAATATAGGCACAACTGTGATTACATTTTGAATACAATTGGAGAAATTATTATCGCGTCTAAACACATGACAATTTACAAGATACAGTTGGACTCTTTTCCAATACGTTGTATAACCAACAAACTTCGAAAATAAACTTAATTTTTAAAACTGTTGAATTAAACTGATCTTTTAGATTTTGAAAACATAAACAACTGATTAACCTGACTGTTGGTTAAACGTCAAATTTGCGTTGTTTTCCATAACGAGACCGTGGTATGGGGCAGACGTAACGAGTCTCAGGTCTTACAATATACTTTATTACTTGTTGATACGCACATTTTTATAAACAACGTGTCTTGAACTCGAGTAAATGCGGCATAATTATTCTGAATCAGAAATAAAATACATTCTGAATCGGACGTTAGAGGGCATTTACATATGGCTGGTTAATTTGAGATTTATAAACATTTTTGGAGTTCACCAAATCCGGTTAGCATCTACCTTTACTCTCAAAGCGCGTGCAGCTTACATCACCCTTGTTCTTAATTATATCTCGTTTAGGTAATATCAAGAGTGACATGTCCCACATAGATCGTCATTGTTTAGAAGTTGTTAATGTAAGAGTAACCAAAATATGTCGTCCAGTACTACGCAATCAGTTGTTGAGCAATTAATAACTTACGACCTAATTGAAAGTTCAGCGTATTTGTATTTGACCAAGAATTTCGCCAGTTAAAACAATTTGTTGCTTGTTTGATGTTGTTAATCTATAATAGATATATCACAGACAAAAATCTTAGGAATGTATATTAACCAGACATGGCCTGTATATTTTATTTCTAAAATATATTTATTGTATTTTTATTTTCCAGCAACTATATGATTATCTACATAAAACTGTACAGTTTTTAATTATCTAAATAAACGAGTTTAATTTGTTACTTTAGATTAATTTGTTTTGCCTTCTATTGCTTCTTCCTTAAAATAAAAATAAAATAATTTTTAAAAACGAACTTTCGTTATAGGAATGTGAAGTTGAAATGTGGTAAGGACACTTTTAAAGTGACTAAATAAACATGATTGTTGGAGGGGTACTGCTTAAATAACTTCTTTTCCTCTCCAACTGAACTATTCAGGAAACCTTTTTCATTTTCCAATTAATTTAGTTACAATATGAGGTCAGTGAAAAAATTCCCTTGAAACTCACCTAAAAATTATGTAAATGGTGGGTGTATATTTGATATTCCGTTGAGTATCGATAACGTTACGCAATATTCAACAGCGCCATTGTCGGCTGTTTACAATGTCCGCGTAGTGCCTAACGATCCCAGTCCAGCAAACAAAATGTATCGTTCTGACGGTTATGTGAATCAATTCGAATTGATATATGAATTTTTTATGACATATTCTGTGCTGCTTAAAACCTTTATGTTACTGTAAATAGTTATTATTAGATCTAAAAGAATAATACCTACTTCCTTTTCTTTCGTAAGTCCCAAATATAAAGTTGTGGTCTCACAAAACCAGAGACAGTTCTTGCATTACAGCAAAGAGCTGTTTTCAACATTAAACGCTGCCAATATAATATACCTTACACCTTACTGTATCACACAAACGTTCCCTTCTTACGCTTCTGTGTAACACAAATTTACTCCCTGGCGCAAGCTCAAACCACTTTTTGCGGTTCCTGAATGACTCCCTCCTTCTTTATCTTCTTCTGTTTTTTTTTCTTTTCGACTCTTCCTATCTCTTATACTTACACCTCACTAAACTTTGCGTTACTCTATTAATTATCGTATAAACTGGCTTCCTGGACGAACTTATTATTTCTAGGTATTTTTCTGCTATTTAACATAGTATGCTACAGAATTTTTATCCAATATCTCTTTAAAAGCTTAGAAAATGTATGCGTATGGGTATGTATGGGCTTAGAATATTATGCCATATGACGTTATATTCTTTGATTTATGTACTAGTTAACATTAGGAATTATCCATATTATTTATGTGTCTTGTAATTTTGCAGTATGCAGAGATAACACTACTGTTTATTGATCTAAAACACATTTCCTTATTACTTTTAACATCAATCGTTTCGCCGATACTGGCGAAGCATCCTCAGGGGCTCGTAGTATGTAAGGTAGCGTATCCTCATTGCCTCATTCTAGTATGGGCGGAACGTTTGCTGTTAAAAATAATAAGAAGATGTGAGTTGAACCGAAAAAGTGTTTTTATTATTAACAAAAAACACAAACGTTTACGAGCAAGATTATACAGTTTATGTTTTATTTTATTTTATTTTATGATATATTGATAGTTTCATTTTTCATATATTAAATATTATATAATCGATATTATTATAAAATGAATGCAAAATACGGGCTATCAATAAATTCCAAAATAGAATAAAACATAATTTCACTAAACATATAAATAATTAACTAAACTCGTACATTAAGAATCCGGCTGTTAATGATAATGTAAAATATACGACCCTTACGTTTTACGGAGATATTGATCAGAAACTAAGTAAAATGTTTATAGATTTAAATTTAAAAATATCTAGTAACACAGATAATATAGTTTAGAAGAAAATAAAACTTTAAACTAAGTCCACCATTTCCCAATCGGCCTCCATTTTTGTCTTCCTACACGCTTCACACTTACCATTCAAGACTTTCTGTTACCTGCCTTAACACACTATCTTCTCATGATTTATGTAGTTTCTTACCCTTCTATTTTGACAATACAATTTATGCTCAAAGTTACTTCTCATCCTAGAGTTTTCTGTTTTTTTTATTGGTTTAACAGAGTTTAATAATTTTCTTTTAAAAGGTAATGAATGTGAAGTATTTGCTACTCAAAAACAATCCATACGTTACCACTAGATGTACTAATTTCAATAAAGCTTCATTATAGTCATGTGAGAGATTACTCCTGAAAAGATTTAATTTTGCATATACACTCGGTTTTCACCAATAATAACCTTCTTGAATACATAAAAGCAATAACAAATATTGTACATAATAATGTACATTTCATTTTAGTGTTTAAGATTTTAAAAGGATTGGCTTAATCGTAAGTTACTTTGTAGACCTATACCTTGTGTGTTAATAGAAGTGGTTGCAGATCTGCTATTAGAAATGGTTTGTACCCGTTAAATTTGTTGTAGTATTGTATAATTTGTTATAAATCTGTTAGTAATAGATTTCCTTGGACTATTTCATAACAGTCTTTGTACAAATTCTTTTTGCTATGTTTTCATCTACCTTTTGGAAGATGTACATTTTTTAGTTAAAATTATTATTTTAAACTTTTACTAAGTCATTTGGGATTAACTATACAAGTTTACATAATTTTGAACTTGACTTTATGGAAATTTTTTAATATTTTGGGTTAACGTAGTCATTTCCAATGAAGAAAGTAAAACTTTCTATATAACTGAACTATTTGAATTTACTAACGTTATTTTTTGCCTGTTGCTATGCGCCCCTACTTTCTGTGTCTTGCACATCTCCAAACAGAAAAGCAACTGTATTTAATTCATTATAGTAGTGAGTAAATTAATACAGGTCTCCAACAAAACGAGGAATGTAATGTTGATCTTTAAACAATATACTTTCATATTTCATAATATTATTAGTTTTAAACTAGTGACCAAAGTATTCGTTAACAACCGCATTTCATATATTTTAACCGTAAGTTTAGCTGTCACGGTGTTAGAGTTAATGTTTTCCTATAAACTTTGGATAAAACCAGTGTGTCACAATGACTTACACAAAGACGGCAAGTAAAGTTTCAATTCGAAGAGAACTCGTGAATCTAATGGAAGAGAAAACATTCGTGAGAACCAACACAGACTGTTTACACACGCGTCGGCTAGACAAGTCTCGGCGTCTCGAGTTTGTGTGCGTCTGCTCCAGCTACTAGTCTATACGAATTTCATAGCCGTTTAAATCTAATTTAATTCTCGATTGTCAAAATATTAAATCCAAGAAAAAGCATATTACTATGCGTTAAAAAGATAAAAAATATAATATTTCCAAAATAGATAGAAATAAACACAATATTTGTAATACGAAGTATTAACACAATACAATATCAGATAAAATACTAAATTACAAAATTAACAATTGCCACAAAAGATTAATAATTACACAAATTAATACACTTTCAATTCTGACACATACGTATATACATGTTGTAATGTCCGATTCTGAAGTACTACGGATAGGATATATCTAAAAATTTTCAAATTTTTCAAGATAATTTAAAAAATGTTTTGTATTTTGCAATTGTCGATTTAAAAAGTTTTCCAAATATAGGCCAATCTTGCATATTAGCTGCAAGAAGTATAACAATTTTTAAAAGTTTGATTCTTTACTATGCAATTATGCGTAGTACAATCATGTGCACATAATTTTTAGTACTTAACTTTTTCTTTACATTTAATACGCATTAGATGCCGCTGCAAAGTATAACTCATAAATTGGCCTTTCAGTATGTAACGTAAGCTTTTTGAATATTTTGAAATTATATTGTGCTCTGGGTGTTTAAAATTATCTTGATAAATACAATTTATAATTTTTATTGAAGACTATTAAGGAAAGACTTCGTTCAATCTCGGATATTTTATATTAATAGGCAGGATTTTGTAAAGGCCGATCTTACAATGATGACGTATGAGTTTGTAGTAATAGATACGTCTGTATTAATCACGAACATGTCTGTACAACGAAAGCCACGTGGTTTCAACTTGATGGAAACGGAAATTAGACAATTACAGCACGTATTTGATTCGTAAAAGCACGTTTGTGGAAATAAGAGTCGATAATAAATTATAAAGGTGTTTATGTGACAAGGGAACTGCAGTATTGCGAATTACTGAGGTGCAGGTATGACGTTGTGCAATGCTGAACTTACTTAATTTATATAACAGCAGTTCCTAAGCAAAGACTGGTCCTAACTCAACATCGGCTCAAGCTATGCAGATGTAGACCCGAGATATAATAGGACAGTATAACGAGTAAATATGAAAGAAGCTTGCGTTGATTGGTTTGTGCCATATAATAACGGACGCGACTGAGAAATTTTCACAATTCAGAACTCTTGTTACACAATTGCTACCTCTGTAAAAAAAAATAATAAACCATTTTTAAAGAAATATATACACTGGTTAAGTAAAATACACCAACTTTATTACAGAGTAACAGTACAGTGTTCCAAATTTTAGACAAATTGTTTAATCAAGCTATATGCGTCAAACCTTTTAAATTCCTGTTCTTTTAAAACTCACATTTAAATTCATTACTTACTTAATTATTTATAATATTTTTTATATTTATTATAACGTATCTTAGTCTGAAAACGTTGCCAGTTATTTTAATTAGTATGTTAGTAATTTCAGTAAGTATATAAAATGTAATAATATTACTATAAAATGTTAAAGTGTAATTAATTTTAAGTATCAAAAAGTTAAATAATTGTTATTACTAAATTATAGGCTACGCGTGAATTTATTTAATTCTGACAAAATATTTATTGTCTTTAAAATTATTGTAAATATAATCTACTCGTATTATAAAGGATAAATTATAATCTTTGGGTTCACTAGGTATTGCTATAATTATTAAAACACACCTTACCAATAAGTTTATATAGTCCACTACCAACTTGCAAACTGCGGTTAAAATCATAGACTCTAATTATATCAAATTCTCTACTAATGTAGTAATTTATATCAAACATTTAAATTCACTAAAATTATATATATTATATAATATAATACGTATATTATATATAATATATAGTTATTATTTTTATTTGACCCGTACTTTCATAACAAAGATTAACCAATTATTTTTCAATTAATCAAATTATATTAAATAATTCCACTATATTATTCTATCATATTAGGTAAGGTTTTATTGTGATTTAGTAAATAATTTTTGAAGAAGGCAGTTTAAGAAATTAAATTGGTCTATTTGAAAGACCGGTTTACAAAATTAGTATTGTCTATAACACTCATTGTTATTCATCTCAGTCATGCTAATCTTTTTGTGACATACTGCGCAAATTACTTTAATGGATGGAAGTAGTTTACATCAAAACAGATGAATAGGTTTTATATAACATGGAATAAAAGCATTAATTAGAGTAAAGATAAACATTAGACTGAGGTCTGGTTTAAATAACGAATACACGTATCATTTTATCCAACTACTTTCTAATAATAATGGCGTAACGACTTGTACAGTCGTTCTGACAATGAGATTTCCTTTAAATGCTTCGTGTCAAGACTAATATGTGTAGACGTGTCTGATGGTGTAGGAAGTGTAAAACCTCTACTTAATTACCACTATACCTAATACACAGTGAATTTTTCAACACTTTTAATGTAAACATCATCGTTTGTCATCCGCATTGTATTCGTCGGTTTAACTCGTTTAACAAAATCCAATATTTATTTTGATTTCTTTGTATATTTTTTCATAACGTAAGTTTGCATGGCATTTATTCTTAATTATTAAAGTAAATTAGTAAATTAATTAGAAACCAGTTTATGAATATCTCTGTCTTGTGTCACTTCTTCAGTGCCATGTATGTTTTACGTTTAACATACGTATTGTTATTAATATACAAGTCACTTCGTTATTCATAAATTAATAAATTACCGTAACTGTAATGTAAGTTCCCATACGAACGTGCTGCCGCACACCCATACGAAAGTCTGTAAGTAAAACGTAATGTGATTTTAACATTTAACGACGAAGGTAATTTATAATTTATAAATTTTCCGTTTAGTATTACCGGAACTTCTATATGAAAACGCTTTTTTCCTTTTGAATTTTTCAATTTTATATCAATACCTGTGTGTGTGTGTGTGTGTGTGTGTGTGTGTGTTTGTGGGGAGTGGTGAAGTGCGTGATTGAGTGCGCACGCTTGTGATAATTTTTAATTTGCTAATTTTTAGTACTTTAAAATTACAATAATTTACAGATAATAATAATTGTAATTTGTTAATTTATTATTAAGTAGCCTATAGTTTTGTTTTCCTGTTATGTGCTTGAGAATTATTCTGTTGTTGTGTTATTTTTATACAAACACAAATAAAAAGTTACAACTACTATATTATATGCCATTTAATACTAAATTATTAGTGCCTAAAACAAACCCACAATACCACTTAACACAAATTAGTAGTAATGTATCAATAAATTCAAAATTCTAACACACAAAACACGCATTTACGTACGTGTTTTGTTAGTTTGTAACTAACAGTTTTCTTACTATACTAATTTTTAGCCCAACTACCCTATGCAATCCAAAGGTTAGGAATAATTTGTTTTACAAAAGTAATTTCTTTTTGTTCCAGGTGAACTATTATTTGTCGCCTTCACGATTTTCATTACACGTTAGCATTTATTTGTTTATTTGTTAATTGTCTCTGTTATGATATCTCTCATGAGTAAACGTGTTATTTTATCTGCATTATTTCTTCTGTCTGCCGTATCCTGTATTTTATTTTGCAAATTTCTGTAAGTAAGATTCAGATCATTTGAAAATGTTTACTCTTTCCGTATGTTACAACTGTACAAGCCTACTGGATCAAATTATATTTAGGATAACTGCGGGATGTATAAGTGTAATAAAGTGATATTAAAACCTCTTACATTTTTCTTAAAAACGGACACATTGTATCTTGAATTGGATATTATCAATCAGGCAATAAACATAACAAATGAAATTATAAGTTTAATTCATAAGTTTAAGAAAAGGCTTATTTAGACACAGTAAACACTTAATATCAATTCCAAGTAATACAACTAAGAAAAGCCGTTTTAAACTAAACTTAGACTGTTTGCTGACGGTTTAAAATAGGGGATTTTGTATATAGCCTATCGATATATTGACATTGTATATGACAGTAAAAATTACCAACAATATAATTGATTTTTCAGGTTATATTAATAATATCTTAAAGGTGGTGAGTATACAGAAAGATGAGATATAATATAACTGCAGTGGTACAGAACACCGTATAATGATAATGATGGCAACAAACTCTGTACTTTATTACTGTGCTCTTAACATTAACAAGCCAATTTCATTACTTTTTTCGTAATATAGTGATCTTCTCCATTAAATATATGTAGCAGATAAAATAAATTAACAAAGTCGCAAAGTTAGTGATAACACAAACGACAATTTTACGAGGGACTTGTGTAAAGTTATTGCGTTTACTTGTGTGTTTTGTCGCTCTAAGGACTAAGCACAACTAACTACTACACAGTTGCTATGAGATTTAACTAATTCTGTTTGTAACTAAACCTGCTGTGAAGTTTAATTTTGTCTTTTCTTAACTCTTCTCCCTTGATCGTTCGCTCTCCCCCTTTAACTCACTGTACAAATAGAGAATAAATAAACTTTTTTCCTGGATTAAAAGTAAATTTAATTTCTTCTGAAGATAGTCTTCTCCTATTTTTTAACCCTTACTAACACTAACATCAACACTTACGCTTCTATTTTGTGCAAGTAAAACTTTTTTTTTATAGCGGAATTAGTATTTGAAAAGTGCAAACAATTATTCTATAAAAGAAATACCATGTTTTGGTTATGTTGTATCCTTCTTTTATATCACACTTTAATTGACCAACTTTTGTTTAAATACGGATTATAGTTGATAGAAAAAATAACTGTGCCACTATAATTTGCTAGGCAACTGAAATATGAAAGCTGCTTTCGTACAGGATGGTTTTACGGTAATCGAGTATCCAAAATACTTCTCATGACGCATTCACCCACAAGGCCGGATGATAGACAATTGTTAATACACAAAACTGACATAAAATACAGGTGGAAAACGTAATGTTACCAAGTAATAAGTGGCACCAACGTGGAAAAAATAATTACAGACACAAAATACATGAGATTGAAACTATTTATATTTAGAAAAGAAGTGACGACCTGAACTAGACAATGGATAGGGTACAAATCTTTTGTGCACGTTAAACTGTTTCCGAAATTTTGTAGCAGTAGAAGACATAAAAAGTGATACCTACAAATTTATGTAATATGTCACAGTCTGAAAATGACAGCAATATAGATGTTGTATTAATACGTCAAGTTTCAAGCAATTTTAAAATTAAAAAAGATCTAATTGTGGGATAGAATTAACAATAATTGCAGTAATAGTTTTTAGCTAAAAACGCATTTATCAACTTAAAAAGTACAGTATTTCAGTGTGTTAATCTATATCCTACAGACAAAGATTAAAACTTACAACCATACTTGCGTTTATCATGCATTTCCGTATTAGCAATTTAAAAACAATTTTAAAAACTGTTTTAAAAGCATAATTGGCTGATAAAGTTCCATTTTCAAAGCAGTTTGAATTATATATTACCATGATGTTTAGCAACAATTTAAAGTAGCAAAAAATATATAAAAAAGATCACACATTTATGGTGAAGGGGATACTTTCCAATGTAAAGGTGTCCAAGGTATAAATCAATAGACTTAACATCTGTTATCTCTTGGTTCAGAAATTTTTTTCAACATTTAATGCAGATTTGCAAGTTTACACAGCCCGCCCGTATGCTCCGTCAAATCGGTTTGTTATCCGCCAGACGTTTCACCAACGCCATTAGTCATGCCTTTGTTATCACTCTTAGCCCGCATCCTTTGAGCTTAACCTAGGTCCTCCATATCTCTTATAATTATCGTTATCAATTTTTTCATTTTACGGTACGACTGAAATAATTATCAAGGTTCAGAAAACTAGTGTGTTAATTTTTACCATCAGTACAAGGATTATACCTTGTTATAATAATGGCAGTGTTTTAAATAGCTCAACGATTACAATGGCTACGCCTCCAAAAACGGATGGATGGTCAACATATGCCAAATAAAATCTTGAGGCCACTTGTGTATAAAAGCAGAAGGAGGATTCGACCTAGAATAAGATGACTGGATGATGTGCCAAAGGATCTCCGAAGAATGGACGTGAGGGTTTACTTTGAAATGGCAATGGATGGGAGACGTTGGAGAAGATTCACATGGGCGGTGTTGGAGGTAATGATCAATAATGACCTTTGATTATTAAACAATAATGTGACCTTTTATGATTGTTAACAACAAACAAGCAAATTAAATTGATTAAAACTCGCAACGCTCTTGGTCAAATGCAAATACACTGCATGTCTCACTCTTAATTCTATGGTTAGGAGACATTGTTTACAATTGGGGGGGGGGAGAAATCATGCGCGGTTAACGTAAAGGTATAGTCTTATACTACTCCTGGCTCTGCGCACGAAAATGTTTGAAAATATCTCGGCAAACAACCCGATGTTTAAGTCGATTGGTATCTACTCTAACACTGTTAACTATAGGCTCTACATGACTCTGCGTGATAGCTACAGGGTCTCTTTGCCTGAAGTGATACGTGTCATAGACAAAATCTTCCTCTTTTCTGCCAAACGGCAATTGCTTAAACAATTTTCAGTTTTCTAGAGCGCTTTTTATGAGTTAATTATAAACAGAGTTAAACCTGCAGAAAATATAATATAGAATTTGATGTTTCTGTGGACGGCATTTAGCGGATGTAGTGATTATGGGAGACATACAGCACAAAAGTAAATACACAAGTCAAAGTGTTAACAGAATGCTACCTGTCTACTGATTACATTAAAAAAACATCTTAAACAGCATTTTCCCTTACAATCAATAATTATGATATTTGACAGTTTGAAATTGTCTTGTACTATTGTATTTAACAATATTTAAGGACAGTGGATTTATTATGACAAGAAATATGTGCAACAAAAAGAAAATTTATGTTCCACATTATTTTCCAAACGCTGAAATTAATTTAGTACGTAGTAAGAATTATCTGATTGATGTAGTGTATTGCATTAAATATCTTACTGTTAGTTGGATGGCGTGGAATAAATAATTAAATGCCAAAGAAATCATTAATTTACATATGGGGTATCATCGTTATAGTACCCGTACAGAGGAATCAATAATTTTTTATGTGCGTGGAAAACACATTTAAAGTCAATCGCTGGACTGGGAATACGATTATTGCCTTGTGTACTTAGTTTACCTATGTTGTAGCAACGTTTAGACCTTTTCCAAAAATTGGCAACAAAATTAAGCAACTTGGGTAATTAAAACAACGATAACAGAACAAATACTACAGAACTATGTTATCGGTATTTTGAATTATTACACTTTTTAAGCACAATCGGGTCTGTTATTGACTACTTCATACATAATATAATGGCTACTTTATACAATACTAGCGCACACAGTATATTAGTAAAGAGAGAAACCAATACATATATTTTGCATAATACGCGATGTATCTCGTTATCTCTAATATTGCCCCTAACAGATCTGATGTTTTTAGAAATTTAAATAGGTGTGATCTAAGATAGTTCATTTTAATATTTGTTTTGTTTCGTCTGTGTGATAACCTACTGTCACCCGTATACCTGCTCCATACAGTGACGGATCTACACAGACAATTGAGTGCGAGAAACAGAGAGCTAGATAGAGTTAGGTAGAAAGAGACGGAAAGAGAGGTAGATAGATGGAGAGAGAGTGAAAGAGAGAGAGTAAGGGAGGGAAGGAAGGAGCGAGAGAGAGAATTTAACAAATATTTGCGTACAATCAAAATGTAGGAAATATATTTCCCTTGCCAATATTTTAAAATTCTTATCTGTCCACATACACTCAGTTAGATTCCTGAAGGAAGTATATGAGTTGTGTCATTTGCAGAGTTGTCTCCTAGAGTAACTAATATTACACCACACTTAAATTTTCTGAAGAATGTCGTCTGAGAGCGTATAAATAATATCATTTCAGAAATGATCATTTCAGATATTAATATTAATATTCAGAAAAAATCGGCATTTTCCATTCGATTCCTTTGTAATACAAGGTTACTGTGAAAATATTATTGTAATCTATATAAAAATGATGTAAATAATGCAGAGTGCGGATAATGCGTGATAGGAAATTCATGTGAAGAGTATCTAATAGGAAATATTCAGTTGAGTATGCGTAATGTTATGAAATATTCAACACCATTTATCGTGGGTCGTTTACAATGTCCGCGTATGGCAAAACGCTCCCATCCACGAAAGAGAATGAGTTCTCCTGATGGTTATGTGACAGTGTAGGAACTGAATGTTTCATGACATGCTACGTCATACAACCCCCTCCCACATTTCTATCGCTCCTACCCCTTCAGATAACCTATCAATTATTACAGTGCTCACGTGGAGTATTTACTTTATTTGTGATAGTAACTAGTAGCTGATTCGTGAGACACAATACTATTTGTTTATAACCATCGACTTGTTTTTCTTCGTTAAATGCATATTGCTCACTAATTTTAACCATAGTGCGTCAATTAAGTCGATGAGGTCTGCAGTTAATTTTCGTACCAGTCAGATGAATGAGGATTAAATCAAAATCAAGTAGATTCTATACAGCGCCATGTGGAAGTATACTATCAGTGACAACGATTTATTAAAAATAATATGGCAACGATTTATATTATTTAAAATTAATATGGCAGAAATTCAATGTTGGCTGCTTTTATGGTTGTTTTTGAATAACATAATTTTCAGTTGGAAAAAGTTAGGTTTTACCCATTAATATCATGCTACGTACTATTAATAGATGTCTTTTATACTGGAGATAAGTCACTTATAATAGTATTATAGCTTTCCGAAAGAACAAAGTTTGTTGCCTGTACACAAAATAAGGAAAACAGAAAAATACATCACTATAAAGAAACGGTCGTTTTTTTAAGCAAACCTCTTTTTCCCTTTGGTGTTATTTCACCTTAGGTTTTTCTGTTTTCCTAGCAGCTTCGATGATGTAATATTCTTATACTCTCCTTAATCTATTACGGAGATGCTTTCGTCATACGTGATGTAAATGCTTTCTCGGAATACATATATTTATGTTATACGGTGATACCATTAATGTTAGATTATTTCTACATTTTCTATTGCGATTTTAGTTTTAATTCTTCACATACGCTTCTGTAAATTTCCCACGACCGAATTATTTCCAATTGTTTTCCTGCAGTGCCAGCTTTGAAGATTACTGTCAAAAGTACTGCCTTTCTTCAAGTGTTTGCCTATTCACTTGGCTTAGTGCAAGCGCGACACGCATACTTGATTTAAAATTTCCTTAGTTTCATATCTGACATAGATTTAGACGCCTACATAAAGATTTTTCTTCAGTGCACTTCATATATCTGTAATGTTTTACCTATAACACGACTTTATGTACTACGTCTTGGGAGATTAAAATAACTCCTATATTCTCGTCTAGCTGCGACAGAACAATCAGTATCACGATAAGTTTATAATTAATTCCTTAACAGCTGAAGCGCATTGAATTCCATTTTACTAATCCATTTACATCCAAGTGGGAGAGACAAACATTAAAGGGTAACAACATTGTTATGGACATTTTTCCAAGACATCAGAAACGTCCGTTTTTCGGCTTTCTGTATTTTGAACTGCAAGCTAACTGTTTATGATGTAGTATATCAATTTTGTCTTATTCTTCAACATCTCCAGTCTTCAGGATTAACCCACAAGCCTGTTTCGGTTCCATAGAATTCCTGCACTGCGTCACTCCTATTCTTTCCAGGACCTACATATGAGTCTCCTACTTCAAGGGACGTTTTATAGAAAATACTTATCTCTCCATCTTCAACAAATCCTTTTCCAACTTATTCTTGGCCCCCTATCAAATCCTTTATAAACACGTTTCCAAATCATTCATTACATCCTAATTATTCGCTTTATCTTCTCTGTATTACCGCATCACACCTATAAGAAAACTCGTTTCTTGTCTTTTATATTAACAACAAATACTGTTACAATATTTGCTTAATTAATTAACAGTAATTTATTGCTGCGACGTTTACATAAAATTTGGTTTCAATAAATTACAGTGTAGATAAAACGAAACAATCTAAATTGAATCAAGGCGGTTTGTGCATTTCCAATTTCCTTAACTCTTAGGTTTAAATTATTTGTTTTTAAACTTTCTGCAAACCAACTCCTTCAATTACGATGGCTGTAAGTTTCATCAAATCCAACAAGCTCTAGCAACAAATTAAATTTGCATTAGTCGTAGTGCAATAAAATAAAACCCTGAGTGAGTGACTGTGTGTGTTCGGGGGGGGGGGGGGTTTGAAATTGTAAGATTGAATTAAACTTTTTGTATTTTCTTAGGTCTTGTAACTACTTTAAGTAGATGTACTTGAATTTCATAGTAGATACAATGGATCTCCGCAGGGCATAAAAAATATAATTTAACTAAATAAATTCAACGATGTCGTTTTAGTTTAATAAAGAATTCTGAGCATAAAATAAGTTTTATTTTTATAAAACGGAAAAGAGAGCCTTGAACACAGTTCGCTCTTTGAGTTAATTTGTAACAGCAGTAATGTATATTTCTGTTGTTTACGTAAATTTATAAAAATGTTTGCTCAGAACAAACCGAATGTAAGTTGACCCAAATTCCTTTTAGCCGCACTCCTTATACTTGAAGTTATTACAGGCATACACTGTGATCAACTGGTTTCTTATTTAGGAGAATATAGAAATCTTCTTTGTAGAAAATAATTTGTTGAAACTGACATGTAATGTATCCTATTTTGTGAATGTATATAAGAGTATATGAGCCAAGCCAGCAAAACAGGTTTTCCCACATAAGAAGTGGCTTGAGGCCTAGAACACAAACGGTAAGCACTGATAACACTCTGGTAAACATAACCTAACGTTTAAGCTAAACGTCTTAAGAGCAAAGCAACTAATTCCTATTTGAGACTATGTACGTATGAATATAGTGTTACGTAATACGGAACGTACTACAAGTATCTCGACTATTCCAGCTGTAATGTTTGTGTGTGCGTACATAATGCTGCTACATTGTGGTGAAAAACAATTACGCGTCAACTGTCGAGTCTATACGAGACCGTACCGGTCAGCGCAATGTGTTCATGAACACTGTTTCTAGTGGATTCTTGAGAGCGTCCGTTTGTTTAACAAGTCGTCCAAAGTGACAGATTATTCTGGAAATCAGGGGGATATAAATACGGCCGTTCAGCGACGGTCAAGTCAGTTTAAGTTGCGATTTATTTCAGTGCGGTTCGAAGTATGGTGGCGAAGTGTTATATGTTTTATAATAGTGCGTGACAATTGTAATACAATTGTGTTTTATATTAGTTGATATTTTTATTGCGTGTGAACAATTTTTATTTGATTTGTTGTAAGAGACTATTTTGTTGATAGTCTTATCACAAACTAATTAATTGTGATAATTAAAGCTGGTGATTAGTGACTTAATTAGTGTCTTGTATTTTGTTTTTCACTGTACAATACCTGTACGATCACTAGATCGTCGTAACAATATGTATATGTAAGACTCAGAGTAGCCTACAGGTATATGAACTTTGCAGGCACAATAATATTTTGACCTGGTTGTATGTTATCAGTTGTTAAATTTATTCAGGTAAACGAGTTCAGGTGGATATAATATTATTACTCCGCACACACATGAGAACAAGGACTCAAAACAGAGTCCTTATATACGTCTATACGTGTATTTCTAAAAGTATTTGCTCCCATCCCAGTCCACCGCCGTGCGCCGTAGAAACGTTTTATTCCAAATGTTACAAACTAGTAGCTGTAGTGCGGCGGAAAACTTTTACTGTAATATTATTGCTATCGGAATTGTTCCTGTCCAAGATGCGGGTTTAAACTGAAGGGTATAAAACCATCCTGAAACCGTACTTCAATGCACAGGAAAAGTCCAAATAAGAATCTCACCACACTTTTATGAACGAGACCTATTTAAATAAACGTATTCTCGAAGAAGCCAAATACGGACAGGGCAGGTACTCAACATCCTATAATTGCGGAATATAACTTCGTAGATAAAAGAAACACACCTCATAGTCTTAGTCACCATAGATCTGTTGTAGGATGTGTACAGTAAAACAAGGACGTCGGAGAAAAATGAATCTGCTCTGCGGTTTGAACAGCCCGCACCTTTATGCACATAAATGAAACACATTGTGTGATACTTTAGTCCTTATGATCTGCTGAATGCCGAGTTAGAAGAGATTACGTAGTAAAGGACATCTAACGGCGACAGTAAATTAATTCAAGAGATGCATATACAAAACATACTTGACTCACACTCATACTACGAACAATCTCTTGTGTACACATCTCGACGTTTCCGCCCAACTGAAATAACGTATTGTTACGAGAAGCCTACCGAACAATCCACAACATTCTCCACTCCCCCCGTCAAGTGTGGCAGGTGTTGCGTCATTCACGTAGGTGGTTCTAGCGAGTTCCAGGAACATTTAGATATACGCACTAAGCCACCGGCGCTGCGTGCAGTATGGAGGCAAAGCTGTACTGCATCTCTGCGGGCCTATATAAAGCCATAGCAGCCGGATTGTCAGCTCAGCGACGTGAGCGATATTCGCTAGTGCGGATTGAGTGTTGTCATTGTGTGTTGAGTATTGTGTTAACAATTGTATGAAATTCTATTAATAGACATTGTTATTGCGTGTGAACTAGTTTTATTTGATTTGTTGCAAGAGACTGACTTGTTCATTACAAACTGTTTAACTGTGAAAATTAAAGCAGTTGATTAGTGACTTAATTGGTGTCTTGTGCTTTGTTTCCACTGTACCTACGACGATCGAGTAGAGCGTCGTAACAGTGGTGTCAGAACTGGGATAGAACGGTTAACAGTGGAAACAGAGGACACTTCGTAGAAGAGTGGTGTTAGTGGTAGTTGCTAAAAATAAAATGGACACCAGTCAGATGATAGAAGCATTCCTAGGAATGCTACAGCACAGACAGGAACAACAAAAAGAAGAATTTAATCGTGAAGCAGGTGACGTTAAGGCGTTCGAACAAGAGGATACCGCTGCAAAAATTCGTCCTGTTACGAAGTGACCTGAGCAAAGAAGTTGACAAAATAGCTGAAATAGAAAAATCTGTAACAAACAGAATTATCACTGTTGCACACCACTATAGAAAATTATTCCGGTTAGCGCTTTCAAGCTTCACAGCTCATCGTCAAATCGGAATTAACAAGCAGACGTAAGACCAAACCCTTCACCCCCCACTGTCAACACACAACAAGCTATAATTCAAATGTCCCTTCCCAACCTCCGAGCCCTGTCACCCCCGTCTGGACAGTTACACACTTTTCAACCACACTCCTTGTGTTTATGTGTTGTGTGTGTGTGTGTGTGTACATTCCTTTTAAACCTAACGTTGCACCGCCTTTCTCATTCACACTTGTGGGCGCGGTCACTCACCCTTATTTTAAAAACATACAATTAGTCCTATGCAATTTAATTCTTAATCTTATCTAGCAGTCCTTTATCTTTTACTTTTCAATTATATTATAAAATATTTCTTCATTATCAAATTTAGTTTTAGTATTCATTAAATTGTCTAACCCTTTTTCTCTTTCTTTCAATATTTCTAACTCCTCCCTAAGGTTCCTTTCAACTGTGTTATTTACTACTTGTACAATTTCATAGTCTTCCAAAGGATTAACAAACTTATGGTTCTCTTCTATGAAATGTCTTGCATATAACGAATTGGTTGTTCTATAACGTTTCCACGTTTGTGGTCAGACAACCTGCATACGAATTTCCGTCCTGTCTCACTTAGGTACACTTTGTTGCAGTCTTTATATTTTAATTTATAAATACCGCTTCTCTATAATGCTGAGATTTTTTCTATGTTTTTATTCCTTATCTTATCAAATACCGTTTCACATTTTTTACTAGCTATATCTACTCCGTATTTATAAAAACATTTTTTTAATTTTTCTAGTATGTGATCCTATGTATGTCAATGACCCTGCATAAATCTTTTGTTCTGGTTCTATTTTAGCTTTTTGTATGTTAATACTTTTCATAAATTTATCCACTATGTTAGTGTTATAGTTATTAGTCCTTAAAATTCCCTTTAAGGAATTGCATAGACAGCTTCAAACTTATATGAACTAACTTAGCACATACGTTCTTTCCAACTGAAATATCTACGACTTTGCTAGCGAGAGTTAAAGCCACTTACGGCATGTTAAATATTGTTCCACATGAGGATGTTACGTCTTACTGGCAGTGCCTTGTACCTTCTATAATTGTAAATAAAGATTTATAAATATTTAATCAAAAATACACCTCATTCAATTTGTTGAGAAACGTTGATAAGTACTAAATACTAAACATTTAAGTACCAGTCATTAGTGAGTCGTCTTCAAAGTCGTTAGCAGTTAATATGTTTCAACATAGCAGGTAATATTTATGTGTCAACTTTATGTGCGTAAGTTAATGGTGCACAGTTGACTGCTAAGGCGACTACCTGGAACTTTGTAATAATTAAGCATGGAAACTTTCATTACAAGGATTACTACAACTCTGAAACCATAATAACTTCTATCTAGTTGTTATTCGAATATACTGAGAATGTAGCAGTGAACTTAATACATTATCCAACTGTACTGAACATTTATAAGAACCTAACGTGTGTGTAACCAGTATCTTGAGTTGTCTCGTGTGAAGCTAACAAAAGATTGTATACAAAAAAAAGTTGTATGATGTAAGTTGTATGAAACTCTATGACATTCTATCAAACGCTCTGCTGTTTACGTAGACTGTTTTGTAGGACGTAACATTGTTAGTTGGGAAACACTGTTATACGTGAAAAGTTCACGGGTTACAGTCAAAGTTGACTCCTGTCTTACCGGTATGAGACATCAACTTTTGTAAAAGTGTTGTGACCGGTTTGAGACGTGTGAAGTAAGACATTAATTCTTTATTTATTCCCGACCTTTGTGTTTGGGGAGTGGGATAATAGACTGTTCTTTGTCGTTATTTGATCTTATTTAGCCGTCCGTAGTTGTTACCTCTGTGTGTGTGTGTGTGTGTGTGTGTGTGTGTGTGTGTGTGTGTGTGTGTGTGTGTGTGTGTGTGTGTGTGTGTGTGTGTGTGTGTGTGTGTGTGTGCGTGAGTGCGTGCGTGCGTGCGTTTCCGTGCAAAATTGAAAGAGTGGATACAACTTTTTGTGTGTCTTCGGTTTTTATAACTAATTCAAACAGAATTACTTAAATATTTCTGAAAATTAACACTAGAATTTCTCAGGGTGACAGAAAATAAAATTGAACTAAATAAATTCAACAATATCGCTTACTTTAATGAAAAATTCGATGCACTTTCAGATACTATATATTTTATGTTTATGAAACGGCAAAGAGAGCCTAGAGTTAATTGCTGTTTATATAGAGCGTCTAACGGTTTGCTGTTAGAGTTAATTGGTAGCTCCAGTAGTGTAGGTTTCTGTTGTTCACTCCAAATTGTATTAGTAAGGTCCTCTGATCTACAAAACTCGTTCATACTTCTACAACTTTCACTTACTTTTTTTTCTTAATGCTTTTCCTGAAGTTAGCGCAAAACGACATGCAGAGGTGGGTTAAAATTTCCTTTAGTTTGATACTAATTTTTACATCTTTTTTAATAAGACTATGGATTTTTAAAATTAAGATTTGACAACGTCTTAGTATCAATTGATACATTTTTAAATTAGTAAACAATATTAAACTTGTGGTTAAAATTCATATCAATTTGACATCGCACATGTATTTCTAAAATTTTTCCAAACTTCTTGTGCTGTTTTAAACCCCGGTGCCCAAATTTTTGACATTTCAAAAATAGAACACTTGATCAAATTGTGTTTAAAATTATTTTTAGTTTGATACCTCCTACGAATTTTTTGATTGTAAAAATTTTTGACCCCTCTTGTATTAGCTTCCTTCGTCTTCTATTGTTAAGGGGATCAATTTCAAAATAATAGGTGTCTGTCAGGTTTAGAAATGGCCATGGATGCCATGTTCTATAAAAATTGGTTGATGCATTCACAGTTGCAGAGAAAAGTTTATGGTTTCAATAGAGACTTAACCCAGAGAAACAGACAGAGAGACAGAAAAACGCAAAACGGTCAAGTCAGAACCAAATCTGGCTTCCCTTGTTCAAAAATATTTGCTCATAATAAACTGAGTGAGTTTTTATATAAGTTCTTCTTAGCCGCACTATTCATGCCTGAACCTATTACGGGCATACAGTGTGATCAACTGTTTTCATATTTAGGAAGAGTGTAGTTATCGTCGTTGTTGGAACAGACATTCGATATGTTTTATCAGTATGAGCCAGCGTAGCAAAGCAGAGCCTCCCATGTATGACGTGTCATGTAGGACTATTATATTTGTAGTTAAATTCATAATATGTAAAGAACATCAACTTAAACGTTTAAACATGTAAAAGTAAACTTACTTATTTCTTTATTGAATTTCTCCTTTCATCTATGTATGAATGTAGGCCTAGATGTAGGTCTCAAAGTAGGCTACACATGTATGTTGCTGGCACATTAATATATTCTGACCTAGTCTATGTTGTACGGTTGACATTTGGATTACCATGTGTCAGACTACGGAAACCTTTCATACATGCGCGCCTGTGTAGATGTGTGTGTAGGCCTATGTGATTGGGCGCAGGCGTTTCATGATTTTAAGTATGTGCTTTTATTTATCAAAGAAACGGCATGTGATAAGTCTGTCTCTTTGTTTTCCCCAATTCCGTTTGCCAAGGCTCTGTGCGACAGCAACGAAAACACTGATAAACGAACTGTCAATATACGAGTCACGCCGGATCCCAAGGGCTACTTAACTTGTTGGCACGTGCCTCCTCAAGCAGGCAGTCCGCTGACTCTGCGAAAGCGCTGTTCTAAAATTTTCTAATAACATCAAAATCCGTTCTACATTTAGATTTTCATTGCATAAAATAGGTAAAGTTAATAATTATTTACGAGACAAATCGCGATGTATACCTTCAGTTAAGCGGTAGTAAAGGTTGTACATCTGTTTGTACACTCAATAACTGGAGCTAAGGATTATTAGGTTAAGAGCACACGTACCCGACTATGCTTACCACGTTACATTCATCAAATTTTAAACCCATTATCTCAGAATGTATAAAAGATATGTCTGCAATTTTAGCACACAGATAAGCAACTATAAGACTAAAAGCGCTACTACAATTATGAAAGTATCTCAATTTACTCATTTTTTATAATTTTGTATTTTTTGGTCTAAATATTTGCATAAAGAAGCATAATTATAATTTTTTTACGCTTGTATTTTCCGATGAAACTGTATAGTTTTAGTACTGTAGATACATTTCCAATAACCGAATAAACATAAAAAAATTCAGTTTGATAGTTTACTTGGATTCTGAAATAATGGGTCATTTATATAAAACAATAGATTTGCAGAAAAACGCAGTTAAAGTTTAAAACAGATTTTCATTGTTTTCCCCGATTTAAAATAGTCCAGTTCCATATTATGTGTGTCCATTTATGCCCGCTTGTTCCTCTAGTTTTTTGTTTAAATTTCTAATTGACTGTCTAACAGCTTCCATCAATTCATCTACTACAGTCTCTGCCTCGAAGTATTCTTTGAAAGTCAATTTTTTCATTATCTTAACCTTATTTGATTCCTAATTTTTGTAAGACTTGACACTAACTTATATCACCTTCATTGAAAGTCGACACGGCATCATGTACACCCAAAACCAAAGTATCCAGTCCAACAAATACATTTTTTGGCAAACTATTCCAAATCAAATGGTTCAGCGAATCGTTTGCATTCTGTGTACTACCACGAAGACATTTTCTTAACAAATTTGGATGACTCAGATCAGCAAAAAATGGATTTATTATAGACATTAGTTGTGAATGTTTGTTGAAATTTCCTTTTTAATAGTAAAAATTGAATTTCTCTGCGATTTGTTATAAGAGACCTCTTATAAGAGTTACAGGTTCGTAAAAATGGTAACTTTATCAGCACTTTTAAAAAACTTTTCTACGATCTCATTGTTTTAAATCATAAAATATTCATTATTAGGCGTATTTACACAAATTTGGTATTAAATTGCCTAGAAAATACGGAAGTTTTTTAAGACAAACAACCAAAAAACGATTTTTTTATTCGATTCGCTGGTTACGAGTGCTCTTAATCACTTACGACAAGTTAACATAAAATTTGATTATACTATGATTGGACGGTTCACAATTTATCACCTCTAATGTTTTCCCAGTCAATTATTTGCGTGTTATTAGTCTACCTTTGCCTAACGTTGAGGTATCTTCCCCTCGAATTCCTTTGTGTCTTTCTTTTTTCCTTTTCCCTATCTTATTTTTTTCTTCTTCTGTAGAGTCTTCTTGTAAGTTTTAGTTGATATTTCAGAATTTGCTTTCCGCTTTGTGTAACTGTGTTCAACAACTCGTCGGACGTTTACATTACACACCTTCTAATCTACGATCTTTTAACCTAACTTTGGATGGTACGAGAACGTTACCAGAAGGATTTGCAAGGATTATTACCATAAAGCCTGAGATTTACTAACAAGTGTAAACCGTCAGAAAAATAAACCACCACCTAACCCACAAAGTTAAACACACTATATAAAACACTATATAAGAAAGAAGAAATGCTACTTGCTATTTTTTTTTTTTTAATTTTTTTTTAATTTTTTTTTTTTTTTTGAAAGAGGGGCCACAAGATAATTAAAACTAGGCCAAAGCCTAGAGAAGCCAAAAATGCGCTGGATCCAGTGAGACGGGACTTGCAATTAAAACTCACAAAATTAACAATCACTTTTTTATTATTATATCTCCTTTAAAATTGTTACCTACAAAAATCAATAAATATGACATTTAGATTCTATGTTCTCCTTAAAAAATATTAATTGAAAAAATTAATTCTCCTTGAAAAATATTAATTAAAAAAAATTAATTCTCCTTGAAAAATATTAATTGAAAAATTAATTCTCCTTAAAAAAATATTAATTGAAATTAATAATTATAATCCATATTCTCCGTTTCAAAATTGTCATTAGAAATTAATAAATATATATAAAACCTATGTTTTATATTTTCTTTTTAGCCCTATATCTAACCCCCCAAAATACACACGAATGTACAATACATATACATGTTCCACAACACAAGACAATTATAACATCTATCTCTTGCCACACCCTTTTCCACGCCATGAGGTACATCATTAACAATTAATAAATATCCATATTAGGTTTTAATACTTAATATGTGTATAACATCTTATGTGTATAACTGATTATGTGGTAACACGAGTGGCCCCAGGACATAATAAATTCAAGAGTTGGCATAGTGCCTGATACTATTAAAAAGTGCTGCCACATTGAGCACTTAGACTTGGAGTAATTATAATTAGAATACAGTGAACACCCCAGTGATCATAATTAATTAAAAGAATTTAAATATTGATAAATTTAGTTAAGTCTTGAAAACAGGAACGTGTCATAAACCTTATAACCTTTTTAAAAGTAATTTGGCCCAAAGGCCGACATGTTCCTAGGCAAGAGAGTGCATAACTCAACCTGTCCCAACAGCATGTTTAACTCTGCATGAAAATGCACCTATACAGGATTAATCTGGTGACCCGACTTAACTACCAAAGAAACTTCTATCCCTATATAATCCAAACTGAATTTAAAAATGAGAAATCAAAACATAAAATGAAAACTAAATTGAACCAGTGAGATTACATGTTGATTGAATGAATTAGTAGCACTAATAAAACCCTTATACTGAAAATAAGAAGGAAATTTACACGTCTGAATGGTGAGCAGCCACAGATACATGTCAACCCCTGGACTCACAATTTATACAACAGATTTATAAAATGTATAAAAGATTCCCCCCCCCCAGTCCACGCACTATTCTGTCCCGTTAACCGGGGACCCAATTAAAATGTTTAAAATTTAAAGTCATTGTTGTAGAGTGACTCTATGTCCACTGGTTCTAGTGGGTTACATCACACTGTGTAAAAGTAAATTGGTTTTTTGTCACCTTATTTTTTCCATGGGTGTGAAGTGGTGTTATTCTGGTCTCATGTTAGTGTGTTGGTGGCCTATCCTCGCTATTCTCCTCCGGCAGATGAAGTTGAGAGAGAGTCTAGATGTTCATGTTCAGGAATGGAGCTGTTCCCCGTCTTCAGCGGAGGACCCGCAGATCTGTAGTAGTTTAGCCTGCCATACATGAAGAAGATGGTAAACTAAAAACTCCTTTCTGTCGGAGGAAAATGTAGACGAAGCGAACGCTTAGTCGGCCAGCCAGAGACAATTTTTAAAAACGCTGTTTCGGCTTTCTGAACTCGCAAACAGTATCCTACACTAGAGTGCAGCACCCATCAAGCGCCGCTCCAATCAAGCGCAGCTAGATTATCACAGCTGCAGATTGATTATCTCAACCGCTAAATACAGTACAGCATTTAACGTCAGCTTTGGCGCTAAATGCCGAATACGCGCCGATCTATTTTAGACTCGGCACAACAATACAGACAATTCGCCAACAACTGTCATGCTAACTGTGCTCTGTATACTAGTATGCGACTGACATTAAACTTTCGCGTTACTGCGTTTCAAACAAAATTCTTATTTTCCTGTTGTTGTTTTCCTTGCATACATTCACATTTAAACACCCTTCTAGCGTATGCGTTCACTTTCTCATACATACGCGCACTCATTCTTCGTTATTCTTTCACCTTCTCTATTATTCTTTCTTTCTACGTCTGATCTGTCCTGTGCTGTAAGATTATAAATCCATACGTAAAAATGCAATAATGATTGAAAATAAGTCAGTTTCGCTGGTTGTAATAACTGTAAACCAACGCTACAGCTGGTAGCTTAATTACTTTACATAGTAAAGAGATAGACCTCAGGACCAGAATGGAAATGTTATTAAATCTGTTACTGCATTTAATTAAGAGTTTTATATAATAATTTAATTAAATCTCGGTTGGTCCTTAATATACACCGTATATTTATGCTGTGGCTTGGTATCTCGGAAGGGGCTTGTCTAGTGCAGTTTGAAGTATTAAGGCGACACCGAAAACCAACTTTGGGCAAATAACGACAATTAAAGTTATTATAAATAAGTATTCAAATATGAAAATAGAGAAACATTTGTATAATAAAAAAATAAAGTATTAAACTTGCATCTGAAAATAAGCAAAACGTCAACATAATAAAAGCCTTTTATTTAAATTGCGATTAATGTCAGAAGGTATTCATCTCCCACTTTCCCACCCTTTCTTCTTCTTCTTCTTCTTCTTCTTCTTCTTCTTCTTCTTCTTCTTCTTCTTCTTCTTCTTCTTCTTCGTATTCGTATTCGTCTTCTTCTTCTTCTTCTTCTTCTTCTTCTTCTTCTTCTTCTTCTTCTTCTTCTTCTTCTTCTTCTTCTTCTTCTTCTTCTTCTTCACCACTTCACGGAGTAAGCACGTTTCCTGTTCTGTATTCACATTATATCTTGTCATCTTGGTCTTAGTCTTCCTCCATCCCTTGTTTTAAAGGGTCCTATATCTATATGCTACTTTAGGTAACCGTATATCCTCCATTTTGTCCAGATGTTGCGACCATTCCAGACGATATTTCTGATTGTATCGTTTATAGACAATACGTTTAGCTCATTCCTAATGTTCTCATTGTGCAAAGACCTCCCCTTTTACAACCCGTTGCTTGTCTTAGGAAGCTCATTTCTGAACTTTGAATTTGGTTTATAATCTTTCTTGTAGGCACCCATGATTCACATCCAAACATTAACACAGGCACTACCGTTGTTTTATAAAACTTAATCCTGGTTTATATTTTGTTTATTGTTTTGTCTTTTTCATCAGATTAAGTTCATTACTTACAATAGGAATGTTTCTTTTACTTTCGTAGTTTATGTTTACTGACACACCATGCACGAATACCCTCGAAATACTAAAAATTTCGTAACATTGGTGAGATACAAGAAAATCAGACATTAAGTAGTATTTGTTTACGTTTCTTGCATCCCAAACTACAAAGTAGAACTTCACACAAAGTTTACTTAAGAAAACTCAATTTTTATTTACTCATAACTGTCTGCATTGTTGCTCCAATGAGATTTGATACCGTGTCAAGTACCTGACGGAACCTCTATGACATTACGTGCTACCGCAGCGCATTCTCGGTTGCATATTGTTGCATATTCCGTCGTATATTAATTGGCGTGTTCAGGAAAATTATTGTGTGTGCATCATGCGATTGTCTCAGCATATCCGTTTAAGTATTTACACGCAAATTCACTGTTACATCGCCGCCGAGCAAAATCGAACACTATGATTACAAGGATATGAAGTTACACGAAAGTTTATTTAAATTTCAGTATTCACCTCCTTAAAGTTTGAAATTTGGGAAGTTAAGTTTTTAAACTTGTTTAACGACAAAAAGATGTACTGAATAAAACAAACGCATTCTGCTATGAAACAAAACTAAGCAACAACGTCATATAATATATACGTGAGAAAACATTAGTCTGAATGTTTGCATCAAGTTAGCGTACGGTGAAGAACTTATGTAGCATTTGTACACTTTTTCAATTTAAGGTGTTTGACTTCTTTAGATCCACCTTATTTCTTCTTCCTTGCCTGGTTGCCTGGTGGTCAGCGTCTAATTCACTCGTCTATATATGGAAAATGGCTTTGCCATGTGCTTTTAAAATTGTTCTTTTGTGTTCCGTCTTGTAGTTTTTAAATAGTCACTGAATATTCCTACATCTCATATGAAATTTATTTTTTAAATTTAATATAGCTTCCACACCAAAAGCAGTACAATTGCCAAGTTACTTAAGAAGTACATTTTTTCTATTAATTTTCAGCAAAAATTTATTTTATATCATATGGGACCAATCATATATACTCGAAAAGTCATAGCAATCATCTTATCTAGCAAAGCATTCAGAACCAACAACACCATCAAAAAACACATCAACGATACAAACAAGGACATAGACAAATACAATAGAACAGGTGTCTACAAATTAAATTCTAATAACTGCAATAGTTTCTACATAGGCCAGACGGGAAGATCTTTTTCATCCCGTTACTCTGAACACTTAAAGGCCCTTTTCAACAACAATATACATTCTGCGTTTGCCACACGCATACACACACATAACCATAGCTACACCAACATAGATACTAATCTTGAAATATTACACCTCTTACCCAAAGGGCGAAAACTCAACACAGCTGAACAGTATGAAATATACAAACACCACACAACACAACCAAACAACATACTAAACGACCAATTGCAATATAAATCACATAAACTTTTCGACACAGTTATACACAAAACAAAAAATTTTACGGATCCCCGCGCCAATCCCCTTCCTCTATACACCACCACCATTATACCTTCCAACCAACAAACGTTACTAGGTGCTGGCAGTCTGTCGCAAAGCTGAAGAAGGCGAACACGACGCCAAAACGCGTTCTACATACAAAACAGACAAGTAAGTTTCACTTGAGAAAGTTTTCAATAATATATAAAGTGTAGTGCAGTGAAAGAAGATGATGAACAAACAAGACAACTGTATTTGTTTTGTTGAAAAATCTTCGAAGTTTATTCAGAAGAGAACGAGTGCTTATAATTCAACATAAGCTTGGTTTAATACGAATTTAGTATACCTTTAAGTTAATTAATAACAACACGAAAGCTCTAAAATATGTTTGGAACTGGTAGCGCTCTTGATGAAATACAATTACATTTTTCTTTTGACATTTCGTTCTACGATGAGCACACATTCTTTACAATGAAGAGAATCAACATATCCAAATGATTCAATTGAGAGTAAAGTTCATACCATTGTTGATCCACATAAAAAATTTTGCGAATTTCTAAACAGCTAACACAATAGCTTTGACAAGAAATAAATAGAGGAATGCTGTATATTTTGACGTTTTTACTTATAGGTATATTTCGAGGAAGTGAAACATGAGGGTGTCGTAGAGACACTGGTGTAGGTCTGTACAGCGAAAAGACAAAAACTGACATAAGATGAAGTCACTAATTACAACTTAATTAGAAACAAACAACAGTTAGAAATCAAAAAGTTTACTCTTATGCAATATTTCAAGTTACACTTGTCGAACCCACAACAATAAATGTTACCTTATTACAGTTTTTCACTAAATAAAAACAATAACAGTAAAACCGTAAATAACAATAGCAATCACACCGAACCACACTGTACTGTCGCTGATTTAAAACTGACTTAGCCGGCCGCTGGAACTTCTGTTTATACCCCGCCGAGACTCGAGGATAATTTTCCATTTTCGAGGAGTCGCGTCGAGAATAAACTGCGCAGTTACAGTCGCCGGAACCCTCGGAAAACTATATCAATGTTCGACTTTGAACTCACTGTGTCGACCCAACGTGGTGGAATAATGGACAAACGTCTGGAACGCGTGTCTCGGTCCAGCTGGAAAGTTGCATAATCACCGCGTGTGAAATGTCACTTAGTTCCGTATGTTTATCTCATGTCTTTTGTTATAACAAATTGTGTATGAATTCAACATTATGAAATAAAAATTATTGAGCTGAGTTGCAAAAAAAGGAAACAGGGAAAATATAAAAAATACTTTAACGTTTTCATCTATATGTAACGCACATAACTCTTTGCGGAGGGTTATGGGTCATCAGTTGTAACCACATTTTTACTGAAGAAATTTGTGTTAGTGGTTGAAATCACAATCAGAATGATCACAGTTGCACACCACTATATAAAAATTATCCCAATTAGCGCTTTCAAGCTTCACAGCCCATCGTCAGATTGGAATAGACAATCTGACGATGTCTATTCCAATCTGACGATGGGCTGTGAAGCTTGAAAGCGCTAATTGAGATAATTTTTATATAGTGGTGTGCAACTGTGATCATTCTGATTCACATTTTTACTGTTTGAAAACGCGGTCATAAAGAAATCTTTACATAGCGTTGTACAAAAAAAGTAATGTGTAGAAAATAGGAAAAACAGACACGGAACTCCTGCTTGCCAAAACATAAAATTCTCCCCGTTCGTTACGTAACATCTCTTGAGTATCAAGGTCAGAGATTGACGGGACCTTGTGTAACGGCGGCCCTACCTGAAGATACAAAATGTCTTATGACTTCCAAGCTCACTAACTACTACCCCAGTGTTGTCTTTTTGTTTGAACAATAAACGGTCATGAAATATTTACTAAAATAACAAAAATCTTGTTGCGACATTCACACAAAATAAATTATATTATCAAATTATAAGTACATCACTACCGACTCAGAACACAAATAGAGTTGTGTTCTGAGTCGATAATGATATACTTATATTTATTTAATCAACGGACACGCTATGGAGAACAAAATCCAAGAATTATATTATCTTTAGTAAAGTATAGTTCACGGTTGCTGTAACAAAGAAATTATCATGTCTAACGTAGTGCATATGATTCTTTAGTTGTATTAAGTTCTTACTTTCAAACTATGTGTTTAAAACTATTGGAAAAGCACTTTTTCAATTAGATTTTTGAAACTCAAATTAGTTTACAACAAATTACGTTTGAATCAATAATAATTGAAAAAACTCTTAGCATGTTTGTGTGTGTGTGTGTGTCTGCGCTCGCGTGTTTTAAAAACTGAAATTAAAATAGGAGGAAACTTTCAGTGAGACTTTTTCCTCTGTCATAACTAATTCAATGAGATTAAACTTCTCAGTAGTTACATTGTAATTTCTCTGGGGGGTTTAAGTAGAAAACTGAACTAAATAAATACAACTGTGTCGCTTTATTGTAATAAAGAATTGTGTTGAATATTCAATTATTACGTCTTCTCCGTTTACACAACGACAAAGAGAGTCTAGAGCTGTTTGAGTTAGAGGGTAACTGCAATAATGTCTTATTACTCTAGTGCAATTATAAAATATGTTTAATTATAAAATCTTTCTTCACTATCTGTCCATTGATGATTCTGATGTGGATTGCTTTTCTCGCAGTACTTCATGACAGGAACATAGTGGTTAATACTGGCATGCAATCTGATATAGGTACACACCTCACTTTGTAAATTCAGTATTACATGCAGCACTGAAAATAATAGAAAAATGCACTAAGTTTTCTAGCTATAGTAGATGAGACAATCACTATACAAATTCGGTTTGAGATTTTAATATGTCGGCTTGAAAACTTTTACCAATTCGTTTAGTTAATACAGTTCGTGTTGCTAATGGCTCACAGTTATTTCTGATGCGATCATCGTGAATGACACAGTAATTAATCTCAGAAACTTTCACTTTGACAAAAAAACGCTACAAATATTTCAAACGACAATAACTCCGACCTAGATGTTATTCAACAATTCCGTGAATGTAGCGGTGAACATAATGAATACACAACAGTACGAGAACGAACACTTCTGATTACCCAACGTGTCTGTAACCGCTGTGTTGAGTTCCCGCATGTGATGCAAACAAAACTTGGACTGTATATTTAATGATGTAAGTTGTACGAAACTTAATGACAGTCTGAAAAACACACTTATTTGTGTAAGTAGAATGTCATACTTGAACGTAACATCGCTGCACTGCTAAATACTCGTACCAAAACTTCACATCTTACAGTCACTCCTGTTTGAGGGGTTTGCGACACCAGCTAATGATCTCAACGTAACAGAAAGTTGCGTTTATTTTTTCTTCGAGTTTGGTTTACAAATATTAGTCCAGTCCCCGGCTTTTACAAGTTAAGGCGTGGTTTTATGGTGGTTGTGGTTTCGTTCCACGGTAATGCTAGACCCCTCCCTCTCCAAAATGTATTTCTTTAGGACTGTGAGTTGGTGATAGGAGCCAAATTGACTATGTAAATGGCAGGATATCTAAATACCTGTCTACATTCCTGTTACATACAGGGGATGTAAATTGCCTGTCTACTGGCAGAAGATCTTAGATGTTATTTTAAAGGGGATTTCCGACCGACGCAGTATATAGTCGGTACACACAACGTATCACCCGAGTCTAACACAGTGCTTACCTAACATAGTTCCATAACACGTAGACTGCAACAGTTTGCTCATTTCAGTATTATCAGTACCCTGTATTAAAGCTGATTAACACTACCTTCTGTCGAACAGTTAACTTTTAATATTTTGAGGCTCTTATTGGATCGTGTCATTATAGGAATTCCTCTAATAGTCTAGTGGCTTACGTTAGCGTAGACGGATGAATATAAAATATTTTGATCGATATTTTATTTCGGTCTTTCAATAAAATGCAGTAGTAAAATGCACAGTTTACAAGTACTAGAAAATTGCATTTTATTTAGTTTCTGTGTTCTGTCTTTTAATATCCGTTCTGTTACGTTCCTTTCCGTTTTATTATTGCATTCAGTTACATCTGTAGGCTTAGTGAGTTTTAAACTTTATTTTATTGTATTATGAAGTTACTTTCTTTAAGAAAAATTCACTGTGTAATTAAAAATATATGTCAGGGTTGGAGAAAGATAAATAAATATGATGGAAATGTAAAAAATGATAGGAAGTAACCTTGATTTTTAAATACAGTAAACATTTAAATTAATTCCCCCCAAAAATGTTGAACTTGCTACAAAAGGTAATGAATTATCTGTGCTCTAGTATGAGAAAGATTATCATTGCAGTGAAAAAGTAGAAGCACCACGTTCTTTGTTTCTTTTTTTTCTTTTAAAAAAATTTATTCTAATAAACGAATTCACTGTGTTAGTCTATAAAGCTATTGTTTCTTAACAACCAGGAAGTAAGTAGTAGAACGGTCATATATAATTTGACCATGTCGTACATGTCGTAAAACATCTTATAGGAGCTGAAACATTTTTAAATAGAGGCTTACATAACACCTAAAGTCTGCGAAAAATTTCTATAAAAAAATAATTTTTAACAGTATTTATCAAACTACTGTTTAACGAATTGTACTTGCTGATATTTTTACACAACTGAGGCACATACAAAACATCAGCAAATCTTCAACCACAGAGTATTCCTGTTCTGACTTGTTATGGTCAGTAACCTTCTCACCTAGTACTTAAATTTATTTTCAAATCCTTAACGCCTTTAACAAATACTTTGTTAAATCCCAATAGAACTGTAAACAATTAGAAATTCCTACATACTTGTGTTTATTGGGCCGATTTAATTGAGACTGTTTCAATGAACGTTCTGTGATACTAATAAGAACACTAACTACAACAACACTAAACATACAACAAGGGTAAATTTTTGACAACATAACATTGTTACGACGGTATCACTGATCGTCGTATGGTACAGTGGAAAGCAAAATATAAGACACCAATTAAGTCACTAATCACCAGTTTAATTATCACAATTAAACAGTTTGTATACAACAAGATAGTCTCTTATAACAAATAAAATAAAAATTTTTCACACGTAATAAAAATGTCAACAAATATATAACACAAATTGTATTACAATTGTCCCGCACAATTATAAAACACATAACACTTTAACACAATACTCCGAAACGCACTGTGTAAATCGCCGGCAATAACTGAACTTAGCGCCGCTGAAGTCTTGTATTTATACACCGCTGAGATAACTAGAACAGTCCGTACTACCCATCAAGAACGCTACTAGAAAACACCAGAACGTAATTGATTTCGGCCTTGACACAGTGTGCGCGGCCGGCGATGTCTAGAAAAGTCTCGCGAACGCATGTTGAGATCACGTACGCACACAACATTACAGCGGGATTCCACTGGAACATCCGAGAAACACGTTGATTGTTCTGTAATGTAACAATATCTTTTTGTCCATGATGTATTCGTCCTGTATGATTAGATAACGCCTGTTATTATTGTGTAGCTATACAGATTTACAATGTTTTAATTAAAATTTATACAAAACGGATTTCAATAGCGTACACTGCACTAATTAAAATTCTAATTCAATTGCACTATCAACATTAAGTTACTTTTCGTTTACCGTCCCTGTGTAACCTAGTTAGATTGGTTGTTTCATTTAACTGAGCTCAGTGACGCGTTCTCTTAAGGTTTTGCGGGTTCACTGACATTGGTAATGGTTGATATATACACATAATTTATTGAAATATATATTTCAATAAACTTCATCATTTCGTAGTTTGAAACACACGCTCCAATTATTATAATCTAACTTCATCTATAATAAATGCAATTTTTCATCCACAACGCCATTTTTAGTCTTTATTATCCACTTTATTTTATTTATGTTACTTAATTATTTGTTATAACTGGATACTTTTGACTTGACGTAACAAATATGACACACACCACGAAACACAACATGTATCACAAAACATTTTTCTCTTTATTAGATTTTTTAATTAATTTTAATGAATAGAATCTTTTATCGGAATTACCAGGACAAATGTATATTTATTTTCCTGGTCTAAAAGTTCAAGTGCAAAAAATTAAATTAATTGCGATTAAATTAAATTAATTAAGTACGTGTGTCTCATATTTACTTATTTTTGTTACACAGTGAGTGCTGATTGCATTTTGAGTTACAAAGTATAGCTGCACCTGACAAAAAGCTTGTTACGTCTCAACAGAATGTTTTGTGGCTGCAGTTCTCTTTCTCCACGTTTAGAAATGTTTAACATGGTTATATAATTCGGTTATCAAAATTTAAAAGAATCCGATCAAATACTGACGATTTACGAAGCCATAAAAGGTCAAAGTTGACTAGTCAACACTCCCTGAGCTGCAGAACTTGCTCGCTATCTGATCGAAACAAAGTTAAAAATCAATAAGTCTGCACTTTTTTATTATTATGAATACAAGAAGCGCTACAAAACATCGACCGTCATGTAATAATATTTAGACAAATAAATAGTAAACTCAGAATTATTTAAAACTTCCGGGCTGAAAGGCCGTGGTCGAATGCTTGATGTTCTGCAGCTAGACGTTTCGGCCACACCACCGGTGGCCATCTTCAGTAGCAAAAATTGTTCTAAATAGGGTGGTATGCCGAACAAGTCGCCCAATGAACTGGGAACAAGCAACTATGGTTCATTGGGCGACTTGTTCGGCATACCACCCTATTTCGAACAATTTTTGCTACTGAAGATGGCCACCGGTGGTGTGGCCGAAACGTCTAGCTGCAGAACATCAAGCATTCGACCACGGCCTTTCAGCCCGGAAGTTTTAAATAATTATAATGACACCGGCCGTGAAAGCCTACGTACTAAAAGTAAACTCAGAGTTCGGTTAAAATAGCCGATAATTTTATATTTAATTATGATTTTTCAATTTTTCAAAATCAAAAATTCGTTCTTATTTTTATCTTTAAAAATTTTTTTAAATCAGTTTTCGTATTAAACATTTTGTATTAATTCCGAACGCAATGATGAGGCTGAGGGACCTACTCTAGTTTCAATGCCAAACATAGCCTTGTAAGGCGATTGCTAAATTTCCAAACGGAACGCTCGGTTTTCCATAAATTTTGTTGTACCTTAGACCCTCCAACTACTCTGTCCTTCAACTAAGACCTGATGATATTCTCACTATCCTGATGATTACCTATCTCAGTAGAGCCCTAGCTTTGCTATGCCCGGGTTTTCCGTGTTTAATTCTGAGCTCGGGCCACACACAACTGATTTCAATCAGACATCACATGACTGACAAAGTATTTTATTGTCGGACTGTAAGATCTATGGGACTCCTATAGTTAAAATATGTCAGTTAAATCGTAACCCACTTCCTCTGCTCTTTTAGTTTTCAACGCAGGGAGCAAAAAAAAAAAATTGTTTGATGATTTTTTAAACCATTGAGTAATCAAAATTGCTGTCTGGTTGTGTCTGAAAATTCATGAGATCAACATGACATCTACTATCCATTTCAGAATGCAGAATATGCTAGGAAACTAATCGGCTTTAGTTCTTCGTTTTTTTTCTGCGATACAACTTACACATAGACGGAAAGAGACTATCATTTCCTTTGTAATATATACAGATATTTTAGATATTTCAGCCAACATTCTGTCACGACTACCAACATTCTGTGTTAGCCACATGACCATCAACGACATGGGATCACATCACATAGTTCTTCAGCTGAGAGATACTACTTTATATTGCCGTTTCCATCACTTCGATCAACAATTTTTACGCCTCCAATTACGCCTCAGATTACAAAATCATTTTATCATTTTTTATTGAAGTGGTGTCTTCCCTTTTGTTTTTTCGCCTCCTCTACCTCTTCCATAACTTTTAATATTTATCTTTATTAAGCAGAGCATAATGAACCGTTTATCGTTTTCACAATTTATATATTTGTGTATATCTCTCTCCTCGCTGCCTTTGACAACTCTGTCTACTAGACAACCCCATCTATGGTGGTAACAAACAAAACACTAAAACGTTCAAATAAAATAAAATGCACTTACTAACAAAACGTAAACATACGCCGACAAACGCGAGACACTGTTGATGAAGTAACGAAAAACTGCTAGCAACGACAGGCTGTGGGAAAGGGCAGAGCAGACGGGAGTTCCCCGGAAGGTTAGAGCAATGTTCATCGTATCTACATAGGCACTCATGTATATCTACATGCATTCTACATAGGCCAGACAGGACGTAGCTTCAAACAAAGATACATTGAACACACAAAGGCACTCCACTCCACTACAGAACCCACCTTTGCAAACCACCTCATTGAAGCAAACCACACATACAAAAACATCGAAAATAACATGGATATTCTACACGTACACACAAAAGGTCGAAAACTAGACACTCTAGAACTATTGGAAATATACAAACACACGAAAACAAATAAAAAACGACATCTTAAACGAACAGACACAATTCAAATCACACGCATTATTCGAACATATCACACCCCACACACACAACACCGATCTTTCGAAAGTCGATACCGTCGCCAAGAACAAGACGGACGGTGCTCCCAACGACAGCCTCTGAAGAAGCTTTTTAAAAGCGAAAACCCGTGCAGGCTATAAGGTAAAACTTTTACGTTTTTACCCGTAAAAAACTTTGTGTTCCGAGTCGGTAGTGAATTAATTATATTTAGTCAAAAAGTTAGTTAACAAAATTACTGCCGCCCCTGCATTTGTAAAGGTGACGGGAGTAGAAGAATAAAAATAATGGCAAAAACAAAAAAAGCACTAACTTATTTAATATTTTTGAGACCATAGTAACCTTTATATTGATTCATGATACCGCTGACGGTTGCCGATTGTGTGGGCATTACTTTGAGGTGTATCATAATAGTGCGAAGCACGCTGCACGTATGATCGTTACGCTGCATCGCTTAAACGGTCTGCGACACAGAATGGCAACAGATGCGATCGGAGAGAGATCGAGAGAAAGAGAGAAATAGACAGACAGAGAAACAGACCGAGAGAGAGAGTGAGAAAGAGAGAGAGAGAGTGAGAGGCGAAAGGGAGGTAAAGTAGCAGACAGATAGTGACAGAGACAGAGCATAGAATGTGGGGTGATGGGCCTTGTAACTTCAAGACCAACTACACAAACAGGGACATCAATTTAACTAACGAGTCAAAGCTTGCCTTATACTCTGTTCAAAGAAAGCAATTTTACCTTTACTTTAATGTTCTGAGTTTAGAAGTTTATAACTTTCACAGTATTTGAAATAGAATGTATATCTATATACCATTGAAATACATGTTCATATCTGTTTCTCTCTAAACAATTTTATGTTTTTATATTTTTTCCTATATTTTTTATATTTTATAATGATTGTTCTTGTATCAGAATAGGAAAAAGTTTGTCTCTTTTATTTTTCTGCATTATATAAAAGTGGAAGACTGAAAAACTAAAAACACTGTAAAGCAGGAAAACTAGCGTATATTTTATTGGTGTGTTTATTTACTTTTACCTCAAATATTGTGAAAGTTCTAAAGACAAGGTTTCTCCTTTCTTTGAACACAGTATAGGCGTTCTACAAAGTGTCTCTACTTATTCGTACCTTGTTCTCCCTAGGGTTTCATATTAACTAATTATTGTTATGTAAACATATTGACTTTCACCTATAAAGCATCAAGCGCGTGCCAACGCCAGCGCTTATATGTGTCTTAAAAATGTACACTGAGAAAGACAATTTTAGTACAGAAGAAACTACTACTAATGATTTACAACGTGGACTGGACATTTAACACAACATTTTGAAACCTTGACTTATACTGATATATTCAAGACTGAAATATTTATTACATTTATTTATTACAAGACAGCAGGAAAAATTACATCTCCACCTCTCTGAAGTTCAGTAGTTGGAGATTATGTTGTTAATAAGTAATTATACAGGTTTCAGTGGCAATGTGACAAAAATAAAAGAGTGGAAACAAACGCAAGACAAGATTCAAAGATTAAAACTTGTAGAATGATATATGTACGTTGCGTGTATGTGGATTTGTTTGAACGTTAACAAAGAATTTAAAAAATCAATAGAACTTACTGATATAGGTTTTCTATAGCTTAACAGGTAGGCTGCAAAGTGAGAACAGAAGACATGAATTACAGAGAGGCGACGAAAGACATACACTTTAACGTAATAAAGGCGTTTATATAAACAACCGATAGACTGCGTTTGCGTCCTGGTCTCTACCTGTTTAATTATGATATGTCTATTCAACAAAATCAATTTTGTTATCTTTTCTTGAGTCACCACTTGTTTCTTTATCTTTATCTGTACTCTTATTAGCGGAAATGAACTAATCCAAACGAAATCCTGAAAATTAATCAAACATTATTGAATCCCATGGAGATAAGAGAATACATGGATTAGAAATTATGGGTTAGAAGCCTACAGAATTAGAAGTTAAATATCAACGACACAAAGTTTACATGACAACAGACCAATACTTAATTTATTACATAGAATCTTTAGGCCTACATAAATGTCTGTAAAGTTTGCTTTTATTCGACTTAATTGAATTCTGCGATTATCATACCGTACACAGTACGTTATCAAGATTCTAAGCAACTTTATGCTAACGCAACAAACTCAGTAATACTTACGTTATGCATAGGTGGCGTGTTGGCGTGTTCTGAAATCGGAATATGTGTGCATCCCATATGCGATAGTTTCTACATACCTGCTTACCTTTAGCACGCAAATTCGGGTGGCAAATACAGATCTGCTAAAAATCCATCATTACGATTTTGTCTAATACATGAATAGATGTAAACTTTACATTTTATGAAGTTTTATTTGATTTTAACAACACTATTCGGTTAAATGGTGATTAAGGTTTGGACAATTGTACAACTGGAACAAGATATATTGAACAAAGTAAATATAAACTACTATGAATTAAAAATAAGTAACAATACCTAACTATCATATGTAGAGTGGCCAATAATTCATCTGAATGCAACCATGAAGTTAGTATATGGTGAATAACCCATGCAGCATCTTACATATTTTATCCAACCAATGCAGCACCTTAATTTTAGGTGTACAAAGCTTTGTCATTGTGGAGTGTATTTGGTGAAACAATTATCAGCTTAGATTATAAAAGACAATGTTTTGTTCATTACTATCACATGATTCTCTGCAGGTACTGACTAAAACTTCAGCTTCTACTTTAATATACATAAGGTATAGAATATTTTGAAGTTATCGAATCTAAAATATTAATTTATAAATTTGAGTAAACGTAAAAATACAAATTATAAATAAAACAAACTTCTTTAAATGAAAAGACAATCAATTTGAGTAACCGTTGACAGTTGATACCGTGTAAAATCAGCAAGCAGAAACACAACAATTACAACCAGTTCTCACAAAAAACAAAGTAGACATCAATACAATTCTCAATGTTGTTGCTGGTAGTTGCTTAGAGAATTGCGCATAAACAAGCTGTCGTTTACTATCACTGTTATTCACTTCATTGTTTTCATTGGTCCAGTGGTCAATGAGAAGAACTGTGGATCACTAGTCGCCTACACTTGTAGCGACTTTCAGATGCAAATAGATTTGTTCAGGGTCAGTAAAAAATACAGAAAGTAACCATACTACATAACATAGATAGAAAATGATAGTAGGAACTGAGTGGCGATGGATCAGTAAATAAACTTTATTAATTTATGGATATTAACAAAATATAGTATAACAACACAAACATTGATATATAATTTAATTAGTGTAGCCCCACGTTCAGGGCCAATTTATATAACATAACAAATTATATAATGTATTGACTTCATGGGTGTAATCGTAATAAGAAGATGATACGTTATTTAAGTTTGAAATTGTTTCATTATTTATTTTTTTATTAAACAAAATTTTTCATTTCGCATATAGAAATACTACTCATTATTATATCGTTTGTACGACTCCTTCGTTCACAACTTATAGCTAACAATTTACATACACAGGTTATACATAAATCTTATTATCTAATTTTAATTAATTGAATATTCATTTTGCTCTCGGCTTACTCATTGTGTGATAATCTTTTTGCAATTTCTGATTAATTTACTTTATTAATGAAGTTGCTTGTATTCCAATTTCTTTAATATTAATTAGTTTTAAAACTTTCTACTGCATATGCATTCTCCTTTATCAACCAAGACTTTATTAATTACGTTAACTTAAAAAACCAAATATTTCTCCTCTATTCCTAAATTTTATACAAGAGATATTATTGTAAATTTTACTCTGATTTTATATTTATGTATAATTAGTTATTTTAATACAGGTTGAATGTTTTGCGTTATAACTTTAATTAGTGTCTTCCAAATGTCTGTAATTACATTGGTTTTTCATCACCTCGTTTTACGTGATTAATCATCCGTCCGTCCTCCTTTGGTCCTCAGTCTGCGTACTCCGTGTCCTCTTGGTCCTCTGGTCGGATTCTACTGCATGTACGGTTTACGAGTCGTCACGCCTCACATCATATGCTGCGCGTGTGTCCATAGATCTCCTTGTATGTGCTCTGCTGCTCTGGTTGGACTTCAGTTTGTCCTGTGCCTCTTACTATAGATTTAAAATAGCGTCGCCGACTGACATAGCCTCCTGTGGCAACGGTTGAATCGAGAAGAAGAAACTTTATTAGCGCGACCTGGTATTTATAGTCAGGTCGTGCAAAAACTCATGTCTGAACAATTTTTAACTTGTCAGATTTTGTCGAAGCGTCACTTCCCTCACTCTGGTTCAATTAACTATTTTCGCCTATCTTCGCGAATTACGAAGTTTGTTTCACATCACTCGATGCTCAATCGATCACTAATTTTTATATGTTTACTATACGTAAATTACACTTCTTTTGTAATTACAAAAAGAGCTATTCACTTTTTGCGAATAGTAATTGCACTTTTCGTAACATCGGCACGGTCTTTTAACCCTTTGTTCACCTTTAATTTCTATACACTTTGGTGTCTTTTGTTTTACCCTATCGTACATATTTTCCTTATAATTAAAATAAAATATAAAATTATTCTACTTGAAAAGGGTTGGTTACATTTCAGGAACGGACAGCTTCACACACACAAACAAACTACGCGTGTACACTACGCTAGCGACAGGTGCGTCGGTGCGTCGGGAATGCGTGTCCATGCATGAATTCTGCGCTCCTTGTTTTTTTAACTACGATACAGTTTATGCAATCTGAATCATGTTTATTAATTCATATTTATTTATTTTTATTATTTATTTCATTTATTTTGGCAATGCACAGTACCGTTAATGGTTGTACCGTTGCAATAGTTAATTACGGGCAAAAATTTGGAGATCAACATCATACAGTCACAAGCGGAAGTATGTATATCCGCCACTGACACCCAGTTTGTTATAGAAACCTGAGAACTGAATGTAAAAACGAAGCACAGTCAATTATAAAGGAAGAAATCTGATTTATTGAAAATGGTTGCTTGCTATGGCTTACAGAGTTAAGAAGTAGTATTATCATTAGTTCAAAAACGACCATCCAACGAGTAAATACCCCACTAAACAACAAGACTGGCTTTCAACTGTACCAAGAGGAGCCCTTATGGACCCAATTATTGATAAATGGATAAGAACTGTGTTTAAAATTAGAGAACTTTTATAAAATTTCATAGCACCTGTGGGTTGAACAAGGCAAGTAATGTAACGAAAACTTTAGTGAACATACTTAAATTGAAATAAAAAAGTGTAGATAAGATTTAAATTTCATGTTAAGTCAGAATAAGAAAGTCCTTTCATCTGGACGAAGTCAATAAATAAGAAGAAATTCGTAAACAGATATGGTGAAAAGGCAACTGATTGCGGCAGAAAAAAGGCCAAGAAGTTGAATAAACTTCAGTAAAATTTTCAGATACGTTAAATAATAAATAATAAATTAAACATAAATAAAACGGATAATTAATGATTTACGTGTTATATGTTTTAAATTGTTTAATACTTGGATTGATTGAAGAGACCGGTGAAGCATTAGTGCACCAGATTACGCGCTACGGGGCGAGAATGGTGGAGGAATCTGCGCGTGATACCTAACGTGTACTTCTGGTTTCTGGTATGTTTTGTGATAACTGTATTTAGTGTGTGTGTGTGTGTGTGTGTGTGTGTGTACGCACGCGCGCGCGCGTTTAAATGTCTGAGAAGGTCTACATAGCGCGAAAAAATTTAACCAGCATGAAAAGGATTTAACCAGCACGAAAAAGAGAGATTGGAAATGATGATTAGAAGCCCCATGGACGCAAATCCTAGAGTAAAATTTACAGTAAAAACGGCATACGTTGAGGTAATAAACCTAATCAATAAATTTATTCTCAAATATTATTTCTCTAAAATATTTATATTTCAGAATTTTATGTACAAGGAAACCAGGTAGTTTTCTCCTAATAAAGTTGTGCCTAAGCTGACATTCACTCATGTGTTTGTGTTGAATGTAGACGAAACATAATATCATATGTCATTAGCCAATGAGTTGCGAGTTGCATTTATACGTCCGACACAAGTGTAATTTGTTTTCATTTGGCCAAACCACAAATTAATATTAATGTGTCACGTCATTTTCGCTCTATACGTATGGATATGTATGACAACCACTCTCTTGTACCATACCATGTGTACAGTGAGGTAATTATAATAAATGTACTCTCCAGTAATTCTGTGTTGAATAAATAATGTAATATATTGCGAATTATTTATGCGCATTGTCGCCCAATACATTGCGGATTTGACGGAGAGAGCTCTGGGTTAACAAAAAAATCACACTCCGGTTTATACACGAGCAATCAACACGCATGAATATGTGTATGCATTGTTGAGTTCTTTGGTAGGATATGCAATAGATTCGTACAGTAATATTAATGTATATATGTGGAAAAACATTTTTTCTTCAATCTGTGAACTAGTTTCCACTCTTACCAATTTTACTGTTGGCAGATTTTTATGTTATACTTCACATAAGTAGCAATTAAATCCAGCTTCCCGTAGACTGCTTAGTATTTCGTCGAAGTCTGTTCCCGGTTTTCCCTTTAATCTAAATCCCGTTTTTCAAAGAACGTAGATTTTCACGGCCGGTATTTGACTGAAGAGCAACAGCCGTGGACCAACATTATTAAAATTATGGTTGCTGTCTAAAATGTTGTCCATGGTAACAACACCGTTAACATAAACTATATACAAAACTGAACAGAAACAGACTTTCCGGCCTTGCCTATGACATTTTCCTTTAGTATGGCGGGAAAGAAGTAGGAAGTCCCGCAAGAACCTGGATCCTTTAAAACGCACTGTTATTAATAAATTTTTAGAAGCACAAAGATCGTATTAAAATAACCCATTCTGATTGGATCGCGTTGGGCCTCTAGTTAAAGTCATTGCATCCCATACACCGCCAAAATCACCTTAGGCGCCAACGCTAAGGTTACTGTAGCAACAGTATCATTACAACATGAACACAGCCGACTCATTTACGTTGATTTGCAAATGTCTCTAAGTAAATTGTTAGCTTATAATTTTCAATACCTTTTCTATTGCCTATGCCAGAATAATACAACACTACCAAACCATTAAACTATTTATAAATATTAAAAGTTTAGGTAGTAACTGAAAATGTGTCTGTATTCTCTTCTTCAAGGCTTTTCTGTGTATAAGTAAGATTTATAATAGTAAGTTCACTGTGGAAGGATATTTTATTTAAATCTTAATAAATAGGAGATAGCTTCTAAAGTAAATTTAATTTACTTTTGATTTAATAAGTAAAACGTTGTTTTTTTCTTTGTATTTGTAGCAAGTAAGACTGTGAGAGAGAGGGGGAGAGAGAGAGTTACATGGGATGATGGACAGGTTAAACGAAAAGCAAAGTTAAGTTTGCAGAAGCTCTTCTACTTTTATAACGACTTATTCAAACGGTATTCGTTAAATCTCACGACAGCTCTACAGTCGTTAAACTGTTATCCTTTAGAGTGACAAACAAAAAAGTAAACACATTAAATTAGCCCAACTGTCTTGTAATATTTGTTTTAATACTGAATTTGTGATTTGTTAATTTACTTTGCCTAATGCATATACTTACTGGATACCGTCTCTATAGCAAACTAAAGAAAATAATGAAATACCGTCATAACACTAACATTAGAATTATAATGTGCACAGTTTTATTGTCATCTTTATCTTCATCACCATACTGTATTCTGCCGTGCAACAGGCCTCAGACACCAATGTTGTCTTCATCCATATATATCCGTCTTGAGTTTTATCCCTTTGTTTAACAGCCACATTATAAGACACACAAAAACCTCAGTCTTCTTTTCCCGTTGCTTTCATTGTTCTCTCATAAACAGTTTTTAGCAATTATTTCGCCAAATCCAGTTTCCCTTTTTCTTTTTTCTAACCCGTAGAATGTTCTGCCTTTTTGAATTTCTTGAGCACCTCTTCATTACTTTTCCACCCACCATACTCCTTCCACTCAAATTCCTAGGGCTAAAGTAAAGATACGTTGTGATAATAAAATTAAAAGCCTTATGGCTCTTAACTGTGTATCTTATTGTTGTAGGAATAATAAAAATGACAGTTGAGTTGATAATTGTAGGTCAATAACAGTGTGCATGTAAGTCACCTGTTTTTTAAAGTGCTAAAATAATGTGTGTAGATGAACAATATTTCTAACACTTATATCAATGTAGTAATGTGTTTTATACTTTTAAAAATAGATTAATAAAATTTTTGTTTATAATTTTACAGTGTTATAAAAATGTAAATTTTCTATATTTACTCTCCAAAAGCCTGCTTGAAAATGTGTGTCAATGGCGACGATAATGTAATAAAATACAAGGAAAAATCTATGTCCATAATTAATGGATTACTGTAAATTAAAGGATATCAACAAGCATGCCAAAAAATTAAATTTCTGAAATATGACAACTGCAAAAAAGTAGAACAGAAAACATGGTGGTGTTACAGACACGGAATTCTTTCAAAAGGTGTACACAAAAATCTAGAGGAGAGAACGTACTCAATAATTTCTGATCATGTGTAACCAATTAGTGTATAATAATAATAAAACAAGAAGGTTTTGGCGGGTGAGTATAGTTCTTTTTTACACAATATTCTTAAACGTGTTGCCAAATTGCATCTTTAAAAAGTATAAACTGTTAATGTCTGATTTTGTAAATGCTCGTGGTCTTGATTTCGCCGGCTTTGAAAGGACAGAAGTAAGGGCACTCAAGTTTTTAACATACTTCTCTCGCTTAACAGAAGTCAACAGCCATTATCAATACGTTTGTTGTAACATGTTTCCAATTGTCTTAAAAGAAAAGTGGTAAATCAGTTTTAAGAGCATGTTATTCTCACAATATCAAAAAGCGTTGCCTATATTGAAACTGATGTCTGTGTTTGCCTAATGATACTACACAAGCAGTTTTATACGTGACTGAAAACTATGTTTGAGAAAATGCACAAAAGCGTTAAATAGAGTAGGTACAAGACAGTGAATATATTTAGTTGATTAGTATAGACTACGCTTCTCTGCACGAGTCGCTTCTTCACGCCTTTCTTTATGAACACACTTTCACCACATAATGCAAACGCACATTATTACAATATGTAAGAGAAATAGTGTAACGTAACGATATATCGGCATTTGAAATACATTTTTTAACTGAACAATATATTTTTTTAAAACGTAAACCCACTACAAAAATGTGTAAATTATAGACCAGTCTATTTTAAATTGTTTGAAAAAAGTGTCAAGGCAAAAATGATAAAAAAATTCAAAAATATCAAAATATTTATTTACGAAAATGGTTTAAAAAAAAATAAAATACGTAAAAATTTACAGAATTCATAAGATTTATTGCATTCATATAGCTAAGGAAAACAAAAAGAAGACTGGTGAGGTGACGGTGGTATCGGCCCTTACCTGTGACTCTGAGGATAAAAATTAGATTGACATGTTAAAGTAATACCAACCGCGATAGAAATGGATTCCCGAGAAAAAGTTCTGAAACTGCAAAATAGAACAGAAAGCTAATTAAAAAATAAGAAGCATTATGAAAATAAGAGAGACTTTGGTAGAACAAATTGAGAGATAAGGGTTACAACAGTTTGAACTACACTGAAAATGACAAAAGGTCTGCAAAAATATTCTAGTGGAACTACCAGAACGAGAAAAAAGAGAGAGATGTCAGGGTGATGACTGGATCCAATTTTGAGAAATTTCCCTTTCCAACTTGAAAAATTTATTCTGGCTTAATGACAAAATATTTCGGGATAAAAATTAATATGGAAATTCGTCTATTGGAATACTATATTCAACAATTTTTTTATAAAGAAAAAAGTCATTATATCACTAACGGAAATCTGAAAATGCACTTTGCAAGTTTGAATTTTTTTGTAGGTTAGGTTGCCTTTAAAGAAATGCACGACTAACAAACATCGATAGGAAATGTTTCGATGAACACACTGGTATTTTTCTTTTTCTGATTTGGTGAAGTTACCATTGGAAAAATTGAGGAAAACTTTAGTGACTCGCGCTCCGCTGTTTGCCGGAAGGGAAAAGTCGGAGGAAATCGGGGAAAATGGGGGGTGCGAAGTCTGGAACTTGGATAAACCTTTAAGTAAACACTAAACATATCGTTTAAAGAAAATCAGCTCAAAAGATGCTGTTTCTGGAAATTTGCCATTTTTGCCCTTTTTTTCGATAGTCTTACTTGGCTAAAATAAAAATGTAATAAAAAATGTATGTAATTGTTTCCAAAGACAAAAACAATTTTGTAGGTGGGAAGAACTCTATAGTAAAAATAAATGTATTGCATGCATAGTGATCTTAGTAGAGTGGGATAAATTACTGAGCGCCAAACATATCATTAAAATATACATACGATATGTCACTGTAATAATACATATGAACTCAGTGACTGTGGCGCTTAGAAAACGTTACTGCCATTCAACGTGCATAAATGTTGCATCTCCTCGTTATTTAGTTTTCCTATGTTGTAGGAATGTTCAGCCCATTCTCTACGATGTAGAGCGAATCTAAATTATCGGCGAAATAAAAACAATGATAACAAAGCAAACGCTACAGCCCTACAATTTTTGCTAGTTTGAATTACGGTATGGGCTAAGCATTATCTACTATATAATAATGTCTATACGGAAATTTAATGGCTACTCCATACAACATTATCGCCCACAGCGTATTAGTAAAGATAATAATTAACACATGTAACTTTCATAGTACGCAATTTATTTTGTTCCTTTGTAGATCTGGTGATTTCTCACAACATAACTACATAAGATCTCATATAGCTTATTTTTAATTTGTTTCTTCTAGTTGGTAAAACTTTAATCCCCTTATCACAGTTACACGACAAAGTGATGGATGTATGCGCTCACTGAAAGAGACAAAGGATAAAGACTAGAGAGGGTGAGCAAGGGAATTGTGTGTGTGTGTATCTGTGTGTGCGCATGCGTACGTACGTGTATTTCTATTGACTACATTTCTTTAGACTGATATCCACTCATATGTTATTGTAGCGAGTGTAAACCTTACAAAAAAGCATTGGGTCTATTGTCAATGGTATATTTCTTAGGAGCGTTGTTGCCACCTCGTATTTTACTACACCCTCACTTGTTTATTCATTAGTTATGAATAATGAGTAATATCAATTCAATACATAATCTTATGCATAAGGTAGGGTGACAATGTACTATAAAGTAATTGCAGCTTGTCAGCGTGAATGAAGCCGAGCCGTGTCGTTGCGTTAGCATATTGCTGTCAGTGTAGGATAACTTTGTGTAAGTCATAGTCTACAAGAATACGAGGTGTCCGCAACGCAGCTAAAAAAGGCGGCGATAAAAGAGCTATTAAATTTGATGTGAGTTGCTTTGATAACTGTCGTTAACTGTTTCAGCGATTAAAAAATAAACACGTGTCTGTTTCATTGTTAAATGATTATACACACGCGCGCGTTTCAACTTACGGACAACTAACGCTCACTGCTTCGTCTGAATGTGTTCGTTCATTGCTGCGCGCATAATGTAAGAGGGAGAGTGGGAGAGAGAGAGAGATAGAGAGAGAGTGTGTGTGTGAGTGAGTGAGTGAGTGGGTGAGAAAGATGGTGAGGGATGGAGGGATGGAGGGAAGGAGAAGGTGAAGAGTGAAAAAGTGAGGGTGGAGTGTATGGGAGGCGCGCTCAGTGTGTCGACCAAAATACAGTAATGGAGTTACGATTGTCATTACGGTAGTACATAAACTCAATGTTTTTTTTACTTCCATATTCCTTAAGGAATGGAAATATGGTGATGGCAAAAAAATTCGTGTTCGAGATTATTGCAGATTCTGATTGTACTACACTCAAAACATGAAAAAAAGTCGTTTTCCGAAAAGTATCTGTGTGTGTGTCTGTCTGTGTGTCTGTGTGTAGATTTTTTTCTATGGCAAACGATAACTGCCGCAAATTCAAACAGAATCAAATAATTTTTTGCATACAGCCCTGATTTGTAGAGTACTCACGGCCTATTGTTTTTGGTGAAGATTGGTTGAGGGAAAGGGGTAGTTTACCTGCAAAGGTTTTTTTTATAAAGGGAAATTTTTTTTGGCAAACGATAACAGCCGCAAATTCAAACAGAATTAAATAATGTTTCGTATACAGCCCTGAATTGTAGAGTTCTCAAGACGTATTGTTTTTGGTGAAGATTGGTTAAGGGAAAGGGGTAGTTTACCGGTAACGTTTTATGTTTTAACAAGGGTATTTCCTATGGCACACGATAACAGCCGCAAATTCAAACAGAATCAAAAGATTATTTGCATACAGCACTAAATTGTGGAGTTCTCAAGACCTATTGTTTTTTGTGAAGATCGGTTGAGGGAAAGGGGTAGTTTACCAGCAACATTTTTTAACAAGGGTATTTCTTATGGCAAACGATAACAGCCGCAAATTCAAACAGAATCAAATAATTTTTTGCATACGTCCCTGAATTGTAGAGGTCTCAAGGACTTTCGATTTTGGTGAAGATCGGTTAAGGGGAAGGGGTAGTTTACCAGCAACCTTTTACGTTTTAACAAGAGTCAAGTACTTCAAAATTTATTTAAACTTTTTGAAACAATGGTAATTGTTAAAAATAAAATAATTTTGTTGCCAGGCAATAAAATTATAATTTTTTCATTTTAATGAAATATAATATTTTTCATTTAATACAGCAATAAAAAGGCAGGTAAGACACACACACACACACACACACACACACACACACACACATAATTCACGTTATTTCTGGCCTCACTCATGTTTATTTTCTTACGTTTGCACGCTTTTTAAATTGAAAGTGCCGAAACCCACACCAACATAACGCGTGCAAGCCGAAAAAATGGACATCAATTTGCTTACTGGCGAAGCTAGTAGTTAATGAATGGGTAGGCAAAAATCTTATCTTAAATTTTTTTTAAGGAATCACTAAAAGGACGGTGGTTCAAATCGGACGCTGAGGTAGAGTTTGCTGTAACCGAATGGTTCCACAAACAGCCGTAAGAATTTTACTAGCAGGGAATCTACAGGTTAGCGCAACAGTGGAACTCATGTCTTAATGTTATTGCAGACTTCTTTTAAAATCGTTGAATAAAAAATGCTTTACAGCTCTATACGTGTTTCTATTGAACAATCCTTGTATTAGTCATTCACAATAATACAACTGATTGAACTTCAAATTTTTAAACTTGATTAGTTTCTATATATATGTTTAATGTTACAAATAATTCAAATAACAATCTTGATCATCTGTTAGTTCAGCGGAATAACAGTGACACTTTTAATAACCGCATAAAATAAACACTTAGAAACAACACAGGCGCTTTAACTTAACTGTTTGACCACAGAAGTGAGGCATGCCTCAACCCTCTTTGTGTACAGTGCGGGACAATCCCCCCTCCCTACACTTCCCTATCACACCACTACATTGCTTACATACGATGTATACAAAAAACGCTGAGGCAAGTTCAGGTTGCCTCATTCGCTTTAAACCAACTATGCCGAATCTCACCTGTCACCATCTAGCGGTCGCTCAATAAAGCACGTTTCGGTTTAATAAATTTGACAGTCGCAGTAACAATGTATAATCTTTACGTTATGTAGTTCATACGTATTTATAATTTTTATTCTACAGAATTTTTTAGGGTAGGCATTGACTCAATTGCCTCCATGTAACTTCGCCACTGATATATATGTGTACAACGTTATCGGCAACAAAGAAGTAGTTTTTGTTAAAATTCCTTCCCGGGATATTTGGCCGTAGTCCAATGTTTTCTACAAAACCAGACATTTCGGCAATGCCATCGACTTCCATCATCAGTGAAAATCGAGTGCGATAAGGTGAGGTGGTATACGTTAGTGACCACAGTACTGTGGTTAAGGCTGAAGCAGTAAGTAGAAAGAAGTAGTTTCTATGGTAATATTTCATTTCGAAAATGATTTTAAATATAAATCTTAGAATATGGAAGTCATGTAGGGTTCTCCATACCGATATTTTTATAAAGTTTGTACAAATTATAGGCTTGGATTCCTAAAGCAGACGTTTGAATAGTAACACATTCACAATTGTTTTGCACAGAAGGTCTAAACAATAAACTATTGTACTTGAATTTTCTAAACTGGTCTCTATCGTGAGATGTGAATAGGGTAACACGAGACAGATTAGTACCTTAGAAACAATTAATTTGAAGTAGCGTCTTTTTTACTTCCATATTCCTTAAGGAATGGAAGTATGGTGATGGCAAAAAAAATCGTGTTCGAGATTATTGCAGATTCTGATTCTACTACACTCAAAACATGAAAAAAAGTCGTTTTCCGAAAAGTGTCTGTGTGTGTGTCTGTCTGTAGATTTTTTTTTTGGCAAACGATAACTGCTGCAAATTCAAACAGAATCAAATAATTTTTGCATACAGCTCTGATTTGTAGAGTACTCACGACCTATTGTTTTTGGTGAATATCGGTTGAGGGAAAGGGGTAGTTTACCTGCAACAGTTTTTTTTTATCAAGGGAAATTTTTTTTTTGGCAAACGATAACAGCCGCAAATTCAAACAGAATCAAATAATGTTTCGCATACAGCCCTCAATTGTAGAGTTCTCAAGACCTATTGTTTTTGGTGAAGATCGGTTAAGGGAAAGGGGTAGTTTACCTGTAACGTTTTATGTTTTAACAAGGGTATTTCCTATGGCAAACGATAACAGCCGCAAATTCAAACAGAATCAAAAGATTATTTGCATACAGCTCTAAATTGTAGAGTGCTCGAGACCTGTTGTTTTTGGTGAAGATCGGTTTAGGGAAAGGGGTAGTTTACCTACAACGTTTTTTAACAAGGGTATTTTTTATGGCAAACGATAACAGCCGCAAATTCAAACAGAATCAAATAATTTTCTGCATACAGCCCCGATTTGTAGAGTACTCAAGACGTATTGTTTTTGGTGAAGATCGGTTAAGGGGAAGGGGTAGTTTACCTGCAACGTTTTTTATCAAGCGTATTTTCTATGGCAAACGATAACAGCCGCAAGTTCGAACAGAATCAAATAATATTTTGCATACGTCCCTGAATTGTAGAGGTCTCAAGGACCTTCGATTTTGGTGAAGATCGGTTAAGGGGAAGGGGTAGTTTACCTTCAACCTTTTACGTTTTAACAAGAGTAAAGTACTTAAAATTTTATTTAAACTTTTTGAAACAATGGTAATTGTTAAAAATAAAATAATTTTGTTGCCAGGCAATAAAATTATAATTTTTTCATTTATGTATTTTTTTCTCAGTTATGTACTGTTTACGTTTCCATTTTATTATTATGACTACCGCAATGAAAAGGCAGGGAAGACACACGCGCGCGCGCGCGCACACACACACACACACACACAATTCGCGTTATTTCTGGCTTCATTCATGTTTATTTTCTTACATTTGCACGGTTTTTAAATGGAAAGTGCCGAACCCATACCAACATAACAAATGCAAGCCGAAAAGTGTCCAGCACCACAGTACTGTGGTTAAGGCTGAAGCAGTAAGTAGAAAGAAGTAGTTTCTACGGTAATATTTCATTTCGAAAATGATTTTAAATATAAATCTTAGAATATGGAATTCATGTATGGTTCTCCATACCGCTTTTTTATAATTCGTAATTTGAGCTGTGGAAAATATTTTTTGGGAAACTCCCGTACTCTAATTTTTATACATGTTAGGTCATATTCTTCTGCTAGACACTATTTACTGTAGATTTATTTGTAATATTGTACATTCGTGAACTGTAGATATAACTAGCTTAACTAGCTTTTGTTTTCTAATTCTTGCTATTTTTAAAATAACAGTAGAAAAGAACCTTTGTCGATAACAAGCGTGCTATGGAAATGCTATAGAAAGAGATTTGAAATGTATGATTATAGGCAATTATAAATAGAGATACTATGCAAATGACTACTTTTCTTTCAGTAACTAAACGAATCAATAAAGTAGTCGCCATTTTCCAGTTCATTCTGTTCATATATGAGGTCACTGAGAAAATAATCTTATAATTTATATTAAGCTTATGTAAAGGATGCATAGTACAAAGGATATCTGTTGGAGAATTCATATAAGAATATCTGATGGGAAATATTCAGTTGAGTATTGGTAACGTTATGAAATATTCAACACCACGCATTGTCGGTTGTTCACAATGTACGCGTAATGCCTACAGCTACAAGTATGTGTCCTGATGGCTATGTGAATAGATACGAACTACACGTTTTGAGAGGTACTATCCGCTATTTAAAGTCGTTCGTACAATTGACCTATAAAATATATATTTGTGCACAAGTAGAGTAGGTTATTTATTTTGACTGTTACATTGACAATAGTTGTTCGCTATCTTTCTATGATACACAATAATATTTGTCCGAAAAGTGACTGACTTGTTTGGTCGATTTCTCAAGTACACAGTGCTTACGCGTTTGGCCCAACTACTTTTAAATCTATTTTCTTACGGACATGGTGTGAATGGTGATTTTAAAACCGATAAATAAATAAGTAAAAAAAATCTCTAGAGTAATAAAAATTACAATTTTCATTAAGACGCTTGAAAAAAGTTTTAACATTCCTGTCTCACTTATTGCCATAGGCTATAAATATGTCTCGTACGAGCTTTATACAACAGACAATAAAAAATTTAACACTTCGCACTTCCACTAATGTCGCATTTAAGTCGCTGGATAACTATTGGGTCTACTAGACTGCTGTTTCACGCAACTAGGTTTTAGTCGCTGTTAACACAAACAAGACCGTAAACACTGAGCATTTGGAATATTTTATTGGGCCCTTCAGGAACACTTGATAGTATACTAAGAGTCTTGATTTTAAATGAACTAGTAGATCTTTTATTTTACGCATTCTATGGTTGATTATAAGGAAAAGTTACACGACTCATGTTACCACTTAATAATACTCAACCCAAAAATTAGTAATTTTTATTGTATTTCTTTCTCCACTCTCGATGTACTTGATGATTTCGAGATTTGAGCCATTTGTATAAAGTTTCCTGTTTTTGTAAAGGTTGTGACGGCAGCGGTATGCGAACATCTGCTCTCCGGTACCAGCGGTGGACGAGGCGAGCCAATCCGGCATCAGCAGCCTCGGAGACGTGACCAACTTCGTGTTCGGAGCTAGCGATCCCGGTTAGTTAATAAAACCCGGGCCGGCAGAAAATTTTACGCACTCTTCATCGCCACGCCATCGGACGCACTTCATCTCCTCTCCTCTCTCGGACGACATCGGCGCGGAGTCAGCCGGAAGGAACGGCCGAAGAATAGAACCGGCGTTCTTGCGTCTTCGCCCTCCAGTTCCGCGCCAGCGATGGATTTCGCTGGGCCGGCAGCCGACTCTACAACCGGTGCCGGAAGAAGAGGAGGACTGCAGTACGCCACGAACAACGGGCGCAGCCGCCGAACATCTCAGCGCGGCACTACCAACATCACCGTTCTCGCCACTCGGTCCTTTTTAGGGCCACCAAAGTAACTAGAGTGTACGATTGGCGCCATTTGTCATGCGGCAAGCCTTTTGTCCGGTGACAAGGTTTAGAGGGCCTATTTCTAAATAGGCAAAAAGGTTTTCTAACATAATAGGTAATAGAAGAGTTTTATAAGAAGTCACACGGCGGATTATTGAAGGTAAATTAATTTATTAATTCGATTAAGTGACTTGGATACCAGATTAAACATGAATATTAATAAATAGTTTTTGGACACCATAATTTTCATATAACACTGGATAGGCCTACTATATAAATATAAATATTAAAATCCTTCTTTTCTTTATCCTTTTCTTTCTAGAAGAAAGGGGACTCATTGTAAGTTTTCCACACATGTTACGTGTACCACGCTTACTTTGGTAAAAGATGCTTTCTAATTTCTGGAATCCAAATGTGTGTAAGGTTGCTTCTAGCTTGGATCACACATTTCCTACATGTAACAGGCTTTGTGCAACAGGCCATCTGCCAAGACGTAACAGGCGCCTTTTACTCCGTGATATTGTTTTCATTATAGGATACATCACCATTCATTTCAAAAAATACGAACAGAATACATTGAACTTCAATGAAAAGAAAACACACCTAGACTAAGAACCAATGTTTTTTGGAAATCCACTAAGTGTCTGTGGCGTTTTACCTTAAGAGAGAGAAGGAAAGAGAATGAGACAAAGATAGATAGATAGGTAGGTAGATAGGTAGATGGAAAGATAGAGAGAGAGAGAGACAGAGAGAGAGAGAGAGAGAGAGAGAGAGAGAGAGAGAGAGAGAGAGAGAGAGAGAGAGAGAGAGAGAGAGAGAGAGAGACAGACAGACAGACAGACAGACAGACAGACAGACAGACAGAGACAGAGAGAGACAGAGAGAGACAGAGACAGAGACAGAGAGACAGACAGACAGACAGAGGGAGAGAGTAAAGAGATAGTGAATAAAAGTGTTTTGAGCTTATCCCGAAGAGTAAGTTCGTAGAGAAAGTTCGGAACACATACCAGTGTGAAAAGTGAAACTCTCTGTGATAGAGTAAAGAGTACATCACATAGGCTAGGTTTAATATTGTACGGATTAGCGGTTGTTTGTTGTAATGCGTAAACTGTCTGCTGCAGAGAAAAGTGTAGCTGAAGTTTTGGACTCCTGAATGCAAAGCATGTAGCGTTTAAGTTTTGGACTAATGGAAATTCCGTACACGTCTATGAACTGTTTTTGAAGAAGTATCAAAAGTAGCAGCTTTGGGCATTACTGTGTAATATGTGAGATGACAAGTGCTTACAAAACTTGGTATGTAATGCAAAACAATGTATTGTTTATGAATTCTGTAAGATACAAATATGCTGTGTGTGTGTGTGTATGTTTAAATCATTTTGTTTGAAACAAAACGTATTCAATTATTAAATTAAAAAGTCACGAAACCCCACATTTCGTAAAAGCTACCCCACATTGTGGTAAGCTAATAACATCTGTTCCAGCTTTTTTTAGGAACAGTTTAGATAACGTCTCAATTCAGCATGTCCCGTTGAAACGATATTCACGATCCTTAATATCTTGGTAGCTTTGTGTTTATGAATTATATAAGTTAGATACGGATGATTGTAAAACTTTGAACAAACACGTCCCACAAAATGACTGCATGAGAAAACACGCTACTCAGTTGATGACTGAACATTAAGACTCATAGATCTTCCTTCAGAGGGTGATTAAAAAGCTTTCTGTTAATACCAGAAAGTGCCTGTATTTTGAATTTACTGTAATGTATCCTCACTGAACGATCTAACTACTATAACTGCGCACTAACAAACTGTACACTGTAATAAAAATTGTAAACAAGTTACTTTGAAACAAAAGAAATATCGCTACTCTAGTTTCCTTTTAATAATGTAGCTACTTATTTTTTAAATAAAACTTTTCATATTCTTTATTCGTTCTCCCGACAGGATAGAATAAAACATTAAAGTGTACGTGGAGAATTAGAACTAAAATCACTAACAGAAGACGTAGAAGTAATAGAGCTTTAATGATGTTGCCATATGGCATTATAAAACTATCACAAAAAGTAACTGATTTTTGAGGAACCCGAGGTAGACCAAATAAAGCGTGAAATATAACAACATAGATAGAGGCGATTGGAATAAAAGTAAAACTATTGGACTGAAAAGTAATAGTAATGGCCACTTTTGTGCTTCCTTAGCAACCTAGGATTTAGGTAGGATAGACTTACTTACATACTAGCCAACGCCCACCTTTGGCTGTTGGGCCATTAGGCGGCGCGCTGACCAGGAGAGACGTGAGAGCCTTGCCTTGGACTTCTTCGTCTTGGACTTGCGTGTCTGAGATCAAGGCTGGACATGCAATTAGGTGACCCGCATTCATGGAAGCGTATCCACAGAGAACACATTCAGGAGACGACAACACGCCAATGCGGTGTAGGTGGGAGGCCAGGTAGTCATGACCGGTTGTAGTTCTAAAAAGAGCAACATTAGTTGCTCGGGGTAGAGTTCTGTTGATGGGGCCGTCTGTAACCAATGTTGCCTATCTTTTCCCCAGACAGGCTCTTAATTGTTTTTCTTTTAGCCATAGGCTTATTGAGGAGTTTATTCTTGCTTTCGCAGATGCATATGAGCTGGGGGTCTCCGGCTGAGGTAGTGCTGCGCCCATTTTGGCGAGGATATCGGCTTTTTCATTTCCCATGATGTTGACATGGCTGGGTACCCATTGCAGTTCAATCTGCCAGCCTAATTGTACAAGGTTCTGCAGTTCTCACCTACACTCAATTGTCAGGGAGCAGTTTGTGTCACCATTTGAGGTCACGTTTTGAATCGCTGCAGTCGAATCTATGATGAAGACGGCTTTGTTAGGTGGTGAGATCTTGGCAAGCTCAATAGCTGACAACCTTTATGGCTGCTATATTAGGTAGGATAGAGAGCCTTATGTGAAACATTTAGCATACATGGAGGTACTCATTTCCACCGACTGAGTCGAACTTAGTGCTAAAAAAACGCACCTTTATGACTTCTAAATTTATAGGCCTGGCGCCTATACAAAAAACCTTTGTACGATACTCAAGGGGATATCGTACAAGCGGTTGGATCTAAAGTTCAGTTGATCAATTAATACGAAATCGCGACTGCTTAGTTTTGCGTATGCACCATAAATTTCAAATTCCTTCATGAATGCCTTTGAGACTGCTCGCTAAGACTACGATAAAGTAACAACCGTTCAGTAGCAGATTGAACTTGAACGGGTGCGCACCCTACATCGCGTTCAGTTCATATGCAAATTGACATTTTATGAATTAACGATCTCGTAAGAGTGACATTGTTTTAGTTTTTATTTTACTCTCTGAATATGGAGCATAGTCACCGAAACGCGTAATAGAAGAGTTTTATAAGAAGTCACACGGCGGATTATTGAAGGTAAATTAATTTATTAACTGTTTATTACTTTATGGATTCAGATACTCTGATGATGTATCTGATCCAGATCTAGATACTACTATTTAGCCTTTCCAATTAGTTTCTTATAAAGTTGACGTGCTTCAGTACTCAACATTTTATCATTGTGTTAGTGATTTACTGTTACCAGGTCACGCAGAGTTCATCAAATATTACAGACTGTCACGAAACTTGATATTACATTAATTATACCGCATTGCCGCCCGGTGTGCGCCTATATGTATTTTTTGAGGAACCGACAGGTCAAAATTTTGCTCGTGTTTAAATATCACGTCTAGGGTCAGTTGAAAAGTTCGCGGAGAGACAACTATAGCTCAGTGATAGAACTAACATCTTTCGTGTGCTGCAAGATACATATTTCGCGTGAACACCTGTTAATTTTCAGATATATCTGTCAATTTATTTACTTTTTACCAGCTGTTTGAAATTTTCTCGTCACGCGTGTTTTTAAAATGCATAAAATCAAACATCATGTTTGACTGTAAAATCAAAACAAAATTGTAAATGTGTTAGGAGATGATGCGCCTTCAGAAACAACGGTAAGAGGGGTACACTTGAGTTTAAACGTGGTCGTAGAAGCACTGAAGACTATCCCATCAGTGGCCGTCCAAAAAGTGCAACACAAATGGCATTATTGAAAAAATTTCATAGGGTGTTGGAAGACCGCAGATTGATGAGTGGATTCCTGAAATCATAGGCATCTCATATGAGCGTCTGCATCATACTTTAACTCAGCAACTTGGTGTGAAAGAGCGTTGTGCAAGATGGCTGCCGCATCTTGTTGCATTTTTAGTCGTCCAGTGCGACCACGTTTTCAATGCTTGTACAACCACGATTAAACTCAAGTGTCTACTTACAAGCTGTTGGTTTTGAAGTCGCAGCATCTCCTGACACATTTAGAATTTTGTTTTGAATTTTCATCGGCGCTAAACAATTTTTAACAAAGAATCACACTACGATGTTTGATTTCGTCCGTTTTTCAAAACACGCATGACACGTCAATTCTAACCAGCTTCTAAACAATGAATAGAATTGATAGATAGATTTGGAAATTTTCAGAAGTTTACATAAAATACAGATCTTGCAACACACGCAAAATTTTAGTTTTAACGCTAAGCTATGTCGTTCCGCGAACATTTCAACTGACCCTCGTATGTTGCCCAGCCATACAACTAGCTCTAGCTTTATCATACAACTAGTTGCATCTAAAATAAACCTTGCCATTTAGTAACATATCATATTAAATTTTTGAGGCCTTACAATTTTCAAATTCTTCACTCCGTCGTTGAGTTGATACTTTCTACAAATCCAAGTTGACTTGGAATAGAACTATAATATTTACAGTTAAAATTTGTAACGCAGCTTACAACTGCAGTGTACTAAAAAAGGAAATCCCTAAAATAGTCGATTCAATGAAGAAGAAAGTGCCAGTTATTATTCTATGCATTATGCTACACCAATCAGTACCTTTACGTCTTTCTCCCGCTTTTTATATTACAACAATCTCTGTTTTCAAATTTGGTCATTAGCTTTCTCGAGGGCCAGAAAGAGATTATGCCTATTTATTTTTCCAGAAGTGTATTCAACAGTAAACAAACACGTTTTTAAATAATCACAGTATTCATCAATCGTTTGCGGAATATTTACAGCTAAAGCAGCTCGTCGAGGGGCAACCATCAGGTTCCATTTTTTATCCATCTATACCGTATATGCATGTCAATGGAGCCATGTGTATAAAAGTATAATCGAAGTAATCTGGAGAACGCCAAGTTTCTTGACGAGTTTATTTCCATCTCTATTCAAAAATTACATCTAAATTTGATTACATCTATGATAATCAGCATGTTCAAACCATAAACACTGCCGGTCTATTGAAATGTTATGCCGGTTTATGATGAGTTTACTACTTGAGGATCTCTTTCACTCACATTCAAACATTTTGCTGAACTGAAATGGAGAATTTTGTTTCACAAACCTCATTGGTTTTCTCCAGGGTGGAAGCTATCCTCACGTAACTAACCTAATACATATCTATTTACACATGATTGTTTACATATGTTTTACTTTAGGAAACCACATTCTAATGTATTCAGTAATATTCATAAAAACACAAGTAAATTTAAAAGTAATGTTAAGGTTGGTACAAGAGTTTTGATTACGCAGAATTCAGAATTGTGGGAAATACCACGTAGTTAGTAATAGTCCTCGTAGTTTGTACAGTTTGTGAGTAGTTATAGTTTTTAGTTATACAACCGTACGTAGTTATATACAGTCGGTTGCAAATATGTTTAAAGTATGTGAATGTTAATTATGTAGAGTTATTGCTGAGACGTCTGCCAGAAACTTCTCAGTACCAATTACAGTGTTAGTTTATTAAGCTTGAAAACTTTCGTTATAACAGAATACACTACACCCTTTTTAAACTCTAATAACTCCGACCTAGTTGTTGTTCAAAAATGCCGTAAATGTAGCAGCAAACATAATACTAATTACAAAGGGTTTTTAAAAAAATATGTAAACACTTGGTACGTTTCACAGTTTTTATTTAACTCTGACAGCTGTTTCAGCTCATTAAGCTATTGTCAAAGAGATCAGTGAACAACTAAACTAAACAACGAATGTAAGGGTGGTGAACATGTGTTTAGGGCGTGTATCCAGACAAGCGTGGGGTGTGTTTGAAGTACGATAAACTATGATAAAGTGGAGGAGCTAGTAGACAGGTCAAGTGTCTGTAAAAACTAAGTATAATCGGAAGGCAAAATATAAAAATTAACTAATAAGCAATAATAAGAATTTCTAGAAAATAAAAAAGCAATCAAAAGTAACAAAAATTTAACAAACGAACAAACCGAAATCTGTGTATCCCCTTTATTAAACGTTGTTATTTAGTTTGGTTAACTTTTATATTTTGCCTTCCGATTATACTTAGTTTTTACAGACACTTGACCTTCCCACTAGCTCCTCCAAACTACTCCTTCAAACACACCTCATACATATCCAGATACACACGCTAAACGTATGTTCACCAAACTTACATTCTTTGTTTAGCTTAGTTGTTCACTGATCTCTTTGGCAATAGCTTAATAATCTGAAACAACTGTCAGAGTTAAATAAAAACTGTGAAACGTACCAAGTGTTTATATTTTTGTTAAAAACCTTTGTATTAATATGTTTTACCAAGGTCCCAACGAGTCATCAATTAATATAATACTTAATATTTAATGCAGCGTGGCAGTACACGGAGTGTCGCGTGTGAAACAAACGCAAACGTTAGACGGAATGGCTGCTAAGTTATCTAAGTTGTATGACGCTTTATAACAGTCTGTCAAACAGCTTTGTTTGTGTAGACAGAGTGTATGTTGGAACGTAACACTCCAGCACTTACAAAACACTTCTATAGGGCATATACCAACATTTTAACTTACACTGATTGTAGACTCCTATTGAGACGCGGTCTGTTGTTATATAATCTCCAGTCAGAGCACTACTACTGTCATCCATATTCAGTAGCCGTTTTGGCCCTTTCAACGACAGCCGTTATTGACCTACGTTGGATACAGCTGCCAGGGATTTTTTATTGTCCGATGTCATGTATAGAACAGTGTGGCAGAATTTGTACAGGTAGGACAGTTTATGTGCATTCATCAGTGTGGACGACATCGTCGGAACAACCACTGAAGACTGACTTTCACTGTTGTAATCAAAACGTGTAGCTTAGGAATGAAAAACAGACCACAGTCTGACTCCTGAAGCACAAAAAAACTCTGTCAATCTGTGGCCATGAGAAACCTTTAATAATGTGTATGTTAGGTGACTTCTAGCTTCAAACATTTCTTTTCTGGAAGACTAGCTTAATGAAAAACCAAATATTGTCAACCGTAAGACTAAAATCTAGTAAATACAAATTGAACAAAAGCATAACGTTTATTATTGTAAGAAAATTGTAAAATAATTTTTATAAAGCTCACAAAATAGGTCGAATGTTTTGATTTTAAAGCTAACATTTTTATATTGCAAGTCAATTTATTTGTAAAACATTACTCGACATTTTTCACACTTAACTACACCAAACATGCATAACCTGTTGCTTTGCTGTTTACGTCTTCTGATTTTTTTTTTTGTAAATAGCAGTTTTCTGTTTCCAGCAGTTTTTTCTGTAAATATGTTCTAAAATCAGATTAACGCAATTCATCTAATAATACTAATCTCTACAATACCCTGAACGTATACTTTGTTTACCTAATAATTATGTGAAAATCGATCAGAATTAACGGTCAAGAGAATTAGGAAAATGATTTATTGCAACCGACACGGCAATATTACTTATCGTCGAAGAACACTAAATTACAATCATTTAATATATCATATAAGATAGTTTTGGAATACCTTATTGCTCTATTGATAGAACTTATAATTCAAATGTTTTGTAAAATGTAAATAAGAGTAATGAGTTTTCACAATTTTCATTTGACCCATGGTACATTTATAAACGTAAAACTTTGGATTTTGAAAATCTCATGCCAACCAGTACTGACATTGAACCATCTTCTATATTTTGGCCTTGCATTGGTATAAATTCCAAAAATGCTTACAGTGCTGAATTATCTTACCAATTCCTGTGTTCATCTTAATCGGTATTTCGCAACGGTATCTATTTTTTTTTTTAATTATTAAACACAGCTCACACAAAATATCAGCAGGTTTTTAATCGCAAACAAATCGTAAAAACTCCTGGTATTTTTGTTATTATCAAAACGTATGTACAAGATGCTTAGAAAGTACAGCATAAGAACAAAACGCACACACGCCTACTTATATCTCACAATTTAGTTAAATATATGTAATATGTTCTATATAAATCACATAATTTAATTAACATAACTGTATATAGGTCTATATTTAATACGTAATGAATGCGTTTATGAAAAACTTTGTTTTACGTTTTAAGATGAGAGTTGTTGTCGAGGACTTATCGCGTTGTATGTCATAAGATCAAGCGGGTGTAGGAAGTCTTCCGAAATGCTACGAAAAAAATGAAACAAATTAGGCCTTGATATATAGTGTTATTAAAATTATGTAATATTTTACATCAAGCGCAATTTATAAAACCAAGTAACAATAAGAAACTGTAGCTGTATGGTTGCGTTTAAAACTATTTCAAGGAATAGGAAGGAGTAAACACGTTGCAGCGAAATTGAGGCACAACAAGCAATGAAGCAAACAGGTGTTATTCTTATTATAGCAAACAACGCACTATAGTACAGTACATAACTAACATTAAACTTTCCCGTTACTGTGTTTCCAACAAATTGCTTCCTTTCCTGCGATGATGTTTCCCTCTAGAAAACCTTTCAAGCCATTGCCGTGTACATTCCGCGCGCCCACACCTTTACTCTCATTCACACAAACATTCATTCTTCCCATTTTTTAACTCCCACTTTTTATAATTATTTTATGTCTATATTGTTATAGATTCCTAATTACTACACGGAAAAGCACAGCCACAGGAAATATTACAACAAAAGTAAGAAGCCTGTTGTATAAAATTATTTGTTGACACAAAAATTACAAATAATTGTAAACTCTTTTAATTATCCTGTTTGAAAACCACAGTTGTTTCTTCTGCTTAAAACAGTAGTAGAACCAGTAATACCAGAGTAATAAATTACGGCCTGAATGAAAACAAGGAACAAGAAGTTTTTTCTCATTAAAGTCATTAAGGTTTGTACACGTTTATCATTATCTGAAATACGTATGTTGATCTAATTTACAGGCTGTGTCAGCTATTTTTGTTAAGGATTCGCTTCTAATAAAAAAAATTTTTATTATTAACCAACGATATATTTATAAATTAAAATATTATTTTTAAATGTTGTTTCTTTGCAAAAGTAAAAGTTTTTTCAATAGTAAAATTATTGAAAATATTTTATATTGTCGTAATTATTTATACATTCTAATTTTGAGATAGAGGATTTACGGTTAGATGCTAACACGTATGTTTGGGTCATACCTACATTCATTCCAAGGAAGCTTGAATGACAATTATATCGTAATATAGAAAAACGAAGAATCGTAAAGTGATGAACGATGAGACCATACTTTACGTGAGGAAGCAAAAGGTGTATAAACGTCATAAAGTATAGCACCGTAAAATAGAACCAGCGGAATGAGGTTTTTTAGGAGAATGAATGACTGCACGTGAAGAGATGTGACAGTGAATGAAAATATGCAAAGTATCCCAAGTGTACATGCCATACACGAGGCTTATTGAGGACAAGAGAAAGTGCATACAGGTGAACCGAGAGGGAAACCCAAAAATTACTAAGAAAATAAGAGAAATATTCGTTATAAGTTATTCAATAAAAATCATAAAATTTAGTATATTATTGCATAAATAATACCTATGTCACAGTGTTCTCGGTACTTTGGCCTGTTTTATCCTTAACGACAAATATTTTTTAGGCAATAAGCTGCAAATTATTCCTTTCAGCGGTTAAATCATTAAAAAAAATTACAGTAAGATGAAAGAAATGTAAAAAGATGAATTTAAAAAAGTTAAAAACAGCCTAATTTGAAAAGAAATAAAAGGAAGCCAGTTAAAATTATAAGGTAGGTAAATATTAGAAACTAATGTTGGTCTAGTTTAACATATAGGAATTCAATATTTATTCGACTTAACGGTGTAGGTACCCCATTTTTGTATCTTGATGATCAAATTAATAAACTCATCCTCAATTATGCTTAAATAAAATACAGTATCTTTGTATGAAGGTGGTTTCTCTAAAATGAACTGTGAATCACGATTTACGGTATACACAACGTCTTAAATTTCGCATCAATTGTTTCAAAATACTCAACTGTTTCATTCATTTTTACCTGAGAAAACAATAATGTTACATACAATCTCTTTGTATTTAACTGTGGAAATAAAACATGTTAATAATTTTTTTAATGCATAATAATTTTCTAAAACATCAAAGGCCTTGCGCTTTTATAAGTTAGGCTGGTTTTACTTATATAAAACTTTAAAGTATAAATTAAATAATTTTGTATCAACTACAATCACAATACTATTAAAGAAGATTAGGAAAAATTACGTATGTTTTATAAATATTAGTTTTGAGTAACAGGAGTCCAGAAACTTCTTGAAATTTTACTTTAATTGATCTGACTGAGGTAAATGAGGTTTTCTACAAGCGACTGATAATATAATTGAGAACTTATAGCCTAGTATTATTGCGCACTGACACAAGCCGCAAATGTTGTTAGTTACATAACAATTTACATAATAGAAAACGTTGTGAAACTGAATAGTTAATTAACTCAGAGCACTCGTAAATTAGTTTGAATTCAACATACTGAAGAGTTCAAAGGGGTGTTCCCCCCAATGCAACTTCCTTCCTGACTACTACTATGGTTATATGTCTGCTGCTTGTTATTGGCCGATGAACAGCAACAGTTGTCTAAAAGTTCGACAAACCTGTGCCAGCCATGATTTCCTGCATAAAGTTTTGTATTTTAAGTCACACAGTATATAATAGACATTTACGTTTTCTAGAATCATAATTATTTCAATTTAAGGAATAGCAAAACAAACTAATACGAACGCACATGATATTATCAAGACGAGATGTAACGAGACTTATACAGATGAAAATACGAGAGCAGCCATACAACAAAGTAGAATATTAGGAACCGTCTGTACATAAATATGAAAGAAGTAAATAAATTGCAGAGCTTATACCGACGGGAAAAGAGGCATATTGAAAAAAGTGAAATGTTAACAGTCAAATGAAGGTGACTCCTACGGGCAGTAATAAACCCTGTTGTAGCATATACTGCCGATGATAAAGAAACAAATTTTAAAAGAGTGGTAATAAAGAAATTTACAAGCCGGATAAAATAACCGGTGGAGAAAACAAGTGGTTGGAAAATCAAGAGGTAAAACGGAAATGCATATATTAAGACATTAGGATATTATGGTTTTAAAAACGTAGAAAGCAATTTCATTTTATCAATGTATAATTTATTCGCCATTTACTTATTCCGTTACTTGGAAACCATTGTCTTGTAAATTTAAAATTCATCCTTCTTAAATTAGTTTTATATTTTTTCGTTAACACCTTTTATTTACTGTTGCACTTATTTGATAATTTTTCCTGTTTGGAATCTTACGAAGTATAAGTAAAAAAATGACTACTTTGAAACGACTAAAAAATGAAATACATCACTCACACAGTAATAGCACACAGTTACACTAATGCCGATGATGATACGAAGTCGTGTACAATAAAAATAACATAAAAACTTAGGACTAATAATAAGTTTATGTAAGGTAAAAAGTTCTTAAAAGAAATAAACTATATGAATAAGTATTACCTTCTTAGTCCGTCCTGTGGCTTCCTTACATAAAATTTAAAGATGTAAAAACAACGCGTTTCAGAACTTATGTTCCATCATCAGGTGCGTTTCACTCGTTGGAGGTCGTCAACACATTAAGACACAACACATATTTAAACACAGAAACTAATTAACAATAGCGCGCGAAGTTCACGGTGCGCAAAGTACTATGTTCATTTTGCTAAGTGTATTGGTGACGATTTGAGGAAGGATTGTGCCATATTCGTTAACATAGTAATGGTATTCCGCACGAATAATAACATACATAAATTGCTTCGCCCTAAAATTACTAAACCACTGGAAGAAAAAACGAACGTCTACAAAATTAAATGTAGTGACTATAAATGTGTTAATATAGGCCAAACAGGGAGGTCTTTTTCCAAAGATTTAAAGAACATTTACCGAAAAAAGACTTAGGAAAACCAAAATCCTATTTTGACCGACATTTGATGAATAGTAACCGCAATTATACAGATTTTGCTACAAATCTTATACCCATACATATTTGCAAGAAAGGCCGGTACGTGCGCGCTGCCGAAGAATTTGAAGTGTATAAGGCGTATAAATTTTAACCCGAGCATTTGTTAAACGAGCAGCTAAATTTTCATTCCAGCACATTGTATGATACAGCATTGCAAGTCTCAGAACCCCTGAAGCCCGCGTCACAGATAGCGCACAGACTACAATGACATCGATATTACACCGTACGGTGAGCACCGTGAACTTCGCGCGCTATCGTTAATTAGTTTTTTGTGTTTAAATATGTTGTGTCTTAATGTGTTGACGACCTCTAACGAGTGAAACGCACCCGATGATGGAACATAAGTTCTGAAACGCGTTGTTTTTACATCTTTAAATTTTATATAAGGAAGCCACAGGACGGACTAAGAAGGTAAAACTTATTCATTTAGTTTATTCTATTGTGGCTTGGATACGAATATAAAGTTTTTCAAATTAAAAGAAATATTGTGTAAATTAAATAAGGATAAAACTTTCAAATACAAAAAATTTAAATAAGTAACAAAATTTAATGATGATCAAGATATGGTGTAGTATTTTTCAGGTTAATAAAAAGTTGTTGTCATACCAATTACTTACTGGTATAACGATACAATTATTTAGTCTGTGATCACTACGATCCTCAGGCTTACTGAGTGTGTTGTTAGTACTGAAACGTTCAGGCTAAAGACGATGGTGAGTACTACTTAAGCAATTTAACATCTTACAAATAATTGGTTCCACAAAATTGTTCATTTTACTTCTACTATAACAAAACTAAAGGAACCTAACTTAACTATGTATCATCGAAAAAGCACCTACTTACATGTATTCTACTAACGTTAACAAAAACGCAACGTTAAATGTAATAGTTAATTTCTCCTGTAAATCAATGGTTTAATTAACTACCTGTTAACTTTATACCAACAAAATATGAGTAAGATTTGAAAATAATGAGTAATACTTTTTAGAAAAAATCTATGTTTGTGAGCACTCACTGAACTTAAATGACTCTAGAATTTTATATGTGCAACACTGTTTCTTACTCGAAGTTGAACACAGGTGCATACTCGTTAACTAAGTCACTAGTAGTAGACTATCAAAATTCTTTACAGTATTAAATAACTACTACGGCTGACTATAATTTAAAACAGTTACAAATCTGAAACGATTGAACTACTTTACTAAAATGACTAACAAACCACTATGCATGAAAATTGTTAGTTTTCTGATAATTCCATTTCATAATTATTTTACGATTTCAGCGTTTTGTATGCTTTCGTTTCATTCAAATTTAAATTAAAATAATTAAAAATTAAGTGATATATTTGCTTTAGTACTGTTGTTTCTGTTAATATTCTGTTTCCCTAAAAAGTTTCTTCATTTATTTTACATATAGAATCAAGTCATTAAACTTGAGAATATTGAATTTCCTTTAAAGCAAATTTGAAATGCGTGTTATGTGATTTATGGATAAAAGACTATAAAAAAATGAAGAAAGTTACGATCCTGAATTTTCAATTACAATTTGTGAGGATATTGGCCTCTATAACCCACTTTTATAGTCCTATATTAGGTGCGAATGAAGCCACAGGGGTACGATGTTTGACAGCGAAATTCGGTAGGAGCTACTGTCAGTTTCAGTCACTTTCCAAACACGTAATTGTATCATTTCAACATTGTAACATTTGTATTTGATGCAATTTACATTTTTGAAAAATCAATTTGTCTAAATTAATATTTCCTTGAGTCAGTTGTAATGTATAGATGGATTGAATTATATATGTTAGTAGCCTTACTGTTCGCCGCGGTAAAGCAATAATGCGACGTTCTCTACGAAGTGGATAGTTAAAATTAAGCCTGTAATTAGGATTGTTTGCTATTAGATGCAGCCGGTTTGAAGGAGAGCTCTTGTCTTCTGAATACATCATCAACGCCTTGTTGGATTAAATCTACTTGAGGAGGTTTAATCTATCTGGTATGATAGAGCCTCGGAGTTCAGTTCACGCTGGCCTTTTCCTGAGTTCGTCTTTCCTTTCTGTCACTAAATCCAGATGTCCTGGGAAAGATTCAAGGAACCAAAGGTGGAGGGATGGGAAGAAAAGACCCACTTTCCTTAAACCCTGAAGTTATACTGATAAAACGGTGATTAGGATTGTTGTCTTAAATATTTGTCCATCATTAACAAAAATATCTTATCTATACTGTTCTTTTAAGTTTAATGTTTTCATAAGTCATACTTTATTATCCCCTACCTGTAACTTTCGTATATGCCTACTAAATATTTACTTTACTCCGTTCGAGAATAATACATGTGTGTGCGGACAAGGATTATTATATTGTTACGACGGTCTACTCGATCGTCGTAGGTACCGTGGGAAACAAAATACATGACACCAATTAAATCACTAATCACCAGCATTAATTTTCACAATTACACAGTTTGTAATTAACTCGTACAACATTTCCAGTTAGATTTGTCCACACGCAATAACAATGTCTATTAATATTACATAATGTCTATTAATGTCACACAATTATTAACACAATACTACTTCACTTCGACACACTCAATCCGCACTAGCGAAAATCGCTCACGTTACTGAACTGACAATCCGCCTGCTATGGCTTTATATAGGCCCCGGAGAGGTGCAGTACAGCTTTGCCTCCTTACTGCACGCCGCGCCGGCAGCTTAATGCGTATATCTAAGTGTTCCTGGAACTCACTAGAATCGAGGAACGTTCTGACGCGTTAACTGACGCAACAGCTGCCACACTGGACGGGGGGAGTGGAGAATGTTCTGGATTGTTCGGTACGCTTCTCGCAACAATATGTAATAATTAATTATTATTTTAATAAAACGATTATTTTAACTATCTATGAAAATTGTTTTAATAATTTTCGCAACTAAAACGTGCATAGGCTTTATATAATGTTTCAAATTGACAATTAAGTCCGAATTGGTTCTATTTGACAGAGCAGTGATGCATTTATTTATATAACAAGCCAATTATACGAAACGCACAGACGAGTACATGGGTATAGAAATAGACATCCAATTTAGCGTACATTCATTCGAATAAACACACAATTAATATTGACATGTCACATACCAGATATTCAAATGTACGGTGTCAGTTATAATTGTGTAACTTTACGGTAGCAGGTAATTGCAAAACATTTGACTAATGACGAGTTGAACTGACTATGTATTATATTACAAATTATTTACACTCTTTTCACATTGTGAGGTGTTCACATGAATGGTCTGAATAACTGTCTTCTAGGTGGGGGATACGATGAATGCGTAAAATAATAAATATTGTTACAAGGGTCTCACTGATCGTGGTACAGTGGAAACACAACACAGACACCAATAAAATCACTAATTAGAAGCTTTAATTAATCTCATTTAATAAATCTGTAATCAACTTGTAGAATAATTCAAGTTAAATTTGTCCACACGCAATAATAATGTCGAGTAATACAGTTCCACACTAACTGTAACACAGTAAACACTTTCCGCTGGTCTTCCACAATAACTCGATCCGCACTAAGGAAATCGCTCTACATAACTGACTGACAAAGGTAGCTGCTGTGGCTTTTATAGGTCGCGCACGTGTTCCAGAATATACCCTACTTTCCATTCTTACTGCGGTGTCCCAGCTAATGTATTTCAAGTGTTCTCTTGAACAATCTGGAAATACTTGAGTGCTACGTGAGTGGACGGCATGCTGGTCTAGTCGAGGAGCGCGTAGAACTACACTCTCGCCTTTTCGAGTGGGTTCCATTGTTACACTGGCCACTTCTTAAGTCTGTTCGTCCCGAACTGGCAAACCATCTCTGAAATAATACTTAGCCAGCCGATCTAGGCAGTTAGTCTACTTGCGAAGAATAATTATCCGGCTCTTCGAATTCAGTCTCGTGTGATCCGAACATAAAATTCCCAGGAAGACAAATCTTCCGCTCAACCACTGGTTTTGCTGGAATCACTCCCGTTGCGGCATGTACTGATGACCTATACGCTAATAGCTTGTCCAAGTCTGTTTGGTTCTCGTCAACAACCTACTGCGTAATTTCATCTCCAGTATCTTTTCCTCCGGGTTCTTCCATTAGTCAGGAACAAACAAGAGCATTTCCTCAATAATTTTGGTGCTTAAAGGACGCCCACGCGCGTTACGTTATTACAATTAACTCACGATAATGTCATAGCAAACATGTAAAAGACTAGTAAAAGGCGTAGCTACAAAGTTTGAAATGTTTGTTAGTAGTGTGTTGGGGGGGGGGCTACGGAACAGTGGTGACAGGGGGTGGTGGAGAACAATGGCCCTCATTGTTGGCTTAGTAGGTCAAGAGAACAGTTGTTCGTGACGTCACTAGTGACGTCATGATCAGCTGATCGTGACGTCATCCCCCTCCACCCCCGGCCCGACCATGTTCCTTAGCCTCTCCAACACACTACTTTTGTTTCTATTATCAACGGTAGTCTATAAGTTATAAGTATAATTCACCTCGTTTTACTCTGTAATATAGAGTGCCGTAATTATAAATAATGTACAACTACAACTGAAGATTGGTTGTTACTCTAACACATTTTGTTAAAAACTAAAACGTAACTGTAAAATATTTGCTGAAGGTTTCGATTAATGCATAGAACGCCTAAAGAGTGTACTTTTAATAAAGCCCTTCAGTTTTTAACATGGTAAGAGAAACATTATTGACTATTTTACTAAACGTTTTAAACTACTAGAAGTGCAACTAAAGAATTTCGTCTTGCTTCTATCGGTTGTGACAAAACTTTGGTAACAATTACCAAACTTGATAATACTGCAAGTGGATAATACTCTAAAATGACAATTTGAACATCACCGTTCCATTTTCATAGGCCAAGAAACCGAGTTGTTTAATTAGAAATGCAAATCCTAAATTTACTAGACAGTCTTTATACACATCCGCTGGTTGTCTACCGGTCACAGTTATCAGACAGTTACTGTTAGGGATCAGTATGTTACACTCATTTTTCAGTATTAATGAGAATTACTTAAATGTTTTTCTGAAGCTGATATGAAATGTAGATAAATTTACTTACAGTTACTTGACAAGACTTTCGTTATCAAAGACGAATTAGGTATTGCTTATTAAAATAGTAAAATAAATAAACGCTACAGTAAATAAAATTTGAGTAACGTAAAGTAGCCCCCACGGTGTTTAAAATATCTGATTGACACCTATCTCGGTTTATTTAATTGAGTTTTGGACAAGAAAAGGAATAAATTGTTGCAACATGGAAACGTTTGACCACTGAAGACAAAATCTTTTTCAAGAAAACACTTTCCAAATTTGAGACTGAGTACTTGACTCGGAGCAACAAGAGCAATTTCAAAGAATAGAGTCTGACAAACAAATCACAAAACAGAATAATTTTATTGGCAATAAAGGTAAATTTTTAAAAACAAATTGGGAAATTTTCCGAAGTACACTTTTTCATGAAGATAAGAAAAATGGGGCCAGTAATCAAGAAATATATAATAGTATGGAACAAAATAAGACTGGAAAAATTTCAGCGGCGTATATGGCAAAGAAAGTTATTAATAAAGTAAAAATAGAATCACAGAAAACTTTAATATACAGTATTAGAACATACTTTTTATAGGCTTGTGAGATTAATATAAAAATGTGTATGTTAATCTCATACACATGTTATCGGCGAAGGTGTTATGGACTTTCCAGAAAAGATCGGGCCAGAAATGTAGAGATACGATATTGAATGAGAGTCACCATGCACCTATTCGAAACAGTCGAAATAAAGGGCTAAGATTATTAGGATGTCATCTCAAAGATCGTCTGAGGATACTTCAAATGGTAGGAAGAGCGGCAGACTGAACACATGGTGGAAAAGATCAAGTAGAAAGAGTGTGGGATAGAGGATTAATGCAATCTGTTACTCCCTTCCACTACTTAGACAGACAAAAATGCAAAGTAGGATGCAAGAGACGGTGTCAACATTATATAAATGTTTGTAACAAATATAAACCATAAATAAGTATCAGTAAAGCAGTATGAAAATTACTCTTCTGCAATCTCTAGAAAACAATTCTTTTATTTATGTATGTTTACGAAAACTACAAGCTGCACTAAGTACGAGAGGAACTAGTACTTACACTTTGTTAACAACTTGGATAATCATGATATCGATTGCGTCAATTCATTGACGCATAAATAAAGTGTATAACTGAGTACAGGTATAAGTATACCTGTTCGTTCCTTGTAAACAGTGATTAAATCTTTAACACGTTATCACACCATTCGGTTGGTGACTTTCGACGTTATGCGCTATAGCAGTATTAAGCGGAAGGAAGTTTATAGTCTCCTGTTATTATTAACATGAATATAAGTTTTCAATGTTGGAACTGCAATTAAACTGTGAAACTTTGTTGGATCTAAGTTAGTTTACGCCATCTGTAGCAAGTCGTATCAGATATGAATATATATCACTGTTGTGAACATAACTGACAAAACATGTCGTGAGTGAGACAAAGTCAAACGACTTGTATAACGCTGACGTAAGTTGCAAACACCCCGTGAACAAACTTTAACGTATTGCAAACAACCGTGTTGAGCTGTCTGCCGTACGTTGCCGCGGATTCCTAAAATTGACTTTCCCACCGCGGCACTTGTCTTATGCTCTGTATTCACGTTTAGTACCCAACTGTGTTTTATAGTTTCAGGTCTAGGAAAACGGGTTACTTTCCTAAAGAAAATGATTATGCAAATTTTAGCAACTGATCTCAAAAATATTTGCAGTACCAAATATGGTACAAAATTTCGTAGTACCATCAACGATGGTAATGGATAATGCTCTTTACAACTCGGTTTGGTATATTATCAAGTACCGAAGACTTTACGATAAGAGAATATAATTACCTTCCAATATAATAGTGTTGGCTTTAACAACATAGTGTTTCCACCAGTGGCAGAATGAGAAAGGCAGAGCAGTTACAACTGGTAACAATTTCTCAACCAAAGATTAGCAAATACTTAATCTACCAATTAGCGAAAGAACAACGCCAAATTGTATAAAGACTGCCTCCTAATTGTTGTTTCAATACCATTTCCTTAGGCGTATGTGAAGTAGTTCATAGCACGAAATAAGGAGACTTTTACAGCAACTGAAATGGACCGATTAATCGCCTAGTGACTTAGTAATGTCATTGCAGATGACTGGTAGAAGGCGTTAACACACACACACACACACACACACACACACACACACACACACACACACACACACACACACACAAGAAACAATTAGTGAACGTGTGGACAACTAATTACCCTTGGGCGCCGTAAAAATAACAAACAATTCATTGTCCTTTAACAGTCCGGGCGTGTAGAACCAATAACCGCCAACTCAACGCCCACAACAAGAATAAACTAAACTAGAAACCAACAACTTATTTATACGCAATTTCCCGCGTCGTTGCCGTTTGTACAGCTGAGGGAGTCACGCATGCACATGTTATCGATTTTTTTAATGTTGTGCACTTTACTGTGTACAGTAGGCTTTGAAGATAGATTGTGTGTGTGCGCCCGTTTTAACACGCCATCAACTGTCAAAAGATACCATTTTTCCATATGTTTGAGAATGTGTTCATATCCGGGGATGATTGTTTAGAGGTCAGTAAACAAGCTAAACGAAAAGCTAAACGAGAGAGAGAGAGAGAGAGAGAGAGAGAGTACGGTGAGTACACATATAACCCCAATGCTGAGTACTTTCTTTACCACAGTGCAACAACAGACCACAATCATAGTTGCAGAGGTGATTATCGTATTTGTTTAGCGTGGAACAAGAGACAGTTGGTACATCAGTAACGAGGCTACACCACGGGAAGTGGCACGACCAAACAGCTGCCGTCCAATATCATTTCACGTTTTCGTTTGGGCACAGTTATACTAATAATAACGTACAAAGTACCCGGCTAATGTTTGGCGTTTCGTGTTGAACTCGGTCGTCGACATCGGCTATAAACTAGTCACTTTCCTCAGTATTAAGTGAATAGAAAATAAGAAATTCCACTATTTCTTAGGTTTTATTAGTATACTTTTTGTGCTAACTGTCCTCATTGTGCAGGTGTACACGAGCGCTGCCCCACACAAAAGAGGCAGAAAGAGAAGAGAGTAATAGAAGCCACGAAAGAGGACAGAATGGAAAAAGTTTTGCAAGCTCCAATGGAACTGTGTGCAAGGAAACCAGTTATTTAACCTCAGCTGTTGGAATATTTTTCTCCCAACTATTACCCGTAAACTGTCATACACGTCACCATTCGTTGTGGGGACTCACTTGTTCATACTGAACACCAGCGTACCTCAAAGTAATTAAGTATATGTAATAAGTAAACAAGCTAACTAGTAGCTCATACCGAATATACAGTAATAAGTAGTAATGTATCTTTTATTACAGTATAGTAATTATGTAAATCAAACCAGAGAGACAATATGTTTCATTTTGTCAATACAATTAATATTCGCGTGTCACACGACATATGATCTGTAGATGTATGTTACCCACGCAACTGTACTATGTATACACTATACACGTGTAGAATATAATATTATAATTATGGATACAGTTCACTGATAACAGGCCAATATTGAATGAACAATGTAATATATTGTGAATTATTTACATGTATCCTCGCACACATGTATTGCAGTTTTAACAGTCAAAGAGTGATAAAGGGAGAATGTTTCAGAGTGATAATGATATTGAGAGGGGTGACAGACATAGACTGAAATACCGTATGGTATAACAGTTTTAATAGCGCCGAATAAATCTCTCTCAGTAAGTTCCACTTATTGTTACGATGTCCTTGAGTAGATACATTATTTTGTCGGGCCCTATACATGTGTATACATGTTCTTATCGTTGCTGATGCCATCAAGTCTCTCTTTTGATGCATTCCAGCCTTTCTTCTCAGCTGTGCTCAGAAAAAGTGGTCCTTAAGCTACAGAGAATTTCTACGCAATATATGATACAGCCAAAAGGTTTTTCTCTTTCTCACTATTTCCAACAGTTTTTGATCGTGTCTATCAGTACATAAGTATGTATTAGGCGTATAGGTTATCAGTTTGCTCAAACTATTCCGATACGGCTTGTAATGACCGTATAGTAAAGAGGTAAGTAGAGGGAAAGTGAGTGTTCGAAAACACTTCCGGGTTCCGAACGAAAACACTACCGGGTTCCAGTTCATGACGTCATAGAGGCACTGGCAGCTGGTGTCCGAGCTGTCCATGTGACGTCACTGTTTTGTGTGTGTGTATGTATGTGTGTGTATGTGTGACTGAAACACTTCCGTGTTCCAGTTCATGACATCACACAGAGGCTCAAGTCGCTGGCGTCCGTATGGCTAAAACCTGTTTCAAGACGTCACGGAGGCCGTGGTTTCTGCATGTCCAAAATTTGGTAGCCGAAAACAATGTGTAGCGGATGGGGGTACCCGGAATTCGGCGGTTGCCCGGACGCGCAGAGGCGATGTCATCGGGTACCGTTACTCGAAATTTTGGGGGTATCGGGTACCGTTACCCGAAATGTTTAAATCAACGGATGGGGGTACCCGAAATTTGTGGGTACGCCCACATGACGCATGTATAAAACACTGGTTATGACGAAGCAGGAGGCTGGGTGGATATGCTAGCTGGTTCGACGACTACGTGATGTCTGAAATTTGACACCCGAAATGTTTAGAACAACGGATGGGGGTACCCCGAAATTTTTGTTGTTCAATATTTGACAACCGAAATGTTTAAAACAACGGATGGGGGTACCTGAAATCTCTTGGTGTCCGAAATTTAACACCCGAAATGTTTAAATCAACGGATGGGGGTACCCGACATGACGCATGTGCTCGACTGCGAGGCGAGACAGTTGGTTTCCGCAAAAAATAAATTATGGCCCCTCCGGGATTTGAACCCGGGACCTCCGGTACTCCAAACCGGCATGCATCCACTACACCAAGGGGCCGTTGTCGTTTAACTGTAATTATTTTTGTACTTATACTTCTCGTCTCTTACTTGCAACATACGTTACTCCTAAAGAAAGACTTGACAAGTCTCTTTTTGGTAAAAAATTTTCAACTGTCTTCGCGTTCGCAACGATTCCTTCCATGGCGAGTACTGATGACTGCACAGGGAAACACTGGCGTATTTATTCTGTTTCCCCCGACCACGTTCCTTCCTTCTAAAGCGTCATCTCCTTCGGTCACGACACCCTACCCCGCACCTCCACCGCAACGATAACGGCTATAATTTTGCTTCCTACCCCACCCCACGTCGTCACGGGCCACCATCTGCTTTCGGTCACGACCGGACGATGACATTATACCCCGCACCCCCACACCGCACCCAGAGCCTCGCCACCACCCCGCACCTCGCCTACATATTTTGTTCAATTACTTTGTCTGTCGCTCCGCAACGACCGGGTTTACCCCCCCCACCCCCCACCACACTCGAGTCCGTCGGTCACGGTCACCCCGCACCCCACCCCGCGTCGTCTCGGGCCACCATCTGCTTTCGGTCACGACCGGTCGTACAACCCAGCCCCCCGTACCCCGCACCCTACATCCCGCGCGAGGCGACTCAACGAGCGCGCTTCGGCCAAGGTCGCCGGCATCCTGTACTCCGCACCTCGCCTACCTCTCGGTCACGGACACCGGCTGCAACCTATCTCCCTACCCCGCACCACCATCCCACACCTTTACCCCGCACCCCGCACCGCATCGGTCACGGACGTCGGCTTCCTACACCGCACTCCCCACCCCACCCAGCCCTCCGCAACGCACGTCGACGGTCACGACCGGACGATGACATCCTAGCCCGCACCGCTGCTCCTCGCGAGCGGAGCGCGGCGACAGCGTTACCGGTCACCGGACTGTCTATATAGGGAACCGACGACGCGAAGCCGGCCTCACTCCTTTCACAATGACCGACAGCAGCAGCAGCAGCAGCGGCAGCAACAGCGAACACCGTGCTATCAATGGTAATGTAATTACTATAAAATTTATGATACTTGACAATACACTAAACACACAAACAGTATTATTAGATTACAAACACACGGTTATTGATAAGATTTGTAGCGAAGCCGTTGCATTAAATAATTATATAAAGTGGTATTTAGCAGTTCGTGTATCTTTTAAAAAATTAATAAACACCTAAAATATTCAAATATTAAATATTTATTAAATATTTATTGTAATGCGGTATTCAGATCACGTACAGAACTTAAGTCACAGTATGACGATATCGATGAACAGTATTCGATAGCTAGCGAGAAAATAATGGAATCCGTTGACAAATTCACGCGTGACGGAAGCGGGTGGGTCGAAAACGGTGTCGAGTCGGTGGAAATAAATATTACAAAATACAATCCTCTTGTGGGGTCGAGCTTTCTACCTACACCATCGAAATTATCAAACAGTAAGAAAGGAATTATCAATATAAAAAATGTAGACGATGAAAAGTGTTTCTTGTGGTCTGTGCTCGCTGGTATACACCCGATCGCGTGTAACCCGCATCGCGTTAGCCATTACCTTCCGTACGAAGAAGAAATAAACATGAAGGACATTCCTTATCCCGTCGCACTCAATAAGATAAAACGGTTCGAAAAATTAAACGAAAACATATCCGTTAACGTTTTTGGCTATGAAGGCGAGGTATATCCTTTACGTATCACTGAACATCGCGGTAGAAAGTACCACGTAAACCTACTGCTACTGTCCGACGCGAACACTACTCACTACTGCCTCATACGGAACCTTTCGCGTATGCTTTCGTCGTTGACAAAACGAAAGGGCACTTCGTTTTATTGCAACTACTGTCTACACAGATTTGCGGACAATAAAGATACTAACGCGGCGCGAAAACGAGTTGAAGAACACGAACGCAACTGTTCTCAGCACGGAGTACAGATAGTAAAACTTCCTGACGAGGACGAAAAGTGGATGTATTTTAAAAACTTTTCACTTTGTCACCGCGTACCTTATACGGTATACGCTGACTTCGAATCGTTTATTGTTCCGACCACCGGTAAAAACGTGGCACATCATATACCAGCCAGTTTCTGCTATGTGATAGTTGACTGGATGGGAAACGCCGTCAAGGAACCTGTAATATACCGCGGTAAAGACGTGGTGGACACGTTCCTTCGTGTGCTTTTAGCCGACGTTCAACGACTCGATAGAAAGTTTAATAAACCGATCCAAATGACAGCGGCCGATGAACGGTCATTCCGAAACGCCACTCACTGTCATCTGTGCAAGCAGCCGTTAACGGACGACACGGTTCGAAATCATTGCCACATAACGGGTAACTATTTAGGCGCTGCTCACAATGCGTGTAATATAAATTACAAAATACCAACACACGTTCCGGTTTTTTTCCATAATTTAAGTGGCTATGACTCGCATCATTTGATGCAAGGTTTCGGAAAGTACAAGGAAGATGAAATAACGTGTATCGCTACTACAAGCGAACGTTACATCTCCGTTACACTCGGTCAGCTCCGGTTTCTCGATTCTCTGCGGTTCATGAACGCGTCACTTGAAAAACTCGTCTCCAACTTATCCGCGGATAAATTTAAAATCCTTAATCAATTTTACACGCGTAATGTTGATTTACTGTTACGTAAAGGTGTGTACCCTTACGAATACGTTACGGACGATTCAAAATTTGACGAGAGGCAGTTACCGGACCGCGTACATTTTTACAACGGGTTGACAGAGTCGGATATAGACGAAGAAGATTACGCGCACGCTCGAACGGTTTGGTCGGCTTTCGACATGCAAACGTTCGGTGATTATCATGACCTTTATTTAAAAACGGATGTACTACTGCTTGCTGATGTATTTGAAAACTTTCGAAACATGAGCCTGCAGTACTACGAACTCGATCCGTGTAACGTTTTTACCACCGCCGGTTTAGCGTGGAACGCGATGCTGAAAATGACAGGAGTCAGGTTAGAGTTACTCCGCGATATAGACGTACACCTGTACATCGAAAGAGGTATCCGTGGCGGCTTAGCAGCAATTTCTAATAGGTACGCCAAAGCCAACAACCCGTACATTCCCGATTATGACGCAAGCAAGCCGCACAACTATTTACTTTACCTCGATTGTACCAACCTGTACGGAACGGCTATGACACAGCCTTTACCACTGTCCGGTTTTCGATGGTTGGAACGTACAGTGATCGATACGTTGAACGTGCACGCGTTACGCGACGATGGTGACACCGGTTATATCCTGGAAGTCGATCTGGGGTATCCACATTACCTACACGACTTACACAGTGACTACCCTTTAGCACCTGAAAAGCGTACTATTACGGACAGTATGCTTTCACCGTACTGCTATCGCATGAAGCTGTTAAAAGACTTTGTGTGTAGTAACGGTAAGGTAGAGAAACTGATAACGTCCCTCGAGGACAAGACAAAATACATTGTTCATTACAGAACACTGAAACTCTACCTCGAACTAGGAATGGAGTTGAAAGCGATTCACCGTGTGTTAGCATTCACACAGTGCGTATGGTTGAAACCTTTCATCGATTTTAATACGGAGCGACGAAAGGAAGCCAGAAACACCTTTGAAAAAGACTTTTTTAAGTTAATGAATAACGCACCGTACGGAAAATCGTTGGAAAACGTACGAAAGCGAATCGATTTCAAGTTAGTTCCAAACGAGAAGAAACTTCACAAACTAACCGCTAACCCCAGGCTACAACATTTCTTCATCTATAACGAGGACCTGGTAGGTCTCACGATGAAAAAAACATTCATTACACTGAACCGACCTTTGTACGTTGGGTTCAGTGTATTGGATATTAGTAAGCTGATTATGTATCGGTTCCATTACGGATTCACGATGAATACGTACGGGTCACGTGCACGTCTATGTATGACGGACACTGACTCTCTGTTGTACGACATTCGCACCGACGATGTGTACAAAGACATGGAGGAGCATCTCGAACTCTTTGACACGTCGGAGTACCCTAAGGCACATCCGTGCTATAGTGAAACAAACAAGAAAAAGTTGGGTACTTTTAAAGACGAAACAAATGGAATACCGATACTTGAATTTGTCGGGTTGCGCGCAAAATGTTATTCATTCGTTACGGCAAACGATAAAGAGAAAAAGGTAGCAAAAGGTGTGCCACGTTCCGCGATAGCTACACAGTTGAAACATCAACTTTATAAACAATGTGTAAAGACCACTTCTCAAACTTATACTACGGCGCAGACTATCCAAAGCGAAAAACATAACATATACACAAGAAAGCTTACAAAATTATCGCTGTCACCATACGATGACAAACGATATGTCTTGGATGACGGTGAAACAACACTGGCGTACGGTCATTATAAACTCTGTCAACCCAGACGCGAGATAATTCAGCAAGCGAGAAAATCCGTTATAAATTATGCGTTCGATATACGTTGATATAAGACTCGCTTGCAGGAGCAACACACTGTCAGTAACGACGATGAAGTCGGTGAGGTTCAGTGAAAACGTAACGGTATATCTCGTACCAAAATTTTGCGATTCGCGTTTCGGGTGGCGATATGGAAAACGTACGCAAAACTATTGCAAAAGAATTGCACAGACCGGTGAGAAGGAACTTTCCCAGACGTGCGGTGGAGGTGAAGGGGTTACACGATCTCTACCAAGCGGATTTGGTGGAAATGATACCGCATGCCAAGTTGAACAAGGGGTACAAATATCTAATGACGGTAATAAACGCATTTAGCAAGTATGCATATGCGATTCCCTTAAAAACTAAATCGGGTGTTGAAGTAGCACATGCTCTCGAACCAATAATTGTAAAAAATAAAATGAAATACCTGCAAACGGATAAGGGGAAAGAGTACTTTAACACTACCGTACAAGCTTTACTAAAGAGATTCAACGTCAAACACTATTCAACGTATAGCGAGAAGAAAGCGTCCATCGTAGAGCGATTTAATCGTACGTTGAAAACGAACATGTACCGCGCGTTCAGCGAGCAAGGCCATTATCGGTGGTTGTCGCTTTTGCCTAAACTGGTGATGGAATACAACGACAGAGTGCATAGAACTATAGAGATGAAGCCGCGACAAGTCGACAAGAGCAACGAGCAAATTGTGTTGGAACGAATAAGAAAAAATACCGTACCGCGGAAAGTGAGCAAGAAACATAAGTTTAAAATAGGCGATCGAGTGCGTATCAGTAAATACAAAATCACATTCGCTAAAGGTTATACACCAAACTGGACGAACGAGATATATACAGTGCACAGAGTTCAGCCAACCGTACCGGTTACGTACTTGTTGAAAGATCATACGGGTGACGTTGTGGAAGGTGGGTTTTATGAACAAGAATTGAGTAAAACCAGCGTTGGTGATGTGTATCTCGTTGAGAAAATATTACAACGTAAAGGTGATCGCGTGCGAGTGCGCTGGCTCGGCTTTGACGGTAAACACGATTCGTGGATACATAAAAAAGATCTGATATAATAGCATTACCACAGTATTTAACCGAACGTAAACGAGTTAAGATGAAGATTGAACAACAATCGTTAAAGTTGAATGTTAAGAACGTAGACTCTGCTAAGTACAACGGTGAAGTTGCATATAATAAACACAGTCCACTGTTTCCAAACACAGTTCGATGTATCGTGTGCGGCGGGTCATGTAGCGGGAAGTCAAACGTTGCCTTTAACATGTTATTCGATTCAAACGGACTGCGATTTCAGAACCTGTACGTGTTCTCCAAATCATTATTTCAACCAAAATATCGTGTGTTGGAAGACGTTTTTAACGCTCTCGCTGACGAAGGAATGACGTACTTCACATACAGTGAAAACGATAAAGTACCACCTCCGCACGAAATTGTACCTAATTCAATCATGTTGTTCGATGATGTGGTATGTGAACGGCAGAATAACATACGAAAATATTTCGCTATGGGACGGCATAGCGGTGTGGACACTTTGTACCTTTGCCAAACGTATAGTCTGGTGCCAAAGCAACTGGTGCGTGATAATGCCAATTTCTTGGTTTTGTTCAGACAAGATGATCTCAATTTACGTCACGTTTACAACGATCACGTTAACACAGATATGAAATACGAAGAGTTCAAAGCGATGTGCGCCGAAGCGTGGAAGGATCGTTACGGATTCATAGTCATCAACAAGGACTCACCGATAAACGCAGGTAGATACAGAGTGGGTTTCGATCGTTTTATACATAAATAGAATAGTTTGTGCAAGAAAGTCATCAGTGTCAAGATGGATGACAAGCAATTGACACATGAAGTCGATGCAATTAGCGATAACATAAGACAAAAGTATCGCGCGTTGAAACATGACATCAGAGAGAGCGATGAAGCGTTAACGAGAAAGTACAAACCTCTTTTGGAACCGTTAACCCAGATTTCGGAAAAGTTGAATGACTCCAGTGATAAAATAAAACAAAAAATAAAAGTTGAAGATGAAGATACGAAGGCAGCTGTTGAGACGAAAACACCATCACAACCTCGTTTCCTCAGAACGGAAGTGTTGGCACAAACGCCTGATGTCGAAACACCGAACGTAACTCTTGAAGAGTTTTTAACAACACCCGAAGGTCGACACGAAGCACAAGAATACGTTGAACAATCTGTCGAAGGTCCGCTCGCGAGGAAATACTTACTGCTCGCGTTGTCTGATGATCGAGATAAGAAGATGGATCATACGTACGGTGTTCGTAACGTTGAAGACAAATGGATGGTAGGCAATTCGGTGTTGGAGATCAATCAAGACGATAGCTTCTACATAGCTGGAAAACGATACAGAGGCACACCGGGCCTCTACGAACTTATGTTTATGAAAGAACCCGACAAGAGCGTCTACGATGAAAACGATTTAGCAGCGTACAAGTCTATACTGTCGGACACTAACGCTTATAAACGTTATTATTTACCCGGTGCTAAAGTAAATACAAACAAAGGTTTAAAGTACAGAGAGATAATCGCTCGATTGTTTCCACCACGCAGCGGACGTGGTATCGATTACGTACACTGGAACGATCCCAACGAACTGGTTGAACGGTTAAGACTGCTGGTAAGTTCAAAACGCGTCGGTCACACCGGACACGACAACGAAATCATCTCAGTAGTAGAGGAATTACGTGAAGCCAACATTATCGTATAAATTTTATGAACGTCGGTGTAACAACTCATTGTTGTCAACACTGTCGACATGTGCGGATTAGATTTGACACCTGACTTTGAAGTCGAAAACGAGAGACTGAAAACCTTTACATCATGGCCTGTGCATTTCATCAGTCCGACCGCTATGGTTGCCGCAGGCTTTCATTACACAAATGAAATTGACAGGGTTCGATGTTCATTTTGCGGTATAGAAATCTTTCGTTGGAAAGAGGGTGACGATCCGATTGTGTTACACACGCGATGGTCACCACAGTGTCGTTACTTAAAACGGTTAGCACATCATTTGTAGCGTGCAGTTGTACAATGGTTGTGGACAAGTTCGGGAGACATCAAAGCGCCGTGAGCGTGCGACGAGAAACAAAAAGACAATTACGCGATACTGTAGGATTTAAGATTACGAATGATGGGCATATAGATGTTGAAAACAAAAAGATCCGCAATCTGAACGAACCGGATGCAGCAAAGGATGCTGTATCCCTGAGTTATATGCAAACACATTGTCTGCTACTCGATGATGAACGTAAAAGCGTGGACGTTAAAGGGTGTAGATTGAAAAATGTTGATACTCCTGTAGACGTTAAAGACGTAGTCAACAAATATTACGTTGATGACAACTGTATACAACACTCGAGTCAAGAGAGAGGTGAGGTCATCGATGCACGAGATCGATGGGTAATCAACGTTCGAAGTCCGGAACAAGCGACCGATGCGGTCAACAAAAACTACGTAGACTCGAATGTCATTAAAAAAGTATCGAATAGCTATTTGTTTGGACAGAGCTGGTTGTCGGGAGTGAGTTCACCGATTTTTGCAGATGACGCGGTTAACGTAAAATACATGTTGCAGAACACCGTTAGCTTGGGCGAAAATGGTGTTTTCAAAGCAGCGGAAAAGAGAATAACAGACGTAGCGGATGGTTTTGCGGAGAGCGATGCTGTTAACTTACAACAATTAAATGACGTGAGACGATACGTAAAGAGCGAGATGTATAAAGTCGTTAAAACATTTCAGTACCAACTGGATTACTACTTATTGAAATTGTCTAAGCCACGTAGTTCAGAAGACGAGTGGACACTCGACACGAAGGAAATAAAAAGGTTAATAGATGAATACGATAAAAACACAGAAGAGAAAGACTGGAGATCGGTTTACGATGTACAACAACGTTAGGAGGAAAAAGGGGTGGGGCGTCGGAAACGTGCTTAAAAACGTTGTACCGTCCGTTGTTTCGTCAGTTATCAATCGAGCGGTGGACGCACTACCTGTCGAATTACATCTGCCGGGTTACAGATTCTGTGGACCGGGCACGAAACTCGAAGAAAGATTAGCGCGTGGTGATCGCGGAATCAACCAATTAGACGAAGCCTGTCGCGAACACGACATCGCTTACGCTCAATACAAAGACAACGAAAGTAGACGTATTGCAGATCGTAAACTCGCGGAAAAAGCGTGGGGACGGGTAAAGGCGTTGGATTCGGGTATCAGCGAACGAGCTTATGCGACAGCAGTTGCAGCGGCCATGAAAGCAAAATCAGCAATAGGAAGCGGCCGACGTCGTAAAAATAAAAAGAATGTGAGTAGTCGTGGTCGTGGTGCTGGTGGTGGGATGAAAAAGAGGAGGAAGAGAACTGTCCGAACCGTTAGGAAAAAGAAGAGAACTGCGTCCGGATTGTATCTACGTCCGTACCGAAAAAACTAATTCACATACCGCTCCGCCCGTTGTCCGAAGATGAATTACGTGTATACGCAAAAAAGCTAAACATACCGTATTTTAGAGGTGTTGACATGCGTAACGCATTACCGGATACAGCGCCGTGGAAGAACGAAAGCGTCATCGTAAATTTGGACGACGAGAGCGGACCGGGAACCCACTGGGTATGTTACAAGAAGCGTGGAAATCGAGTACACTATTTTGACGGGTTCGGTAATTTACGTCCACCTCTCGAGCTGATGCAATATTTTGGTGATACAGCCGACGTTCGTTACAACTATGAACGGAAGCAACCTCCTCACACGGTCATCTGCGGTCATTTATGTTTAGACTTTTTATCGTCTTCTGATCAGTAAACTTCAGCATGTCGTCGCTAACGGTTACCGTGACGGGTACCGACGCTGCGAATCTCGTGTGTAACTTTTTCCCACCTCTCGAGTTATACGGTGAATGGTACGTTGGACTATTGGATTTTACATCGTATAATTCAATACCAAACGTTACTGAAGGAAAAAATAATGCATTTCCAGTAAAAATTTCCAAGGATCAGTGGTCCGTCATCAAGTTGCCTACCGGCACCTATGAAATCAGTGATATCGAAACGTATCTGCAGAAACAGTTAGGCGAGAGAACAATCAGTTTACGTCCAAACAACAACACATTAAAGTGTGAAATTTACTGTAAGCATGTCATCGACTTTTCGCATACACCGAATACCATTGCAAGTATGTTAGGATTCAAGGAGAATCAGCAGCTGGAAGCGTATAAAACACACGAGTCGAACGTACCCGTCGACATAATCAAAGTTAACACCGTTCACGTACGGAGTAATATCGTACAGGGTGCGTACAAGGACGGTCAGGAACAGCACACGTTGCATTCGTTTTATCCGACCGTGGCACCAGGTTTCAAAATAGTTGAAACACCGACAAACGTAATATACTTACCGGTAAACGTACAACGCGTTGACAACATCATATTGTCTCTCGTTGATCAGGACGGGGATTTAGTTGATTTTCGCGGTGAAGTTATCACGATACGACTGCATCTGAAAATATGGGATTGTATTTCGGACAAACGTCACCTGTAAAAAGGGAGTGTGTACGAAAGAAACATGGTAGTCGGTGTTCAACGTTGAAGCGATTGACATCAAGGAACAAGCGTTTCTTACTTTCACTTGGATTCAAATTATACGATTAAAATAATGTCGGGTGAAATTCTAGCTATCGAACGAGGAGCGGCTTTCGATAACAGAATCGTTGAGTTCGAATATCGTACGCACACACCGTATGCTTCCACCCGATACGGTAACAACGATGAAATACGTATACCCATCCAACAACAGGATGTTTTCACTTTACCGGCGGAGAGTTTTCTGTACATCGAAGGAACATTGACCAAGGTTAACGCTACCGACACAGCGTTGAACGTGAAATTAATCAACAATGCAATGGCTTTCTTGTTTGAGGAGATCCGTTACGAAGTGTGCGGTGTGGAAGTAGATCGTACGAAAAACGTTGGAATTACGAGCACTGTGAAATTGTTACTATCGAGCAACGAGCATGAAAGAAAGCATCTAATCAATGCAGGATGGGTGACGACAACCGACGAGTCGTTGACAGTACACGAGAGTACCGGTGATTTTACGTTTTGTCTTCCGTTAAAAATGCTACTCGGTTTCAACGAAGACTATACACGCATCATGCTGAACGTTAAGCAAGAATTGATTCTGTTGCGTACCTCTACCGATCAGAACGCAATGGTGCTAAAAGAATCAGGTGCAACTGCAAACGGTAATCTCGTAATAAACAAAGTACACTGGAAGATGCCCTATGTGCGCGTGTCAAACAAGTACCGAATACCGCTATTGGAGCACATCGAGGAGGATCATGAACTGGTGATGCCGTTCCGCAGTTGGGAATTGCACGAGTATCCCGTTCTACCGACGACAAATCGACATTCGTGGACCTTGAAGACATCGTCACAGTTGGAAAAACCACGGTATGTGATACTAATATTTCAGACGGACAGAAAGAACAATATAGCGAAAAACGCGTCGGAATTTGATCACTGCAATTTATCGAATGTCAAGCTATTTCTGAACGATAAATACTATCCGTACGATAACCTGAACCAGGATATCGAAAAAAAACGTTACGCACTGTTCTACGACATGTATACACGTTTTCAAACATCATACTACGACCGTCGCAACAGAACGCCTCTTTTGACACCTAATGAATTTATAACGAAAGCACCGTTGTTTGTCATCGATTGTTCCAGACAAGAAGAACCAATCAAGTCGTCTGCCGTTGATGTGCGTTTAGAATTTGAATCCAGTAACAATTTTCCAGATAAAACCACCGCTTACGCTTTGATTATTCACGATAGGATAGTACAGTACACAGCGTTGTCGAATACTGTTCATCGTTTGTCATAAAAAACTTGTTCTCCCCTCTACCAGTTTATAAAGATAGGTATTAGCGATCTCTAGCTTGTAACAAGATCAGTCCGTCTCAACGATGGAAGGTGACTGTGGTAGCGGCGCCAGCAGCAGCGGCAGGCATTGTGAGTATAACGTTTACTTATCTCTTGCATATCCTATTAACTCTTACACTAAGTTCGTTACCGTCGGACTGTTTAACGAACTCAACTATGAACCGGGTGTTTTGTTTACAAACGGAAAAAAGAAACGTATATTACTTGACTTTTCTGAGTGGAATTACTTGTTGATCTTTCGTGAACAGCTACTATCCAGTATGTTATTGTACGAAGAAGGTGAAAACCGTGAAAAGAAGAAGAGTGTGATGATCAGTCGTAACTTTGGGAAAACGTTTGTTCGGATTAAAGGTAGTAAGACCGAAAAATTTGTTTTCACAGAACCCGAGTGGATCCGTTTTGGTTGTTTATTAACAGTACTAAAGAAATATCTTGTTCGCTTGTTTTATGATCAAGATCACTTCAAGTCGTACATTAATCAGGTAGTAGCCAAGGGGTGTTATGTACCACCATCCTTCTTTTTCCCCTCGTTTTTTCGATTGGAAAGCAGTCGTCATGACCAACAGCTAACATTTGATCGTCTTTACGATGAACTGGTATTGGAAGGAAAAGTAGAGGGGGAATTTGAAAAAATTAACGTATTCGATGCGAACAAGTGTCACTCGGAAAAATGAACTTGAATAGGACGGTTATTGCCGAGTTTGAAGCGTTTCGTGGTGACAAAAATGAATATGTAATCAAAGAGTTCGTTGCAGTTGATATAACAACCGGACGTTTTGTTATCGTGTTGTTCGCTCCACCATACGAACGTGCACGACTGCACCTGAAATTTCAAAAAATCAATGACTGGTTGGAAACACATTATCACAGAATTCGGTGGAACGATGGTAATGTACCGTACAAGAATATGGTACGCATCGTTGCAGACTTTTTTTCAGACAGTTCTGTTGTCTATACAAAAGGGTTTGAGAAGGCAAATTTCTTATGACAGATGTATCACCATGGTGAGGTGATTGACTTAAACGATATTCAAGCACCTGTAGTTCCTAGATCCTTTGTACCCACCATACAATGTCCTGTTCCTCATCGTCAACCCGTTACCACTCCCCCCTTACACTGTGCATTGCGCAAAGCTTTGTTTTATGCAGAATGGTTGCGGCAACGAAATAAAATATAGTCGGTTGTGAACATGTTTTCATCATGGTGTTAGTGTGAATGCTACGTGACAGAAATGTCCATAAACGTAGAATTAGGTACCGTAGTGTGTGCGTGAGTGTTAACCTTGACTACGTCACTGTCGCGGTAGAAATACTCATAAACGTAGTCCTGGTAGTTCGAGACGGGTCACTGGCACGGTAGATATACCTGTAAACTCGTCAAGGACCAGTATGGGTGTGAAAATTACTCATTACGGTACAGCAAATGTGAATACGCATCATGTATGAACAACATATACACCCGATAAAAAAATAAAAAAATAAAAATAAAGTAAATAAATAAAAAAAATATGTACTGCTTTTATACATTGACTTAGCATTGCATAGTGTATCTTATCATTATCTACGACTGTATTAGTCAATAGTACAGCGATAGATAACGTGGAGTAGGCCTGCTTTACGAATCTGTAAAGTTGGGGAAACCACGTTAAAAAAAGCGTAGCGGTCTCTCATTCGCCTCTGGCCGCTAGGAAGAGGATGAGAGGTGAAAAATAAAAGTATAAAAAATGTTTATTTATTTTTAATAATAAATAAACTTAAATATTGTGCTTTTATGGTTTTACACATAGGACAACAGTAGATATCACTCGTCCACCTCATAGTTGCAAGTAAGAGACGAGAAGTATAAGTACAAAAATAATTACAGTTAAACGACAACGGCCCCTTGGTGTAGTGGATGCATGCCGGTTTGGAGTACCGGAGGTCCCGGGTTCAAATCCCGGAGGGGCCATAATTTATTTTTTGCGGAAACCAACTGTCTCGCCTCGCAGTCGAGCACATGCGTCATGTCGGGTACCCCCATCCGTTGATTTAAACATTTCGGGTGTTAAATTTCGGACACCAAGAGATTTCAGGTACCCCCATCCGTTGTTTTAAACATTTCGGTTGTCAAATATTGAACAACAAAAATTTCGGGGTACCCCCATCCGTTGTTCTAAACATTTCGGGTGTCAAATTTCAGACATCACGTAGTCGTCGAACCAGCTAGCATATCCACCCAGCCTCCTGCTTCGTCATAACCAGTGTTTTATACATGCGTCATGTGGGCGTACCCACGAATTTCGGGTACCCCCATCCGTTGATTTAAACATTTCGGGTAACGGTACCCGATACCCCCAAAATTTCGAGTAACGGTACCCGATGACATCGCCTCTACGCGTCCGGGCAACCGCCGAATTCCGGGTACCCCCATCCGCTACACATTGTTTTCGGCTACCAAATTTTGGACATGCAGAAACCACGGCCTCCGTGACGTCTTGAAACAGGTTTTAGCCATACGGACGCCAGCGACTTGAGCCTCTGTGTGATGTCATGAACTGGAACACGGAAGTGTTTCAGTCACACATACACACACATACATACACACACACAAAACAGTGACGTCACATGGACAGCTCGGACACCAGCTGCCAGTGCCTCTATGACGTCATGAACTGGAACCCGGTAGTGTTTTCGTTCGGAACCCGGAAGTGTTTTCGAACACTCACTTTCCCTCTACTGAGGTAATGCAGTAAATCTCTTGTTTAAGCTTATTTTAGATTACTCCTAATCGCAGATGTTTTCCTTATTTGAATATACTTAAGTACATACCGACTGTCTTCTTCACCGGGGCACCAATCCATTACTACATTACATACCAAATACTACCAATTATTACATATGAATCAAGGTCTCCTTTGTTTTAGGTTTTTGCACATAAAAGAGCTCGACAGATGGGATATGTGAATTCTTAGATCCAACCCGCAACCTGGAGGACCAGGAACTTTGATTTCAGGGTTCTCTTCCTCTAGAGAGTTCCTTTCACCTCAGCTGACGAGCTCTCTCTGCCCGGTTGCAGTAGGCTATCTGACTCAGCCCATGTGTGCAGCCGTTGGGCTACTATAACCTCCTCCGCCTCCACACTAGATGCACATCCTTTTGCCGATGAGCAATATCCTGCCATGCTAGGACCCAGGATACCCCCAGAGTGCCCTGACAGAATCCCCATCTCTCGTTTGCTTACCGATCCACTCCGTCGAAGTGATTGGTTACCACAACCTTGGAGTGGATTGCTCAGCGTAACAGGGTCCACCGACATGTAGGTGACAGTGGAGTTGAGGATGGAGAGGCTGGTGCATACCGACTGTACTGTTGCAACAAATCTTAAAACAAAATTTTCTAAAAACAATTGTTTCTTAATATCCGCACTACACAAAGAATTGTTTTCTACAGTCAAAGAACAAGATCACCAATTATCTAGTTGTAAGTCAGTACTTCTCGTTTAGGTCACCGTCGTAGTCTTACTTTTATTACTGTCACCTTACGTTAGAACGCCAATCGTCATTTTAGTCAGATTTGTAAAGAAACTGTTAAACTAATATTTGTATGTATGTGTTTACTAACTTGTGCGCGCTTGTTTCCATCTGCCACAACTATCATCTTAACAAATGTACATCTTTCCCCATGTTTCACAAAGTGTTTCACATTTCAGTGTAAACTATCATTATCAACAAGCATTAATTATCAGGAATTTCTAGTCATGAAGTTTGCTAAGTTCCTTAACAGAGCTCCTGTAGAGAGAAAGCAGAGATTAGGTAATAAGAGAGACGGAAGCAGCCAACTAATTACGAAAACAAGAAACAGATGCTGCATGAAAATTTGTTGCAGATCCTAAAACTGTAATAAAATTATATTTTCCTTTCCTTAATTTAATTTCTTGTAATTTCAAACGGGGAAATGTCTGTGTTTTACTAAAGACTCTGTGGCGTGGGTAATTTACTTGAATGTTTACCCTCCAGAGAAACTTGCACACTAAAAGTTGTGGGCTTGTCTACGCAGCTTTTTTAATACCTCTTAATTTCTTCTAACAGAATATTTGGCTAGTATTTAAAGAGCTTTATTTTTGTTTAAAGAAATTTATTATACTTTAGTTTGCTTTAAATAATCAGTATTTTAAATTGTGGCACATTAAAAAAATTTTGTTATAGAGTAATTAAAATTTGACTTGGTAATACTTGTAGAATTATAATTACAAAATCATACGGTAATTTAAAGTATATAAAATATTAGAATAGATGTCGCTAGAATGTTTGAAAATTAAAATTTTTAAACTAATCTATACCCTGTGAATTAATAGCCTACTATTCCTTTCGTTTTACTGTCCAGCGTAGGGTGCGGTAAAATAATATGCAACTGTAACTGGAGAACGGCTGTTACTATGTCAGTTTATATATACAAAATTTAACTAAAGTATTTATTAAAGTCTTTCATGAAAGGTGGAGTGCCTTAACAATGTACTTTTAGTAAATAAATTCCTCTTTTTACTGTGGTAAGCGAAATATTAGTGCACTATTACAAACATTTTCCCAAACAGGCATACATTTAAATTGGAATCGCATCTTTTGCAGATTATAATAAATATCTTCCGAATAATAATTGGTAGTTACGAATAGATTTGTATGAATAACATAGATGTAGGGTACTAATACTACGCAAAACTCTTTGACAATTACTGTTCCTTTTTATATACTAGATGACCAATTGAATTAGTTTCAAACATAACAGCTCAAAATTTAGCAATAACATTAAATTTTTTTTACTACTAGAAATTATAAAGTAAAGGTTGAAAACTTTAAGAAAAATATAAACATTAGTATTCTTAAATACTAACACTTAAGGATATTCCTACCAACCCACAAAAATTTGTAGGATTTCAAGGGCAGTGTCATTTGCTGGAGCAAAGTTGCCTTTTCATCTTATGAAACTGATTAAAACCTTTCAGGAGTCCTACGTGCGTCAGTTGCATTGTCTTCCTGACTGGCGTACACTTACTTCCATTCCCCCATTTTCCAACTATGTGTTTTGCAACCTCCTGTTAATGTCGTCTTAGAAACACCGCTCTTGAGTCACTACGGTGTTATTTATTGTACAAACCACAAAACGCAACTGCAGACACTGGATATTTTTTAAGTATTGTAATAACCAAAACTATTTAATTCAGCTTATGAGCTTATTTGATGTTTCATGATTACAAAAATGTATGTGTCTTCTATAATCGTTCTATATTCTACATCGTAGAGCCCGTCGACTGAAACATTCGCTGGCTGACTATTCGTAACGGTTGATAAACTATTACTGTTGAAGATTAATATGTTACACTCATTTTTCAGAACTAGTGAGTGGACTATTTTAATATGTTTTTTATTTTGAAGCTGATATGAAATATAGATAACTTTACTTCCAGAAATTTGGTAACACATTTTTAATCTAAGGAGAATGAGGTTTTGTTTATTAGTTTACTATAAATGTAAACAAATGTCTTAAGAAATTAACAAAAGTGACAAAAAGTAGTTTCGACGGTAAATAAAACATTATTTAAATCGTAATTCTGTTGATTAATTGAGCTTTGAACTAAAATAATAAAGGTTTGCTGCACAGATGTAACTACTGTACTACTGGGGATAAAATCTTTCGACAGTACACACTGTACATAACTCTAGCTAAGAACTAGATAGACATTGAGTATTTTAAGTGTTGTGGAAAATAAAAAGACACTTCAAAAAATGAAGCCTATATTCGACGTCTGAAAAACAGAATACTTTCTTATTGGAAATGAAAGTACAGGTTTACAAATTATTGAGAATTTATCCAAAATACGTTTTAGATGAGAAAAGGAAAAAGAGGAACAGTTGTTAGAAGTGCTAATAAAAAATGGCTACAGATTTAGTAGACTATATTGATTTGGTATAAAGATAATGAACAAAGTTAAATAGGATTGTACAAAACAGTAATATAAACGATTGCAGCATAGTTTGGAGAGTCATAGGCGAATAACAAAAATAATATGACTAAAACCCACTCTGCAGACCTATAGGTGGGTTATTAAAGATGGCTGTATGCCATTGGCTGTAGACGTATCAGAAAAGATCAGGCTAAGAACATATTGATACGGAGTAGAATGGGAGTCAACATAAACCTTCTGGAGACATACAAAACGGAAAAAACTAAGGTTGTTTAGTGTTTGGAAACCGTTTGTACGTTCGTATGCTTGCAGAAAGTAGGCCTACACTGCTTTTGGAGGCGAGTGGGACTAAGACTTTAATTTTGTCAACAATTTGGGAAATACGTGACATACATAACTTCAATTACTCAGACACAAATTGAGTGTAGTGATAAGTCTACAACTGATTGGAAATAGCTAGCGAGCTAAGTCAAACCATTCGGTTAGTGACATTCAACGGAATACACAATGACGGTGTTGAATAGGATAAAGTTAATTGTGAACTGTTAGAATTAACATAAATCAACATTTTCATTGTCGGCACTGCAATTAAACTGTGAAACGTTGTTTGATCTAAAATACTTTGTGTCATATCTAGGAGGCATGAGTACACCGGAGTTGCGGATATTACTGAATAAATGTGACGTAAGCTGTCTTGAGTGAAACAAAGTCAAACAGTTTGTACAACGATGACGTCAGTTCTAAAACGTCGTGCATATGCCTCGTGAACAAGGGTTAATGTGTTTTAAACAAACTCTTAGAGCAGTCTCCCGACGGTTTATACGGTTTTTGTAAAATTGATTTTCTCAGCGGCATTTGTGTTTTGGTCAGTGTTACACCTTGCATTAACGACTGGTTTAATTAAGGCAGATTATTTGTAGATAACGTTTTTCAACTAATGTCAATAAGCTCAAACAGAACACGGTAAATGCCAGTATTAGAAATATTACTTACCTCCAAACCCACGGAAATTATATCGTACGTTGTTCATAATGTAAACCGTAATAAATATCTTGTTAGTTTTAAGCCGCCTGCCGCAGATTCAGCAAAGGAAGGGTAAAATTTGTTTTCGTACTGACAGTTGTCGTTTTACGTACTACATTCTATGCTTTAGTACACAGATCGCTCCTTTAGTTAAGGAACATACTTTTAAAAACCTTCTAGTAAAGTAAGATGCGATATTAAAGTACAAGCAGTCTTTCAATTGAGATTCACCTGAATAGGCAAAAATATGTGATAAGCCGCTTCTAAAATCAAAACTTAGTAAATATTTCCTTAAATTCGTAGTGACCATCAATCAATGAATTTTTACGGTGAAGGGTTTGTGTTAAAAAATATAACACAAATTTTAAGTTATATTTGTATTTACGTTTGTCAATGTATATTGGCATCATCAATACATGTGTATAACTACCAAAGAAATGTCAAACACAACAGAACAATTAATTGAGTGAACGTGTTTCTGTATGTGAGTGTGCATGTGTGTGTGCGTTCGTATGTGTGTAGCCTTGTATATGTGACAGAGATGAGTTAGTTTCTTTTACGGTATCAAATGTTTTCTTTAAAGACAACGAGAAAATTACAATATCACAGAACTTAATTTTTACGATATTACAATTTAAATTATTCATAATGTAATAGTATTTGTAGCTTAAAAATAAGATAATAACGGAAGTCAGTAATTTCAATTATTTGGGTACCATACGGTCGACAAAGAAATATAAAACAAATCGATGAATTTGAGTTATATGATGTTAAATAAAACGAGTACTAAAGAACCAAGTTAGTAAAGGAAACAAGTTGAAACAAGTAATAAGTGGACAGAAAAAAACAAGCTGAGGAAGGGAATAATTCTACAACATATTATTTACACCCACTTTGTTGTACATTACACTAGCGCTGTACCCGTGTGATTGGCTGTGTGTGGCAACCGCAGTGAGGTGAAGAAAGAGTTCAACGGTAAGTGCGCGGTAATGCAATGAAACGCATAGATGAAACGTTCAGTCCAAAAGTTCGACGAGATACTCGAGGCACCGTTTTAATACTGTTACCAAACCAACGTTTGGTCTGCAAACCGTCTGCAGACGGTTTGGGTATCACTTCAGTGCAACAACTCCTTGTAAACCACGTTTGCTGTTTTCCCGTTGGGTGTGAGTTTAAATCAATCACACGGAAATTCACGCGTGAACACAACATGGAGCTGGCCGTGGCAGAAGCAGCCGGAGTCAGATCAATCCCTAAGATTTTGATTGATTGGCTTTGTTATTTGCTAACTGCCATCGCAAAGCATAGTTTATCCGTGAACTGTGTCTTCCTTAAAGGGATGTGGTAATCTGAAAGTAAAAGCGAGATTCGAGGAAGGCAAACATATTCATCCCTTCTTGTGCTTGTTATTACTGTTGCCTGAGTCACCGTAACCATTACGTTTGTGACCTGCAGCCTTGTTCAATAACACAAATAAGAGAGGCTTCAGGTTCATTAGGCACAAGATAGGGGAACCAATCTTGGTCCTGGTTTGTGTGGGGTGAGTATTGAAACGAATCCATTTAACGGTATTGACTCTTTTATAGTCTATACAGTTTGTTATTTACTAGTTTGATAACTTGAAGTCTATGTTCACGCACAGATCGGGTGTGTCCTGTAACAACAGGCTACAACCCACACTATGGTTGTAAGTTTCCTAGTGGTACTATCTAGTAAGGTAAAACGAATAATACCTTAGAGAATTAATTTTTCTCTGTGTAAGGCAATATTTAAAGAGATACTTTATATATTGCTGCGGTTTTAATTTAAAACAGAAAATATACTCTTTAATCTTCAAATAGACAAACGTAAAATGAACCAAGAAGAAAGTAAAATTCGAAGACTTTACTCTTAGTTGGCGATGCCAATATATATGATGATAAAATTCATCGCGAAATAAAATTTCATGTAGCAATTGATAAAAACTAAAAGCAGCAGCACATTTCTTCTGTTCAATGTCTCAAATATTATATCGAGTTTTAGGTGAAACTTTCTGTAAAGGCGCAACTTCCTTAAATTAAATTTGATTTTTGATTTGAATTAAATTAAAATCTAACAGAACATTAGAGAATATTCTGTACTCATTTGAGCTGTCTAAGATATTTTAATACTAATACTGATGTATGATGTGGTGTATTTTACTGACGTATACTTCTTTACAATATAAGGTATGATTTTTAAAGAGCAAATTTTTGTGTAATGCAACAGTACGTCTGCGTACGTTACTGTGCATTGTCGTAATTAGTTAAAAAACTCTTAAACTAGAATAAATAATTATTTTGAATGTTCATCACTTCTTTATTTACACACATAATAATTATTAATATTGGTGTTACTTTCACTGTAAACTTACTTGGTTTATTCACTCAGACGACGTTTCGGAGTGGTGTTCTCCTTCTTCCTTGGTGTGTCATTACTTCAGGTTCTGAAGAAGGAGAACACCATTCCGGAACGTCATCTGAGTGAATAAACCAAGTAAGTTTACAGTGAAAGTAACACCAATATTAATAATTAGAATAAATAATTATTATTGTCAATATCTGTATTGAAAGCTGTGAGTAACCAGGGAACGCTGACGCAGGTCGGTACAGGCATATCACGCCACACAGCAGCTGAGATTGTGTACATTGTAGTTTATGTGTGTGTGCGTTTAAACCGTTAATGGTATTTCTATAGTTACAATAATTATGTGTATGCAGAGCACACATAAAAGAGGAAAACACATTATGCGAATACTAAAGATGAATTTTAATTGGTAATTTGAAATTTTTATTTAATAAAAATTTAAATCATTTTCTATATTCAATATGATATTAGAAGTGTTATTATTAAAAAAAAACACCTTTACACCTTTTATCGGTATAATAAATATGTATTAGGAGAAATAAATCTGACGGTTTTTTGCCTTGACCTTCAAAGAATCCGTGTGTTTAAAACTATTGCTGTAGGCCTAGTGTTGCTTTTCTTACAAATCCAAAAACTAAAATTGCATTACATTTTTAAAAGAACTTGTAATTGTTAATATTTGTTAAAACTATAATGGATAAATCTACAGTATAGTTATAATTCGTCTTAGGCCTATACATGAAATACAAATATTTACACACCATGAGTAACGGAGACTGTAGAAGGCTTTTGTTACTTAAATACTTTATAAATATTAAATTCGGGACAGTTGAATTATCTTACCTATTGTACACAATTTGTAGAAAATAAGTTTTTGCTTATTATTTGTAAGTAAACATGTGTAGGTGGGAGACAAAGTGCAAGTGATGAATATTATTCGTGTTGTTTTTTTAGTGTTAACAGGCGGTGACTGATAGATACCCAAAACAAATGTTTAATGAAAACCTAAAAAACCAAAAATTGAGGGAAATAACTCTGAAAAAGCGACAGTATCATGGTATTTGCATACATAGGACTGCAGAAACGAAACACTGGAATGTTAGGTACGGAGAGGCTGCAACTTTTGTAAAGCTTAATGGTAGCCGTAGACGAATCAATCTTCGGTAAATACAACAATTAAAAGACAGGGGGTTACGAATGTCTCTTGTTAATAACAGGTCAATCAGCAGCTGAAATACGAATACTGTCTTTTAACGGTATCATCTTAGCCCTTAGCTGAACGTATATAAGACAAAGTACGTTAATGAAATGGCAAAGTTTACTTCGAAATCAAGATAACGTTATTTGAGCGCTTCTTCTGAGTTTATTGTGTTTACTCCGTTGTTCTGTCAACTTGAAGAATTCTAATATAACTGCTGTGTCGCAAGTGGTGATGTTTATCTAACTCTGTTTGAAACATTACTAGCAGAATGGAAACGTTAAGGCAAAGTTAATTTTTGTCTTTCATTTACGTTCCTCTTCCTGTCTTATTTACCAAACACACACAGAGTACGTTTATGTGCTGCATTAACAGTAAATTTAAAACAAATTTTAATTTCCATTGCAACTAGTTTTCCCTTATGTAATACCTTTTTGAATAAAAAGTCTTTTCGCAGACACAAGGTGAATGAAACAAATATATTCTACAAACTTTAAGTAGGTAACTTGTAAAGAATAAGAAGTTTTAATTACTTTAGGAGAGAAACAGGTTTATTAATACTAAATTTAACTAGTGGTTATCAGCTCTCAACAATAAAGTTGTCTCCTTTCATTTCTTTTCTCCATTTAACAATTAATTTTCTTCATAACCAACATCGCTTTTCTACCTACTCCTGCCTTTTCGACAAATAGTATATCAGACGTTTTTATCTAGTCTAGTCTCCAGGTTGTTATCCTATAGACATGATTGTTCTAGAGTTATCACTTTTTTTATCGAGTACAATATGGATGTCATTTCGCACGTGTCACGAATTTTCTTGTCCACCGACTTATCGTGTTTCGCCTAAACTTTCTTGTTTCAGAGACATGTAGATGTCGCTGTGTCTGATCCGTACATCTTTATAGGTTTCGCTTTAATTTTATGTACTGTTTTTCGTATTATTTCCAAACTTAAATATTAATTATTACAGACAACTTGACTTTATTATTTCATGTACATTAATATACTAATGCCTTTTCTAATTTGAAAACAATAAGTTCATTATGTCTAGCCGACTATATTTTGTCATTACGCCAGGAACTGACTTCGACAACCTGTTTCACAATTCCATCAACTATTACTAACGTACATTTAACTTGGTTTTCAATGGTGGTCGCAGGATTAGTTTTAGCTTTAGTGACCACTATACTTGCAAGTACTGTTCAATTTGTACAAAAGCCTTTGCAGATCGTCTACTTTATCACCTTTTAGATCTGAGTCTTCTTCAAAGCACAAAATTTGACAGAAAACCAACTTGGAAGTCTGAGTTATAAAACGTACTTGAATTTGTACAAAACAATCTTGTACTAAACTCGATCAAACTCCTTCTCTGTTTTTACACAACTACGTTGTCTCTCTGCTTTTGTAATTGGTCTTGGCAGTGAACTCGACCAGTTTCCTGTTGAATGGAGCGGTGACACCATCGAAATCCGGAATGTTTAAGGTTTAGCACATTACATTATTTATAATATCTTAACTTTGAATACAACAGATCGAAGACAACTGACGTCACTAGAAGAAAATAAATAGATTTGGGTTTATCCGGCTAGGCAGATATTTTTTCTAGCTTCGGGATCGACACCACGTTGGTTGCCTTCCATTCCCAGCGTAAGAGGTCAATTTGAGGCAAGCATTAAAATATTCACCTACTCCAGATAGACAGTTTTTATGGGCGCAAGAAGACAATATTGGCAACACAATTCAAGAAGTGTGTGTGTAAGTTTTTATTAACTTAAGTCGATCACCGACCTCTTTTTTTTAAATGTAGGTTCTGGCTTGGCAGTAACTGGAAGCGGGATAAACTCCTCAACCTAGTCGCTAGCTGTGGTCATTGAATGCAAAATACTATTGTGTTGCAGGAGCGAGTAATCACTAAAACAATGAAGAAATTTTATTTTTCCTCTGGCCGAGAGGTTTGATCACTGTGTCCGACCACGGCTAACATGACGCGCGCCTGCCCTTTTTCATTAGTACTGAGAAGATTGAAAATCTTAAAAACCTCCTTTCCGACACTTGTTACTGTAAATATATAACAAATTACTGTTTTATCTGTCATTTAATCTTATTTTGCTAGTCTTTGACATTTACACGTTCGTTAGATACACCTTTACGGTTTCGTTCACTATGATTTGAACAAGTTGTTTGAAGTTCTTTCTCTCAAATCACGCTCTCAATAATGCTATTAGTTTAATAAAAACATACAAAAGGTTGTTATCTCTAATGACTGTCATTAGTCTTATAAATAAAAAAAACTGTAAACAATGTGACGTTACAAGAAATGAATTGCAAAAGAAATTGCGTTCCTTTGAAAGCAATAATTACGTGGAAAAAGCAAATTGTACAGTTAACTCTGTTTTTAGTAAACCTTTCAGGACCGTTATTATTTGGTTCACTATATCCGAAGTTTACCATAACAGAAATTTATTTCATTAACTTAACAATATATTTCTTAGACATAATAAAACAAATTATTGTTTTTTTTTAATTGAGCTTTTATTACAGCAGTATACTATCTAGTATCTGAGAAGTAAGATATAAAAAACAAAATCGTGTAAATTTACAATATTAAAAAAGAAACAGTTTTATTAAAACAGGATCTTTTACAGTGTAACTGTAAAATAAAATTGGGTCGAGGGAATCTGTAGAGGTAGAACTCTTATAATGGGTTGACTGGGCACACAAATTCCTAGGGTTGGTTGCGTTAACTACCAAAGGAGTCTCAGCTTCTCTCCAGCCAAGATCGCACTTTGTGGTGAAATGCCACACCCTAAAACAGATGACCCTGTTGATGCAGAACAGTAGGGATTTAGACCGAAGAATTTCAATAAAAATCTAAGTATAATGTTATAATGTTTACTTTTGAAAATTTTAAATGCTGAGACACTAGGGAACAAATAATTTGTACTAATCCTTGCCGGGCATTAGACTAAAGAGAACTTACATTTAACGTAGTGTTTACTTTAATAAATGATAGCCCTATGAGTACGACAATCCAAAAATGTAAGTAAAAAATCTCATAGCCAATCTATAAGAAATATTATGCAAAATACAAACTCAGTAATAATTAGACAAAACTAATATCTATCAGTATCATTCAGAAACTATGGACCTTCTTCAGAAGCGTGTAAGCTACGTTAGAAAACAAAATATGTTTTATCACCGGTTATCAGTTAACAAAAAAAAGTTACTACGTCTGGTCACCTCGTCGTGGCCTCTAATGTTATGAATTTTACATACAAAGAAATTAACTCAACCGTTAAAAAATTAAAATTTTTAACTTGATTATTAGCTAAATAATAAATGTGATTAGTTCACAAGAGGTAGCAAATTTTACAAGCAAGAGAGCTAACAGATAATATATGAAATCAAGGAACGTTCATCTAATCTTTGTAGAACGTTTAGCTAACCATAGTGAAAACCAGTATAGGTAACAAATCTCCAGTCATGAACTAGGAAAATAAAACTAGAAATAACTGTAGATAGTTTATACATGTATTACACTTTAACATATCTGTTCACAGTGTCAGAACGGTCTGAAAATTGTTAACGTCCCCAGTCCTATAAAGTGTAAAGGCGTTGAGCGAGATCTTAGCGAAGGATAGATACAAATGTTTCGAGCTACAGTTCGTAAACCTCTTACTCACTAGACTACATATTGTAAATCGTGTTGAGACGAAGCCACGGCGAGATCAGTAGCGGGCGAGGATTCTTTGAGGTGGCAAAGTTAGTTTCTCAAAAATCGTGCTTCTCGTGAGTAAAAACCAGACCTTCCCGCACGTGATCGTAAATTGGCTGCAACGGTCTAATCTCAACTTCCTTGTCACAGTACATTTGACAGGGAACAGACGTCTTACCTGTGAAATTATTTAGTTTTGTATAAGTAATGGGCCACATTGCAGCTTCGTATGCTAGAGTCGGACAAGCAGATTGAGTGCAATAGACCAACTTTTCTGTACCCTCTCGTCATACTATGTGAGTCAGAATACTATAACGAGATAACAATTGTCTCCTCTTCACAGTAATATTATAACGTCTCACCTACGTTATAACATCGGGAACCTGTGCATACTTACCTCTGACATACTCGTAATCAAATTTTAATTACTAGATAAACCAGCAGTAGTTATAACTAAAGGAACTTTTACATGGGGGTCTGATGATTTACGCACTCACTGTTTTAGTGTAAAGTAACGACATCTCTTTATTAAATCATTACTGCAACAGCTCTACATAAATATTCCCATATAAGGTTTTCTGAATAAAAGATTACAATTTATAACAGATTTTGGTAAAGAACTGGGGCAAAACACATGGATTTATCAGTGCTAGCATTATCCTCGGATCCGGGACCTTAAACTTGTTTATGAGTTAAGCTCGCTTATTTATATTCTATAATACTATTTGGGGGGCCATTTGAAGAATGGACTTAATCTAAAAATTTGTATTAGTGAAGCTATACATATAGTGTACATCAGCATTATTCGGTACTACAAATATTTTGAATTCTAAAACATACTACTTCTTATAAAGTGGTTATCATTAAAGTCTTTCTATTTTTTTTTTTATTTTAACTGTCTTTAATAATTCATTGGTTACAATTTTAATTAATCACGGAGAACAAGTCTCCGTGTCACCTGCCATATCCATCAGTTTACTCGTAGTCAGGGTCCTTGGTCCTTATGGTGTTCGTCAACGGTTGATCTTAAGTGGAGTTAACTTTCCTGTTGAAGTTCCTGAAGTGGTTAGGTCATAATGAAGTAGCGTGGAGGTTCTCAGAAGTTTCGTCGTTAAACATCGTTAGTAGTATAAGTGCCGTAAATGTTCTTGTTTGTTGCAGAATCGCACGTCACATTATTGTTTATAAAAGTTCTCACTTTTGGTAGCTCGTACCATATTATTTAAAACAACATAGACATCTTACAAAATTAAACAAATGAGATGTCATCCCTTACACAGTTATTTATGCATTTCGGTTTTTAACATTTAGACTACTACCACACTAATTTGACAATACTTTTGCTACACATTGTTGTAACTGTCTTCTAAATACAAATATTCTGTCTTTTTCTGAGACATGGTACAAGCGCGTGTTTTCTACGCGAGCGCTTCATCTCGACTCTCTACTATATAGGAAGGGTCAGTTAATCGCGCGGAGTTTACGCGTCGCAACAAAATAGTTCCACATTTATCTTTATTTAAGGGGTTAAAGTTTGACCTTTTAATTATCCAAAGATATTCTTAATTACAGACTTCATTATAGTACACTACTGTGGTCTTGTTTATTTATTTATTTAATATTAATTTTCAAGGATTATTAGTTTGTTTAGGGGTCGGTATTCAAGTTAATTCCGGTTAGCGCATGTCTATGCAGGGTTAATTAACAAGGGTTTCCCTATCTGTACACTCGCATTCCTTTTATTTTATTATTAAAACTCTTTATTAAATATTATTATGATTTATGATAGCGATAAAATTAGTTTAAATGTGCGATTTATTAAAATTTAAAATTTCTCAACTTATACATTAACTATTTATTAATTATTTTATTTTTAATTAATGAAATCGTCACATACTCCGCCGCTTAAAACAGACTCCGGCTGGGGGAAATATATGTTATTTGGTCAGCAATGTACTGGGAGTATGCTTGGGGATTACCGTGTGAAATTTACTTAGTACTCGTTTTATTTTCTTCCGTGAACTTCCCTTTATCTCTTTTCTTAAAGGCTACCTTAATTTTATTTCTTACTACTAATTTCGTAACCTCACAACATCGTGGCCCGACTGATTACATTTTGCATACTCTAACTATATTAGTTAGCTTTCTGCACTTTCTTTAACCCTTGTAGAGAACTCTTTCAGTGCGGAGCCGTTGTGACTGTTACGTTTCTTATCTCTATCTCTTAATACTACTAAGGTAATCTAAAGGCGATCCCATACTCGACCTTAGATCCTTTCTTAACTCTAATTGCTTATTCTACTGAGATAAGCGGAATTTCACGAAGGGGAATCTTTATTTACTTTTAAACGATCAGCTGTTACAATGCAAGAGGGGACAAACACTTTACACAGGTGCATTGTATTATACACAGGGGCGGTTTACTATTGTTTACTTCGGTACCAGTTCAGAACAATAGGGGTGGCTTACTACAATACTAAACACGATTATTTCCTGCACGAACGAGTTTGTCTTATTCCGGTAAGCTGGGGAATTATTTTCAAACAGGCCACAACCGGGTGTTTACACTATTCACATATATTTTTATTATTACTTCCTTTTTACTTATTTTACTAACACACTTGTATAACACGTTAGTATAATTTAAGATATTATTAAACTTTTTATTTAAAGGACTTATTATTTATTTATTTTTATTTAGGGCACGTTTATTTACTTCTGTTTTAATTTTACTTTGTTGAAAAGTTTGTTTCGGGGTAAGGGGTTGAACACTTTATCTAACAATAGAAGCGGTTAACTAAAGCCATTTTTGAAATGTGTGTGACTATAAATATTTATTCTACTATTCGCATTAAATTCTATACTACTCTTTCTTGTTTTCACACATAAACGATTAAAGTTCACATTTCAAATTTACATTGGTAGTGAGAGAAATAAATTTCAGAGAAAGAGAAATCTCACACAGGCGTCAATATACATTCAACGAAGGGGGAAATTCTCGGTCACTACGCACAGGATGATACACGCTTCTTATAACAATAGAACAATCGAAGAGGGTTGGGTATTGTCTAACTCAACTTTACGCAATGTGACTAGGACAGTTTTACACAGGCGTGGACAAGAATTTAACCGGTCAGATTTTGTTTACAAACCGACACGCTGATGAATGAAATTTTTGACAAGTACGTACCTGATGTTGTTTCGTATACCTGTGGCGTTACGTTAACATTGTGTAAACTCCTATATCTAATTCACAATTAAAATTACCTATTTACTATACTATTATAATAATAATTATCATTTTTATTTTCTTTAAAATTTTAGACATACATTAAAGTACATGAGTGAATAGATCAACAGGGTGTCACAATATTACACAATTACTTATTAAACAAAACAAAGTGGCGCATTTTATATGTGTCGCGATGCACACAAATAAATTCTTTTTTTTTAAAAAAGCAGAGTCGCGCATCTTATATGCGTCACGATGCTTACAAACCTTTTATATATAAAGCAGAGTGGCGCATCTTATAACGTCTCACCTACGTTATAACATCGGGAGCCTGTGCATACTTACCTCTGATCAATTGCACGGGCTGCCATACTCGTAATCAAATTTTAATTACTAGATAAACCAGCAGTAGTTATAATTAATGGAACTTTTACATGGGGGTCTGATGATTCACTCACTCACTGTTTTAGTGTAAAGTAACGACATCCCTTTAATAAATCATTACTACAACAGCTTTACATAAATATTCCCATATAAGGTTTTCTGAATAAAAGATTACAATTTTTAACAGATTCTGGTAAAGAACTGGGGCAAAACACATGGATTTATCAGTGCTAGCATTATCCACGGATCCAGGACCTTAAACTTGTTTATGAGTTAAGCTCGCTTATTTATATTCTATAATACTATTGGGGGGGCCATTTGAAGAATGGACTTAATCTAAAAATTTGTATCAGTGAAGCTATACATATAGTGTACATCAGCATTATTCGGTACTACAAATATTTTGAATTCTAAAACATACTACTTCTTATAAAGTGGTTATCATTAAAGTCTTTCTATTTTTTTTTTATTTCAACTGTCTTTAATAATTCATTGGTTGCAATTTTAATTAATCACGGAGAACAAGTCGCCGTGTCACCTGCCATATCCATCAGTTTACTCGTAGTCAGGGTCCTTGGTCCTTATGGTGTTCGTCAGCGGTTGATCTTAAGTGGAGTTAACTTTCCTGTTGAAGTTCCTGAAGTGGTTAGGTCATAATGAAGTAGCGTGGAGGTTCTCAGAAGTCTCGTCGTTAAACATCGTTAGTAGTATAAGTGCCGTAAATGTTCTTGTTTGTTGCAGAATCGCACGTCACATTATTGTTTATAAAAGTTCTCACTTTTGGTAGCTCGTACCATATTATTTAAAACAACATAGACATCTTACAAAATTAAACAAATGAGATGTCATCCCTTACACAGTTATTTATGCATTTCGGTTTTTAACATTTAGACTACTACCACACTAATTTGACAATCCTTTTGCTACACATTGTTGTAACTGTCTTCTAAATACAAATATTCTGCCTTTTTCTGAGACATGGTACAAGCGCGTGTTTTCTACGCGAGCGCTTCATCTCGACTCTCTACTATATAGGAAGGGTCAGTTAATCGCGCGGAGTTTACGCGTCGCAACAAAATAGTTCCACATTTATCTTCTATTTAAGGGGTTAAAGTTTGACCTTTTAATTATCCAAAGATATTCTTAATTATAGACTTCATTATAGTACACTACTGTGGTCTTGATTATTTATTTATTTAATATTAATTTTCAAGGATTATTAGTTTGTTTAGGGGTCGGTATTCAAGTTAATTCCGGTTAGCGCATGTCTATGCAGGGTTAATTAACAAGGGTTTCCCTATCTGTACACTCGCATTCCTTATATTTTATTATTAAAACTCTTTATTAAATATTATTATGATTTATGATAGCGATAAAATTAGTTTAAATGTGCGATTTATTAAAATTTAAAATTTCTCAGCTTTTACATTACCTATTTATTAATTATTTTATTTTTAATTAATGAAATCGTCACAATATAACAGTAAATTCGTTTGCATACCTACTTCATACATTCACCTTCGTATATATCCTTGAGTTTGTAGTAACAAATTAGATACAGCTATTCCACATACTCTACGAACGTCTTAGCAGCCACAGCCAGGCATGTAGTTTACTGCAATAAATTACGCGATAAATAGCGTGTTCAACACTGTAAGGACTTGACTAATGTGTACGTCACGCAATAGCTTTGATAGTAGGAGTAGGGGATTTGATGAAACCGTCACACGCAATTTTAAGTCATATGTGGCTGCTGAGGTCGAGTAATTTCGCAATATATTACGACGTTTTTAGTATTACATGATTATAACATGGTTGTAGTATCACAATCGATGAACTAAAAAAGTATTCGGAATGAAAGTTGCTTACAGCGTTACATGACGTTTACGTTAATTACAACACCTTTAATTTACATTCACAAAGTGTGTTGGTATAAATCACTTGATCGCCTGACTGAAGCAGTTATCATTAAGTAAGGTTATGGTCAAATGACTTGTGGAATTATTGTACTGTACTTGACCTGTATGTCGACAAATTTGTATTACCATTACAAATAAGTACTGAAATTTGTTTATTAGGTTTAAAAATATTTTTAAGATTTTTCCTTCTTAAAAATACTTTTTTCAATATGGGGTTATTACAGTGTTTACGATTTTTATGTTAATTTAGTTTAGCTGAGGCTTATTCCATACTTCTAATTCTGATAAAACTATTGCTACATTTTTTATATAGTTTGTGTTGTAGACAGCGTTTGTAATATATCAATCTGCTACAGTGGTAACTTAGTATTTAATAAGAAGTAATTCAACCGTACTTAAACCACGTGCTACCTGCATTATTACTAAACTTGTTAGAGGTCATTTGAGACATATATACTAATCACAACAATTACGAATGAGTTTAATATGTGAGCCTGGATCGTTTTTCACATCTCGAACCTTGGTATCCCAGATGTTTGATTCTTAATCCAAAAATTGTATGGTAAAATATTCGATTATGTGTAATATGCATTTGATTGGAGTATTAAAATTTAGTCCATGTATTTAAGTAAAAAAATATATAATGAATGTAATTACTTTTCTGATGTAAACAAACTCTCACAACACACAACACGCGCGCCCTCTCACACCCAAAAACCTATATTTTCTCTTGTATCCGTACACGGGTCCAGATGATGGCAATAAATATTGTCGAAACGTCGGTACAGGTAATGTAAAAGATAGTTACCGTTATAGTTATCGTCGATGCTTGCTAAACTTTTAATCGTTACAATTTATTGATCGACGGTCACTTCTAAATTAGGACTATCATTTTTTCGAATTGAAGTAAGGAAACTGGTAACTTATCTGGCATAAGATGACGCTTCAAACGATAGATACAATAGACTAGAAGAATCATGATATACACAATCCTGTAAGGGTAAGTGTGACTTTGTAAAAAAGAAAAATGTAGATCAACAGGCTCTGCTTCCCTCATCTAGCGAGTGCGCAATTGTTTTTACTTCTGTAAGTACGTACGTATTTATTAAATAACAAGTAAATGTTATTATTAACAAAACCGGAACTTTATTTTACTAATTTGTTTAGTTTTCATTTATTTCTACAATTCTTTATAAGCCTTATTTTAAGACAAGTAACTGGCTTACAAAGAGATCCACTGTAAGTGATTATCCGCTTTTGCAGAAATTTCCATAAATATGGGGGGAGCAGACACCTTCACCCTTTCGCGCGTAGTTACGCCGTCGTGCCTAGCACGATCAATACAAACCAATAGAAATCACAATGGGTGCAAGTAAAGGAGAGGTGATCATGAAAAAAATACCGCATACAAAAAGAAAAGTTTTAGTAGACGCGCTGAAGACTGGATGAATTGTAAAAGCCACGATAAGTGACTATAACAGAAATATTTTGTGAAGAAGGTCTGCGCGACGATAACATGCAGTGCGTTTTCATTAACCGGCAAGAAATTGACATTGAAAGAGTCTGAAGATACAACGACGAACCTGGCAAGGGGTGATGAAGAAGATTTTATTTCTGATGAGTCGCGTAATTTAACACCTAATGCTGAATAAGTCAATTAATAAGTAATTCCTATTATTAGGACGCTTACATAAAACAAATGTGAAAAATTTCTTGTTGTTAGTATCAAGTAAAAGTTGTATTATTATTTATTAATTAGGTAGCTACGTTTCAGTAGGCGGTAGAAGTATGGTGAACTCGGGTATCCCAACGGATTTTTTATTTAGCACCTTGTAAACTGCAATCAACAATTATCTTGATCCAACATTTATCAACAACAATGTCATCAGCGTAAGCACATATTTGACTTCTTTTATTTAATATCGTTCTTCGTTGATCTATGTCTTTAATGGCATAGTGTAGCACAATTAAATAGGGTGGCCGACAACCCATACCTTGCAGGAGTACATGAGAAGATGTAATTATACGAACACAAGAGTACACGTGCACGAATGAAATTCAAAATAAAAAGTCTATATACGCCATGAGATTGTAATTTTATGATATAATATAATTTTGTTTGTCAAAGTAATATCTAGTTTTTAAAAATATTTTTCTGTAAGACAAAAATATAATTAAAAATTTTTACGTGTTATCAGGATGAAATAATATTTTCCACAAATACAGAACAAATGAATTGGAACAAATACGAAAGATAAGATAAAGAAAAAATGCGTATGCTAATTTTTATTGGTTGAAATTCATAATAATTACATATATAGAAAGTAGAGATCAAAAAATAAAACTAAAAGAAGAGAAAGAGAAAGAGAGAGAGAGATAGAGAGAGAGAGAGAGAGAGAGAGAGAGAGAGAGAGAGAGAGAGAGAGAGAGAGAGAGAGAGAGAGAGAGAGAGAGAGAGGAGAGAGAGAGTGAGAAAGTGTGAGAGACGGAAAGCTGGTGAGGAGGAAGAATTGAAACAGCAGTTTCGTAAACTATTTCTGTTATTTAAGACATGTTTTCGATAACAGTGTTCGATGGTATATATCAACATTAAACTCACCGCGAGGATAAAACACGAACAATACTATAGCGCCACTACTGTCACGTCTTTGAAATATGTTTGGGGATTTAACCATTATCTGCACCATAATGTCGTCCGAATGAGAATTTAATGGCTACAAAACATATAACACACACACACACATACAAATATGTAACTGCACAGTAGCCTGTGTTGCAGATATTACATTTAACTGTGTAGTTCTTACATGTAACGCGTATGTATCCAACTGTGGATGCAGTATGTAATGGTGTGCGCCAAAAATAAGGTGCACTGTTAAAAAAAATTAATTTGAAGTAATACGTTGGTATAATAAAACAAGTTGTTTGTTGTAATACTTTCTAAATTTTTTATCAGCCCATAAGTCAAATGAAAGACGATTAAAGGGTTGAATGAGGGGGAGAGAGAGAGCAAGAGAAAGAAGGGGAGAGAGAGAGGTAGAGAGAGATAGAGAGAGAGAGAGAGAGAGAGAGAGAGAGAGAGAGAGAGAGAGAGAGAGAGAGAGAGAGAGAGAGAGAGAGAGAGAGAGAGAGAGAGAGAGGAGGCAAATGAATGTGTTTCTGCCTTGAGTTATGTTGCTTAAGATAATTCGTGATAAATGTAGAGATCATTTAAAGTAGATGTAAGGATGTATTCCGTTTAACTGGAATGAGTTATGAGTTTAAATTTGTAAATAAAATGTGTCTACTTTAACAAACGGAACAATGCGTTCTATAGTAGTATTCAAACCTTCGTACATCATCATCGATAGGTCCCTAATTTAATAAGTGATAAAAAGACTACAGAGTGAAAAAGATTTAAAAGTGAAGAACAACAAATCGTGATTATCATGTTATCTTTACAGTCTTTCAAAAGTTGTAGCTGTTTCTGAAAACTTTTCTGGCTTAACGAACAACAGTGGAGGTGATGAATCACTTCATCTGCACTCCTTCATCCCTTTCTTAAGAGGTTCTAAAATTTTCAGTTATCTTTCTCAATTCCTCGGTTTCTTTCACTCTCCTATACCACCCCGTCACTATATTAACTTTCAGACCACCAATTATTTAATCTATCCATCCCTTACTTTACCTTCCTATGTTCGTTTTCTTCTCAATCCTAGTTGCAACCATTTATAAATTAGACTTTCCCATCTTGCATGTATTGGTGTCCAAACAATCTTAGTCTTTGCGCTGTAATTTACCTCACAGAGTCAATGCCCATCACGGTATTCTTCAATCGACACTTTTTCTAACCCTCTCCTTTTAACCAATATCTATTAGCTGGAATTTTGGCGCATTTTTAATGTTCGTGAGAAATTTGTTTTATTCTGCAGACATTCTTAAGCCTGTTCTACTGGCTATATCCTTTAAGAAATTAACTTGTGTTACTGCAGGTATCAGATGTTCTGAAAGTGTAACAAAGTCACCTGCGAATGCCAAACAGTTTATATCAATACGTTTGTTCCTTCTTCCCAACATGATTAGTGATATTTTGCATTCCTTTAATTTTTCATTCCAAATTCTCACTACTTTCTCCAGGACACGGTTGAAAAGAATTGGAAATAAACAACCATTCTCTCTTACACCTGTAAGGGTGCCAATTTAGACTTATCAACAAATTCTCTGATTATTTTATCTATAGTTTCTCTATCAACAGAATCAAAGGCCTTTTTGAAATCAACAAATGTTACTACAATCTCCTTTGAATTCAGTAGCCTGTGACGAATTATTGACTTCAGAGTAAATATTCGGTCTGGAGAGGATCTGCCCTTACTAAAGCCACAATGATATTCACCCAAATGGCTACCCAATGTTTTTTCCACTCTGTTCAATAGAATCGTTGAAATATTTTATAAGCAACTGGAAGTAAAGAGATTCATCTCTAGTTGTTATCTTCTTGCTTACACCCTTCTTATGCAGCGGAGGTATTAAGGCCACTTTCCATTCTTTTGAGGTTTTTTCTGTTTTACAAAACAGTCTTATCCACTAGCTTTATTGTTTTTTAAATTTTTAATGACTTCTTCAATTTCATCGAATTATTATTATTATCTATATTACCCATCTTACCCTACAGCCAAGAGCAAAGTCAATAAACGTTAACGTGTCCCAGTTGTGGTTGAGATTAGGTGGTAGGCAACAAGATTAAACCCAAAACCTAAGATACTGCTCTTCCACCGTTTAAATTACGTACACTTTCCAACAGTGTCAGCTGTTTCAAGGTAACTGTGTTCTGAATTGTCCAAAAGAGCTGTATACAAGGGAACAATACTGTTTATAAGGTCGAGCAGAATACCATACTTTACCCATGCAGTTCAGGTGATCGTTATCCGGTATAGTATATCATTTAGTATAAAACATACTATTATCTACAATTTTGTATTTCCCTCAACAGATGTATATCTATTACGCAGAGAAGTGTGTATAATCCATTACCGTAACCCAATGTACATAGAAGTGTACTTCTTAATACTCACGAAATCCAAGTCTTATTCAAAGTAGAAAAGGTTCGAGAATCATCATTGCCAGTGACAATGTTTTAACTAAAACGTCTGTGTTTTTACAAATTCACAATTATATTGTCATCAACTGGTTCATATTTTTTTCAGTAGTTTTATCCTATATCCGTGTTACTATTTACTTCTGTTTTCTTGTAGCTCTAATTTTAGTTTAGTTTAAATATTATCAACTTAAGTTTGATGTTTACATTTCCTTTCTTGTCTAGTAAGATTTAGAATAGCCATGAGTAAGAGCTTATAATGCTTTAACAAAACGCAGTTTATATTTAAGCTGGCTCGGATGTTAGGCCAAATGTTACCGTCGGCGAAAGACAAGGTATTGCTTTTCATTCAACTCATGGCGTCTACAAGGTCCCATGCAGTTATGATGATGTGTACGTGGGTAAACCTCAGAGGCAGGTGATAACAAGAGTACAAAAACACATGAGGCACACGAGGAAAGGAGACACAGATAAATTGGCAACAGCGGAGCACAGCTGTGAAAGCAAATATTGCATTTTATTTCATAAAACGGAGAACGCAGCAAAGGCTGATAACTATTTTCCGCGGGTGATTAAAGAGGCGATAGTAATTTATAAAAATAAGAACAACTTTAACAGAGAAGGTTGCTACAATTTACGGGAACTTGGAAACATGTATTGATTAAGATTACAGGATTGTTGTAGTGAAACACATATCATATCATAAAAAAAAAACAATAGATTAATTCAATTTTCTAATCTATTTAATAACTCAAGTTTTACTTCATACTGAAAACAAACAATTTATCATAGTTTATTTATGTAAGCGTCGTAACAATAGGAAATAATTATTAATTGACTTATTCAGCATAAGTGTTAAATTACGCATCTCATCGGGTTTCAAATCATTTTCATTACTTAGGCTTTGTCTTGCACATCGCTGTGGCTTCACACTCCATCATTGTGTCAATGTCAATTTCTTTCAGGTTAGTAAAAATGCGTTGCATATTATCGTCATGCAGACCTTCACAGAATCTTCCTCTTACAGTTACACACGAATAATGTGTGTTTTAAATTTTGTAAAATGTTATTGAGCTTAAATATTATTGAGATTAAATGTGTATTGTGTTTCAATTTCTAAAATAACCTATTGTAATTTCTTAATGGGGAGAGGGTTATTGGTCAGGGAAGATTTTGTTGTAAATTATGGGTTTCTTTGTAACATTGTCGGCAGGGCTTACTGTATGAATAGAGATGCGTAAAACCTGTGCTCTGTCTCATTGGAGCCACTGAAGACGCCTCATAGTAGTATGGGCGAAATGTTTGATTTTAAGAGAAATAAAACAATTGTGTTAAACCAAGAAACACGTTTTTTTTTTAGTTTTTAAAAGAAGAAAAAGTTTACTAGCGAGGTTGACTTTATATAAAAATTGTCTCATGTACTTGACACTTTTTTAAACTTACATTGTTTTCATCACTTTTTTGATTTAGATTTAGTTTACTATTACAAATAAAAAACAAAAATAACTAATATATTTATGCTATATTTACTCCTATGTTTTGTTAAGCTTTAGTTGAACTGAAAACATTTACTTTTTATTTTACTTTTCCGTTTGCAATCAAATTAATAAAACTGTGAACACTGAATTTACTGTCAATGGAATACGAAATGCATTTTTTGCGATTTTTAAAAAAGCAAGGGACTAAAAAAAATAAAACAATGACGTTTTGTAATTTTGTATTGAAATTTGTACATTTGGGAGTATTGTATATTTTTAATACACGTCTACATTAGGTGGGAACAAAACCATATTGGACTGACATTTGTCAGCGTTCCTCACATGCCAAACACGTAGGCCTATTATTTTCATACCATGATTTAGCACCTGCATTTGACCCAATTTCAATTTCAGTGTGTAAATTTAAATTAAAATGAAAACTGCAGCGTGTTAGTCATTTAAAGTGTAAAGAAAGTTTGAAATGTGTACGTTTTATGTGGACTTGGTGTTAGTCAGTGTAAAATCATAAATGAAATAGTTGCAGTACGAAGTATTTAGTTGAAATTACGGTTACTTACTATTAGGCCCGCCCGGCTGTGTACTTTAAATCTTATTAGGACGTCTACTGCTGCATACGTTGCCAGCGTCTTATTACATAAAATCTATTTAAACGGGCGGTTATCTCTAGACCTGACCCGGCCTTTTATGGAGTCTGTCTTCTGAGTTCATCACCTTGTTCTGTTTCTAATTGTAGACATCCGGTGAACCATTAACAGTACTTCTAGTAATAAGGTACAGAGGCAGATGAAACTGGAATTCTAAAAGGGAGGGCTATATTCCTGCGTTGCTGTATGGAAGCGGCATGTGGGCAATATCATAGAGACAGGAAAGTAAAGTACACATGTCACAAATACGGTTTACTCAAACAGTTAACGGATGAGCATGGCTTGGTAATGTTGTTATGCAATGTGAGGTGGATGGCTAAATGACAAAAGAAGTGTACACGGTCAAGTGAGTAAAAGGTCTGGAGAGAACACTACAAGATTACCTAAACGTACTCACGCCACGAGGAAAATGTTCTTTGGAAAGGTCTGAGGAATCTATGGAATGAAGCTGAAAGAGTCACATTTCCTAAGAACTAATCCGAGTTATAAAATAATAAGATGACGATTAGGATTATTTTTCAATTTTGCTGATCAAAAACAAAAACTTTATAACTCCTCTGTTCCTTTATTATGTTATGACGTCGCAACTCGTAATTTATCATTGGCTACTTGGAATTTTATATAGTAAATACTTAGTTTCCTCTATGCTAGTATATACGTTTGTGTACACAAGGATGAATAAAATTAATATTGCCTAAACCTTTATTATAACTTGGTTTAGAAATAGTAATAATAGGTATCACAACTAAAATGTTCACAGGCTGTTTTATAAAAAACTTCAAAAAAACAATAACGTCTGCATGAATTTTGTCTGACAGAGCTGTAATACATTTATTAATGTAACAATCCAATTATTAGAAACGACAAACGAAAATATGTCTGTCGAAACTGACATCCAATTTATACTTATTTGAATAAACACACAATTAATATTCATGGGTTATATTGTCGGTTATGCTGTCGAGGCAGGTAATTATAAAACCTCTCACTAATAATGAGTTGCACTGACTGTATTAATATAATGCAAATAATTTATACATTGTGAACCATGGAGCTCTTGAACAATTGCCTACGTTCTGGTTATCGTTAATGGATAAATATATTTTGTGTAAGTTACGTGTACCAAATGCAGATGTACAAAAGATATGTAAAATAAATATTGTCATGATAGTTGTAATTACAATTGTTTTATATGGATTATATTATCTAACAATCGTTGAACAGACTCCCTAGAATTCAGTGGTGTCTCGTAATATGTTTATTAAGCAATTAAAATAACACAAACAAGCAACGCTGATAACATGACAAAACAAACTGTTATTCATCCACAGCTAGGTTACAAAGTGGTACAACACGTGAATCCGTGTAACCTTATATTATCCGTTTTTCCACAATGACTGTGATAATTTTCTTTTACACTCGTTTTTTATTTTAATACGTGCACATGTCTTTTAAAATGTCTACGCTTGAGTGGACCCTTTCTGTAGTAGTATTAACTTGGTTAATATTGTAGCGAATGAGTTATATCAATTGACAGACATTAGCCAAGGTCTCATATTAAAAGTACTATCTATTGCCATTTTATTAAAAATACAATTTACATTTCCCTTCCCAGCACTATAATGCTTACCTGTTTTGTTTCTTAACTTTTCTATAGCATACGATCATGTACATTGGAAAGTGTACTCGCTAGCAAGATGTCTTTACCATTTTTACACTTCTCTTGTCAATCGTTTTAAATAATGCTTTTATTTTATTTATATTCAATCATTATTATAAATAATGCTCTTAATATATCTATTGGTTGCAAAATTTTGTGAACACATTAATGCCCTTTTAATCTAAAATTTTTAACATTTTCTGTGCAATCTGGTCATGACCTGTTGATTTTCCTGTTTTAATAGCTTCAAGCGACGCCTTAACTTCCTTTCAATGTATGCTTTGCAATTTTTTTACACATGTTTCCTCCTGCCTGACTATGAATATTTTTCTCTACTTCTTAATAAACTATTTTATGCTGATTAAACTACCGGACTGTCGGCCACGTTAAAAAATTATTAAATAAAAAACGTATTTACTTCAGCAGCTATTTTTTCTTTCTCCTTCGATGGTCAAACTTTCCTTCAAAAATTCTTAAAAACAAAATTATCTAAGAAAATAAACAAATAGACACTACTAAATACGAGGAAGGCAGAGATAGACCAAAGGACGCATAGAAAAACATTAAGAAAGCAAATGATTTAAAGACTACTCTAAGACTACAAAAGATCAGCACTACTTAAAGAAACAAAGATAAAAAAAGACAAGAGGAAAGAGAACGTCTCCTTAGTAAAATTATTATAATAATTAATTTATAAAAAATGTCAGTATAGTGGTTTACAGATTATTTTAGTAACACAAAAAATTGTTAAATTTTTGTTGTTGTAACTATGAGTACCGAAAGTACACGCTGGATTTGGCGACAAGTGTAGAGTAATTAAGACATAAATTCTGTGAAATGTTTGGACAATGAATAATCCCTACAGTTTTAATTATTAAGACACAAATTTATTGTAAAACCTGCCACTGCTTATAAGCAGAGAACAATCACCAACACGGGGAAAACAATTAGATTAAAGACATTCAACGGCATACACTATGCCGGTATTGAGGTTTGTAATATGCCGTTAGTATTAACACAAATCGCCGTTTTCAGTTTTGGCACTGCAATGAAATCGTGAAACTTTGCTGTATCCAAGTTACTTTGTGCCGTCTGTAGTAACTCTTGTCAGACATGAATACATCGCCATTGTTAACATTGTGACGTGAGCTGTTGTGAGTGAAACAAAGTAACACGGTTTGTATAACGGCGGTGTAAGTTGTGAACGATCGTGCAGATACCTTGTTAATAAACTTTGGCGTATTACACACAAATGCCTTAAGCTGCTACGGATTCGTAAAATATGATTTTCCCACCAGTACTCTTCTTATGCTCTGAATTAGGTAGTACATTAACAAATGCTTTCATCAAAGCAAAATATTTGTATACAATGATTCGAGTAACTTCTATGAGCTCCCAGTGAATATATTCACTACCAGTTATAGGAATATTACATCGCTCCAAAAGTTTGATTCGTAACGTAACCTTGCTGGTTTCAAGTAGTTTGCCGCAGATTCAGATGCTGAAGAGTAAAATTCATTTCCATACCTGTTGTATGCCTTTGTTAACTACTATATTTCAGAAAAAAAAAATTTAAATATTTGCAGATGACCTACTCATTGTGTAAGACGATGATAATGAATTAAAAGGAGACCATAAATTAACTTAAAATGAAACGCTCATCATTAGGAAAACCGCTTATATGGTTAAAGTTGTAGCAATTAACGGACCGGAACTCATAAATATGAAATCGTATATGTATATAATTAGTTACAGATATTCAGTTATTCAGATATAAATATTCCGTAAAAGGCACAAATATGTGTACAGGTCGTAGAGTCGAAGCATCTGAGAAGAGGCATATGAGTAGCGAGGCAGAGCGGAACAATAAATGTGGATAATAGAATATAGTTAAACATATATCTCACATTTGAGTGTATATAAATAAGACATCTGAGGCGGTGGGCACACATCCTATGGATGGCAGAAGACAAGTAAAAAACACTTGAGAAGTGTAAATTGAGTTAAATGCGATAAAAGAGAGATTAAGAGAAACTGAGTCAAATAATTTCAAAAAATTGAGAGAAAAAATAGTGTTTTTCTACCGTTATGCGTATTCTCATTTCAGTGGTCTGGGATATTCTAGTTGTCGCGGTGTCTGATACGTACGTTCGTATACGTGTAACCGTGAGTTTATTATTCTTGTATTCATTATTTCTAAACTTAGAAATAATATGGAATGAAACAATGTATGAAATAAGACGTAAATAAGTGAAATAATATGCAGACAATGGCAAAATAAAACACGTAAAAGAAAATTCAAATTGAAATTTACTAGCAGAAAGATTTACCGTGCCACCACTCAGTAGTAACAGGATTCTGAACAACCTCTACAACTTAATACAGATTCATTTGAACTGTTATATATTATTTAATATAGTTTTATGATGTCGTATTTTTGTTACAGAGCGAATATAAAACAATTAACCTTTAAATCTAAATATTTAAAATTTAATTAACTTGGTTTACCTTTTTGTGCAAAAGTGTCATGTTACTGTAAATTCCACGTGTTATACCAATTTGAATATTAATTCATTGTTGAAGTCAATCACAGTATGAATTTTAACGTGGCGTCGTGTGAGTCACAAGGCCTACAGTTTCATTCAATATATTTGTGCTGCGCACGGATAAATTGTGTTTTAATACTTATTATTAATAAAATATTTATTACCTTCTGCCAGTGATTGAATTATTATCAAATTGGCGTCAGTTTTATAATTAATTTGAGGAAGTTTAATATACATTCCGAGAGTAGGTTCATCATTAGCTAAAAGCTTTCTAATCAGTCTCAGCAACTAGCAGAATGTTTATGCACTAGTCAGCATAACAGTATATTTTGTCCTGCACTTGTTTTGCTATATTGGCCCCACTATTGAAAAATTTTAGACACTGATTAAAACTTGAAAATTTTTAAAGTTATGGGTAACGTTTAAAACAAAATCTATGTGAGCTACCAATTGTTAAGACATGCTTTTAATACATGATATGGGCGACTTGAAAAGTTCACGCCTTTATCAAATTAAAATAATAGACTTTATTTCCTTTTCTTTCTGGAATCGTTTTTATTTTTCAACATAGTCTCCAAGTAGTTCAGTACACTTAGTCCAGCAATGCTTCAGTGCTTTTACCCCGTTGACGAAATCCGATTCTTCCAGGTCCTAAAAATAATCGTTTACTGCCGCTTTTATCTCGTCATCTGAGAAAAATCACATCCCCCCGAGAAATTTTTCGAAGTTTGGAAACAGGTGAAAGTCAGATGGCGCTAAATTTGGCAAACAAAGCGGATGGTGCAACAGATCGTACTTCAACTCGGCGATTTTTACCATAGACACAACGCATGTGTGAGGGTGTGAATTATGCTGATGGAAAATGATCTTCTTTGCTAATACTGGTCTTTTATCTCAAATGTTTTCACTTAATTGGCCCAAAATATTAGCGTAATACTCTCAATTTATCGTTTGAACCTTTAGAAGGTAATCTATTAACAATATTCCCTTAGCATCCCAGAAAATTGAAGCCATACACTTTCCACCCGACAAAATTGATTGTTCCTTTATGGAGGCGGCGAATCACTATGCATCCAATGTTTCGACTGTTGTTTCGTTTCTGGAGTAGAAGCTTATATGTATTATAATCTTATACACTACATTAGCTCAGTTATCGTGTTCAAACACAAAGAAATATGAGTAATTTTGTACACACACACACACACACACACACACACACACACACACACACACACACACACACACACACACACACACACACACACACACACACACACACACACACATTTCCTCTACGTATTTATTTTAGACGATGTTTGACAGCCTTATTACGCCTGGCTATAGCTCAATCTCTGCTGTTGAGATTGTACTTAAGAACAGGTTTTATTTAAGTCAGATCTGAGTGTGACGTTTTAATAAACGGTTTATTCGTCATCGCGATTTCCATTTTATGCTTTAGATAATATGCCTTATTCGCCTTCATGCCTGCAGTCACACTTTCTTGGTCTTCCCCAGAGTCCCAATATAGTATAAATGCTTCCTACCAATTTCTAAATTTATACCTCTTATCTATAACAAAATAACTCTCTGATAATATAATGTGTAACAGTAATGATACGCATTTTACTATTCTCCAAAATGTGGAAAAAATTAATGGAAATTGTACAAAACTTTACACGTAATAGGACTATAGCAAGTTATATCTTCAAGTGTTCGTCTGCTAATGCCTTCTTGAAAAATATCATAACGTCTGAATACTCAATGGTGTTCTATTTTACAGGAACTGCAAAGCCACATCTTCGTCACCGACACGGAACTTATCTGTATAGCGACAGAGGGTTGCAATTAACAGCTGAGCGACTGACGGCCACTCACTATCTCTCTGTCTCTGTCTGCCTGTCTATCTCTCTCTCTCACTCACTCACTCACTCACTCTCTTTCTCTCTCTTTCTCACTCACACACGCTCTTTTTCTGCTCTCTCTCTCTCTCTCTCTCTCTGTTTCTCTCTTTCACACACACACACACACACACACACACACACACACACACACACACACACACACACACACACACACACACACACACAACAGATTAGCCTAGAGGAGTAGAATTTAACGGTTGTCATTCTTTTAACTACAGGAACTTATAGTACAATAGGCAATCAGGCAACCTGTTACTTTATTAACTAATTTATTGCTTTGTGTTATTTAAAACTAAATACACGTATAATTTACTAAGACTGGAACAGTGCAACTTACTGTTTCCGAGTGTTACATGCAACACAGTTATTTGATGTAATCAACTATCCTATCTACCGTACTCAACACATTAGCTTCCAAACTACGTTAATATTCCAGACGAAAAATCACATCGACGCCTTCATAAATGGTCTACTGTAGTCAAGAGTTTTTGAACAAGCCTATTCTCAGGAGCTTATTCGGTTCGAATTGGGACCGGTAGCCCGCAGTAAGTAAAAACACGTAGGTCAGAACCAATCACTGTGATCGCCTCAGAGGCTGACATAACACGTGTAATATCGGTGACAAATTCTAGAGGCACAATAGGCTGTGAACTAAAAAATAATTTATACACGCAAACTACTTAATACTTTTACATATTTATTGTTAATTTATTGATTCAGTAGAAGATTCGTAATCTAAGGATACTAAATTTGAACTGTTGATATCCAAAAACATCACAGATAGATTTTTTTGTTTGTATGCGTCTCAAAACCATAATTACTGTTTGAATTATTTATTTTTAATACGTGCAATTTAGAACTAAATTATATAATCTAGTTTTATCTGTAGGACATCACCAAACAGTGTACAATTTATTTTACTATAGCGGATACAACTATTGTAGCGTAGTGTACTTCACACCACTGTGCGGACAGTACAACATTTTGACTTGTATAAATAAATTACTCTAGTACATTCATAAGCTTTAACAACGACGAGCAGAAGCGAGTGAACAACACAGAACATGTATCATTTTATGGATTCCTGTCGGTGTCAGAAGCCTTAAACAAAATTGCAAATCAAAGGTTTTTAAAAAAAAATATGTACTTGGTACGTACCGAAAGATTTTAGCTTTAAAAATCTGTGAAACGTAACAAGTGTTTACATATATTTTTCAAAAAACATTTGTATTAACATATTTCACCAAGTGCCCAACGAGTCATCAATTAATATTGTGAAAACTGTAGGCCTAAAACATCAACCAGAAAAAACTCGTTTCGCTTAGTTTTTTTAACACAAAATAGAGTCAGATAAAACTGCCTGGGGATGTAACTCAGTAGGGAGTAACGTGATGTAACACGATAAATCAGTAGCTCTGTAATGTTTAGAATGTCTAAACACACATACCAATACTATATTTACTTAACGTATACAAATTCATTTTAATGTTTTTTAAGTTATTACACACTTATTAGAGTTCTTTATGTTTAAAAATGCACACAAGTCGATATCAAAACACGGTATCAGTTATTTTGAGTTATCAGTTCTCTACGTAGATTCTGTACGCAATGATTATATTGAGATTGACACCACTTTTCACAACTCAAATTTTAGAGGCTGTTAAGTAGAATGTACAATATATCTAAGTACGCCATTATAAAAAAAACAATATAATTAACTTAGTCATCATTATAATCTATATAACCAGAATTATATTGATTGTTATTGATTTACATACAAATCTCTGATGATGCTGATATTTTTCAGTGAAACGTCCGTCAGGTATTGAAACGACAAGAACGCAATACACTACTTACAGAAGAAACTATGTTGAATAATATCATAATATTAATTCTTTTTTTGTATGTATCTAATACGAAAATTGTGGTTGAAAATATAACTTTTGTAATTAAATGCTAAATACTTACATTTAACAAAAATATTTCATCATGTTTGTTTTTATTGTTTTAGGTATGTGAGCTACCGTTTCATAACGTTCGTTCGTAACTATGAAGCGCGGGGACACGTTAAAGGTTAGCAACTACAGTTATTTATAAAGTAAATCCTATTTCATTGTTACACGTTTCTCCGTGCGACTTTGCGACTCCCTCTCTTACTCTCTTTGCGTTTCCTCTTTCTTTGTCTCACACGAACGAACGCGCAAAGTGCGTTTTTCTTTCCTCGATTATGTTTATTGGCAGCACACGGGCGAATACACATACGTCCCCGCTCAAATTTTTAATACAGTATGTTAGATCCTGACAGACACGGTGTAACATACTGTTATTTCTATTGTTAAACGTATGTTAAATTTAAAAGTAAGTGGAAACAATATAATTCGATCAATGTCATTGCAAAAACTAAAGTTTTGATTATCGTTACAACTCAACTGAGAAATAAGTTAGTAATAGACAATGAAATTGTGAAGCAGGAACTGGAATTCATTAAGACAATAAGTAGGATATAAATTTCCATAAAATACTGAAACTTAGTTTTCATAAAATGACAAATTTCTAAGTTGAAAAATAATAAAAACAAGGTCAGGGATGCACATACTGACGTAGGAAAAGACACGGCAACAACTAAAAGACAAAACCGTGGCTCTAAAATAAGGACGTTATGGGCTTTCAGCAAACCACGACGAGTAACAAATGTGAAAAATTCAACAGACTAGACAAGGACACCTATGCAAGGACTAAGGAGTAACTATTTACAGAAACCCGAAATAATAGTCCAAAATGAAAAAGAGTGTAGGATAACGAAGTTTGTTATAAATAGACGGTACTCCTAAATGAAGAGAAGACAAAAAGTCAGCTTCATTATTGAGTTCTGGTCAACAGTAGTTTCAATAGATCCAGTAATTATTAATGTAACCAACTTGTTCCCTAAGTAAATAAAAGTTCTTGTTCTATGCAAGTTAATTTTTTCTGAAAATTGTCTACTCTAATTACGTTTTGCTTGTGAAACATTTTTTGTATGAAAGAGACAACTATAAAAAATAATTATTCAATTTCATTTAAGTTGACTGTTGATGCAGCCTTAAACATCTTGTGTGGGCGCGCGCGTGCGCATGAGCTTGTGTGTCTCTATGAATAAAACTGTCAGAGAAGGATAAGTGAAAGACGAAATTGAACTTTGGTTTAACGTTTCCGCTCTTATATAAGAATGTTTCAAACAAAATTAGCTAAATAACAACACTAGCGTCACAGCACTTATATTGAAATTCTTCGTGTTGATAGAATAAACGAAGACACAAATAAACTCAGCAGAAGCGCTCAAGCAAATTGTCTTGTTTCTGAAGTAAACTTTGCCATGTGATTAACTTACTTTGTCTAATAACTTCAGTTGATGGCAAAGGTGATACCGTTTAATAGTCCTTTTTAACGGAGATATTTGTAAGCTTTTGTTTCTTATTGTTATTTTTACCTTTGCTTTAACTGTTTATCTGTAGCCTACAAAGAATTCCTAGTCGAATCGTCGCATTTCTGTATCTAACTCTCAGGCTGTCTACTTCTGCAAGCTTTCTGAGTAAGGTTCCGTGCAAGCACTGCTTTGTCGGTTTTCTTCGTTCACACTCGTTAGGGTTCAAAAACTCTTTTATATCACGTATCATCGTCTCCTATTAACGTTTACAAACACGAATCGCCTTTTCCTATTTGTCATTTATATCTTTGTCTCCGAATCGGGCTAGATCTCTCATTAAAAAAAAAAATTATGATTCGGTTCTCATGGGTAAGGTAATTCGAATTCTCCATGATTAATATCTTTTAAATATTTAAATAACAAAATTTTTTATAAAACCATTTATGAAACTATTTGTCATTCATAGTTAGCTAAGCGAGAACAATAAATTAGCAAATGCTCATACTAAATGGTAACGTATAAAAATTTATCAAAACACAATTAAGTACACTATTGTATTGTATTGTATTGTATTTAATGTATTAATAACGGTAACGGTTTTTGGGAACAATATAGAAAACATTTTAGCAAAAGTATGAATACATACAGTGTTCAGTTACAGAAATTTTAAAAATTAAACAACACCTCATCTTATAAAGTGAGCCAAAGTTTGTAAAAATTGTAAACATCCATGTCGCATATCAAACAGAAGAGAGTTTTCATCAAACTTTGAATATATTCTATATTTTTTGTAAGTTTCAAAATTTTGGGACATCATGGTCTAAAAATAATGATCAGAATTAAAAATAAAATTTTAATCCATGCCGTGTATCAGATTATAAATACATTTAAACTTCAGTCGTTATTAATTGGTAACATTACAAGTTTTTAACTTTATGGACAGTATGTGATAAAATGGAAGGCAAACGTTTGAAAACATTTTTTAAGTTTAAGTAAAGTATAAGACTTTAAACGAGATCGCGATATCTTTAATAACTTGATAAAATTATAACTCTGTTAACACTCCTACCAAATTTCTTATACAAAATAATTAACAATTTTAAGAATATATTTTTTACATACATGGATAAACTGTTCTATCCTTTTATATCTCCTTTAAATTCTCTTAACATTCATTCGTGAATTCATTCCTCTTCATCACATTCTGAAAACCACATGTTGTACAAAAATTCATGGTCGTATTTTGAAGAAAACAATTACCTTCAGCTGTAGATATGTATTTTCTCTTATTTATAGTATCACTCACTACTGATATATTACGACAGTAAAATACGTAACGAAATACTACTGAGTTTATGCCATCAAATTATAAGTAAAAACAATTAATAGCTCTAAATATATGTAAGAATATAGGCTATATTTAAGAATCACGGCTGTAAAACTACAGATTTATTTAGTGTTACTTAAATTTTGCAAACAATTTGTTATTTAAAAACAAAATGTTTTATTGTTTAAATACATAAGTGTTAATATCACTAATAAAATACTGTAGATAATGTTTAATCAGAACAGAGTAATCTCTAACATTATATTACATGCTGTCAAACACACATATTTACTTTGAAACGTTGCTCCTTACCAGAACGTTTATCTTAAAGTTCGATGAAGATATTTAAATTTTGACACTGAAAACAAGCTAGGTGCTACCAGCACTTACTTTTAATCAGTTATTGCAAGAAGATGTATTTCACGTTTTGTCTCATTGCCGCACATTCGTATCGTCAAATAGTAGTAATAAAGATTGTTTCGATTTTATTTTTCCTTGTTATATACTTCAATTTCTTAAAAGTCAAACATTAAGTTTCATATTTTAAATTGCAACCACCTTTCACATTCAATAAACTATGTAAATAGATAGATATATTAATATAAATAGTTACTTATACCTTTGAGGTCGTGCAATTTAAAGTAGCAGATTTAATGTTTATCTGAGGTCCGTGTTGATGACGATGTTCGAAGTTTTGCAGTTATGTAGGATGAGCGTATCTAGTTCCTGTAAAAGGAAAGAGAATTGTGAATTCAGACGTTATGAAAACATCTAGTTATTTCCATAGAAGGCGTTAGAGGACGAACACCTGTAGACAAAACGTGCTACATGTTCCCAGAGATTTTGCATAATATCCCCTAACTTTTTCCACATTTAAAAACATAGTAAAATTGTGTGCCTTTCTGTTCTCAGAGAGTACAGATAAGAACTATGGGTTTACAAATTGGTAAGGAAAAGTTCATACCATATTAGGTCTCTGGGAAAGACCGGAAAAGTATGACTGCAGGCATGAAGGCGAATAAGGCATATTATCTAAACCCTAAAATGGAAATCTCGATGATGAATATATTGCTTCCCACAAATTTTTGTCTTATATTTCCTGAAATATTTTTACTATAGTATATACTATTTATTTGCAAACCTCATATTCAAATCTTTATTAAGTAACATGTGATCCAACACCACAAATTTCGGCCAAAACCGAGTATAAATTTTAATATCAGACCCCTTTGTGTACCATCTATGATATACGAGGGCTATTTTGTTTTCAACCTCCGGTGAGTTGGCAAGTCTGGTTCTGTTGCCATAGCAACAATCTGATTGTGGATTAATGTTTTTGAGCTTTCCTCTAACCTATAACCACTGGTTTTATAGTTATTTTGTGGTGGCGACAGTTTAATTATGGCAACTACAATTGAAATTGCCTCCAAGTGTGAGAGTCGGTCTGTTATTAGATTTCTTTACGCTGAAGGTCATAGTGCTGCAGAAATTCATCGAAGGTTATGTAATGTGTATGGAGAAAATGTGATGAGTGATGGTTCGGTTTAGGAATTATGTCGAAAATTTAAAGAAGGACGAATTGATGTTCATGATGAAGGAGGGCAAGGAAGAAAAGTCCGTGGCTACTGATGATGTTGTTGAAAGAGTAGACAGGATGGTTCGAGAGCGCCGTAGTTTCACAATTACTGAACGTTCTGCTGATTTACTGAAATTTCTAGGTTTGCTCTTTATGAGATTCTTACTCAGAAGCTTGGCTATATGAAACTCTGTGCTCGGTGGGTTCCCAAAACTCACAGATGTCCACAAGACTCCACCTTCGTGAATTTGGTTGGGTAGTCCTTGATCACCCACCTCATAGCCCAGACTTGGCACCACGTGACTACCATTTGTTCACTGACTTGAAAAAGTGATTAGGTGGGCAGCGGTTTGACTCCAATGATGAGTTAAAGTCCAGTGTGGCAGATTGGCTTACTACTCAGGAGTGAACATTCTACAACATGGGCATAGAAAAGTTGGTGCCTCGCTATGATAAGTGCCTCAACAATGTTGTTGGCTATGTAGAAAAGTAGTGTACATATATATGAAACTTTTGTATATAATAAAATTATTGATAACATTCAAGAGTCTGTTTATTGGTTTATCGGACGTTGAAAGAAACTAGCCCTCGTACAGGACGCAATATAGGGTGGATTTGTGATCCTTATTGATGTTCAACGAAGGTAATATGTTCAGAACTATGCTCTTCAGTTCTACAGTTGCCCTAGTAATTGTTTCCTGTCTGAAATAGACTGCGTCAGAAAGTATGGTTCTGGAAACCTATAGAAAGACGAACCGAAAGAAGAGGAAAAACTGAATTCAGACACTGGCAGAACTTGTGAAGAAGAGGCAGCTAACGGAAGAACATTATTTATATCACAAAATCAAAGGGCACGGAGGTTGAGATATAAACGGCCGCAATAAAGCTGTAAAACATGTGTGTGTGTGTGTGTGTGTGTGTGTGTGTGTGTGTGTGTGTGTGTGTGTGTGTGTGTGTGTGTGTGTGTGTGTGTGTGTGTGAGTGCGCAGTAAGGATAGTATTTCTTTGTGTTTGAACAAGGTAACTAAGCTTAAGTATGCTACGATGGATTTGTTACAGATAAATCCTGATAAAAATGTAAAAGCATGTCTTAACAACTGATAGTTCTCTTTCATTTTTTTAACGTTACTCATAATTTTGAATATTTTCTAGTTTAAATTTGTGTCTGAAATTTTCAGTAGGCGGCTGCAATATAGCAAATTAAAGTCCCGATGAAAATGTACTATCATGCTGACCAGTGTATAAACACACTGAGTCTGGTTAGAAAGCTTTTAGTTGATTAAATTTGTATTAATATGATATAAATTTATATTAAATTGCCTCAGTCATATATAATACTGGCTTCCGCTTAATGAAAATTCAATCACTGACAGAATATGATATATGTTGTATTATTAATAAGTATTAAATCGATACGCAGCTCAAATCTATCCAATCAAACTGTAGGCCTTGCGACTCACTCCAAGCCACGGAGTCTGTAATTACGCTGATGATGACTTAGAAAAAAACCCTAATTTTAGTATGAATATTATGCCAATTTCTTTTGGTAACATATTCACGTTTTCTTTGTAAATCTAAACTCGTAACATTTATTTTGAGTTAAACGGAATACATCCTTACATCTATTTTGACTTGTCCCAACATTTATCACTAATTATCTCAGGTAACAGAACTCAGGGCAGCAACACATTCATTTTCCTTCACCTCCTCCTCCTCTTTCACCCCTGCTACTGGTCCTCTCTCTCTCTCTCTCTCTCTCTCTCTCTCTCTCTCTCTCTCTCTCTCTCTCTCTCTCACTATCTCTATTATTATTCATTTACTTATATCTGCTTACAAATTTATAAAATTTTACAACAAATAATTTTTTTATTAATTAAACCATTACTTAAAATTAATTAATTTCGCACACAGTTAGACACATACGAATTACACGTTAGTTTGTTATCTGCGCCTCTTGCTACTACGCAGTTACGCAGTTATATATCGTGCGCGCGCGCGCGCGTGTGTGTGTGTGTGTGTGTGTTATGTTTTGTAGCCAATAAATTCCCATTCAGACGACATTATGGTACAGATGATGGTTAAATCCGTAACATAATTCAAAGACGTGACAGCGGTGACGCTGTAGTGTTGTTCTTGTTTTATGCTCGCGGTGATATAATATTTCGTTTTATAATATTGATATAAATCATAGAAACAACGACATTGTTATCGCAAGCAGATCTTAGATAACAGAAATAGTTACGAAACTGCTGGTCAACATGGAAGCGGAAATATCTTCCTCCTTCCCAGCCTACAGTCACTCTCTCTCTGTCTCTCTCTCTCTCTCTCTGTCTCTCTCTCTCTCTCTCTCTCTCTCTCTCTCTCTCTCTCTCTCTCTCTCTCTCTCTCTCACTCTCGCTCTTTCCGTCTTCCTTTTCTATTTCTAGCCTTTCCTATTAAACTCAAAAGTTTTTACTAATAAAATTTTAAATACACATTGTTTGTCTATCTTATCTTTCGTATTTGTTCTAATTTATCTGAAGTATATTGTCACATAATGTCTATGTTTTGGGATATACGAGGGACATTCAATAATTAAAGAGACTAACTGATCTTGAGAAAAAATGGTGTATTTTTACAAAATGACAATTTTCCTATTTTTCAACATAATCCCCCCAACACTAATACACTTGCCCCAACGATGAATCAGCTTTTTTATGCCTGCAGCAAAGAATTCTTTATCTTGACGTTTGAACCAGTCTCCCACAAATTTGTTGACTTCTTCGTTGTTGTTGAATTTCTTACCACGTAGCGATTCCTTGAGTGGGCCAAACAGGTGGAAATCTGATGGTGCCAAGTCTGGGCTATACGGGGGGTGTGGTAGTGTCTCCCAGCCAATAGCGTTGCTTCAGCTCTGTGCACACTGAGTCTTTTGTCCTGGTGTTGTTGCGTTAACTCTTTTGGAACCCATCTTGCACTTGTTTTGCGGTACCTAAGCTTGTCACTGATAATGCTATAAACTGTACCAACACTTACTTGCAAATTTTCAGCCATTTGTTCAACTGTAACACGACGGTCTTCACGAATCATATTGTCTATTCGAGATTCAAGCGCAGGAGTTGAAACTTCTTTTGGACGTCCAGATCGCTGTTCGTTTGTCACTGAGGTTCGACCGTTTTTGAACTGATCCACCCACTTATAAAAATTTCCGCGATTCATGCAACTTTCACCATACTGTTTAGTCATTCTAGAATAGACATTAGAGGGGTTTTCACCTTTAGAAAGTAAAAATCGAATCACTGAACGTTGTTCAACTAATGTGGAAATTTCTAGCGGACTTGCCATTGTTAAATGAGATTTTGAGGTTATAAGCAAAACAATTTTCATGAAACAGCTGCTCAGAGATCATCCCAGGGATGCCAACATGAAGTCATAAAAGTACCTAATTTTTCCTGCCAACCGTTTTTTCTCTAGATCAATTTGTCTCTTTAATTATTGAATGTCCCTCGTACAATTTCATCCTAATAGTATATAATAATTTTTTAATTATGTTTTTATTTTACTGCAAAATATCTTTAAAAGCTAGATATACGATACGTCAGTTTAACAATAAGATAATATTACTTTATAAAAGTTCGAATTCACGCTTATGTAGAACGTGAGCACTATAAATTGTTATTAATCCAATTTCGAGAAGTTAACGAAAGACTTCGTATTTCCAACGTCATTTGAGCTAGTGTACTCTTCAGATCGTATAGTTATACTCCTGTACTATATACTCCTGTAAGAGAGTTAAGCAAAATGAAGGTTGTCGGCCACCCTGTTTACTATTCCGCTACACTACGCCCATGAAGACGTAGATCACGAGGAAAGATATTAAATAAATCAAGCCATATATTACGTGCTTACGCTGGTGTTAACTGATAGATCAAGACAACGGCTGTTTGCGGTTTACAAACAGCTCAATCAAAAATATGCTGGAATGGAATTGAATGTAAATAATAGCAAAACTAAATATATTGCTATGACAGCACAGAACAATCTACGCGTTTATCGAATGCGCCAGAAAGATCTCGACGTAAGCGTGTGGTGTACGTGCTACTAAACGCATTTTGCGAGAATTTTCTCGACTGTGCCAGGCTCCGCTCGGGCGCTCGGACTGTGTCAAGGCCGTAGCAATTTACGTAGTTTGCGAGAGATAAGACGCAGTTTGGAAGCTTCTGGTGTGTGAGCGTAACTATAAATACATCGCGTCGCGGCCTTAGTTCAGTTCAATGCGAGATTTTTGACTGTGCGGTTCAAGAGTATTAGTGCGATATATTTACAGAGCGGTTCGAGTTATCACGGTGTACGTTCAAGTAGTTATTAGTGAAGTGTGTAAGAAGACCCTGTATGCCGGTCGTTACAAAAGAATAAAATGTATATGGAAAATTCAATAAAAATAGAATTTTCAAATAATAAAATAATTTTGTTATGTTAATCAATGTGTTTAAATGAGAAATACATCTGTTTTAAGAAAGTTCAGTAAAATTTTAATAACAGGTAGGTATTTATTGACCGTCGAGCACTTCTTGAAGATTTGCACCAAGTCTGGAGTTAAATAGATTAACTCCAGGTAATAATCGATTGGTGACTTTTCTGACTGGTCCAATATCTTGTTCAGATAGAATATATTCTTCGTACTTAAGTCCTTCAGCCTTATAAATACCCTTAAATTACCCTGTGAAATAAGTAACAGATACGAAATAATGGAAATATAAAGATTTATTGACAATTTTAAATAAATAATCGATATTTTATCGATGGAGAGCAATAATCGACTCTGTCTCGGGAATTATCGATTGTGTCATACAGAACAAAATTTTATGTTATATTATATTAAAAGACAGGTTCTTTGAGCGATTAGAATTAATAGTCAGAGAAGGGTGACGAGAAAGTATAACATTAACAATTAAAAATAAATACAATAATTACTATTCAATAGTATTTAAATAATTTCAGTATATAATATTTGAATATAAATGTTTTGTCAAACCAATGAAGACTGACGTCACTGCGATATGGTTAGCAGACTCCGTTTTCAAGATGGCCGCTACTCGAGTTGGACTAAATTACAGCATATGCGTCGTGTCAGAAAATCACAATAAAATTCCCTTTATTAAGGTTTAAAATGTCCCCGCACTGGTGTAATATGTCTGTTAATCTATTTGGTGTATTCTGGTGAAGTGTTCTGTGTAAACTTGTGTTAGTTAGTTTATTTTCTATGTGTTCAACTTCTGCGGTTAAGTTTTCAAGTTATTGGTTAGGAATTGCAGAATAAATCAGTTGAGATATAGTGTTTTACTTGTTTCTATCACTCGTATTATGGAGTTAAGTGTTTGTTTTCACTATTGTCGTGAATGTATTAACAGCTTTAGCTTTAAAAAGTGTCTAAACCGTCTAACTCTCGTTCACTTATTTCAATGGCTAAACGCTAGTACCATTTTCTCGATTTAAAGAAACGTTCTTTACACAACTGTCCAGCTTGATATTCAACAAAAGACTAATTAACTTGGTCATAAATCTGGCCCAGTTAATCCTTGAAAAAGTATTGTTTACATATTTCGACTTCCCATACATATGATAAAATATTACATTATGTATGGAATTTATCTATTTTATTCCTCACTTTTATGAATTATTAACCTTATTAATGGTTTAATCATCTCATTCCCTTTAAATTGATGTATTATAGTCCATATCTGTGGACATTTTGTGGAAATTAACAAATTTTGTTCACATTTTGGAAATATAGGCTAAAAATTGGATTTCCGTCTTTATATAAAATTCCTCCATTTTAAATATTATTAATACTATTATAATAAATTTTAATTAGTCATATTCCTCTTCCTTTCCTTAAATACATATAAATTACACCTTTGAACTTGTTTTTTGTGTTAATCTGTAAATTTGACATTGCTCTTAAAAATTAATTAATTTACATATTTTGAAAATTTACAAAATGTTAAGGTATATTTCCTTATTATCATTTTAATTCATAGGATCATTCCCAGTAGTGGTTAATTGAGTTATCTTATATAAATCTTGGTAGTTTACAGGATTTATAAGTGAATTATACTAGTTTATATTGGTTCTGTGATTTCACCAAATGGTCTAGATTTTAGAATTTTATATTTCTTTCTTTCTCAAATAATTTAAACTTAATTCCTCCTCTGACTTTACATAATTACAATTATATGAAAATAACATAGTTTATAACTTATGTGTGGTGTAGTAGTTAATTAACACTACAGTTATTAAAATAATTAATTATGAACATTGTTTAGCAATCTGCACAATTGAACATATTGCAGATATGGTTTGAACATATATCTTTTAACTATTTTTGAGCTAACATAGCATACCCATTAGAACATTATTAATGGTATGTTGGCTATTATTTATCAAACATAATTCTTTTTAAAACACATAACATCAATCTTATTTTCTAATAAACCTTACAAATACATTTATTAACACATTGATTTTAGGACTGTGAATAAACAGTCTATTTAAACATTTTACACTTATTAATACTATATTAATATCAGTCTTTTCCGGTTTAAACCATTATTATTGTGATCCCCTACATCAGTAAACATTAACTCCCATACTCTATTTATTATCATTTTTTACAAATGTCTTGTAAATAAAGATTTACCTTAAAATAATAAAATACTGGAAATCTTCCATTTTATTATTTTATTATGCTGTTTATTATTAGATATCAAAGTTGTGATATAGCATACTGATAAGTTATAGTATCACCAACTTTAAGTTTATTGCATTTTTTAAAAAACACTTACACAAATTCACTTTCACTGTTGGTTCTGATATTTTGAGTCTTATTATCTCAGACCAGACCTTTAGTAATCATGGACCGTCAAGACTAGTTTATTTTCTTTATTACACAATAGCTTTAGTCGGTGCACTTCTTATAACGCTATACAGCACTTTAGTTTTCTCAATAATTACATTTTATAGGATTTTGGGTATGTTATACTTTCTTTTGCATAGTTTTTGTGGGTTTGGGGTTGATAGTAGTTTATATAATAATAGGTTTTACTACGGTGTTTCTTTCATACTATTTCTTCCTCTCCTCCTGTCTTCTTTCTTGTCCTTCTTCTAGTCTTCATTCTTGTCCCTCTTCTAGTCTTCATTCTTGTCCCTCGTCTAGTCTTCACTCTTCTGTTCTTCCTTCCTCATTCTTGGGTAAACCAAGGTACTTGGTGTTATGTCGACTGAGGTTTAGTTTGGAGTATTTAATTTATTCACTGAACTGACTTTATTCTTCTATACCGGTTCCAGGGTATTGTTTTCTTCCTGATCACAAACTTTATTCTTCCCTCTTATTGTTTTTGGGGTATTTTGGTATTCACCACTCTTTAATTGAGTCTCTTTTTTCTAGATATGGTCTTATATAACTGGTTTACTGCTCTGAGCTTCCTGGGTAACTTACTGATATTATACTATGAGTTGATGAGTTGCTTCGATACTTTCTTTGGTTTTTAATACAGTGGTTTTTATATATAATGTAGTGAGGATTTTTATTTTATTGTGGTTCATTCCTATGATTTATTTAAATGTCATTCAATATTATTATAACATTTGTTTGTGTAATTAAACGTTATGATTTCACATGACTTAAAATGTAGTGGATTTTCTGTCACGCTACAGAATGCCTTTCTCCAGAAGTAATTTTTTCAGACTATACTTGCTTTGTCTGAAACAATTGCTTATGATAATTATTCAAGTTTTGTTATTATTTTGGACTTCCTTCCATTTTAAAATTTTCTTATTTATATTTGAGTTTATATCATTCTCACTTGATCTTCCTTGATAGTAATAGTCATCTGAGTTTCATATTTATTATTTCTTTTTTATATTTCTTCTTAGTATTTTCTCCTTGGGATATTTCCTCCCTATCGTTCCCTACTTTGTGAGCTGGTTTAGTTCAGAGAGGCACTGTACGCTACTTTCCTCTGCTGTCCAATACTTCACACATATTTGAGTACAGAGGCAAATCATCTCTGCTCAAAAAACATATTAATCCTGCTGGAATTATCATCAGACAGATTAAAAAATTATTCAGAATAGTACACATTTGTTACTATTTAAAAAATATCTTTGGGATACTTCACTTATTATTTATTATACTTCTCAGAGATTTTAATATTCCTATCTCAGTTGTTCTTCTGACTCATTATCTGGATGTTTCTTTCATTTGATATTATGGTAGGAAGCTCTTCTATTATTACATTATTCAACTTTTCTTATCATATAAATCTTTTGGTTATAATTCTTTATTACCTTCTGGTTTTTTTATTATAATCTGCATTATTTATTGTAGCATATCTTTATGACATTTTTTAGACTGTTTCTTTGTTCTTAAATCTCCACTTGTTCTATTTTCTGGAATTTTTATAACTGTCATTATCATAATTGTCATTTAATTCATAAATCATTTTATATTAATTCGTTTAATTACATAAATCTTTGACATTATTTTCACATTATTCCTGTCATTGCTATTATACTTGCAAATGATGGTTTTTTATTAATTTCATAATGAGGTCATAATTTCTCCTCATACCACTTCAAAGTTTCATTATCTCATTGTTCCAAATAAGTTTTTGTACTTTATTATATTCAATCACTCAAATCGTATTAAAGAATTTTTTCTTTTTTATTTCCTTCAACATCATTTTATGGAAAGGTTTTTACTCTTCATAGTGAACTTAGACATGATCATATTGTCCAGAATTATTTGTTTTAATTCTAAATCTGTTTCCTTTTACTCATCCTGTTATGATCCTTTGTTACCATGGTAATTATATTCTATGCTTACCATAAATATGGTATGAAATCTCTTCTGTTTATCTCACCAAAGTGTTTTATTAATAATTGGTTGGTAAGTTGCACTTATACTTGGTTTGGGAACTTGGTTTATTCATAATTCAAAATTCACTCGTCTTATATTATTCCGTGAAGTTTTCTCAAATAATTTGTATGTAAGGTGGGCTTATATGTGTTTAGGTTGGTTTTATTTTTCTAAATTCTCTTGGTATTATTGTCAAAATGTTCCTCTTCAAATAAATATTTAGTAAGCTGTCCTTATTTGTTTTTGACTTTAGATGGTTTTATTTCTAAATTCTCTCCTTCTTTATTATTATATTATAGCCATAAAGTTTTTCTTCAAATATTTGTTTATGTAAGGTGATCTTACCATTGCTTTTAGAATTTTGATGATTATTTCAAAATTCGGTTTTATATATCTTCTTCTAAAATGTTTCTTCTCAAATAAATTGTATGTAAATGGCTTACATTGTTATCAGAATTTAGAGGTTTTTAAATTCTAATTCTTCTTCTATCATTGCCATAAAATTTTCTAATAATTGTTATGTAAGGTGATCTTACGTATGTTTTAGAATTTGGCTGTTTTATTCTAACTTCTTCTTATGTTATTATAGCCATAAAGTTTTTCTAATAATTGTAGGTAATATGTGCTTATATTTCTTTTTAGAATTTGGCTGGTTTATTCTAACTTCTTCTTATGCATATCTTCTTTCAAAATTGTTTCTTCTTAAATAAATTGTATGTAATTGGCTTACATTATGTTTAGAATTTAGAGGTTTTAAAACATAAAATTTCTTCATGGATGCCTGGTTAAAGACACCCTTGACTTTATTTGAACTCATTTCCTTGATTTCGTAGGTGTTGTTGTTATTGTCCTTTGAGACAATACAGGAGCAATAACTTTTTTGTTATCCCCTCTAAGGAACTGGGTAATTCCCTATTCTTCAACAACACCTTCTCTCCAACGGTATAATGAATAACCTTACCCATAATTTTATTGCATTTATTCCGCCGTTTCTCCTGATCTTCGGCCACCTTATTACAAAATTGAATTTTATCAAATCTATATTTATGATCTCTGGGGAACTCCAATATATCTTCAATCTCTCTAGGGGGTTGTCTCTCGTACATTGCGGAGTATGGGGTTATTCCTATGGCTGGATGGTAGGCCAGGTTGAGGAATTCTTCAGTAGCCTCCAAGTATTCTTGCCACCTTCTCTGCTGATCATGGCAATACGTTCTTAATAGGCGCCCCACCTCTCGCAAGACTCTTTCGGCCGGGTTACTGCTTGGGTGGTATACGGATGTCTTGTATGTGTGAACCCCCATTGACAGCAGTGTATCCCGCCATTTTCTCCCCTTGAATTGCGTTCCGTGGTCGGTTATGATCGATACCGGTTTTCCGACGGTTGGGAAGTACTGGTCGATCAGGATATTAAGAACTTTATTCGTAGTCGCCCGATTCGCTGGGTATAGCTTCACGAACTTGGTGTAATGGTCCATAATGATGACGATATATTTGTATCGGTGGCGGCCTCCACTGCGGGGAAATGGCCCGCAGATATCCAGGAATACCTTCTCAAGTTTAGACTGCGATGTTATTGGAATCATCTGCCCTTCTCTTTTCTCGTTATTAGTTTTTACGAGTTGGCAAATGCGACAGTTTCTAATATACCTCCGTACCTTCCGATTGATGTCCTTGATATAGCAGCTTTCTTCCAGGGCCTTTACCACCTTTAAAGCGCCCATATGCCCATATCGAACATGATAACTGATCACTATCTCTTTCTCGATATGGGTCGGAATTATTACCTACCACTCCTCCTTATATAATGATGGTTTGGAAAACAGGATTCCCTTATGCATAGTGTAATATCGGGAGATTGTCTCATCCCCTGCTTCCAATCTTGAGATAATAGAAATTAATTTCGGGTCAGCTTGTTAGTGTGTGCTTAGTTGTTCTAGAACTGATTGTAGACCGGCGCTGCTGCTGAGAATATGGTACACTTTCAGAATACTCTCCTTCTCCCCCTCGAACGTCTGCTTGTCAATGTCAACTCTAGACAATACGTCCGCGACGACATTCTTCCTTCCGGGGATATACTCCCACTTAAGGTCGTATTCTTGCAGCAATAGTATCCACCGCGTTAACCTTCCATGGCTCAACTTACATCTCTTAAGGAATGATATAGATTTATGGTCTGTCCGGACGGTAACGGGATAACCAAGAATATATGTACGGAACTTTCCGCACGCGAACACGACACTCAATAACTCCTTTTCTGTCACATGATAGTTTTTCTCACTCTGGTTCAGAGCTCTGCTGGCAAAACAGATTACAAGATGCTCGCCCTCCTCATCCTCTTGATATAAAGTAGTGCCAAGGCTGATGTCACTGGCATCGCAATTAAGAAAGAATGGCTTGTTAAAATCTGGATGGCGGAGTATAATATGTTTAAGGAATTTTTGTTTTATAAGAGTCAATATAGTTTGTTGTTCATTACCCCAGATCCATTTATTTTTAGATGACAGTTGCGGCTGAAATCTGGCAGTCAGTTCGGAGTAATTTTCCTGGAACTTGCGGCAATAATTACATAGTCCCAGGAACGACTGTAACTGCCTTCGATTCTTTGGTGTAGGAAAGTTCTGAATTGCTTCGACTTTTTCAGCCGACGGTGAGATTCCCTTATCATTTAATATGAAACCCAAGAATTGTATCTCTTTAGCAATAAAATGAGACTTTGCTAACTTCAGAGTAATATTGTTTGCTGCTAGCTTCTGTAAGACGTGTTCCACACGGTAGCAGTGTTCCTCCCAAGTTTCTGAGGACACTAGCAAGTCATCGACGTATACGGTGGTGAATTTTAGTGCTTCTTGGCCAAGTATCTGATCCATGCAGTGCACAAAGACTGCGACTGAGTTTACCAGTCCGAAGGGCAACCTCTTAAACTGGTAGTTACGCCCTTCGAATATAAAGGCCAGATACTGGCGACTCTGTGAATGTAATTCCACCTGCCAGTATCCGCACACCGTATCCCAGGTAGTGAAGTATTTGGTACCGTGGAACCGTTTTAAGATCTCCTCAATCTCACCGGGCGAAGTCCTGTCATTTATGATCATCTTATTTATTTCGCGCGCATCTAAACACAAACGGACTTGTCCGTTTTTCTTAGGAATAGCCACGATAGGACTTGTGTAAGGGGAATGGCTACTCTCTATAATGTCACGGTTAATCATTTGCTCTATTTCAGCTCTTACTGCTTGCTTTCGTGATTGCGCAATGGGGTAAGACTTCCGGTTAAAGTCTACAGTGTCTCGGAATTGTAGAGTACACTGGAAATTCTTCACTTTACCGGGCTCATCAGAAAAGACTGATTTATATTTATTGTATATGTCTATTAATTTGTTCGCTTGGTTTGTTGTTAAACCTTCGCCGGTTATACCGCTCCGGAAATCCCTGATCTCCTGGATTTTTTGCGACCATAAATCTTCATTGGAGGTGTCGTCTATTCTCTGTTCAATTATGGATGTTGGTTGGATGTAATTAATTTTTCGGATTTGCTGATGGATACTATCGGGAACGACTTGGTCACTACCCACCAAGTTCGCCGTCCAAGTATGTCCGTTAGAAAACAGTGATAATGTTTCAGTTCTTAGATCAATGATGGCGGAATTTCTCCTAAGCACATCACACCCGACCAGTATATTAAATGGCAGACCGCTCGCCACCAAGAATTCCATGTCAATCGCTATACCACAGCTCATCACACTGGCGGAGACTTGTCTACGTATAGTTTTGTTTTGTCGGCCGGTTGCTCCCAACAAAACAATATTATTCAACGGCAATGTTGGTAAAGTTCTCCCGCACTCTTGCTGTATCCTCTCCAGTTCCGTCGTACTTATTATTGATACGTTTGACCCAGTATCGATCATTAACTTGGCTGGGATGCCTTCTACCTTGGCGTCAACATGTATAATTTCATTATTGAAGTTATTGGTGGGACTCCTGTTATCCTCTTCCAATAACTCCTGTCTGATGTCCTTCAGGTAGTTGCACCCGATGATTGTAATACGATTGTGATTATTCTCGAAATTGCACTCATTATCATTATCATACCCAGTAGTCAGAAGCAGTAATGGGTTCTGGCGATTTCTTACTGCCTGTGCCCGTTTAAAGGCTTGGCATCATTGTTTCTTTGAGCCATATTATTCGATGCCTCATTCGGGATGCTCAGAGTGGTTACTTGCCGATCTGTCCTACGGTCTTCCGGTCGTTCATGGTGCGACCTCTGTTCAGTGTTGTCCAAACTATTGCTCCTACGCGCCGGATAGTACCTCGGTTGGTCCCGTTCTAGGCTCCTCCGCCTTTCTTCGTATCTTCGGTAACTGCTTCGTCGATTGTGGTTGAATCCTCGCTGTCTTCCATCTGTGGCTCGTATGAAGTTCACTCTAGGGCGAGGATACCTATTATTATTAAAATTACCATTATTGGGACCCGCACGATTAGCATTATTAGGGTAAGGACTATTACCATAATTGGGGCTTCTCTGACTATTTACGTTATTAGGGTAGGGATTGCGGTTACCCTGATAACCATTAGAGGGTCGATTCGGGTTTTGCTGGTTGGGACCCGTATTATTATTATCATTGTAATTAGTATTATTTATATTATTTCCATTATTCGAATTGTTATTTCGCGGGTATGCCCGACCTCCTTGGTACCCAGTATTTATGTGGTTCGCACCCTGGTTATTGCTCTGGTGCGTCCTTGGTTCGGGCCCATCACTTCTCCTACGACTCTGCCGGTAGTAATTTTCATTTTCATAATTCTCTAGGAGTTCTGTCATGGCCTGGATGGTTTTTATCTGGCTGCCCCTCCTAGCACGAATCACCTCCTCATCATAATGGTAAGACAGCTTGTTTATTAGGCATTCCTCCGGTATGGCTGGTTCTAAGTGCTTGGCCATACACACTTTGCCGAGGAAATAAGCTGTCATTGAGCTGCCGACTTGTGGTTTGTAGCGGCCGTGGCATATATTATCTCTTATGAGATTTTGCGTGGTCTCTGACCAGGCTTTGAACAGGCTCTTGAATTGTTCGTAATTGTCGATGTCGCTCCGGTTGGCCATCCACCAATGGTCATTCACCTCCCGAAACGACTCGTCAAGGATCTCTCTGTTCTGGACCCATCGGTTCCCTCGGTGTTTCTCGAGGTACTCCTCTATTCGTGCCAAGAACTCCATAGGCTTCCGTTTGTATTGCCGGAAATTGAGCCATTCTCTGTTCTCTGACATGGGGAAATTGTGATATCCCAATGGTCTGTTTCTTATTAACTCTATCTCCTCCTGGCTCTGACGCACCTGTCCGGTTATGTTCACCATAGCGGCTTCCACGCTGTCGCATCTTTCTGTTACATGGGTCCTCACTTTATTTACTTCCTCCAAGGCAAATTTCTTGGTCTCCTCCATTTTAATTTTCTGTTGTTCTTGGACCTGAGTAATCTCTTTAGTTATCACTTCCCGGACTTCCAGCACTTCGTTTTCTGTTTGACGACATCTTTCGTCTACTTCTCGGATCTGCTGGTTAACAACCACGACTTCCTGTTCTAATTTCTTTACAATGGACTTCTTCGTCTCAGTTATCTTTTTATTTATCTCCTCTTTGGCTAACTCAATCCTCTCGTCTAACTTATTCATGTTCTCTTGGTTAACTTCCCTCAATTCTTCTCTCAGTAATTGATTGTCCTCTCTCAGTTCTTCCCTTAATTGTTGGTTGTCATTTTCTATCTTCCTACTTGTTTATTCCATTTTCTCCTCCAAATTCCTATTATTTTCCCTCAATTCTTCCTTTATATTCTTATTATTTTCTTCCATTTTCTTTTCCATTTTCCTACTAGTTTCCTCAATCCTTTTGTTGGTATTTTCCATCTTGCGGCCCAATTCTTCCTTTGTGGATCGGTTGTCTTCCTTCAACTCTTCTAACTTCTTCCCCATCTTCTCTTCCAACTTCTTACTGTTTTCTTCCATCTTCTTACTATTCTCCTCCATGTTCTTGTTCATCCCACTCAATTCTTCCTTCAAGGATTGTTTGTCTTCCATTAACGCTCTGAACATTTCTTGTACTGTCAGGTTTTCTGGTTGTGAGGGTTTCTCCTTCTCTGGGATATTGACTTCCCCTGTCTGTGTTGTTACTTCGGGTTGTTCCTCTGGTGGTGCGGGTTGTTTCGGTTCCACCTGGGTTAGTAACACTTCCGGATCCTCCACGGGTGTTGCCTCCTTATCCCCCATGTCAACCTCTTTTTCGGCCTCTGCCGCCCTCTTTTTCGATGTAGCTCGTCTTTGCATCTTTTCTCTGCCTCTATTTATTAATCGCTGCCAAGCTTAGATTATTAAGCCCTCTAAGTTGGACGCCACTTTGTAAGAAGACCCTGTATGCCGGCCGTTACAAAAGAATAAAATGTATATGGAAAATTCAATAAAAATAGAATTTTCAAATAATAAAATAATTTTGTTACGTTAATCAATGTGTTTAAATGAGAAATACATCTGTTTTAAGAAAGTTCAGTAAAATTTTAATAACAGGTAGGTATTTATTGACCGTCGAGCACTTCTTGAAGATTTGCACCAAGTCTGGAGTTAAATAGATTAACTCCAGGTAATAATCGATTGGTGACTTTTCTGACTGGTCCAATATCTTGTTCAGATAGAATATATTCTTCGTACTTAAGTCCTTCAGCCTTATAAATACCCTTAAATTACCCTGTGAAATAAGTAACAGATACGAAATAATGGAAATATAAAGATTTATTGACAATTTTAAATAAATAATCGATATTTTATCGATGGAGAGCAATTATCGACCCTGTCTCGGGAATTATAGATTGTGTCATACAGAACAAAATTTTATGTTATATTATATTAAAAGACAGGTTCTTTGAGCGATTAGAATTAATAGTCAGAGAAGGGTGACGAGAAAGTATAACATTAACAATTAAAAATAAATACAATAATTACTATTCAATAGTATTTAAATAATTTCAGTATATAATATTTGAATATAAATGTTTTGTCAAACCAATGAAGACTGACGTCACTGCGATATGGTTAGCAGACTCCGTTTTCAAGATGGCCGCTACTCGAGTTGGACTAAATTACAACATATGCGTCGTGTCAGAAAATCACAATAATATTCCCTTTATTAAGGTTTAAAATGTCCCCGCACTGGTGTAATATGTCTGTTAATCTATTTGGTGTATTCTGGTGAAGTGTTCTGTGTAAACTTGTGTTAGTTAGTTTATTTTCTATGTGTTCAACTTCTGCGGTTAAGTTTTCAAGTTATTGGTTAGGAATTGCAGAATAAATCAGTTGAGATATAGTGTTTTACTTGTTTCTATCACTCGTATTATGGAGTTAAGTGTTTGTTTTCACTATTGTCGTGAATGTATTAACAGCTTTAGCTTTAAAAAGTGTCTAAACCGTCTAACTCTCGTTCACTTATTTCAATGGCTAAACGCTAGTACCATTTTTCTCGATTTAAAGAAACGTTCTTTACACAACTGTCCAGCTTGATATTCAACAAAAGACTAATTAACTTGGTCATAAATCTGGCCCAGTTAATCCTTGAAAAAGTATTGTTAACATATTTCGACTTCCCATACATATGATAAAATATTACATTATGTATGGAATTTATCTATTTTATTCCTCACTTTTATGAATTATTAACCTTATTAATGGTTTAATCATCTCTTTCCCTTTAAATTGATGTATTATAGTCCATATCTGTGGACATTTTGTGGAAATTAACAAATTTTGTTCACATTTTGGAAATATAGGCTAAAAATTGGATTTCCGTCTTTATATAAAATTCCTCCATTTTAAATATTATTAATACTATTATAATAAATTTTAATTAGTCATATTCCTCTTCCTTTCCTTAAATACATATAAATTACACCTTTGAACTTGTTTTTTGTGTTAATCTGTAAATTTGACATTGCTCTTAAAAATTAATTAATTTACATATTTTGAAAATTTTCAAAATGTTAAGGTATATTTCCTTATTATCATTTTAATTCATAGGATCATTCCCAGTAGTGGTTAATTGAGTTATCTTATATAAATCTTGGTAGTTTACAGGATTTATAAGTGAATTATACTAGTTTATATTGGTTCTGTGATTTCACCAAATGGTCTAGATTTTAGAATTTTATATTTCTTTCTTTCTCAAATAATTTAAACTTAATTCCTCCTCTGACTTTACATAATTACAATTATATGAAAATAACATAGTTTATAACTTATGTGTGGTGTAGTAGTTAATTAACACTACAGTTATTAAAATAATTAATTATGAACATTGTTTAGCAATCTGCACAATTGAACATATTGCAGATATGGTTTGAACATATATCTTTTAACTATTTTTGAGCTAACATAGCATACCCATTAGAACATTATTAATGGTATGTTGGCTATTATTTATCAAACATAATTCTTTTTAAAACACATAACATCAATCTTATTTTCTAATAAACCTTACAAATACATTTATTAACACATTGATTTTAGGACTGTGAATAAACAGTCTATTTGAACATTTTACACTTATTAATACTATATTAATGTCAGTCTTTTCTGGTTTAAACCATTATTATTGTGATCCCCTACATCAGTAAACATTAACTCCCATACTCTATTTATTATCATTTTTTACAAATGTCTTGTAAATAAAGATTTACCTTAAAATAATAAAATACTGGAAATCTTCCATTTTATTATTTTATTATGCTGTTTATTATTAGATATCAAAGTTGTGATATAGCATACTGATAAGTTATAGTATCACCAACTTTAAGTTTATTGCATTTTTTAAAAAACACTTACACAAATTCACTTTCACTGTTGGTTCTGATATTTTGAGTCTTATTATCTCAGACCAGACCTTTAGTAATCATGGACCGTCAAGACTAGTTTATTTTCTTTATTACACAATAGCTTTAGTCGGTGCACTTCTTATAACGCTATACAGCACTTTAGTTTTCTCAATAATTACATTTTATAGGATTTTGGGTATGTTATACTTTCTTTTGCATAGTTTTTGTGGGTTTGGGGTTGATAGTAGTTTATATAATAATAGGTTTTACTACGGTGTTTCTTTCATACTATTTCTTCCTCTCCTCCTGTCTTCTTTCTTGTCCTTCTTCTAGTCTTCATTCTTGTCCCTCTTCTAGTCTTCATTCTTGTCCCTCGTCTAGTCTTCACTCTTCTGTTCTTCCTTCCTCATTCTTGGGTAAACCAAGGTACTTGGTGTTATGTCGACTGAGGTTTAGTTTGGAGTATTTAATTTATTCACTGAACTGACTTTATTCTTCTATACCGGTTCCAGGGTATTGTTTTCTTCCTGATCACAAACTTTATTCTTCCCTCTTATTGTTTTTGGGGTATTTTGGTATTCACCACTCTTTAATTGAGTCTCTTTTTTCTAGATATGGTCTTATATAACTGGTTTACTGCTCTGAGCTTCCTGGGTAACTTACTGATATTATACTATGAGTTGATGAGTTGCTTCGATACTTTCTTTGGTTTTTAATACAGTGGTTTTTATATATAATGTAGTGAGGATTTTTATTTTATTGTGGTTCATTCCTATGATTTATTTAAATGTCATTCAATATTATTATAACATTTGTTTGTGTAATTAAACGTTATGATTTCACATGACTTAAAATGTAGTGGATTTTCTGTCACGCTACAGAATGCCTTTCTCCAGAAGTAATTTTTTCAGACTATACTTGCTTTGTCTGAAACAATTGCTTATGATAATTATTCAAGTTTTGTTATTATTTTGGACTTCCTTCCATTTTAAAATTTTCTTATTTATATTTGAGTTTATATCATTCTCACTTGATCTTCCTTGATAGTAATAGTCATCTGAGTTTCATATTTATTATTTCTTTTTTATATTTCTTCTTAGTATTTTCTCCTTGGGATATTTCCTCCCTATCGTTCCCTACTTTGTGAGCTGGTTTAGTTCAGAGAGGCACTGTACGCTACTTTCCTCTGCTGTCCAATACTTCACACATATTTGAGTACAGAGGCAAATCATCTCTGCTCAAAAAACATATTAATCCTGCTGGAATTATCATCAGACAGATTAAAAAATTATTCAGAATAGTACACATTTGTTACTATTTAAAAAATATCTTTGGGATACTTCACTTATTATTTATTATACTTCTCAGAGATTTTAATATTCCTATCTCAGTTGTTCTTCTGACTCATTATCTGGATGTTTCTTTCATTTGATATTATGGTAGGAAGCTCTTCTATTATTACATTATTCAACTTTTCTTATCATATAAATCTTTTGGTTATAATTCTTTATTACCTTCTGGTTTTTTTATTATAATCTGCATTATTTATTGTAGCATATCTTTATGACATTTTTTAGACTGTTTCTTTGTTCTTAAATCTCCACTTGTTCTATTTTCTGGAATTTTTATAACTGTCATTATCATAATTGTCATTTAATTCATAAATCATTTTATATTAATTCGTTTAATTACATAAATCTTTGACATTATTTTCACATTATTCCTGTCATTGCTATTATACTTGCAAATGATGGTTTTTTATTAATTTCATAATGAGGTCATAATTTCTCCTCATACCACTTCAAAGTTTCATTATCTCATTGTTCCAAATAAGTTTTTGTACTTTATTATATTCAATCACTCAAATCGTATTAAAGAATTTTTTCTTTTTTATTTCCTTCAACATCATTTTATGGAAAGGTTTTTACTCTTCATAGTGAACTTAGACATGATCATATTGTCCAGAATTATTTGTTTTAATTCTAAATCTGTTTCCTTTTACTCATCCTGTTATGATCCTTTGTTACCATGGTAATTATATTCTATGCTTACCATAAATATGGTATGAAATCTCTTCTGTTTATCTCACCAAAGTGTTTTATTAATAATTGGTTGGTAAGTTGCACTTATACTTGGTTTGGGAACTTGGTTTATTCATAATTCAAAATTCACTCGTCTTATATTATTCCGTGAAGTTTTCTCAAATAATTTGTATGTAAGGTGGGCTTATATGTGTTTAGGTTGGTTTTATTTTTCTAAATTCTCTTGGTATTATTGTCAAAATGTTCCTCTTCAAATAAATATTTAGTAAGCTGTCCTTATTTGTTTTTGACTTTAGATGGTTTTATTTCTAAATTCTCTCCTTCTTTATTATTATATTATAGCCATAAAGTTTTTCTTCAAATATTTGTTTATGTAAGGTGATCTTACCATTGCTTTTAGAATTTTGATGATTATTTCAAAATTCGGTTTTATATATCTTCTTCTAAAATGTTTCTTCTCAAATAAATTGTATGTAAATGGCTTACATTGTTATCAGAATTTAGAGGTTTTTAAATTCTAATTCTTCTTCTATCATTGCCATAAAATTTTCTAATAATTGTTATGTAAGGTGATCTTACGTATGTTTTAGAATTTGGCTGTTTTATTCTAACTTCTTCTTATGTTATTATAGCCATAAAGTTTTTCTAATAATTGTAGGTAATATGTGCTTATATTTCTTTTTAGAATTTGGCTGGTTTATTCTAACTTCTTCTTATGCATATCTTCTTTCAAAATTGTTTCTTCTTAAATAAATTGTATGTAATTGGCTTACATTATGTTTAGAATTTAGAGGTTTTAAAACATAAAATTTCTTCATGGATGCCTGGTTAAAGACACCCTTGACTTTATTTGAACTCATTTCCTTGATTTCGTAGGTGTTGTTGTTATTGTCCTTTGAGACAATACAGGAGCAATAACTTTTTTGTTATCCCCTCTAAGGAACTGGGTAATTCCCTATTCTTCAACAACACCTTCTCTCCAACGGTATAATGAATAACCTTACCCATAATTTTATTGCATTTATTCCGCCGTTTCTCCTGATCTTCGGCCACCTTATTACAAAATTGAATTTTATCAAATCTATATTTATGATCTCTGGGGAACTCCAATATATCTTCAATCTCTCTAGGGGGTTGTCTCTCGTACATTGCGGAGTATGGGGTTATTCCTATGGCTGGATGGTAGGCCAGGTTGAGGAATTCTTCAGTAGCCTCCAAGTATTCTTGCCACCTTCTCTGCTGATCATGGCAATACGTTCTTAATAGGCGCCCCACCTCTCGCAAGACTCTTTCGGCCGGGTTACTGCTTGGGTGGTATACGGATGTCTTGTATGTGTGAACCCCCATTGACAGCAGTGTATCCCGCCATTTTCTCCCCTTGAATTGCGTTCCGTGGTCGGTTATGATCGATACCGGTTTTCCGACGGTTGGGAAGTACTGGTCGATCAGGATATTAAGAACTTTATTCGTAGTCGCCCGATTCGCTGGGTATAGCTTCACGAACTTGGTGTAATGGTCCATAATGATGACGATATATTTGTATCGGTGGCGGCCTCCACTGCGGGGAAATGGCCCGCAGATATCCAGGAATACCTTCTCAAGTTTAGACTGCGATGTTATTGGAATCATCTGCCCTTCTCTTTTCTCGTTATTAGTTTTTACGAGTTGGCAAATGCGACAGTTTCTAATATACCTCCGTACCTTCCGATTGATGTCCTTGATATAGCAGCTTTCTTCCAGGGCCTTTACCACCTTTAAAGCGCCCATATGCCCATATCGAACATGATAACTGATCACTATCTCTTTCTCGATATGGGTCGGAATTATTACCTACCACTCCTCCTTATATAATGATGGTTTGGAAAACAGGATTCCCTTATGCATAGTGTAATATCGGGAGATTGTCTCATCCCCTGCTTCCAATCTTGAGATAATAGAAATTAATTTCGGGTCAGCTTGTTAGTGTGTGCTTAGTTGTTCTAGAACTGATTGTAGACCGGCGCTGCTGCTGAGAATATGGTACACTTTCAGAATACTCTCCTTCTCCCCCTCGAACGTCTGCTTGTCAATGTCAACTCTAGACAATACGTCCGCGACGACATTCTTCCTTCCGGGGATATACTCCCACTTAAGGTCGTATTCTTGCAGCAATAGTATCCACCGCGTTAACCTTCCATGGCTCAACTTACATCTCTTAAGGAATGATATAGATTTATGGTCTGTCCGGACGGTAACGGGATAACCAAGAATATATGTACGGAACTTTCCGCACGCGAACACGACACTCAATAACTCCTTTTCTGTCACATGATAGTTTTTCTCACTCTGGTTCAGAGCTCTGCTGGCAAAACAGATTACAAGATGCTCGCCCTCCTCATCCTCTTGATATAAAGTAGTGCCAAGGCTGATGTCACTGGCATCGCAATTAAGAAAGAATGGCTTGTTAAAATCTGGATGGCGGAGTATAATATGTTTAAGGAATTTTTGTTTTATAAGAGTCAATATAGTTTGTTGTTCATTACCCCAGATCCATTTATTTTTAGATGACAGTTGCGGCTGAAATCTGGCAGTCAGTTCGGAGTAATTTTCCTGGAACTTGCGGCAATAATTACATAGTCCCAGGAACGACTGTAACTGCCTTCGATTCTTTGGTGTAGGAAAGTTCTGAATTGCTTCGACTTTTTCAGCCGACGGTGAGATTCCCTTATCATTTAATATGAAACCCAAGAATTGTATCTCTTTAGCAATAAAATGAGACTTTGCTAACTTCAGAGTAATATTGTTTGCTGCTAGCTTCTGTAAGACGTGTTCCACACGGTAGCAGTGTTCCTCCCAAGTTTCTGAGGACACTAGCAAGTCATCGACGTATACGGTGGTGAATTTTAGTGCTTCTTGGCCAAGTATCTGATCCATGCAGTGCACAAAGACTGCGACTGAGTTTACCAGTCCGAAGGGCAACCTCTTAAACTGGTAGTTACGCCCTTCGAATATAAAGGCCAGATACTGGCGACTCTGTGAATGTAATTCCACCTGCCAGTATCCGCACACCGTATCCCAGGTAGTGAAGTATTTGGTACCGTGGAACCGTTTTAAGATCTCCTCAATCTCACCGGGCGAAGTCCTGTCATTTATGATCATCTTATTTATTTCGCGCGCATCTAAACACAAACGGACTTGTCCGTTTTTCTTAGGAATAGCCACGATAGGACTTGTGTAAGGGGAATGGCTACTCTCTATAATGTCACGGTTAATCATTTGCTCTATTTCAGCTCTTACTGCTTGCTTTCGTGATTGCGCAATGGGGTAAGACTTCCGGTTAAAGTCTACAGTGTCTCGGAATTGTAGAGTACACTGGAAATTCTTCACTTTACCGGGCTCATCAGAAAAGACTGATTTATATTTATTGTATATGTCTATTAATTTGTTCGCTTGGTTTGTTGTTAAACCTTCGCCGGTTATACCGCTCCGGAAATCCCTGATCTCCTGGATTTTTTGCGACCATAAATCTTCATTGGAGGTGTCGTCTATTCTCTGTTCAATTATGGATGTTGGTTGGATGTAATTAATTTTTCGGATTTGCTGATGGATACTATCGGGAACGACTTGGTCACTACCCACCAAGTTCGCCGTCCAAGTATGTCCGTTAGAAAACAGTGATAATGTTTCAGTTCTTAGATCAATGATGGCGGAATTTCTCCTAAGCACATCACACCCGACCAGTATATTAAATGGCAGACCGCTCGCCACCAAGAATTCCATGTCAATCGCTATACCACAGCTCATCACACTGGCGGAGACTTGTCTACGTATAGTTTTGTTTTGTCGGCCGGTTGCTCCCAACAAAACAATATTATTCAACGGCAATGTTGGTAAAGTTCTCCCGCACTCTTGCTGTATCCTCTCCAGTTCCGTCGTACTTATTATTGATACGTTTGACCCAGTATCGATCATTAACTTGGCTGGGATGCCTTCTACCTTGGCGTCAACATGTATAATTTCATTATTGAAGTTATTGGTGGGACTCCTGTTATCCTCTTCCAATAACTCCTGTCTGATGTCCTTCAGGTAGTTGCACCCGATGATTGTAATACGATTGTGATTATTCTCGAAATTGCACTCATTATCATTATCATACCCAGTAGTCAGAAGCAGTAATGGGTTCTGGCGATTTCTTACTGCCTGTGCCCGTTTAAAGGCTTGGCATCATTGTTTCTTTGAGCCATATTATTCGATGCCTCATTCGGGATGCTCAGAGTGGTTACTTGCCGATCTGTCCTACGGTCTTCCGGTCGTTCATGGTGCGACCTCTGTTCAGTGTTGTCCAAACTATTGCTCCTACGCGCCGGATAGTACCTCGGTTGGTCCCGTTCTAGGCTCCTCCGCCTTTCTTCGTATCTTCGGTAACTGCTTCGTCGATTGTGGTTGAATCCTCGCTGTCTTCCATCTGTGGCTCGTATGAAGTTCACTCTAGGGCGAGGATACCTATTATTATTAAAATTACCATTATTGGGACCCGCACGATTAGCATTATTAGGGTAAGGACTATTACCATAATTGGGGCTTCTCTGACTATTTACGTTATTAGGGTAGGGATTGCGGTTACCCTGATAACCATTAGAGGGTCGATTCGGGTTTTGCTGGTTGGGACCCGTATTATTATTATCATTGTAATTAGTATTATTTATATTATTTCCATTATTCGAATTGTTATTTCGCGGGTATGCCCGACCTCCTTGGTACCCAGTATTTATGTGGTTCGCACCCTGGTTATTGCTCTGGTGCGTCCTTGGTTCGGGCCCATCACTTCTCCTACGACTCTGCCGGTAGTAATTTTCATTTTCATAATTCTCTAGGAGTTCTGTCATGGCCTGGATGGTTTTTATCTGGCTGCCCCTCCTAGCACGAATCACCTCCTCATCATAATGGTAAGACAGCTTGTTTATTAGGCATTCCTCCGGTATGGCTGGTTCTAAGTGCTTGGCCATACACACTTTGCCGAGGAAATAAGCTGTCATTGAGCTGCCGACTTGTGGTTTGTAGCGGCCGTGGCATATATTATCTCTTATGAGATTTTGCGTGGTCTCTGACCAGGCTTTGAACAGGCTCTTGAATTGTTCGTAATTGTCGATGTCGCTCCGGTTGGCCATCCACCAATGGTCATTCACCTCCCGAAACGACTCGTCAAGGATCTCTCTGTTCTGGACCCATCGGTTCCCTCGGTGTTTCTCGAGGTACTCCTCTATTCGTGCCAAGAACTCCATAGGCTTCCGTTTGTATTGCCGGAAATTGAGCCATTCTCTGTTCTCTGACATGGGGAAATTGTGATATCCCAATGGTCTGTTTCTTATTAACTCTATCTCCTCCTGGCTCTGACGCACCTGTCCGGTTATGTTCACCATAGCGGCTTCCACGCTGTCGCATCTTTCTGTTACATGGGTCCTCACTTTATTTACTTCCTCCAAGGCAAATTTCTTGGTCTCCTCCATTTTAATTTTCTGTTGTTCTTGGACCTGAGTAATCTCTTTAGTTATCACTTCCCGGACTTCCAGCACTTCGTTTTCTGTTTGACGACATCTTTCGTCTACTTCTCGGATCTGCTGGTTAACAACCACGACTTCCTGTTCTAATTTCTTTACAATGGACTTCTTCGTCTCAGTTATCTTTTTATTTATCTCCTCTTTGGCTAACTCAATCCTCTCGTCTAACTTATTCATGTTCTCTTGGTTAACTTCCCTCAATTCTTCTCTCAGTAATTGATTGTCCTCTCTCAGTTCTTCCCTTAATTGTTGGTTGTCATTTTCTATCTTCCTACTTGTTTATTCCATTTTCTCCTCCAAATTCCTATTATTTTCCCTCAATTCTTCCTTTATATTCTTATTATTTTCTTCCATTTTCTTTTCCATTTTCCTACTAGTTTCCTCAATCCTTTTGTTGGTATTTTCCATCTTGCGGCCCAATTCTTCCTTTGTGGATCGGTTGTCTTCCTTCAACTCTTCTAACTTCTTCCCCATCTTCTCTTCCAACTTCTTACTGTTTTCTTCCATCTTCTTACTATTCTCCTCCATGTTCTTGTTCATCCCACTCAATTCTTCCTTCAAGGATTGTTTGTCTTCCATTAACGCTCTGAACATTTCTTGTACTGTCAGGTTTTCTGGTTGTGAGGGTTTCTCCTTCTCTGGGATATTGACTTCCCCTGTCTGTGTTGTTACTTCGGGTTGTTCCTCTGGTGGTGCGGGTTGTTTCGGTTCCACCTGGGTTAGTAACACTTCCGGATCCTCCACGGGTGTTGCCTCCTTATCCCCCATGTCAACCTCTTTTTCGGCCTCTGCCGCCCTCTTTTTCGATGTAGCTCGTCTTTGCATCTTTTCTCTGCCTCTATTTATTAATCGCTGCCAAGCTTAGATTATTAAGCCCTCTAAGTTGGACGCCACTTTGTAAGAAGACCCTGTATGCCGGCCGTTACAAAAGAATAAAATGTATATGGAAAATTCAATAAAAATAGAATTTTCAAATAATAAAATAATTTTGTTACGTTAATCAATGTGTTTAAATGAGAAATACATCTGTTTTAAGAAAGTTCAGTAAAATTTTAATAACAGGTAGGTATTTATTGACCGTCGAGCACTTCTTGAAGATTTGCACCAAGTCTGGAGTTAAATAGATTAACTCCAGGTAATAATCGATTGGTGACTTTTCTGACTGGTCCAATATCTTGTTCAGATAGAATATATTCTTCGTACTTAAGTCCTTCAGCCTTATAAATACCCTTAAATTACCCTGTGAAATAAGTAACAGATACGAAATAATGGAAATATAAAGATTTATTGACAATTTTAAATAAATAATCGATATTTTATCGATGGAGAGCAATTATCGACCCTGTCTCGGGAATTATAGATTGTGTCATACAGAACAAAATTTTATGTTATATTATATTAAAAGACAGGTTCTTTGAGCGATTAGAATTAATAGTCAGAGAAGGGTGACGAGAAAGTATAACATTAACAATTAAAAATAAATACAATAATTACTATTCAATAGTATTTAAATAATTTCAGTATATAATATTTGAATATAAATGTTTTGTCAAACCAATGAAGACTGACGTCACTGCGATATGGTTAGCAGACTCCGTTTTCAAGATGGCCGCTACTCGAGTTGGACTAAATTACAACATATGCGTCGTGTCAGAAAATCACAATAATATTCCCTTTATTAAGGTTTAAAATGTCCCCGCACTGGTGTAATATGTCTGTTAATCTATTTGGTGTATTCTGGTGAAGTGTTCTGTGTAAACTTGTGTTAGTTAGTTTATTTTCTATGTGTTCAACTTCTGCGGTTAAGTTTTCAAGTTATTGGTTAGGAATTGCAGAATAAATCAGTTGAGATATAGTGTTTTACTTGTTTCTATCACTCGTATTATGGAGTTAAGTGTTTGTTTTCACTATTGTCGTGAATGTATTAACAGCTTTAGCTTTAAAAAGTGTCTAAACCGTCTAACTCTCGTTCACTTATTTCAATGGCTAAACGCTAGTACCATTTTTCTCGATTTAAAGAAACGTTCTTTACACAACTGTCCAGCTTGATATTCAACAAAAGACTAATTAACTTGGTCATAAATCTGGCCCAGTTAATCCTTGAAAAAGTATTGTTAACATATTTCGACTTCCCATACATATGATAAAATATTACATTATGTATGGAATTTATCTATTTTATTCCTCACTTTTATGAATTATTAACCTTATTAATGGTTTAATCATCTCTTTCCCTTTAAATTGATGTATTATAGTCCATATCTGTGGACATTTTGTGGAAATTAACAAATTTTGTTCACATTTTGGAAATATAGGCTAAAAATTGGATTTCCGTCTTTATATAAAATTCCTCCATTTTAAATATTATTAATACTATTATAATAAATTTTAATTAGTCATATTCCTCTTCCTTTCCTTAAATACATATAAATTACACCTTTGAACTTGTTTTTTGTGTTAATCTGTAAATTTGACATTGCTCTTAAAAATTAATTAATTTACATATTTTGAAAATTTTCAAAATGTTAAGGTATATTTCCTTATTATCATTTTAATTCATAGGATCATTCCCAGTAGTGGTTAATTGAGTTATCTTATATAAATCTTGGTAGTTTACAGGATTTATAAGTGAATTATACTAGTTTATATTGGTTCTGTGATTTCACCAAATGGTCTAGATTTTAGAATTTTATATTTCTTTCTTTCTCAAATAATTTAAACTTAATTCCTCCTCTGACTTTACATAATTACAATTATATGAAAATAACATAGTTTATAACTTATGTGTGGTGTAGTAGTTAATTAACACTACAGTTATTAAAATAATTAATTATGAACATTGTTTAGCAATCTGCACAATTGAACATATTGCAGATATGGTTTGAACATATATCTTTTAACTATTTTTGAGCTAACATAGCATACCCATTAGAACATTATTAATGGTATGTTGGCTATTATTTATCAAACATAATTCTTTTTAAAACACATAACATCAATCTTATTTTCTAATAAACCTTACAAATACATTTATTAACACATTGATTTTAGGACTGTGAATAAACAGTCTATTTGAACATTTTACACTTATTAATACTATATTAATGTCAGTCTTTTCTGGTTTAAACCATTATTATTGTGATCCCCTACATCAGTAAACATTAACTCCCATACTCTATTTATTATCATTTTTTACAAATGTCTTGTAAATAAAGATTTACCTTAAAATAATAAAATACTGGAAATCTTCCATTTTATTATTTTATTATGCTGTTTATTATTAGATATCAAAGTTGTGATATAGCATACTGATAAGTTATAGTATCACCAACTTTAAGTTTATTGCATTTTTTAAAAAACACTTACACAAATTCACTTTCACTGTTGGTTCTGATATTTTGAGTCTTATTATCTCAGACCAGACCTTTAGTAATCATGGACCGTCAAGACTAGTTTATTTTCTTTATTACACAATAGCTTTAGTCGGTGCACTTCTTATAACGCTATACAGCACTTTAGTTTTCTCAATAATTACATTTTATAGGATTTTGGGTATGTTGTACTTTCTTTTGCATAGTTTTTGTGGGTTTGGGGTTGATAGTAGTTTATATAATAATAGGTTTTACTACGGTGTTTCTTTCATACTATTTCTTCCTCTCCTCCTGTCTTCTTTCTTGTCCTTCTTCTAGTCTTCATTCTTGTCCATCTTCTAGTCTTCATTCTTGTCCCTCTTCTAGTCTTCATTCTTGTCCCTCGTCTAGTCTTCACTCTTCTGTTCTTCCTTCCTCATTCTTGGGTAAACCAAGGTACTTGGTGTTATCTCGACTGAGGTTTAGTTTGGAGTATTTAATTTATTCACTGAACTGACTTTATTCTTCTATACCGGTTCCAGGGTATTGTTTTCTTCCTGATCACAAACTTTATTCTTCCCTCTTATTGTTTTTGGGGTATTTTGGTATTCACCACTCTTTAATTGAGTCTCTTTTTTCTAGATATGGTCTTATATAACTGGTTTACTGCTCTGAGCTTCCTGGGTAACTTACTGATATTATACTATGAGTTGATGAGTTGCTTCGATACTTTCTTTGGTTTTTAATACAGTGGTTTTTATATATAATGTAGTGAGGATTTTTATTTTATTGTGGTTCATTCCTCTGATTTATTTAAATGTCATTCAATATTATTATAACATTTGTTTGTGTAATTAAACGTTATGATTTCACATGACTTAAAATGTAGTGGATTTTCTGTCACGCTACAAGTGTTGCGTTTTATATTCGGACGGTATAATTGTAATACAGTTGAGTCTTAATATTAGTGGACATTTTATTGCGTATGAACAATTTTCATTTGATTTGTTGTAGACACTGTGTTGTTAATTACGAACTGTTTTACTATAACAATTAAAGGTGTGATTAGTGACTTAATTGGTGTCTTGTACTTATTTTGTTTCCACTGTACCTACGACGATCGAGTAGACCGTCGTAACAGTGGTGTCAGAAGTGGGATCCATGTTTACCGATCGGAAATGTACCTATTAGAGTGGCGAATATTTTGGATCAAGCTATCACTTTACAAAGCAATACGCTCCTAGGCAAATTGACTCCTGTGGCCTGGGTAGCCGGAATAACGCAACGAAGACCCAGTTCTTCGGATACTTCTAAATTACCAGAGGAACTGCAAGAATTATTGAACAGATCTTCTAACGACCTCTCAAGTGGTGAGGTAAAAGAACTCGGACAGTTTTTACACGAATTCAAAGATTGTTTTGCAGTTCGGGGACAGTCACTGGGAAGAACCTCTCTTGTGCAACATCGCATCAATACCGGGGACATAACACCGATACGCCAACCTCCTCGAAGGCCTCCATTATCTAAACAAGAGGAGATGTCTCGGTTAGTACAGGACATGTTGACAGAGGGAGTAATTGAACCTTCGTCAAGTGCTTGGTCTTCCCCTGTAGTGCTGGTAGCGAAGAAGGATGGTGGATTGCGTTTCTGCGTAGACTACCGGAGGGTAAATGACGTTACAAAGAAAGACTGCTATCCATTACCTCGCGTTGACGATACACTCGACACGTTGTCCGGAGCACAGTGGTTTTCCACATTGGACCTGAAGAGTGGATATTGGCAAGTGGGTCTTCATCAAGAAGACAAGGAAAAGACCGCTTTCTCGACCCCAAGTGGCTTATTCCAATTTAACGTCATGCCATTTGGACTCTGTAATGCACCGGCAACATTTGAGAGATTGATGGACCTGATACTCCGAGGCCTGACGTGGAAAACTTGCCTTGTTTACTTAGACGATGTCATAGTGATCGGGAAGACTTTCAAAGATCATTTGGAAAAACTTAAGGAAGTTCTAACTAGAATTCACGGTGCACAACTGACGCTGAGCCCGAAGAAGTGTTCTCTATTCCAGAAGGAAGTACAGTATTTGGGCCATCTGGTTTCGGCAGCGGGCGTTAGCATGGATCCTAATAAAGTATACACCGTAAGAAACTGGCCAGTTCCGAAGAATAAACACGAAGTTCGGAGTTTCCTGGGGTTATGCTCATATTACCGACGTTTTGTGAAAGGCTTCGCTACTATTGCTAAACCACTACATGAGCTAACGGAAAATAAACGAAACTTCCAATGGTCGAGAGATTGTGAACAAGCATTTAGAACGTTGAAGATTGCATTATATTCGCAGTCAATTTTCGCTTTTCCAGCTTCCGAAGGGAAGTACATCGTAGACACAGACGCAAGCAATACTGGTCTAGGAGCAGTTTTGTCTCAAGTGCAGAACGGTGAAGAACGAGTAATAGCGTATTACAGCAAGACGCTTTCTAAACCAGATAGAAATTATTGTGTTACAAGAAGAGAGTTGTTGGCAATTGTCAGAGCTTTGGAGCACTTCCATAAATACCTCTATGGGAGACAGTTTTCACTACGTACCGACCATGCTGCACTTGCATGGCTCTTGAGATTCAAAAATCCGGAAGGACAGTTGGCAAGGTGGCTCGAACGTCTGCAAGAGTACAACTTCAAGGTACAACATCGGCGGGGGCGCCTGCACGGTAATGCAGATGGCTTATCACGAAGACCGTGCCCGGAAGACTGCCGACATTGCCACAGAAAGGAAGAACAAAACTCAAGCGAACATGTTCAAGCCATCACTGTAGATTTCCTGGCTGATGGCTGGACAACACAAGACTGTCGACAAGAACAGATGACTGATGAAGACATTGGACCGATCTTGACAGCAAAAGAGGAAGGTCGCCGCCCGGATTGGCAAGATATCTGCCATGGTTCCGAAGTGCTGAAGGGCTACTGGGCACAATGGGAATCTCTCACCTTAGAAAACGGATTGCTGAAAAGGGCTTGGGAAAGTGCAGATGGACGAGACGTGGTCATGCAGTTGATAGTTCCCCGAAGTAAAGTGCAGTCAGTTTTGAAGGAGATGCATGATGGAACATCTGGAGGCCATCTTGGCGTTAACAAAACCCTTGACAAAATACGGAAGCGATTCTATTGGCTTCATCTTCGCCACGACGTAGAGGAATGGGTTCGGACGTGTGAAATATGTGCTGCAAGCAAGGGCCCACAATTCAGCAGCAGGGAAACGAGCGGAGCCTGGCACAGTCGAGAAAATTCTCGCAAAATGCGTTTAGTAGCACGTACACCACACGCTTACGTCGAGATCTTTCTGGCGCATTCGATAAACGCGTAGATTGTTCTGTGCTGTCGTAGCACTGCCCCCTCCTTAAGCCTGTTCGTCCCGAACTGGCAAAGCGTCTCTAAATTTGTATTTAGCCAGGCGATTTAGGTGGACGACCTTGACCTTTCGTTGTCCTTCCTGTTGAATCCGATAAACAACATCGTTAATCCTTTTTTTTTACAGTGTAGGGTCCTTCCCAGTTAGACTGAAGCTTAGGTGAGCGACCACGACGGCGCTTTGGATTGAACAACCAGACCTGATCTCCTTCTTGGAAACCCACACTATTGCTGCGAATGTCATACCGAGTTTTCATTTTATCACTGGCAATCTTGAGCCGTCCTCTTACCAAGCGATTCATTTCTCGCAGTTGGTTTTCTGATTGCGAGGAATAGTTCTTTGGCTCTTGAGACTGAGTCTCAGGTGATCCAAACATCAAGTCCCCAGGAAGACGAATCTCCCGCCCAAACACCAATTTTGCTGGAGTCATGCCGGTTGTGTCATGTACTGATGACCTATACGCCATAAAGAATTATGCCGTCTACTCGGAATTCGAAAGACCAGGACAACGCTTCTGCATCCTCAGTCGGACGGGATGGTTGAGAGATTCAACAGGACACTTGAGCAGCATCTTTCGAAAGTTGCTGACGAGAACCAAACAGACTGGGACCAACGTATACCACTATTCCTTATATTACCACTGTAAAAAAAAGGATTAACGATGTTGTTTATCGGATTCAACAGGAAGGACAGCGAAAGTTCAAGGTCGTCCACCTAGATCGCCTGGCTAAATACAAATTTAGAGACGCTTTGCCAGTTCGGGACGAACAGGCTTAAGGAGGGGGAAGTGCTACGACAGCACAGAACAATCTACGCGTTTATCGAATGCGCCAGAAAGATCTCGACGTAAGCGTGTGGTGTACGTGCTACTAAACGCATTTTGCGAGAATTTTCTCGACTGTGCCAGGCTCCCCTCGGGCGCTCGGACTGTGTCAAGGCCGTAGCAATTTACGTAGTTCGCGAGAGATAAGACGCAGTTTGGAAGCTTCTGGTGTGTGAGCGTAACTATAAATACATCGCGTCGCGGCCTTAGTTCAGTTCAATGCGAGATTTTTGACTGTGCGGTTCGAGAGTATTAGTGCGATATATTTACAGAGCGGTTCGAGTTATCACGGTGTACGTTCAAGTAGTTATTAGTGAAGTGTTGCGTTTTATATTAGGACGGTATAATTGTAATACAGTTGAGCAATATTAATACAGTTGAGTTGTTAATATTAGTGGACATTTTATTGCGTATGAACAATTTTCATTTGATTTGTTGTAGACACTGTGTTGTTAATTACGAACTGTTTTACTATAACAATTAAAGGTGTGATTAGTGACTTAATTGGTGTATTGTACTTATTTTGTTTCCACTGTACCTACGACGATCGAGTAGACCGTCGGAAGAATATGCTAATTTCTCCATTTGAAAGGAGAAGAAATCTGTATAATTTATGCATATAGGATAATTCCTTTGATGCACATTATAAGTTTAGACATTATGCAGGTAATCACCAAAATATACTTAACTTATTTAATGCCTCTTTCCTTCATTTATTCATATTGAATACCTTCTAAACGTTTAAGTTTTAATTTTATTAGACATTTTCATTACAGGCGACGTAACGACATCGAACTCGTTTTAGTTGATATCGCAGATTATGTATCATAAATTTTCCACTTTATATTTCTGAATAAGACAGTAGTTGTTTATCTTTAGCTTGGGGCACGTTACTTCATATTACAGCTTTGTCGTATTTGATTTTATAGAACTGCCGCAACAACCGTAAACAGGAATGTGTTTTTAAATGTCATGTGTTAAATTTTTTTTCCTGTGTGACACGGAACTACGTTTATATGCTTTTCAGAAGAATAAAAGCATCCACTTTTGGTTGAGAACAATTACTGTACTGTGTAATTAGTGTTAAAAATTTTGAAAGATTAAATTTATCTTCCAATATTATTGCACTTGGAAAAATGCAGTGTATTTTTAATATTAAAATGAACACTATCAAAATAGTCTAGCGTACAGTGGCATAACACATCATACTGATATACGTAGTACTTTAATGCCATAAAATACACTGTGCGAATTTTATGAAAAGCCGTTTATTTATTTGGTTTAAAAAATTAGTCATAATCAGAATGAAAGTGCTGTTTTTAAAAATTATTCGAAATATAACGTTCACTGTAAATTTACAGTTTATTAATGAGCATACTGTTTCATACAAAGCTTTTTGAAAAGTATATAAAAACCTGGTACGTTTCACAGTTTTTTTGTTATCAGCAAATGTACGTATATCAGCACAGTTTTTTATTATCAGCAAAAAAACTGTGAAACGCACCTAGTGTTTATATATTTTTTTAAACCTTTGTATTAATATGTTTAACCAAGTGCCCAACGAGTCATCAATTAATACCATATTGTTCATGTTTACTTACATAACATAGGCCATTTTTATTCTAGTTAATTAGAGCTTACAGATATGTAACGTTTCGATTACCAAAGCAAAGTTTAACGTATAACTTATAACGTTTACCTTAACAAGTGTATGTTCACCGAATAATATTTCTATAAAATGAAGACATTGTTTATGAAATAAAGAGCATTCTATAGTTTAGAATTTAGTATTCTCCATGCCTCTCATCTTACACTATACAGTTCCTGAAATAAACAGCAGTACATCACACACAGCTCTCTCGAATCCTACCACGCTGCTTCCTTACCGAGCTTTCGCTGGGTGATATAATACTGTTCCGTTTCTTTATTTTTTGTCACGTCTATAGTACCCCTAAACATAATCTTACAAGTTGCTGATGACAAAAAGAATGTGCATATAATTGGGCGTCGCGAATTCGTGAACTTGACATTAGAGTATATAAAACTTATCAAATGTGAAGAAAAAACATGGCATATAACAAAGTAGATACTGTTACTGTCAGTCACCTCAGCAAATTCAGTTAAAGACTTGCATGCAGAGAAATCAGATTCTAATATATCACCACCTATCTACCGAATACAAAGATACTGGATATTGTAAATTTTTACTATTTAATGCCCTTTCAAACTAGTCATAGATTAAAGTCAATCTTCTAATATCCGAATTCATAAATAACAAGTTTTATTTCTTATTTAAAACAAGCAATTTATCACATTGATTTATGTGAGCATAGTCATAATAGGAATTATTTATTATTTGCTTATTCAGTAAAAGTTTTAAATTATGCATGTCATCAGTTTGAATCGTCTCCGTTATCACTTACGATTTGCCAGGCTCACAGGTGTGGCTTCACCCTTTGTCAATGTGTCAAAGTCACTTTCTTACAGGGCTAATAAAAATTATTTCCATATTTTCGTCGCGAAGATGTTCTTTACAAAATATTCCTTTTGCAGTTAATCATCGTAGCGTTCATACTTCATTTAGTCCTCAGACGTTACATAGGTCAGCACGTCTTCTAAAAGTTTTCTTATTTTCTTCCTTTTTGAAGTTGGTATTTTATTTTAATTTATAGCTCCCTTTTATGCGTTTTATGGCTTCCTTTAATTGCTTTCGATTAGGAGAGTCACAGTACCCTAACAAGGGATTGATCACCTCTTCCCGGAACTATGAAAATTGTCAGCAAAGATCCATAATCATATAACGCAATTCTATTTTTAAGCCAGTTACGTGCTCATATTAAGTATCATAAAAATGTAGAAATAAGTGTAAATTGATTATTTTTAAATCAGTAAAATAAAGTTGAGGTTTCGTAATAATAACAATTACTCAATACTTATTATATACCGTACGTATTTTCAGTCGTAAGGACAAATGCGCATGCGGCAGAAGACTAAGGCAGAACCTGTTATATGCCTTTCTCTTTTCCGCACAGTCACACTTCCCCTTACAGAGCTGTATCATAACTCTTCTATGCTTTGAATTGCCGTCTTATCCCAGGTGAATTCAGAAAACGACATATTTTATTGCTGGAATACATTAAACGTAACATACGTTAACACGAACTAAAAGTTCCTAAAAACATCTTGAAACAATTTGAAAGTACGAAGAACAAAAAACCATTTTCCCAAAATATCTTCAAAAATTAATTAAAAACGTAAATTTGTAAATACAATTGTTCATAATAAAATGAGATATATTACTTTTAATGTGGACAACAGCCGTAACAGCAGAGACAGAATATTATAAAATTAGCGTTTTTCGTACAACAAACCTCATACTTCTCATTACACAAAAACTTGGGGGCAGAAAACGTACTGTAACCCCTCCTTATTTTTTATTTAGTTTTTATAGATTTTTTTTTTTTAAGGAGAGGCTACTAGATATTTAAAACTAGACAGAAGGCCTAGACGAAGCATAAAATGTGCTGGGTCCAGTGAGACGGGACTTGCAATTAATACTCTCGATTAACAAACAATAACAGCTTTTATTATATCTTAAAATTAAATTTTTGTTACATTATTAGAGGAAAATTTCTTAATCATATTTTTTTGTATGCATACATATATCAATTGCAATTCAAATAGTCGCCATCACAATTCAACATTCAATATATAATACTCATAAGTCATAAATTCATCTATTGTTTAACTCGCACCCCCAATTCTTTCAAATATCTTTTCCTTTACATAATCCAACATAGAGACATATAGACATATAGATCACAGACAATTCACCAATATCACAAATATAAATTACAAACAACATTATAACATGAAAGCCTTGCGGCCCGCCTATATATTTTTTTTTATTTCCCCATCATATAGAAATGTCAAAACTACAATATATATATATATATATATATATACATATAATGCACCAAAAGGATCTGGGTTGGCCAGAATAACCATGCAATACAAATTACCAAACGTGAATTGCCTGAAAGCAGACTGTATAGTTTAGTCCAGTTACAATTTTTAATTATAAAAAAAAACTGGATTGACTATAATAATTAAAAAATACAAGTTACAATTTTAAAGTGACATGAACATCCTGTATGAATATTGTGAAATTATAATTTATGAACTTTTAATAAAATCTGGATTGACCCGGCAGCCGACATGTTCCAGAGCGTGACCTGGCATAACGTAACATGTGCATGGGCCTGCATAGATCTGCAACCAAGAGCAGCCTACCCAAGGTTATAATGAGGGGACCGGCCTGAAGCAGAATAAAAAACTTCCAACGCTTCTACGACATAAGAACATAATTAGGTGTCAAAACCGTCAATACAATAGATAACAGATCAGCAATTATAATTGAACCAGACCAGCCGGTCGGCTCATCCTGTCACAAAACAGCACCCATATATATAGCTGAATTTCCGGTCCCCCAATACTTAAACAACCCCCTTACAGTATCCGGGTAAGAAAATGTGGAGCACGAAATTTAATGAGCCCCGGACACATGCCAGCCCCCGGGTGTACAATTAATACCGAATCTACGTACATTCTATACATAAACTCCCAAAAATCCGCGTACAAATTATGCCCCGTTGGACCGGAGCCCAATCAAAACGTCATGGAGATTTAAAATGTCATAGTGTGTCACAAAAGTCCAACTCGAGTTTTATGGATTGTTAAATGCACGAATAGGTGTTTTCTATGTAGGCCAAGTGTAAATAAAACTGGTTGAATATCACCTCATTTGAATCCAGCGGATTTCCAGGAGTTCGGTGCGCAGTGAGTCAGACGTCTAGCTGATGGGGTTTTGCTGAGGCATGGTCATCTTGCCCTTCCTTCCGACAGTGAAGTCGAGAGCTTTTGGTATGTTCAGGAGCAGATGGAGAGTCGAATTTCCATGCTTGGGTCGGATCTTCGACTGGCGCGGGGGCCCGCAGATCTGTGCGAGTTTATCTAGCCATAAGAAATAGAAATATACGACAATTAATGGAAATTCAGCTCTGTCGGAAAGGAAAGGTACGCTGTACGCCAGGCGTTTAACAAGGCTCGACTAACGAGATCTCTGCATGCACAGCGCTGAGAAACGGAATTACGCACTTCCGCCACAACAGAATGCGCTCGCATGTACAACGGCCCAACGGTATAACAGATTTACGCCGTTGAATTAAGATACGGCTAACAATTTAATTATTGACGCCGTAAATATTTCGCGTCTGACATATATAAATTATTTTTATAAATATTGAATTTTATTTATACAAGCGCCGGTTCGCAGGCAAACCGGCACAGTACCGTATACAATTTATTTAAATATTTTAAATCTGAGTTTTACGACATTTATGTACAATGAAAATTGTTTAATTTATGACCAAAATGCTGAATTATTAAGTAACCTTATACCTCATCATTATTATCAATACGTTACGTGTGTTTATAATGAAAACAGTAAAAATAATTATACAATTGATTTTTCACTCCTATCTAAAAAATCAATAGTCTACATATGTTTCTACATATTTGCTTAAGTAATATGTATAAGAAGAGTTATATTCGAGCTATAAGAATTTATTATAACCACCAATATCAACTTGGCCACTACTGAATTTATGTAGACTACGGCCATGATATTAGCCGCATTTGCGGTAATGGTAATTATTTTGAAGGAAAAAATGATATTCAAATGTGTTAATTAGTTTTTATCCACATCGAACGTGACACTATTCAAATTATCAGAAATTACCTTAGTTTTAAATTGTCTTTTTATAATTTTTTTTTTAATTTATAGTTCTGAATTTTTAACCACTCTAATGTGTCTGTTTTGTGGATGTTGTCGCAAAAGTCTTTTTTTAACTTTTAGTTTAACATTTTTAATATTGCATTACTTTTAATATATTTACCAATAAAGCTTTCTACCCTACTTTATCTGTATCGTCTCTCAATCACCTCGTCTATAGTTTCATTTTTTCATCAGAAAATACAAACGCATACACCAAGTTCTGTTTTTATATTCTTTCGTGTAGTTTTGAGCTTCAAAGTAATACCGAAAATTTTAAGTAGAATTTCAACCATTCTACCATTAGTGTAATGTTGTTCATAAATTTTAGATTTTGTATAATAAGTTCTCTTATAAAATTAAACAATTTTTAAAGCACAAAAATAAATTAAATTTCAATTATGTGAAATTATTGGCGAAGCACAGGCACGTTTAATTGTCTGTAGCTGTGTTCAAAATGATCGTAATTTAAAATAAAAAATTACAAGAAAATTTTGTTAGATTATACTAACATATTGTAAAAAATATGGCAACCCACGACATAACTCATATCCAGACCTATGCTGTGATTCTCATCCTATCTGTATTAGTACCCGTGCAGTAGTATAATATTAAGCGTCTCTACGACCGTGTGGCTTGGATTGTTGAGGTAAGCCTCAAAGCCATTCTATAATATCTATTTAATCCGATTTTTTTGTTATAGGTACTTGTTACTTAAGTTTAAAGTGGTAGCTTCCACTGTTCATGCACGTGATATAGTTCTCCTCTAATGATAGAAGTATGATAACAAACCATTCTGTAAAATCTGAAATCTTTATGATTTATTTCTGTGTGGTAACGTTTGTGCTATTTGATTGGAAGAATAAGTGTGCTCCTTCCAAAAATCCGTGGATGGATTGTGCTGAACCAATGTGACCGATTATCAGTTCAGAGACCTTGCCAACTGGAAAACTAGAACTACCTTGCTTTGTGGAATCTTATATAAAATGTTTTATACAAAAATATGTTTTTATATCTATTTGTGTATTATACAAGAGTGTTTTGAAAGATTTTCTGTACTGTCATCTTCAGATATTTTTAAACATAGTGATTACTATAAAAAATTTAATTATACCTATATTAAAACATTATAATTTTGGGCTCGATTACGTAAACCGCTCTATCCATATCGAGTGGGCAAAATACTATGCGAAGAACAAGCATTTGGTAGACCAAGAATCAAGCTGTGAAAAACGATCCACGCTCACATGTTAAACCGATTCGTAATGGTAATTAGCCTGCGTAGTTGGAGTAGATGATGTTTGTGAAAGGGGAGGCGGACTTGAGTACCGTTTAATTTATTTTATTGTATTCAGCGCGACGAAGCCGCTTTTACTCATTAGTCGGGTCCGGGGACCCTTCTGATGCGGATTCTTCTTCGTTGATGTCTGGGTGGAGGCTCGTCCGCAAGAGCCAGGAGGCGGTTGATGAGGAAGTAGGGGCGCCGGGTATTTCGGACTGGTCTATTGATGGAAGTGGTGATGGATTGTATTGCTATGCCGGTTTTGGCTGTTGTGGCATATTTCCACTGTATTTTGTGTAGAAAGGTGTCTAAGTCTGGAAATGTTGTATTCAAGGCATATAAAGCAATGTTGAAGGTTTTGGTGCGGAGAAGTAGGCGGTGTATTGAGCGTAAAGCTCGCTGCTGTATTTTATTATTGTAAATAATAAAATGCAATAACTAATTCTTACATACTATAAATACCAGTAGAGGGAAAATGAGGATTCAAACTCACAAAGGAATGCCGCCTTCTTAAAGAACAATAAAAAACGATAAAAAACATGATCTAAGAGATAACGCCGCCACCACTGGACCCGCAGCATCCCGGTGGACCACAGCACCGCGAATTTCCGCGAATAAATTTTTTTATTTTTTTTATTTGGTTTTTTATTTTTTTAATTACATTGATTTGCATATCAAGGGGGGTGGGATGAGGTTCAATGGACCACCTGCATCCGTGAATATAATTTTTTATTTTTTTAATAAAGCTGATTTGCATATCAGTGGGTGGTGGTGGGTGGGAGGTTCAAACTCGATGCATTATAGTGTATATTAAAATATATGATCAGGTGTACCAACCTTTGCATGAGTTCAAATTTCTCGTGTGTTATAATGTATATTAAATCTATATGATCAGGTGTACCAACCTTCGTATTATTATTATAGTGTATAGATATTTTATATGAGCAGGGTTGTCAACATTTTCTGTGGCGGGGGGAGGGAAATTCAAATATGTGTTATATAGTGTATATATTAAAATATATGATCAGGGTTACCAATCTTACATTATTGTGTGTATAGAGCAGATCTGCCAACATTTTTTTCTCTTCTGTGGTGGGAAATTCAAACTATATGATCATAATTGTTACTCTCTCTCTCTCTCTCTCACATTTGAATGTAAGTAAAACTATCTCTCTCTTGTTGTCAAACGTTAGGTACAAACCGTTTTCTCCCTCTCTCTCTCTTTCTCTCTATCTCTCTCTCACTGTGTACATTGAGTAAATAATTTTAGCTCTCTCTCTCTCTCTCTCTCTCTCTCTCTCTCTCTCTCTCTCCCTCTCTCTCTCTCTCTCTCACTCGTTGTGTATGTCTCTCTCTCTCGTTGTCAAACGTTATGTTCAAACCGTTATCCTCTCTGTGGTCATTACCGCGCATGTATATGAAATTAGAAAGTTTATATTTATTCGACAAATATTAACGCCCTCTCTCTCTCTCTCTCTCTATCTCTCTCTCTCTCTCTCTCTCTCTCTCTCTCTCTCTCTCACTCTCACTCGTTTCAACTATGCAAGGTTTCATACCCTTTCTCCTGTCTCTCTCTCTTACCGTGTACACTGAGTAGTCGGTGTGATGAGTAAATAATTTTAGCTCTCTCTCTCGTTGTCAAAACGCCGTCTTCATTTTTCATGTATCAAATAATTAATTAATAGTTTATAATGCAGTCAGTGTGATTGATCCTTGTTAGAAATATATATAGTTGGCAAATATTAACTATGTATGTGTGTTGTTGTCAATAAACTACTTACCTGTGCGTGTGTGCTGTTACAGATGACAAATCCATACGTTAACGGCTTAGCAATCTTCAATACGCTCTTCTTCAATACGCTCAATCTTCAATCTTCAATACTTCTGTGTAATGGTTGCAGTTTACACACGCACATAGGTTCAGTGGTGTATAGCGAAATAAAATAAAATTATACACACATGAAAACGGTGGGGGTTGAAATTCATACAAATCTTCTGATGTAACAGTTCCCACAAATAATACAGTTCACCAAAAAAAAAAAAAAAAATTAATTGTACACATGTTCAGAGGTGTATATAGTGAAATAAAATAAAGCCATTATTTGTTTAAATGATTAAATATATTTTAAAATTTACAATATAAAATTCACAATTCATAAATAAATAAATACAATATAAAATTGATATTTTTTCGAAAAGTTTATATATATATAAATGTGTCATAATTGTAGGAGAATCAACCTGCAACATAACAATACAATCAACATTAAAATCATGTTAAATATCACACACACACACACACACACACACACACACACACAGAGAGAGAGAGACGCACACGCAACGTAATCACACACACACATACGACATGCACACGTTTGGGTTGAATCATGTACATGTTAGGTCCAATAAAACAGATAACAGATTTAAATATGCTATAGTCATTGTAAGATGTTACAATCCTTGAAGTGTTTAATAAGTAAATTGTATGTATATATCACTGAATAATAATAATATAATCGTTCTAGTGTTATCGTTTGCTGCAACAGGTAACGTAGTTTACAAATAATTACATATAGGTTCAGAGGCGTATAGTGAAATAAATTAAAAATAGAAATTAATTTCCTCATAAGTTAATGTCCTTTCATCAAAACTTTGTAAATTAGAATCTGCACTACAGTCAAACACACGCACACACAGTGATAAAAAAAAATTGTTTATTAAAAGTAGTTTGTTACCTTAATGAGGTACTATTTCCACATGCGCTGTTTGGTTCCTCATCCCTCGAAACACGAGATGTAGGTCGCTGGGATTTATATGACGGAGCTCTTCATCTGTAAAGACGCCAGCATATCTCTTAGGTAGATATACACGACAGCGGTGCTCACAATCTTCCAACGTTACAAGAACAGACTTCCCATATCTCGTGTCCACATGCACCATGTTAACGATCGGATACTGCTTGTTCACTGTTAATTCTGCACACCGTTTGTACTCAATAGCAGAAACTGCGTTGAATTTTGTGATAAACGACATTATTAGAAGTGAAGACGTCTGTATCAAACGAGGTGGAACCAAACAATGTCAGAATATTCGCTACAAAGAAGACTAGTGAAAGTAATGGTGGTGGTGGTGGTGGTGGTGGTGGTGTGGCCATCAGGAAAGTTCACTTTCATCGCCTGAAGCTTTGCATGTACATACACACAGAGCTTGGCCTGTTGACTATCGCTTTTAGTTTCGTAATTTCTCCTGGTGTTAACCTTTTCGGGGAAAAAACCATTTATGGAGAATACGGTCCTCCTACTGTTTGGATGACATGTTTAGTCTATGATCCATCCTTCTTGTTCCTATAATAATAACAGTACCTGCTTCATTATCATATACATTATGTGCTATACATATATATATATATATAAATATATACATAAGGCTTTCAACACACACACACACACACACACACACACACACACACACACACACACACACACACAGCACATACCATAAATCCAGAACAGGAAAGGTATTATAACAAACATTACGAAAACAAGTACGTATGGTCACGTACATAGATCAACGTTTAAAGAAACAGATTAATACCTGAATAAATTTTTTTTAAACAGGACAGCGTATTATCTATATAACGTTCTCTTTGAGATAAGAATAGTTTGAATATAAAATGAAAGGGTACGTTGTGTTTTGTTATGAGAAAATGCATTTCTAAATTTTGTTACATTTGTAAATTACAGAATTGTTCTTCAACTACAGCCACAATCGTTCAGTTTCATTAACATTTGAAAATTGATGGATTTGGTACTCGATATATTCTACTCTCACAGTATTTTCATTGATACATTTCAGAAACTGAGTACAGAATAAATCTAGAATCACCCAGGCGGTATCATTAAGTTTTACAAAAGATCTTATTGATCAGACTTATGAGTCAGACGTATATTAATCATTATGTAGCAAATACGCACGCATTCATAAAATACAGCACTCAGGTGTAGGGCAATTAATCCTTTTTGTATTGAACGTATTTAAGTAGGCCTACTCGTGATATCAGTAAATTCTGTCTAAACGTCATCTCATATGTCTAGACGACTATAAGCTCAATTTAAATAAAATCTGAATATTCAATAAAATTATGTTTACTTAGTAATGTGACGATTTAAATTATGACAATTATAAAAATAAAGAAATAAAAAAAAAATTTTAAGTTGCGAACAACTAACCATTTAAATCTCACAATGATAATAAAAAACATGTAGGTACTAAGCGTGAATGGAAGTAGTAATTAATAAGGGCAAAGAAACGGTAAAAAAAGGCATATTGTAAATAATTATTATTGTCGTATTTAACCCTTGCTTGCTATCAGGCGCCTACCTGTTGATTCCGGACTCGACATGTTTTCCGAGTCTTCTGTAATTAAGAATAAAATAAAAAACTAATGTTAATAATTAAAGAATCTGAAGACACAGATAGTCACTAAAACAACTCATTTAAATTATGTATTTATATCTAGGGATAGTTAGTATAAATAAAAATGTTTATTTAGAGAGAGACAGGGACTATATTCTCGCGGAATAAACACCCCACTACCCCGTGCAGTACCAGTGGAAGCGGGCGAAAAATCTCTCTCTCGCTATGAAGTCTCCAAGCAGTGCACACGCACGAGCAAAAGCTCTGTTGGAATGTTGTGTGATTTGTTGTTAGTTTGGCTTATTTCAAATGTAGTTTATTTTCTGCTACACTAAAGAGTGTAACATGTAACATTAATTAAAAATCAGAAACGTGGTAACAAGAAGAAATATGTGACAACAAAAGTACGAGTATTAATAACGATGACTGCTAACTTCACCAACTGACGACACTTTTCAACATCCTACCTGGAGATGTGAGCTACCAGAATTTACAACTCTAGTAGACCCGACAGAAGATGCAGTTCGAGACATCAGAGAATCGACGCCTACCATCGTAGAAGGTTCGACCTAGACTGCAGATGTTTAAGCCTTTAATGACTAAGACCAGACCTAGATGAGGACGACGCTTTTATGGATTCTCAAGACGGACACTCCCGGAGGAAATTTCTACATACCAAATTAAAGGTGACTCGATGGCACGTCTATCGAGGAATAAATAACAATTATAATTGTAACACAATACACTTTAAAAGAGAGACTTTTCAGAGACGATTAAACTTGTAAAGATTAAAAAGAATTAACTCTAAGAATTTAATGTAACTGTTCAGACATAATACATTGTAAAAGTTAAATCTTAATGTATCGTAGTATAATTAATACCATTCTTCAAATGGAATAATAATGAAGCATAAAACTAAAGGTCTTGCAAGCTAATATCATGAAGTGAATATAATTAAAGGTTTGATGACTAAATACCTAAGGTTACCCGGATCCGTGGTATAGCTAAATAAAATCTGTTGTGATCCCAAAGTTTAAATAAAGAATTCAAATAACTTTAATAATTCAATTAGTAATGTCATGGGATCTATCTTTTGAGTAAATGTTATTTTTTTTTTCAAATGTTTAATAAAGAGAAGTCTTCTTGTTACACACATATACTGAGTACATAAATCAACAGTTTTCCCATTCCCTGATTCCTTTTATATTTACTCTGTGTTGTTCTGATTAAATTTCAGCTCGTCCCAAATAAGGCAGCCTGAAGTAATTGGCAGAACCAATTACTTTGGGTTCCCTCTGTTATAACTCAAGAGAAGAGGTTATAAATTGCGCACTCTGCTAATTTTGCTAATTTTGCTAAATTTGCTTATTTTGCTATTTTCTGCTATTTTGCTGTTGTTTAATAATTAATTGTGTACAGAGTGTCACAAATAAATTGCGCGACTCTGCTAATTAGTTAAAATTTTGCTGCTAATTAAAAAAAAAAAATATTGTGACTTAAATTTCAAATGAATAAATGACTGAGTTAACCCTCCCTTGTTAGATAAAGTATTATACCCCAAGTCCCAAAACAAAGTAAATAAAGAGTATTCTAAATAATATGGTAGTAGATAGTAAATAATTCTAGGTGCGTTTCGTAAATGCTCCAAAGTAATTAATAAATTATAAAGAAAGTAAATCAGAATAAAGAGAATAATAATTGTTTAAATAATAAGGCTAATTAATTCTTGATTTAAACTATAATACATAACTGTAATACATAACGTCCTGTGAAATAGATATGGTATGTTTTTAGGACAGCCAATGTCATTAAGATGTATTATATGATGATGGATTATTTTCGAGAGCGGAGTCGCCACCAATTAATTTGTCACGTATCCGATAATGACTGTATGCAAGTGTATCACAACCATTGTCTAGTATATAGCGCTTATCATCATACGGTGACAACGCTTCCTTTCAATGCGTGTAGGTCCGTCTGCATACAAGTCAGGTGTTTGAATACTATACATCAGACCGTCTGTATCTGTCATTAGCAATCTAACGTTACAACCCTACTTGCCGACAGCATAACGATAATACGTTTGACAACGAGAGAGAGAGAGAAACGGTTTGAACATAACGTTTGTCATTGTATATTGCAAGCATGAAATTATTATTATTTAAATCTGTTATCTGCTTTTGTATGGAAGTCATCTATAAATATCAGGTCAGTGCGACACAACATGTAACAACGTAACATGATTCAACCCAAACGTGTACACGTCGTATGTGTGTGTGTGATTACGTTGCGTATGCATCTGTGTGTGTTCGTGTGTGTGCGTGCGCGCGCGTTGCGTGTGTGTGTGTGTATGGTTACGTTGCGTGTGCGTCTGTGTGCGTGTGTGCATGTGTGTGTGCGTGAGCGTCGGATCATGACACAACGTGTAACAAACCTAATTGGACCTATCACTCCCGTTGCGTCATGTACTGGTGACCTAAACACTACCGGCTGATCCAAGTTTGTTTGGTTCTCGTCAACAACCTCTTGCATAACTTCATCTTCAGCCACTTTGCCCTCAGGCGCTTCTATCAACTCAGGAACAAGCAAGAGTTTTGTCTCGACACTCACAGTTGACTTTCCAATCACTTCTTTTATCGTTACACTTAATTGTATTTCCTATGCTAGTTCTTCCGTGTGTGTGTGTGTGTGTGTGTGTGTGTGTGTGCACTTGATTTGCGTAAACGTGTCTGCTCTGCTCTACCTGAATATCCTCATGCAATAAAGGACGTGCCTCGGTCATTACGAATACTATGTCATGATCCGACGCGCACGCACACACACATGCACACACGCACACAGACGGACACGCAACGTAACCATACACACACACACACACACACACACACGAAACGCGCGCGCACACACACACGAACACACACAGACGCATACGCAACGTAATGACACACACACATACGACGTGTACACGTTTGGGTTGAATCATGTTACGTTGTTACATGTTGTGTCGCACTGGCCTGATATATATAGATGACTTCCATACAAAAGCAGATAACAGATTTAAATAATAATAATTTCATGCTTGCAATATACTGTGCCGGTGTAAATCCGGCTATCGAAGGTTTTAGTTAAAGTCGTATTTTAATTGTAAAATAACTTGAATGCGAGAGTGCTGAGGCGAACTTTGTTCGCCTCGGTTACGGCTGCGCGCGCAACTTGTAGAATAGGGGAGCAGTTTCTCTGCTGCTAACGGCAGAGGACTCACTGCTCCGCTCCGAGATACATCAGCTTCGCTCTCTCTCTTCGAACATTTACGACGCAGTTTTCTGTTTCTTCATGGCGTGCTAAAGCGTAATCGACTCCCGGTAAGAATTTCATTATTGTGTCTTTATAAGTAATTATATATATATATATATATGGATAATTAATAACAATATGCAACCGTATAAAATACGTAATTATGTGTGTGCGACCCGACAAGTTTTATATTAAGAGAAACTCATTGTTCTGTGATTAACTTAATGTTCAGTATATAGCCAGTGTTCCGTTTATTATTACTAGAATAATGTGAGAGCTATTGCAGGTGTCATTGTCATGATAAAGGTGTACAACATTAAAACATTAAAGGCTAAAACTTAGTGCGTAGGCAGGGTATGAACTGTCCATGCATGCAATAGACTGTCGGGGAGTTATTTAATTAAATGAACAGTAGAGAGTTTCTTTGTGTGAACTTCTTTAGATGAAATTTTATTAATGTTAAAACATTCTTAATGCTGTGAGTGCCTTGCAGTTGAATGTTTGGTCAAATAACGATTATCACTCACCACGTGGCTGTTTAACCTGAAAAGTTTTGTCGAGGCATGTAGCCAGTGAACTGATGACTTCATATTACGCCACGTTTAATAAAGTCTGTTCATTATTCAAATTTACTTATTCCATGGCTGATTTTCTACCCGTTAAGCTGGTTGCCAAAACTTTATTAATGAAAATTGTGCATTTATTGAGTGTTAGTTGGAGGCCCGTTATGAGGTTAATTACCTGAACTCGGGTGTACATTTTTAGTGAACAGTTCTCTAATTTATTTGAATGAACAGGGTTCTCGAATTAAGCCGGAGATTTGGTCTCGCTGATAGCCGAACACCTGATTCAGACATGGACCATTAAAAGATCCTCTCCGAAGAGGGAGCTGGAGACTGATTTTTGATGTAGCACTCGCCAGCATTTCTAAGGTGATATTCACGCTTTTATTTTAATTTTGGGGCCGGGCCGGCAGTGCGCCGGTTTACTTTAAATATCTTTGAAGCCATGTGACCACGTGTCCAGACTGTCTGCTAGAAAGGGGAGCTGCTGATCACGACTCTGAACATTTTTAATTAAATTCAAGAACACTTTTTTTATAACTCATTTACATAACACTAAGTGCACTGCCTGTAATTGTGTGCTGCACTGGGGGAGCGTGCCAGAGATATTTACTCTTGAACATTTTACAGTTGCATATCATTATCCTTTATCTCTTTACAAAATTCTTGGTACAGGTTAGTAGCTCTGTTCCGGCTGGAACAGTAATGAATAAATATTAACTTCTCTATGGGTTTAACATGTAAGGGCTGGGGGTTTTCCTTGTTGTGTTTTTTGGGCCGTTTTCTGGGGTTTAAAAGGGGACTTAGTTTTTTTCTGACACCTGTTGGTGCAACCTCAGGCAGGTTGGAGGCCTGTCAGACTTTGTCAACCGCATGCTGGCGCGCTGCCACAGCTGCTAGGGCACAATCGCCTTATTGTATTTTTTCATTTTAATTATATTTATATGGCCATTCGGGGTTAATAGAAATAATTTGTTTTTCTCCTGGATATATATTAGTTGATTTTGCTCCTTACAAAAGGGCTATACTGATTGTTTTTCTTAACTGGCAAACACATATTGATTAACTTTCACTCGTAGTATCTGCTGTTTAATTTTCGTTAACTGTAAAACATATACTCATTATTTTTTTGTAAATATACATTGTCTAAATTTTTCTGAAATTGTAAAGCCTTGAGTGATTAATTTCTGATTGTTAAAGTACATATTGATTTTTAAATCCTCCGGAATTTGTGAAGTAAAGTAACTGTTTGAAATCAGACGATGTAGTTCTGTAAAGTTTATTTAATGCTGTGGAAGGAACTTAAGGTGCATACACTCATGATGGGTTATTGATCAGTGGACTGCTATGCAAATGGGCGGTCCGGTTTTATTCATGCATTATGAGTTTTCATCATCCTTTCTAGGGGTTTTGGCTTTTATGTAATTCTGCAAAACGGGTTGTTGATGGGCGAATATTTTGTCACTGCTGGGTTCGGAGTATTGGAGTTACACTGCCTGCAGGGCGGGTGCATTCCTGGGGCATTCGTGTTAGAATTGATGTAATTGTGAGTTTGTGTGCCTTATGTTCTGTGTGTGTTATGTTTGTCCGTGTCTAGCTAGCCACAAGATGGGGGAGAATATTATATTTATATATATTTGCTGAATTTGTACACACTTGTTATGCTATTATATTTATATATATGTTACTGAATTTATACACTCTTGTTATGCTATTATATTGTATATATGTTGACTGAATTTACACACACTTGTTATGCTATACACATGTTGTTTTTCTTTAATACTGTTAAAGGTGGGATTAAATTATTCGTGACATTTATAATTCATGGGAGGGATAATTATGTCATAGAGTTGGCCTGCATGTATGATTTGTAAGCATACAATAAACTTGTTATTGTTACATTACAGCTGAGTTCCATTGCAAGTCCCGTCATACTGGACCCGGCACAATTTTTGCTTCTCTAGGCTCCAGCCTAGTCCTAATTGACTTGTGGCTTCTCTTAAAAAAAAAAAAAATAAAGAAGTTGTTTTATATTCAAAAAATACATAAAAGGAAAGAGGGGTTACAAATGGTACCGCAGAGCGTGGTTAATAAAGTCTGCTACTGCAAATGGTAGCAGTGAGCGTGGTTCATTCTAGGCTTGAACCCTTGGTTCCTGGTGGCTGACGGGGCTTGCAGACTCGGAAATATTAATGCGATTGTTGTGACATAGTTTTTGATATGCCCGTGTAGGCTAGTTGAAGGTAGTATAACTTGTGAGTCGGGTCGCACCACTGAGGCGGTTATTTGTGTTTAAAAAATTTTTTTGATAGCGTGTACGGCCGGGGAGTCTCAATCGTGGCCTGGAAGATGGAATGTTGATTCGGGGTCGGAGTTTAGCGTGTTATATTGACGGGATGCGGTATGGCCCGATCGGAAATCGGTACCGGCACCGACTTGTGTCCGGTTGATGTTGAGGTATTAATTCCCGGATTATGACTTTTAATTGTTAGTTGGTTGTTGTGAGTTATGTGTTGGTACGGCGTGTGTGTCGAATTGTTGTTTGATGTTATGTGTGTTTAGCATTGTTGCTTGTCACTTGTCTCCTTCTGTCGTGGATGTGAATGGTTCAGAATAGGCCAGGTCTCCGCAGCGCTAGAGAACCCGGGGGTCTACTCAAAGGAAGGACAGTACTTGAGTTTTTCCGATTTTTGTTAATATGTTTTTGTAGGTTATGTTTGTGTTAGGTGTTTAGTGGGGATTCGTTTGATGATTGTTTGTTTTGAATTGTGCAATTCTGGCGGCGGTATGCTATCAAGAATTGCCCCACCCTCTTACAGGCGTTCTCCAGAAATTTCCGGTGGTGAATGGATTTGATGAGGACCAGCTGCTGGTTTTCTTGGACCTGGTCCTGCAGTTGGCAGATTTCCCGGGGGTGTCCGATGGGGAGGTCTTGTCTCTTATATACCCGTATTGCCGGAGTACGTTGGCTGATCTGGTCACCAAGGCCCTGCGTCGGGGTGACAGTGTTGATGCTTTCCATGGGCAGGTGTTGAACTTCTTCCTACCCATTCGACGACGTGCCTACCTTGAGTTGGAAAAATTCTATCGCCCACAGGCCAACGGAGAGGCGTTAGGAGACTTCGTGCGCGATATACGGAAAGCTGCCGGGGGGTTAAGATTGGGGTTGCCCGAGACAGAAGTGATAAAAGCGATTCTGGAAGAACTGACTCCCCAGGAGAGATCTCGTTTGGCATTCGCGGACCGTCCACGTTGTTTTGCGGACCTTGAGCGACTGTATGTGCTTTCAGGAACGGTCAAGGAGGTTGACGAGTCCCGGGGAAAAGAGGCTACCGATGTCCAATACTCCAGCGGTTCATCAGGAAGAGCCAAAAGGGACAAACATGGTGGTTGGAGGAGAACCCAAGAGACGCTTAGAAAGCCTGAATATTCCGGAAGTGATGGAAGCTACAAGGGGGTGGCAAGTGTGAAGACGGTAACAACAGCTACAGCACAGAAAACAAAGAAACATGAAATTAACAGGGGAAGAAAAAATTATATTAGGGAACACACATCGGAAAGTAGGGAGCCTGTAGTTAGGCGTCATTCTTATTTGCAGAAGAGTGAGAGTTTAAAGGTTCCAGAGGAAGTACAAGTGCCTAAGAGAGTGGTAGATGAAGAAGAGGAAGCAGAAGTAGAAGAGCGGAATTACTTCGTGGGAACAATACAAGAGGATAAGAACGCGTCAGTTAATACTGAATTACCGGACTCGAAGAGGACGTCATGGTTGAATCCAGAGGCCGCAGAATTTGTTCCGGTATTTACATCTCGGTTCGTGAGGGATCCAGATCCTGTAACATCATCATCGCCTACACAGGGATATGAGAAGTCATTGGATGGTGTAGCTTTACCATCGCCAGTAGAAATTAATTTAGTCATCGCACATGAACCTGGACAGCTGGAGTCCAGGGTGGAAGATGTTATAGTTGCTGAGAGTGGTGAAGATGTGGAATCAACAGAAGGGTCAGAAGAGCGGTCTGCAGATGCTGCGCAGGTGAGTATAGTTGTAGGTGTTAGGGAGACTGTAGAGTCTGAAGTTGCAGATGGACACAGGGATGTCCGGGCTGCAAGTATTTCTGAGGTTGTGGATGGACAAGGGGATGTCCATGCCGCAAGTGAGGTAGAAGTTGAGGAGAAATTTGGTGGCAGCGTTGTAGAGTTTGTGAGTGAGAGTGATGTAGTGTGTGAAGATGTGCAGACGCCTTCTGTAAGTAGTGTTGAGGATTCCGAGGAACGGGAGGAAGTTTCCGGTGGACCAGGTGAGCAACTAGAGGAGGACGAGGATGTGCAGTGTTCAGAGGGTGGTAGTGGAAGCGATGGCGATGACGTTGGTGATGAACGTGTTGATGAAAATGAGATCGGAGAAGAGGTTAGTCAAGAAGTTCGTGAAGGAGCTGGCGATGCGTGTGATAAAGAAATTGGTGAGGAGCTGAGGGAAGAGGAGGTTGAAGATGGATCAGAGGAGCAACGGGAAGATGCTGAGGAGGTGCAGTGTCAGGAGGTTGATTTGGATTATGTGGACGAAGAAGGGGAAATTGTAGAAACGGAAGAAATTGTAGCAGAGGAGTTAGATGATGAGCATAATCCAAAGCGGAGTCAAAGTAGTGAGGTAAGTTGCCTTGATTCTGATTCAGAGGAAACCAGCCAGTACAGCTCAACACGAAATAATTTCTTAGAGAATGGTGTCCGAAAGGAACTGGTACCCAAGGTCCGTCATAGAAAGGTAAGAAGAAGAGGTTAACGGGTAGCGGGTATATGTTCCCCACACTCCCAGTGGTGTTCATCTATTTCAGGGTTGCGCCCCTGCCCACGCGAGCCTTGGTTTCCTCCATTCATACTTATTTTCGGAGGGAACCAGGTCCTTACCCTTAGTCCTAACTATTGACCCTTTAATGCTCCTTGCCCCAGTTCATCTTCCCGATTTTCCTACCCTTGCCCTTAGTAAAAAAAAAAAAAAAAAAAAACCTATCGATAAGGAAGTGGAGAGAGACTTGCCAGAAGTGAGTAGATTGTTGTCCTCAAGATGGTCGTGGTATTTGAGATCGTCAGTTTCCCCTGTTTAAAGGTTAGATGGAGTGATGGTGTGCTGTTGTTGGTTGTTAATAGTTGTTGAGGTTGATGTTGTTCCTTATAGGGTCCGAGCCATGCCGCATTCTCCGGTTGTTCCTGGTGTTCTTTTGTTGAGAGAGAAAGTTGTGTAGACAGTGCTGTAGAAAAGTAAACCCCCTCTAGTTATGATGTATTTGAATGAGTAAATGATGGGATTAATGTTCGTGTGCCCTTGGTGCGGTCCTCTCTGTCTGGCTAAGCGGGGCCGTCCGCCCTTGTGTAGGGAAGTGGGCCAGCCATATGGCAAGGTTGGAGATGCCTTGTGGGACCATGTGGCTGGTCGGTCCGAGAGATGGACGAGGAGTAGTTCGGTCACTCACATATCAAGGTGTGAGATACCTTGTTGGGTCTTTGGACGAGTATGTGAGTGGGACCGGTGGGAGTAGGTGATGGTCACCGGAGAGGGTGACGTGTTGGGGCGGTCCCGTGGGGTTGGCAGGGCGGAGAGGGTCGCATGGGGATGGTGGTTCTCCTGAGAGCAAGTGCCGCCGGGGCACCTTATCCACGATGTCCACCGGAGTATTTAAGAAGGGGGTACACTGCAGGGTACTTTCCCGAGTTTCAGAGTGGGGCAACCGGGTTGCCCTTTCGGGGTGGGGGTGTGCCGGTGTAAATCCGGCTATCGAAGGTTTTAGTTAAAGTCGTATTTTAAGTGTAAAATAACGTGAATGCGAGAGTGCTGAGGCGAACTTTGTTCGCCTCGGTTACGGCTGCGCGCGCAACTTGTAGAATAGGGGAGCAGTTTCTCTGCTGCTAACGGCAGAGGACTCACTGCTCCGCTCCGAGATACATCAGCTTCGCTCTCTCTCTTCGAATATTTACGACGCAGTTTTCTGTTTCTTCATGGCGTGCTAAAGCGTAATCGACTCCCGGTAAGAATTTCATTATTTTGTCTTTATAAGTAATTATATATATATATATATGGATAATTAATAACAATATGCAACCGTATAAAATACGTAATTATGTGTGTGCGACCCGACAAGTTTTATATTAAGAGAAACTCATTGTTCTGTGATTAACTTAATGTTCAGTATATAGCCAGTGTTCCGTTTATTATTACTAGAATAATGTGAGAGCTATTGCAGGTGTCATTGTCATGATAAAGGTGTACAACATTAAAACATTAAAGGCTAAAACTTAGTGCGTAGGCAGGGTATGAACTGTCCATGCATGCAATAGACTGTCGGGGAGTTATTTAATTAACTGAACAGTAGAGAGTTTCTTTGTGTGAACTTCTTTAGATGAAATTTTATTAATGTTAAAACATTCTTAATGCTGTGAGTGCCTTGCAGTTGAATTTTTGGTCAAATAACGATTATCACTCACCACGTGGCTGTTTAACCTGAAAAGTTTTGTCGTGGCATGTAGCCAGTGAACTGATGACTTCATATTACGCCACGTTTAATAAAGTCTGTTCATTATTCAAATTTACTTATTCCATGGCTGATTTTCTACCCGTTAAGCTGGTTGCCAAAACTTTATTAATGAAAATTGTGCATTTATTGAGTGTTAGTTGGAGGCCCGTTATGAGGTTAATTACCTGAACTCGGGTGTACATTTTTGTGAACAGTTCTCTAATTTATTTGAATGAACAGGGTTCTCGAATTAAGCCGGAGATTTGGTCTCGCTGATAGCCGAACACCTGATTCAGACATGGACCATTAAAAGATCCTCTCCGAAGAGGGAGCTGGAGACTGATTTTTGATGTAGCACTCGCCAGCATTTCTAAGGTGATATTCACGCTTTTATTTTAATTTTGGGGCCGGGCCGGCAGTGCGCCGGTTTACTTTAAATATCTTTGAAGCCATGTGACCACGTGTCCAGACTGTCTGCTAGAAAGGGGAGCTGCTGATCACGACTCTGAACATTTTTAATTAAATTCAAGAACACTTTTTTTATAACTCATTTACATAACACTAAGTGCACTGCCTGTAATTGTGTGCTGCACTGGGGGAGCGTGCCAGAGATATTTACTCTTGAACATTTTACAGTTGCATATCATTATCCTTTATCTCTTTACAAAATTCTTGGTACAGGTTAGTAGCTCTGTTCCGGCTGGAACAGTAATGAATAAATATTAACTTCTCTATGGGTTTAACATGTAAGGGCTGGGGGTTTTCCTTGTTGTGTTTTTGGGCCGTTTTCTGGGGTTTAAAAGGGGACTTAGTTTTTTCTGACACCTGTTGGTGCAACCTCAGGCAGGTTGGAGGCCTGTCAGACTTTGTCAACCGCATGCTGGCGCGCTGCCACAGCTGCTAGGGCACAATCGCCTTATTGTATTTTTTCATTTTAATTATATTTATATGGCCATTCGGGGTTAATAGAAAATAATTTGTTTTTCTCCTGGATATATATTTGTTGATTTTGCTCCTTACAAAAGGGCTATACTGATTGTTTTTCTTAACTGGCAAACACATATTGAATACCTTTCACTCGTAGTATCTGCTGTTTAATTTTCGTTAACTATAAAACATATACTCATTATTTTTTTGTAAATTACACATTGTCTAAATTTTTCTGAAATTGTAAAGCCTCGAGTGATTAATTTCTGATTGTTAAAGTACATATTGATTTTTAAATCCTCCGGAATTTGTGAAGTAAAGTAACTGTTTGAAATCAGACGATGTAGTTCTGTAAAGTTTATTTAATGCTGTGGAAGGAACTTAAGGTGCATACACTCATGATGGGTTATTGATCAGTGGAATGCTATGCAAATGGGCGGTCCGGTTTTATTCATGCGTTATGAGTTTTCATCATCCTTTCTAGGGGTTTTGGCTTTTATGTAATTCTGCAAAACGGGTTGTTGATGGGCGAATATTTTATCTCTGCTGGGTTCGGAGTATTGGAGTTACACTGCCTGCAGGGCGGGTGCATTCCTGGGGCATTCGTGTTAGAATTGATGTAATTGTGAGTTTGTGTGCCTTATGTTCTGTGTGTGTTATGTTTGTCCGTGTCTAGCTAGCCACAAGATGGGGGAGAATATTATATTTATATATATTTGCTGAATTTGTACACACTTGTTATGCTATTATATTTATATATATGTTACTGAATTTATACACTCTTTTTATGCTATTATATTGTATATATGTTGACTGAATTTACACACACTTGTTATGCTATACACATGTTGTTTTTCTTTAATACTGTTAAAGGTGGGATTAAATTATTCGTGACATTTATAATTCATGGGAGCGATAATTATGTCATAGAGTTGGCCTGCATGTATGATTTCTAAGCATACAATAAACTTGTTATTGTTACATTACAGCTGAGTTTCATTGCAAGTCCCGTCATACTGGACCCGGTACAATTTTTGCTTCTCTAGGCTCCAGCCTAGTCCTAATTGACTTGTGGCTTCTCTTTCAAAAAAAAAATTAAAATTAAAGAAGTTGTTTTATATTCAAAAAATACATAAAAGGAAAGAGGGGTTACAATACAATGACAAACGTTATGTTCAAACCGTTTCTCTCTCTCTCTCTTTGTCAAACATATTATCGTTATGCTGTCGGCAAGTACGGTTGTAACGTTAGATTGCTAATGACAGATACAGACGGTCTGATGTATAGTATTCAAACACCTGACTTGTATGCAGACGGACCTACACGCATTGAAAGGAAGCGTTGTCACCGTATGATGATAAGCGCTATATACTAGACAATGGTTGTGATACACTTGCATACAGTCATTATCGGATACGTGACAAATTAATTGGTGGCGACTCCGCTCTCGAAAATAATCCATCATCATATAATACATCTTAATGACATTGGCTGTCCTAAAAACATACCATATCTATTTCACAGGACGTTATGTATTACAGCATTTTTAATTTCGTTTAGCAAAACTTGTAGACGGATATGGGCGATAGCTATTTCTGTACGAAAGTAAGCCATGTGTCAAATTAGAAAGTGAAAGTAAAATGCATCGATTTAGACACCAAACCTCTGAACATACATGCAATTATTTTTATAGTAATCAGAAATGTGTGTGAGAGAGAGAGAGAGAGAGAGAGAGAGAGAGAGAGAGAGAGAGAGAGAGAGAGTGAGAAATTAATGTGCATCAATTTTCAAACGTGTACGCTACCGCCGTATGATATATATACACACACAAGACGACATGTCACTATTTCTCATTTGTATGAGACACTCATCGTACAATCGACTATTGTGTGTGTGTGTGTGTATAACAACAACATTTAAGAGATAAGTAAAAGATTTGCATATGTTACTAAGTAAAAATAATTTTATTGAATATTCAGATTTTATTTAAATTGAGCTTATAGTCGTCTAGACATATGAGATGACTTTAGACAGAATTTACTGATATCACGAGTAGGCCTACTTAAATACGTTCAATACAAAAAGGATTAATTGCCCTACACCTGAGTGCTGTATTTTATGAATGCGTGCGTATTTGCTACATAATGATTAATATAATTACTCATACGTCTGATCAATAAGATCTTTTGTAAAACTTAATGATTCCGCCTGGGTGATTGTAGATTTATTCTGTACTCAGTTTCTGAAATGTATCAATGAAAATACTGTGAGAGTAGAATATATCGAGTACCAAATCCATCAATTTTCAAATGTTAATGAAACTGAACGATTGTGGCTGTAGTTGAAGAACAATTCTGTAATTTACAAATGTAACAAAATTTAGAAATGCATTTTCTCATAACAAAACACAACGTACCCTTTCATTTTATATTCAAACTATTCTTATCTCAAAGAGAACGTTATATAGATAATACGCTGTCCTGTTTTTAAAAATTTATTCAGGTATTAATCTGTTTGTTGAAACGTTGATCTATGTACGTGACCATACGTACTTGTTTTCGTAATGTTTGTTATAATACCTTTCCTGTTCTGGATTTATGGTATGTGCTGTGTGTGTGTGTGTGTGTGTGTGTGTGTGTGTTGAAAGCCTTATGTATATATTTATATATATATATATATAGCACATAATGTATATGATAATGAAGCAGGTACTGTTATTATTATAAGAACAAGAAGGATGGATCATAGACTAAACATGTCATCCAAACAGGAGGAGGACCGTCTTCTCCATAAATGGTTTTTTCCCCGAAAAGGTTAACACCTGGAGAAATTACGAAATTAAAAGCAATAGTCAACAGGCCAAGCTCTGTGTGTATGTACATGCAAAGCTTCAGGCGATGAAAGTGAACTTTCCTGATGGCCACACCACCACCACCACCACCATTACTTTCACTAGTCTTCTTTGTAGCGAATATTCTGACATTGTTTGGTTCCACCTCGTTTGATACAGACGTCTTCACTTCTAATAATGTCGTTTATCACAAAATTCAACGCAGTTTCTGCTATTGAGTACAAACGGTGTGCAGAATTAACAGTGAACAAGCAGTATCCGATCGTTAACATGGTGCATGTGGACACGAGATATGGGAAGTCTGTGCTTGTAACGTTGGAAGATTGTGAGCACCGCTATCGTGTATATCTACCTAAGAGATATGCTGGCGTCTTTACAGATGAAGAGCTCCGTCATATAAATCCCAGCGACCTACATCTCGTGTTTCGAGGGATGAGGAACCAAACAGCGCATGTGGAAATAGTACCTCATTAAGGTAACAAACTACTTTTAATAAACAATTTTTTTTTTATCACTGTGTGTGCGTGTGTTTGACTGTAGTGCAGATTCTAATTTACAAAGTTTTGATGAAAGGACATTAACTTATGAGGAAATTAATTTCTATTTTTAATTTATTTCACTATACGCCTCTGAACCTATATGTAATTATTTGTAAACTGCGTTACCTGTTGCAGCAAACGATAACACTAGATCGATTATATTATTATTACTCAGTGATATATACATACAATTTACTTATTAAACACTTCAAGGATTGTAACGTCTTACAATGACTATAGCATATTTAAATCTGTTATCTGTTTTATTGGACCTAACATGTACATGATTCAACCCAAACGTGTGCATGTCGTATGTGTGTGTGTGATTACGTTGCGTCTGTGTGTGTGTGTGTGTGTGTGTGTGTGTGTGTGATATTTAACATGATTTTAATGTTGATTGTATTGTTATGTTGCAGGTTGCTTCTCCTACAAGTATGACACATTTATATATATATATAAACTTTTCGAAAAAATATCAATTTTATATTGTATTTATTTATTTATGAATTGTAAATTTTATATTGTAAATTTTAAAATATATTTAATCATTTAAACAAATTATGGCTTTATTTTATTTCACTATACACCTCTGAACATGTGTACGATTAATTTTTTTTTTTTTTTTTTTTTTTGTGTGAACTGTATTACTTTTGGGAACTGTTACATCAGAAGATTTGTATGAATTTCAACCCCCACCGTTTTCATGTGTGTATAATTTTATTTTATTTCGCTATACACCACTGAACCTATGTGCGTGTGTAAACTGCAACCATTACACAGAAGAATTGTACCATATGAAGAAGAGCGTATTGAAGATTGCTAAGCCGTTAACGTATGGATTTGTCATCTGTAACAGCACACACGCACAGGTAAGTAGTTCATTGACAACAACACACATACATAGTTAATATTTGCCAACTATATATATTTCTAACAAGGATCAATCACACTGACTGCATTATAAACATTATAAACTATTATTTAATTATTTGATACATGAAAAATGAAGACGGTGTTTTGACAACGAGAGAGAGAGCTAAAATTATTTACTCATCACACCGACTACTCAGTGTACACGGTAAGAGAGAGAGACAGGAGAAAGGGTATGAAACCTTGCATAGTTGAAACGAATGAGAGTGAGAGAGAGAGAGAGAGAGAGAGAGAGAGAGAGAGAGAGAGAGAGAGGGCGTTACTATATGTTGACACAGTTGAAACGAGTGAGAGTGAGAGAGAGAGAGAGAGAGAGAGGGCGTTAATATTTGTCGAATAAATATAAACTTTCTAATTTCATATACATGCGCGGTAATGACCACAGAGAGGAGAACGGTTTGAACATAACGTTTGACAACGAGAGAGAGAGACAGAGAGAGAGAGAGAGAGAGAGAGAGAGAGCTAAAATTATTTACTCAATGTACACATTGAGAGAGAGATAGAGAGAGAGAGAGAGAGAGAGAGAGAGAGAGAGAGAGAGAGAGAGAGAGAGAGAGAGAGAGAATGAGAGAGAGAGGGAGAAAACGGTTTGAACATAACGTTTGACAACAAGAGAGAGACAGTTTTACTTACATTCAAATGTGAGAGAGAGAGAGAGAGAGAGTAACAATTATGATCATATAGTTTGAATTTCCCACCACAGAAGAGAAAAAAATGTTGGCAGATCTGCTCTATACACACAATAATATAAGATTGGTAACCCTGATCATATATTTTAATATATACACTATATAACACATATTTGAATTTCCCTCCCCCCGCCACAGAAAATGTTGACAACCCTGCTCATATAAAATATCTATACACTATAATAATAATACGAAGGTTGGTACACCTGATCATATAGATTTAATATACATTATAACACACGAGAAATTTGAACTCATGCAAAGGTTGGTACAACTGATCATATATTTTAATATACACTATAATGCATCGAGTTGGAACCTCCCACCCACCACCACCCACTGATATGCAAATCAGCTTTATTAAAAAAAAAAATTATTTTCACGGATGCAGGTGGTCCATTGAACCTCATCCCCCCCCTTGATATGCAAATCAATTTAATTAAAAAAAATAAAAAACCAAATAAAAAAAATAAAAAAATTTATTCGCGGAAATTCGCGGTGCTGTGGTCCATCGGGATGCTGCGGGTCCAGCGGTGGCGGCGTCATCTCTTAGATCATGTTTTTTATCGTTTTTTATTGTTTTTTAAGAAGGCGGCATTCCTTTGTGAGTTTGAATCCTCATTTTCCCTCTACTATAATACCAACAAACCTGTCCACGCTAAGCCCTTGACGCCTCCCACCATCTTTAGCATCACACGCTACTCGTCTCTGGCTGCCTTTGTCTTTAAGTTTGGCACTAAAACACCCCCTCACCCTCTCCAAGAGGCTGCCACACCCTCTTCAACTCAAACACACTCTCTTTACTTTCAGATACCACCACTTTCTCATGAGTCGGTCTGCGCTGGCATGCAAACACAACCAACCAGCAATCTTGGCTGGTTGGTACCCACATGCTGAAGGAGGCTTGCCCCAGAACAACCCGAGTCTGACCCTAACAATGATCAGTCTCGAACAACTCGGAAAAAAATTAGTCTGCGTGTGTGATATGAATTAGCTGGTTATATACAAACTATAAAAAATGTACCAACAGTTGTGTCATAATAAGAAGTAAAGAGTAAACCTGTGTGACAGTAATTTCACATAAAAATCCTTAAACATTGTATGCGTATGCTTAAGAAAATACTTTTAAAAATTTGAAATATTAAAGAAATTATAAACTTATTAAACAAATTCCACTACCCGTTTATAACAGTAATACATTTTGTCGACATACAGGTCAAGTACTGTACAATAATTGCACAAGACATTTGACCATTACCTTACCTAATGTCAACTGCTTCAGTCAGGCGATCAGGTGATTTATACCTATACACACTTTGTGAATGTAAATTAAAGGTGTTGTAATTAACATGAACTTCCAGTAACAGTGTACGCTAATGCCATTCAGTATATTCTTTTAGTTCAACGATTGTGATACTAAAACCAGGTTATGATCATGTAATACTAAAACCTCCGTACCAGATATTATGAAATTACTGTACTTCCGCAGCCATGTATGACTTGACATTGCGTGTGACGGTTTCAACAAAGCCCCTACTCCTACTATCAAAACTATCGCAAAGTGGTGTACACAATATGATCCTCTTCATAGTTTGCTGAACACGCTACTTATTGCATAATTTATTGCTGTAAATTATGGTTGTGGCTGCCAACAATTTTGCATGACTTCTTGGTACAACTTGCAGCTCGGTAGAGTGTTCGTGAATAGCATAATCTAAAGTTTTACTAAAAATGCTATGAGAATGGATGCATAATTTAAACATACAAAATATTCTTTGTTATATTAATGCAAATAGGGGGCACTTGTAAGATGATTATAACATTCTGGCTCATATGTATGAAGAGAGGGCACAAGAACGTGAATCTACTTCGCTCAATCTGCTCGCCCAAATACGAGACACTATCGCCCTAGCATACAAAGCTACAATGTGACTCATTTATTTTTTATCAAATTGAGTAAATTCACATAAAAGTTATCTGTCCTCTGACAGACAGATTGTGACAAAGAATTAGAGGTTGGAGTGCCCCAGATATTTTACGACCACGCACGCCAAGCTCTGGTATTTACTCAGCATGATCTTTGAGAAAGTAAGGTTGCTATTTCAAAGAGGTTTTACCCACTACTGATTTCGCCATGGCTCCAGCTCAACACGAATCATGCCTAATATGTGAGTGAGTGAGTGGTTTACGAACTGACACTCGAAACATCGGGTCTATCCGCTGGTGTTGAATCTTGAGCGGCGTATTGACTCTGTTCGTGTTGAATCTGTTCAGCTGATGTCTCATTTGTCGGCATTTTTACACTTCATAGGACTGGAAACTTTAGAAATTTTGAGACCTCTCTGACACTGTAAACAGATATGTTAAATTGTAGTAAACGTTTTATAGCATGTTTTTAATTTCCCAGTCCTTGAGAGACATGTTATCTATTCTACCTTTGATTATAATGCCTTTTATTAGCAGAACGTTTGTCATTCGATTTCATATACTGTATCACTATTCAAAGCTCTGAGCCTCAAAAAATTGTTCCCTGTTTTGAAATAAATACATTTTTTATTAGCTAAAATTAAGCTTTTAAATTATAATTTTTTAAAGTGCAAGGTAATTTCTTTGTTTGTATGATTCATAACATTAACTGAGAAACTCAACGAAGAGGTGACCGTACGTCGCATCTCTTCTTTTACTTTTTTCCGTATCACCAATACGTACTTTGTTCGCAAACATAAGTTGAACCTTTTTGAAGACACTCCAACATTTCAAAATTTACTGACAGATATTAATTTTATTAAATTATTAAAGATACCGAGTTCGTATTTTAAATAAATTTGTTGATAGTTTGGTTTTTAACATCTTTAAAAGTTTTGACTTTCAATTTTGGTTTGTGGTACCCCATTTAAAGTAAACACTACGTTTTGTATTTACGCTAAAATGTCTTTTAGTATGATACCCGGCAAGGATTTGTAAGCACTTTTTGGTCTCTGGTGTCTCACTATTTAAAAATTCCAAAATTAAACATTATATTCAAATTTCGATTAATATAATCGGTATCATAATATTCCACACATTTTTAGCGATTATTTTCAAATATTTATTCCTTACAGTTTTGTCTCCTATTGTGTATTGTCTCCCTTGTGTGTATGAATCTCAAGAAAAGAGGTCTGCGTAATAGAAGTGTTGATACGCAAACTGCGTTTTACGAAGAGCGGTCGATTCATTCAATATTTACTGAGAGACATCATCCAAACAGATAGACATATGAACAGGCGGACAAATCCCAAACAGTCGAGTTACAACAAAGACTACCTCGACCGTTCAACTACTAGTAAACAAAAGATTATTATTTCTATTCATTTTCATTACCTTCACCAAGAAAGTTATCTACATAACCTAAAGTTGAAAGTAGTTAAATAATCAAAAACTGTGTTCATATTATACTATGGAAAGTAACATATTTCACTGCAAAACATTTAATCACTTTGTGACTTACCGACGACTAACTATACCCATTTTTTTGAAGCAGATCAATGAAACATATATTTCACGTTTTTGGTCTGGGTTTCAAATTACTGTACAAATTAATTACATTTTGCCGAAATATTCCCCAGTTACTCTTCCTCTGCTTGAAATCGCAACCCTTGTTATGTAGAAATTCACCCTTGGTAATCGAGTTTTCATTACACTGAGCATAGTAACGTGTTGGCCTTCTCATTTTGTGAGTACTTTGATACAATTCCTACTACGATTCCTGTACGCTATTAGCAAAAAGCTGTTATTTCGTTGCTCCCTAAAACTGTCAGTAAATCAAAATGCTCATAACGTTATTAAGATAGCTAGTATGTTCTGCCATGCATTCTCATCTTATACACTACACCCATTCACTGAACTCAGTACATTTATGACTTCATTTACCCGGCTTTTCCGCACACTGCTCGCACACGTAATTTAACTTAATAGAAACAGGAATTGCTAAAATTCGTATTAAAAATCGCTTACAATACACTATACAATTAATAAATACTATTACTTTTGCCTTTTGTGAACTGTATCATTTGGTTTATTTGAAATGTTGATATCGATTTCGATTTCTTTCATGCTGCGTTCTCTTTTAGTGAATCAATTGTATCAGTAGTTCCTAATCGTATGTTTACACAGAGACCTAAATTCTTATTAGGTTTATTAGTATTTTCAAGTATATTATTATTTCTATTTTGTTATTGTTATTTTAATATCAGGTCAAATATCAAGTGAATATTGACCGCTTTAAGTTTGCTGGAGCTTTTAAAGTCTTCTTCGCGTTGAATGATTCTGCAGTTGCGCGTACTTTTATCTTTTTTAATTACAGTTAGTCTGCATTCACCAGGCCAATATCATCCACCTATTCCTGTCATGAGAACTCACGATTTTGTAACTTTACATTCCCTCCATCCATTTGTAGCTTATACTCCCGTCTTGATTTTGATATACTTTTAGGGCAAACCTTCCCAAGGAACGGCAGGAAAATTTGGTTATTTGGAACTGTCCACTTCTTGAAACACGATGAGGCCCATTTTGAGACAGTAACTGTCGTCGGTTTATAAAACATATAAACATGTCTTTTAAATATACGCCTACACGTGGCATGTAAAAACATAATTCTGGTTTCTGTGCTGTACGTATTGTAACGAATACCATCAACAGTAGTGCCTCGCACATCGTCGTTTTATTAATTACTGCTCTGATTACTTGCAGTATATTTTCACATATAGAACGTGCTGAAACAACTGGCTACAAACCACTCTACTTTTGTAAGTTTCATATTTACTTCATATTAATTTTTTCCTGTGTAACGCAATATATAATAAATTGTTTATATATTGCTGTGATTGCAATTTAAAACAGAAAACTACTATTTGATTTTCAAAAAGTCATACGTGAAATAGACAAAATGAAAGTAAAATCCAAATAGCCTTTACTAATATTGCGATGCAAATTGTAACAAAATCTATAAATTGCCTTATTACAATTAATGTAAATTATTGATTTAATTAAGTCAAAATTTTCCTCCTCAGTATTAATCTTCAGCCCCACTGTTGGGCTCGCCAATTTTATAACAAAATTTATAAAAGTTGGATTTTCGGAGTTACAAAAAATCGTAATAAAAATATTTTGTTTGAAAAATAATAAAAATTATATTTTATTTATTTATTAAATTATTTGTTTATTTATTAATTATTAATTTTTAAGTATTAATTTAATTACTTTAATACCTTAGAATAACAAGAATTGTTTTTCCGCGTTAATTAGATTATATCATGTAATAATCGATTATTGGTCTTCCGTTATTCTATGAGTGTACTCCTTCAAAGATGTTATTTTCTTCTTTTCTTGGAGTCCAGGTGTCAAATATTATCTAAAATGCTTCTATCTATCTATTTACAAATAATTGTAACTAAAAATTCAAATTTTCAATGATTTTAATAGTATTATAGAAATTAATCGATTCTGAATCGATCGGCTAATCGACAGCTCACAAACTCATATCTCAGGGCGAATTGGTTTGGTTATATAAATTATTAAAGTTAAATTACAGGTTCTTTTAGCTGTTATTTAAATAGTCAGAGAAAGGGCAAAACTGAAAAGTATAACACTTACAATAAAAAATTCTTAATTATCTAAAAATACAAAATATTATTGAATAGAAAATGTGAATAAGTTAAATTTCTGGAACCAACGGCGTTGAGAGTGAAGGTGACGTCATCTCAGCTGTGCTTGACTCGAAACGTTCCCAAAATCGCGGCTCCAGTTCTGCGTATGTAGTAGGCGTCTTCACAACGGAATTTCTACAAATAAATGTTTCTTCTCGAGGTGTTCCTCATCCAAGCCGTGGTGATTAATTTCTCTTCGTAACTGTGTAGTTATTCTTGATTAGTGGTCAGTTATTCGGCTCGACAATCAGTGTTCATAGTGTTCTTGTTCCATTTAGTTCATAAGGTTGACTATGGCAAATTTCGTCTCGATAAATTAGGAATTAACGTTTATATTTTATATTATCGAGATTGCACTTTTCAATCTTCATAAATAATGATTAATCTGGTTTATTCCATTTGAACTCAGTGTTGACTCAGATTTTGAAATTTCTCTGGTTTAATTTTATTAGGTTTAGTTCACGTCAAAAATTTTTCTTCTCTCTTTTAATGAATTAAATTGCGTGAGCTCGTTCTGAAGTGTACGTCTCAACGTGTAACAATCAACTAACTCTCTTTCTTCTCCATACAAAAGGTCCTGGCTGATTTAATATTAATTCGACATCGTTTTAACCAGATGGCATTTCCGCCTAAATAATTGACTTTTACATTATATGATTACTTACTATTTACTATTATTTAATTTTATTAAATACTAATTACATAATCACTTTTATTAGTTAATTCTGCGTTATTTAATACCACACATGATATACTTTATAGTATTTTTCAACTCAAATATTCATATTTACAGTATATTTGAATGTAGGCCTTAAACTTTACTTCTTGTCACATTAAATGGTTTACAATGTCTGTTAGATTCTAATTAACATTGAACAAGATCATTGATTGAATTAAAATGGTTATTTTTCTTTAATTCTTTGTAATTTTATGATTTGGTTGACTAATTTAAATATTATCTTTAATTATGCTTTCCCCTTAGATTCGAGTGTTATTACACTTGCGTTTTTTCTAATAATATTTTATACATTCCTTCAATACCTTTACAAAGTATTGTTACAGTTATAATACACAGTGATTGATTTACATTATATAATTTTCATCAATTTAATTAATTTCCTGAACTTATTTAGTAATTATAAGGTTTGTGAGATTTACCATTTGGCCTAGATTTTACATGTGTTCACATACCATGTTTATTATTAATTCAGTTTGCTAATACCCTTTCTGACATCTGATTCTTATAAAAGCTTAATTAAAATTCCCTTACTTAATTACAGTAACGTTTATTATTAATTAATATGATTAAAATATAATAAATATTCTATAACAAAAAAATTATACTCAATCTCAAACATTCAAGCCTTGAGTTCAATGAACTGTTAATATAAACAAAACACATCTGTTTTTTTCATTTTCATTTAAATTATTTTTTTAAATTAATTTTTATTCAGTCCTTTGCTGTTTTTGTTTTATTTTAGGGCTGTAGCCTTGATCACTTCACTATTTATTGCATACTCTTATTTTATTTTTAGTCATTTTATTTAATGTTGTGTGATAAAGAGCAGCACTTCCATGGAATCATCATTAGTTGATTTTCATAACAAAATAAATTGCACTGGTCCACTGTTATTCTCTGATCTTATCTCTATTCATTTTAACTAGTCTTATAAGATCAAGAATCTTACTTACAGGGGATCATTAAGATTTGTTTTTCATTATAAAAATAACTTGCACTGGTACACTTTTAATTATACATCTAGAACCTTTACTTACACATACTTTACATTGATTCTCATTTTATTGTGTTATACTTTCCTTAGGGACATTTAATCTCTTTTGGGGGTCTCTATTTTTATAATATGTTCTTTTCCAAAAGTTGTCTTTTTATTAATGAGGTCGGTTTATTCTGGGTATCTCCTTACATACTCATATCCTACCTGGGTATTTCCTTACATTTTGGACTATCATTATTTTCCTATAATTTATTATTTATTGCATGGTTGGTTTTAATTTATTTTATCTCTTCGAACTATGATTTCACTTTACTGTGGTACTTGATTAAATTTTATAGTAGTTTCCCTTGATGTCATTTTATTTTTACTTTATTCATCGTCATTTTTTAAATTAGAACCATGTGGATAATCTGTTATGCTACAAAATATATGATGATACAATGACACAAGAAATAACATTTGTTGTAGCAATTGATTAAAACTAAAAGCCGCAGCACATTTCTTTTGCTCAGAGTCTGAAATATCTTATAGGCTACTAAACTTTAGGTAAAACTTTCTCAAAAGAGGCAACTTCTTTAAATTGAATTTGAGACTTGACACAATCTAATACAACGTTAGAGAATATTCAGTATTCGCTGAATTTGACTAAGATATTGTAATATTTATAATGCTATTGATGTATTTTTTACACTATAAGCTGTAATTATTTAACAGAGAATAGTCTGTAAATATTTACTACCAATTTTTGTCTTTTTTTTAGCCGCGACCTTTAAAGAATCCATGTGTTTAGAGGTATTAAGGTAGGCCTAATTTTGTTTTAATAACGGATCCAAAAGCTGAAAATTATTTTCTCACATTTTTAAAGCAGTTATAGTTAATCTTTGTAAAAATTATAATGGATAATCTACGGTATATTGTTACGACGGTGTCACTGATCGACATGTTGTACAGTAGTAACAAAATACAGACATCAAATGAAGTCACTAATAACCTCCTTTAATTAATCACAAATAACAACCTGAAATCAACAAGATAGTCTCATACAATAATTCTAGTTAAATTTGTCCAAACGCAATAATAATTCTCAGCTATTAAGAGTTTCGTTTCAGTCATAACACAATAATGACTTTCCACTAATCAGTAACAATCAGTTGATCCGCGCTCAATAAATCGTCAACTGTAGCTAACTGAGTAAGCCGGTCGCTGTTGCTTATATAGGTCCCGCAGGTGTTCCAGTATAATTTACCATTCTTTTGGCAGCGTGCTAACATACTTTGCTTAGTTATTAGTGCTTTTGAACAGTCTGGAGTACTACGACAGAGAACGGCCTTGACACGGACGCCACACGCTGGGCTAGTCGAGAAGCGTGTAGAACGACACTCTCGAGAAGGTTCCGTACTTCTCGTAGCAATATGTATAGTTTAAATATTCTCATACTCCAAATACAAACATTTATACACCATGAGTAACAGAGACTATACAAGGCTTTTGGAATATGGTGAAACTTGTAAATCAAAAAAGAGATATGAAAGAGTACAATAGTTTAACTGGGTGTGTGTTAAGTGTTATGTACGTCTACATTGTTCCAGGAACCGCCGTCGTTAAAATACGCAGCATAATAATAGAGCATTGTTCCATGAACCGCCGTACTATAATAGAGCATATTTGTATAATATGCTATGAGGTGATATTAGCATGTTGTCTCGCTATGTTTTATTTTTGGTTTGCTATCTCTTTCATTGCTTTGGAATGAAAAATTTTAATAAATAGTATTAAATACAAAAATGTTACTTAATTGTTCAATAAATATTAAACAAAGAGCAGTCACATTACCTTACTTGTTATGCATTGTCTCTATGGAGAATACAGCTTTGCTTATTTTTTATAAGTGAACTAATTCATGTGAGAGAGAAGATCCAAGTGAAGAAATCAAAAGAACGCGATTCGTGTTGTTTGGAAGTGTTGGCAGGAGACGAGTGATAAATGACAAAAACACTTTTTTAAATGGAACCCTTAAAACTGGAAATGAAGAGGGAAGTAACACTGAAAAACTGTAGGAACACTGTACCTGCACACACAGGACTGCAGAAATGAAACACTGACATGTTAGGTACAGAGAGGCTGTAACTGTTGTAAGGTTTGATTAGCGACGGGCAGAAAAATACTTGGTGAAAACAATAAGTAAGAGACAGGAGGTTACAGATGTCTTTTATTTATCAGCTGTTGAAACACAAATATTGTCTTTTAAACGGTATCGTCTTGGCCCTTAGCTGAACGTATATAAGACGAAGTACGTTAATCACAGGGCAAAGTTTAGTTCGGAATCAACATAACGTTATTTGAGCGCTTCTGCTCAGCTTATTGTGTTTACTCCTTTGTTCTTTCGACCTGAAGAATTCCAATATAACTGCTGTGTCGCTAGTGTGGATGTTTAACCAATTCTGTTAGAAACCTTACTAGCAGAGTGGAAACGTTCAGACAAAGTTTAATTTTGTCTTTCATTTACATTTCCTCTTCTTGTTTCATTTAATGAACACACACACACACACACACACACACACACACACACACACACACACACACACACACACACACACACACACACACACACACACACACACAGGACGTTTACATGCTGCATCATCAGTAAACTTTAAACAAATTTCAATTTCTATTGTATCTGCAGTTTTCCCTTCTATAATGGCTTTTAAAATAAAAAGCCTTTTCGCACACTAAAGGTAAATCAAACAGACATATTCTACAAACTTAAGGTAGGTAACTTGGGAAGAATTAGAGCTTTTAATTACTTACGGAAAAACTAGGTTAATTAATACTAAATTGATCTAGCGGTTATCAGCTCTCACTAATAAAGTCGTCTCCTTCCCTTTCTTCTGTACATTTAGAAGTAACTTCTCTTTAAATAGTCTTAATTATTCTGCACTCTTCTTCCTTTTGGATTGTTATGTCAGACGTTTTTAAATACTCCAATCTATTGATTGTTATCTATACACATCGTCGTCCAAGGTTTATCACTTTCCGTAAAAAAAAAAAGACATAAAATAATGAGGTATTTTTATGAATGCTAGAAACTTTAAACTTGGTACCCGGGAAGTTAATACCTACAATCTCTACTAAAATGAAAAATTCTTACAATCTCTTAAGCAGGCCTACCTTACGGGTTTTGAAAAGTGGCTTACAAGGAACAAATCGCGTAAGTATGCTAGCGTAAACATTTTTTCTCACATTAGGGAACTTGTCCAAAGCAAAAACCTGTATTTTTTTAACTCAGAAGTTTTATAAAAGTCCAAACAAAATTGTAAGGTAAAAACCCGTGATAGTATTATTGAAACATTTTTGAAATATTAAGGATGTAAGCAAACATTCTCAGTGTGCAGCAAAGTGCAATGGTACAACTATTCATTAAAAACAGTCACTTGTTAATCTATATCCCGTCACTCATTAATCGTCAAATGGAAGTGTATTTTAAATAACAGTTTTAATAAAGTTAAAAAAATTCTAAATCTTTTTACCGAGAGACAAGTAATGAAAGAAAATTATTACAGAGCCGGAACTGAGTTGTTCTTATGGATCAGTTGGGGTGAAAATATGTGCTTTATTGTGTGTGTTGTACCACGTGATATAGTGGAATCGTCCAGACACGTAACCACTCACAATTTTAGTAACATTGTTTACTGACCATAAGTGACAGACCTAGAGATCTAATTAGGTAATTCGTAGGCCAACGCAATCCCGTGGCTAACTTTAGTAACAAGTTGTTCCGTACCTTATTTTAGTTACAATTTGTTGCGTTCTTTAGTATTATATTCATTATTTTTGCATTCCATCTTTCTTGTATTCTTTGGAATTTTATTTTGTTCGCCGTTCAATGTAAATTGTTTCCGTTTTTACATTTTTGTTGTGTACAGCAGCTTATTCGTATTTATTACCGTAGTTTATTTTACTCACCTACGTCGTTTTAATGTGTATTCGATACCGCAGCTTAGGTTTCTGATATTCATTCGTTACCATACCTTCGGTTATTTGTCAGCCTACCCACTTCCGTAGCTTACTTCAGTAATTTTAAGTAATTTCTTACTCGCCGGGCAATCCAGAAAGTCAAATTATAGGGTGGAACTTTACGCTCGCTTGCTCGCTAAACTTCGTGTTGTTTATAGGCAGGGTGACGTTTCATGCTTATTCCGAGACCTAAAGTTCTGTGTCCATAGCGGTGCTGATCAGCACGTGGTGTTGAGGGTACGTCATGTCGTGGAGAGACGGTAGGAGTACGGCATGAGTACACTTACCACGGACGATATTAGATATATCTAAGCGCCAACGTATATGCAGAAGCCATGAGTAACAAGTTACTGCTCATGAGGTGCAGGCAGCTGCTGGTGTACACCACGGTTACAAGCTTGAGATGTACACTAAGAGAGCATGACTGTATATTTTGGGGAAGGCACAACGTCAAAAAGGTCGGTATTTCATCGTGTTATTAAGAGGCAAGTAAACAAACCTCCTACAAAGTTTTTAAAAAGTTGAAAGAAGGCTTATAAGATTCTAAAACGAATAGAAAAACAGAAAAAAGTCTCGAGGAACAAAAGGAGGGTTGAGAGTGAGACATAAGGGGAAAGAAAGATTTGATTTAACGACTTAAGGAAAATAGACTTAAGAATGATAAAAGAAAAAGGAGAGTGGAAAATTTAAGAAAGAAAACTATTAAGAAGAAAGGACCTAGGAATTGAAGTGAAAAGAGAGAAAAGAGTAGACAAATTAAAAGCTAGACTGCCCAGACCAGTTTAAAATAAGACTGAGTTTGAGCACCTGAAATGATTACAAACATCAAAAAGAGAGCTAAACTGTTGAGGTCGTCATTTTGGAAAGTCGGAAAAGATTTAGGATCCCATAGACCCCATGGTGTTACTGACCCAGCTGTCGTAATTGGAAGGATAACAGTACTCTGTTGCCACTGTTAAAGCTTGTAAGAGAAGTAACGAGTCTTTTCGAACGTGCTGTCTTAAGGCAGCTGGAGGTAATTCTTTACCTACCTGGACCTCTGTACAGCCTTATAACCCGTGCTCATCCCTTCTGTAAAGATTTTCTTTAAAATACCTGAAAGTATAATTCGACTTTCTAAATGACATCATTGGGAGCTCAAATCATTCAGCACATGAAATGTATGAAGACGTTTAAGGTTCAAGGACAATTTTACCATTTTATCGGATCCCCTTTACCACCTACTGACAAATCTAAATCCAGATTTTTACAGGCATGTTTGTGTTGCAAAAACAACAACAAACAACCAGTCTGCATAAAGGTCTTCAGACTATGTTACACGCTAACAATATCTATGTCCGCATTTTCAAAGGCACTCTGGAAAACAACCCATATTGAGATTTATGAATTATTATTTACTGAATGTCCCTCACAATTATAACAAGGGACTTTTCAATGCTCCTACTTGCAACAAAGTAGCAGCGTTAGTAGTTGCTCAGGAATGTGAACTAAGCGACGTTATACTTAAAGCCAAGGATGGCAATCGACTAAAATTTCTGCGACACACAGGTTATATGACGCCATGCAGGCACCTGTAAGGGTGAACAAGTTTTCACTCCTCGCATCCCGCTGGTATCTTTAGACTACGCCATTCCTTTAAGAAGGACACAGATCCCGGTGAAACTATGCTCTGTGATGATAATTAACAAATCTAATTACGCTACACTGTTCTGTAGAATAAAAAGAGGGGAATTGTACTAATAATTTATAGAGCATAGTTGACCGTAAAAATTTTAATTTTACTTCCATGTTCCTTAAGGAAATGGAAGTATGTTTTTACTTTTTATCTATATTTTTTACTAGTATTTTATATATTGTACATTTAAATATCATTATGTAATTAACTTATAATATTATAAGTATTAGCAAGTCAAAATTTAATTACTGTATAACAAACTTTTTAATGTACTGCAATTGAAAATACGAATCAATTAAAAAAAATTAAAATAAATTAGATTCCTTCAAACAAAAACATTTTCCTTGAATATTAGCAAATTATTTTTATTTTATGAAAATAAGCGGTATTAAGAAAGCTGCGTAGACTAGCCTCTGTAATTTTCAGTATGCAATTTTCTCCTGAGGATAAACATTCAAATAAATTACACACTTCACAGCGTATTTAGTAAAACACGTATATTTCAGTGTTTTACTGAACTGTGTATGCAGTCCTACTTGTCTAAGCGGTTTTATTAAAAATATTATTTTGCTCAAAATTATTTAATAACACAATTCTACTAAGAAATTAAAACAGAAAAAATATAATTGGATTACATTTTTTAGTACGTAAATTTTAATGTACCATCTGTTTCATTTTTCATAATTAGTTGGCTACTTCGGTATTTTCGTTTAATTTATCTCTGTCTTTCTGTATACAAGAGCTCTATTAAGAAACTTAGCAAATTTCATAAATAGAAATACGTGACCATTGATGTCCGATAAGAATGATGGTGTATATTAAAATTTGAAATACTTTGTGAAAGAAGAGGAAAGATATACATTTGTTGAAATCATACTTGTGCCATATAGAAACAAGCGCGCACAAGTTAGTAAACAGACACATATCAATATTAGTATAACAATTTCTTTAAAAATCTGACTAAAATGGCGACTGGGATTCTAACAGAAATTGACGTTATTGAAACTAAGACTAGTGACTTAATGAGAAATACTGAAGTAAAACTAGATGAATGGTGATGTTTTTCTTTGACTGTCAAAAAATTGTTTTCGTAGTGTTATGAATGGAACCACCTAGAATAGCCGAGAGAGCCCTCCCCCCGTCCTCCCGACTAATGTGGCAGGTGTTGCATCAGTCAAGGCCGCGTTCAAGTACGTTTCAGAGTACTCTACAGAACACTTGAATATCATTAAGTGGCGTGCGCTTAATGGAAGATTTCTAGAAGGGGTGCGCTACCTATAAAAAACCTTAGCAACCTGCTTATCAGTTCTGTGGTGCTGAACGATTTCTTTAGCTCGAATCGAGTGTTTGTAGCGAAGTTTTGTGCGGAATTCTTTATAGTTGACATTATTATTGCGTGTTGACAATTTTTACGTGAATTGTTGTAAGACACTAATTTGTTCATTACAAACTATTAATTGTGATAATTAAAGCTGTTTATTAGTGATTTCATTGGTGTCTTGTGTTTTGTATTTCCGACGATGAGGGAGACCGTCGTAACAGTGGTAGTGGATATTAAGGGAACGGTTGGAAAACGGTGTCATGAAAGATTCTTGCAATAGTACAGGCGGTATGCACTTACGTGTACTTACAATAAGTCAACCATCTGCAGTCACGACTAACCTGAAACTAACACCTCACGACTAACCTCATCCAAAATAACCTTAAACAATAGATTTACTGTGTTACCTGTGTACTATACGGTCATTACGGACTGTACCGGTGTACTTTTAACAAACTGATAACCTCTAGGCCTAATACATGCTTATGTACCGATAGCCATGATCTAAAATTGTTGTAATAAATGAGAAAGAGAAAGAACGTCTTGATTGTAGAATATATTGCGTAGAAACTGTCTGTATCCAAAAGACGACGTTTCCTGAGAGAAAGGTTGAAGCAAAGACAGCACGGCGTGAAAGAAAGGCATGAATACTCGATGACATCAGAAACGGAAGTAACATCCGTACACGTGGATAGGTCCGAGAAAAATCTGTATCATCTACTTGAAGGCTGTCGTAACACTAAAGTAGAAGAACTATGATTGAGAGAGAGGATTAGTCGTTGTTCTTTTAGCTATTATTCCATACGGTATTTCAATTTATGTCTGTCTACCTCCACTTACTCAGTCATTCTCTTTTCTCCGTCTCTTCTAAAAACACAATACATGTGTAGCCTACAAATGATGCATATAAGTAATTTATAATATATTGCATGTATTACATGGTTTGTTCAATACGCTTTCAGTGAATTGTATATTTAATTTTATCAGACACTATATAGGCTACATATATTATATACAGATGGTACAATTGAGTGTGTGACAAACATCTACAGACCATATGACGTGACACGTAAGTATTAATTGTTCTGGCCAAATGAAAACTTATTCACCCTTTAGTTTGATTTATATAAGCTACTAGTTGGGTCATTGACTTATTACATATTCACAATTAATTTGAGGCACGTCCAGTGTTCATTACAAAGAAGTGAGTCCCCATAAAGAATGTTAATGCATACGTCAGCTTATGGGTAACTCAGTTGAGAGACAAATATTCCAACAGCTGATATTAAATATCTGGTTTCCTTTCATATATTACACTGCAATTTTTACGTAAATATAGCTTCTAACATCATTCCCATTCTGTCCTTCTCGTAACTCCTGTGGTCCTGTTGCTACGCGCGCCCGTGTGACAAGGATTGCGCGCGCGTGCGCACACACACGAGCGAGCGCGTGGACATTTGAACAATTAATACAAATAGCAGAAGAAATTATTAGCAAAACCTAAGAAAATACTGGACGGAAGATATGGGAAGTACGTTACTGAGAAAAGTGAATAGTATACAGCCGATGGCGATGATGGAGTTCAATACTAAACGCTAAGCATAAGCAGGGTATTTGTATGTTATTATTAATGTAACTGGCCAAACAAAGCGTTATGCGATATTGGACGGCAGCTGTTTGGTCGTGCCGCTTATAGTATTTAGGTCTCTTCATTGTAGACGTGTTAATGATGTACCTAGAATCTCCTGCTCCGTGCGATACAAACACGACGATTAATTCTGCTGTTGCACTTGTGGCAAACACCGTATTCTGCTAAAGCGTGCCACAGAGCATAAGACAAGCACCGGCAGGAAAATCAATTTTACAAATCCGTGTCAACCAACGGCAGACAGCTCAACACGGTTGTTTGCAATACGTTAAAGTTTGTTCACGAGGTGTTTACAACTTACGTCATCGTTACACAAGGCGACTGACTTTGTCTAACTCACGACATGTTTTGTCAGTAATGTTCACAACGGTGATATATTCATGTCTGATACGACTTGCTAAAGATGGCGTAAACTAACTTAGATCTAACAAAGTTTCACAGTTTAATTGCAGTTCCAACATTTAAAACTTATACTCGTGTTAATAATAACACTAGACTATAAACTTTCTTCCACTTACTACTGCTATAGTGCATAACGTTGAAAGTCGGAAACCGAATGGTCTGATATCATGTTAAAGATTTTTGTCTTTTTATAAGCCGTGGTAGACTTATAGGCCTACCTGTACGCATTTCTACACTTAATTTATGTGTCAATAATTGAAGCAATGCCTGTCACTGTAACTGTAAACAAAATGTAAATATTGCTTCTTCTCTACTTGCTGTTAGTGCAGTGTGTACTCCCCACGTTCGTACTTAAATAAAAACACAAAATTATTTTCCACATTACTAAAGTAATTTTGCAGATTGCTCTAGTATATTGTATTTATTATAAAGACTTTTGGAACGTTGGCACTGTCTCATGCATCCTACTTTGCATTTCTGTCTGTCTAAGCATGAGAAAATCCATTAGTCCCACACATCTTCCTTCACGTTCTTTTCCACGCGGGTTGCAGTCTACTACTCTTGCTACCACTTGAGGAATCCTTAGACTATCTTTGATAAGGTGTTTTCTGAACGGGTCCTAACAAGCTTAGCCTTTTATTTTGATTGTTTCAAGTACCTCTGTGCCCTCATTCTATTCGGCATCTCTACATTCCTGACCCGATCTTGTCTGAAAGTTCCAGAACACCTTCACAAATGAGTCATTTTTATACATGGGTTGTATGCACGTGTTTGTATTAATCTCGCAGGCCTCTGGAAAGCATTTTCTAGTACTGTATTTACACTTTTTGCAATCCTATTTTTACTTTATTCTTTATTTTATTATCCCTCTGAAATTTTTGCAGACTTATTTTGCCCTTTCCTACTAGACATTTCTTCTATAAATTTGATATCTTCATCAAAAACAGTTTTCAACACTTCATTTCAGACAGTTTTCCTACTAACTTTTAAGCCTTTATTGCCTATGTGATGAACTCCAATTACGTTTGTAGATCACTCCATAAGGATACGAATTTTAAGGAGAAGGCATTTCGCTTTACGTCTCTTAGCCTATGGATACTATACTACTATAATCTGTCGCATAGTCAACATCGTTATTATAATTTGACGAGACGTTGCTGCCTGTACAATCCATTCAGATTTTTCTGTTCCATCGTCGCTCTCAGAATGTTAAATAAACTTTACTTATTTGGTCAATAAAAGGATTAAACATTGTATCATTTTATCGGAACACTATTTTACCATTGTATCACATCGGAACACCATGGCATCACATACAGCCAACAACTAGTAGGCAAATTAGGAAATACGCTACAGCTGATGCCTTTAAAGTTTCCTGCGATAATTTACCGCAAATTTACCTTATATTATTGACAATAGTTCAATGGCTCTGTCACTGCAAGTCTGTTATTTGGCATAAGTCGTTAATGGCACCATAGATTTTGCCGTTCAGTGTAACGTAGTGTCAGGATTCGTATTAAGTTTCTATTACAGTACATTCATATCTTTGGATTATAATTGATAATTAATCAACTGGATAACCGTCGTGTAATGTAAATTTTTGTGTAACTAATAACAATTGCGGCATGCGTCAATTCATCTATAAATTATCCAGTAAATACAGTATTTTTGCCAAAAAACTAATTTGAATAAGTATGATTAATTAAACTGGATTTTCCAGAAGTTTGTGCATTCTTGTTACTCAAAAGTTAAGATTTCTATAACATATGTATAAAATTTTTAACCTTTTATAAAAGTATTGTTGTTGTAGTTAAAACAAATATCAATTAATTTTTATTTTAAACTTAATTTTTTATAAACGTAAAACCAGCCTCACTTATAATCGTCCAAGTTCTAAAATGATATAGACACTTATTAAAAAAACATTATTATTGCGTTTTCTTTCCGGAGTTTAATATAGAGATATGTTTTTACTGTTATTTTTCCCTGATATGAACCTTAATAAAAGCGCTGAGTATTTGGAAACAGTCACGTGAAATTTAGGAAGTTGTTTATAACTTAAACCACGAATGAGACTGCATTGTAGCGAAACCTGCTACATACATAGATGCTGCATTGTACTTCACTGTAATCAAGAATTTCATCATCCAGATATGAAGATAAAAACGCAACAAACTCCATTGTTGTTTCTTAATAGAAATGTGACTTTTGTTATCCTTAACAAAAATAACAGAAATAGCCTTTATATAGATCAATAGGTTTCAGATAATGGCAAAATTAGACAAATATTAATCACTGTAATGTAAAAAAACTGAGAAAAAAATTCTTGTTTCTTTTTTTAACAGGGAGTCGAAAGAGAGAGAGAGAGAAAGAGATGCTTAGTAAAGGGTGCATCTTTATGTTCTAATTTCTCAATCTTTTACCCAGTACCTGATCTGTCTATTTGTCTTTCAGTCAGTCTGTCTGTTTACCTGCCTGTCTGTCTCTCTCCGTCTTGCTGTCTCTCTGCTTCTCTCTCTTTCTCTCCCCCTCTCACACTCTCTCTCTCTCTCTCTCTCTCTCTCTCTCTCTCTCTCTCTCTCTCTCTTTCCCCCTCTCTGTGAAACTTATAATGCATTGGGGCTAGGAAGCGTGTAAATAATTTGAAATATATGTCCGGTAATATCAGGGACATACAGTATATAAGAAGGTAGGGTGAAATGTTCGGGGCCAGACACAGACATAGCCCTAGTGTGCTCATTATGTGACCGTGCTGTACGATTTCATTCTTTATAGGTGTAATTTTGATGACATTCAAGTCAATGAGTTGTATATTATTAGTGGCACACTCAACCGCTGTCAGCCTCTCGAGCATCATTGGATAGACAGGAAATTCGTGCTGTGATTAAATTTTGTTTTATTGATTTAACTGAAATCGATATAAAAAAAAGAGCTGTATTGAAAGTCGGGGGACCCTTATCCATTGAATACAACGGTTGAGCGCTGGGTTGCTGTAAATGAATGGATCGGACAAGCACAACTGACGACCCGCGTGGTGGACGTCCAATTAAAGTGACTCTGCCAGAAAAATAGTAAAAGAATCGTTTTGGTAGACCGTAGAATAAAAGTGAACGAGATGGCTGAGACTGCTGGTATATCAACGGAACGTGTGCTCAATATCTTACATGAGCATCTGTGTATGACAAAGATGGGTGCTGCGTTTGCTGACACTTGTCCAACGATGTTTCAGCCAATTGTTACAATGGCTGATTTCAAAGAACTGATATTCGAATTGCTTCCTCCGCCACCACACTCGCCCTGTTTAGCCTCGAGTGACTTCTACCTCTTTCCTAACCTCAAAAATGACTCGGTGGGAAACGATTTAATGACGACAATCAAGTCAGCGATGCTGTAAATGGCTATTTCTGTACCTCGACAAATCGGCTTGACATTGCGGCATAACCGCTTTAGAACATCTTTGGAAAAAGTGTATAGAGCTAAATAGAGATTATGTTGAGAAATAAATACGAACTTTTCACCCACCCCTCGTATATTACAATTTCCTAACTGAACACATTGTTACGCTGTTTGGATGTCGCACATATACATATCATATGACGTGACATATTAATATTAATTGTTTGTTTCTGGACTAATGACAACAAATTATAAGTCTGTTTTATATATGAGGTAACTCGTTAGCTCATTAGCTTGTTCGTAATGAGTCAAAACTACTCCCAACTATTGATTACAAACAAGCAGATCTCATTACGCATGTGGACGCCTGTCAGCTTACGGACAACTTGGTTAGAGAATGCGTTTTCATACATAAGTTTAAACAACTGGCTTTCTCTAATAAACTCCATTAGATGTATTAGGCCGACGTTTTTTCTAATAGACACATATTCATCCTGTCCCGTTCTTTTTCGTAACTGCTATCTCTGCACACACGCACACACGCACACACACACACACACGTACACACTCATATTTTCATAGGTAAAAATACCAGTTAACATAAAACATACTAAACGTATGTCCTGCAGACTAGTGCGCAAAGTCAATAGTAGGTTGCTATGGCGATTGTTGTGTTGGATATATTACATTGAATTTAAGCAGGATGTTTTACACATTATTAACAAACCAATGCCTAAACCAAACGTGATGTGATATTGGATTTGTAACCACTTTCATTGTTTACTTCTCCTCAATGTAGCGGCTAATGATGGCCCAAACTGTTCCTTGCTCGCCTACATAAACATGATGATTTTCTCTTTAGCTTTATTCTTTTTCACTATCGTAACACCGTACGAAGCAGGACAGTTATGATTTGTAGAACACAGATATCTTCACACATCTCACACACACACTGTCTCTCCTCCCTGTTTGTCTGTCTGCCTATCTAAATACCTGTTTCATGTATTACAGCTGTAGCTAAAGAAATTCAACAAATTGATAAGGGTAAAAATATTAAAATATACCAATCTCTCTCTCTCTCTCTCTCTCTCTCTCTCTCTCTCTCTCTCTCTCTCTCTCTCTCTCTCTCTCTCTCTCTCTCTCTCTATTTATCTGTCTGTCCGTCTATCTCTCTGTCTGTCTGTCTGCCTGCCTGTATGTCTATCTGTCTACCTATTTATTTATGTCTCTCTTACTCGTTTATTTCCCTGTCTTGTCTCCTACGTACATTTTGATTTCTCTCTTGGCATTTGTCATACCTGCAGAAAACTACACCGCATACGAAATCACCCATAACCTATAGAAGGGTTTGTGTTTCCTCAGAACATTAAGTTATAAAATTTGACGTCCACCATATTCTCTACACAGTGAAGAAAATATAAAGATATTAAGATAAGTTAATATACAAATGAAGAGTGAGTTCTTCGCTGTACACTAACTGACGACTGGTTAAGAATTCAAGCAAATTATTTCACATTTGCGTATGTTAAATATACGGTGCTACATACCTCTAATTGATAATAGGTTACTTTTATTTTATTATGGATAATGTTTTTGAGCTCAAATAATGTTTAGCCTACGTGTTTTAAGAGAGAAGTATCGTTAAATTCAAATAATATATTATATATCCTCCTACATTTAAATCCTAATCATAGTACGGAAATTTGCACACCGTTGTGAGACCCACAGATGCTTGGAACGCCTTGACAATATATTGAGAATATACTGTTACGAAATTACAGAAAAATCTATGTGTTTCTCGAATGTTCCAGTGGAATCCGGCTGTAATGTGTGTGCTTACCTGATTCTCAACGCGTTAGCTAGACTGTGTCAGAATTCGCGCGGCCGCGCGCTGTGTGCAAGTCCACAGTCAATTATGTTCTGGTGTTATCTAGTAGCGTTCTTGACGCGCAGTATGGAGGTTTCTGGATTTTCAGCGGGATATAAATACAAGTACTCAGCGAAGCTCAGTTCAGTTTGATTGGCGATATATTCGAGTACGATTCGTAGTTTTGTGGCGAAGTGTTATGTATTTTATATTTGTACAGGACAATTGTAATACAATTGTGTTTTATGTTAGTAGACATAATTGCGTGTGAACAATTTTTATTTGATTTGTTGTAGGAGGCTATCTTGTTGATTACAAACTATTTAATTGTGATAATTAAAGCTGGTGATTAGTGATTTAATTGGCGTCTTGTATTTTGCTTTCCGCTGTAAAATACGACGATCACTAGACCGTTGTAACAATATGTCGGAATATTGCAATATGTAGATGCGTACGCACTCCGTCTCGCCAACACGCCACCTACTGTATAACGGAAAACACAGCAGGGAATATTGCGGTAGCACGAAATCCTCTACAACCTTGTTAGCTGAACTATGCAGCATACTGTGGTAGCCTCAGTTAACTCGATAGGAAGGTTAACTTACGATGTTTGATTATTATTTAGAATATAAAAAGGGCTTTTTTTAAAAGAAATGTTTTTTTCAAAGTCTACTTTATAATTCGGTGTGCGAGAAACTCAAAACGTTCTCCTGTCAGGGCTCTAGTGTATGCAATCTTCATCACGCCAGCTTTGTCCTACTTTGTTGCTTAACTACCGACCAAGCACGACAAAGTTAGAGTTAAAAAAATTATATTTAATGTCTCACCTGCCTGTGTTTCAGAAATAGTTTCAGCAAGTTTTATATTCATGTTAACGAAATTAACGAAATAATCGGGCTGTTAGAAATTATATTAAACCAGAATTATTTCACATTCAATATTAATTATTATATCCAGAAAACAGGTCTGGCCATGGGGTCCCCCTTATCTAGCCTGCTGGCTGATATATACCTAAATCACTATGAGAACACATATCTGCTCAGTAACAAAAATAAATTCTCCAACAGATTAGTGTCGTATACACGATACGTTGATGACACTTTTATAATTTTTAACGGTACATTGCGGCAGATAGAAAATATGAAAAAATACATGAATAACGTTAATAAGAACATACAGTTCACCCTTGAAACGGAGGTAAACGGCAAGCTTAACTTTCTCGACTTGACAGTCACAAGACTAAATGGCAACTTCCGATACCTGATATACCGGAAGCCAACTACCACAGATATCACAATAAACGCTGAATCACATCACCCTTTCTCCCAAAAGATGGCGGCATATAACAGTTTTGTGCATAGACTACTGTCCATACCAATGGAAAAGGAAGACTTTCACGAAGAACTTAACACAATTAAATATATAGCTAGGGCCAACGGTTACAGTAGCTCAATTATACACAACCTAATTAAAAAACATCGAAAAAAGGAAGGTAACAAAGAAATACGCGAAGGTAGTGAAAATGGGACTAGGTACATAACATCGTACTATGGTAACACCCTACCAAAAATTTTATACAGCGCGTTTAAAGACGTAAACATTAGGATGGGGTTCCGGACCAGTAACAACGTTGGTAAGATACTTCGACAAAACCCCCCAAAACAGTTGAAGACAGGACAGGTGTTTATAAGGTTGTGTGCAGCGACTGTTGTTGTTTCTACATTGGACAAACGGGTAGAGCGTTTAAAAAACGCTTTAGAGAACACCTGCCCAAAAAAGATCCTAGCAGAATAACATCAAATTATGCACGTCATCTAGTTGACAATAATCATAATTATACAGACTTTGCAAGTAATTTTCAACCCCTACACATATGCAAGAAAGGGAGATACATGAGTGCTGTCGAGGAATTTGAAATACATAAGGCATTTAAGGACACAAATACAAAAGACATCCTCCTAAATGAACAGTTACAGTTTCAGTCAATTTCGCTATACGATACGGCTATACAAATACAGACAAAGTCCACAGTGCGCGGCGAGCAATAACATAGACTCGGCAGTCGACCGTTGTAGTCCGGGATGCGCATCTCGACTTGTACGTGCTCCAAAGTTTAAACGTTTTTATTGTTGATTATGTGTAAGTTATGTTATATGTTTTATGCGTTGATATTTTTACTTAAATGACGACCTCTGCTGAGTGACAATACCTGAGGATGGGACATATGTCCCGAAACGCGTCGTAATAACGAAGAAGAAATAAAGCCACCAGACGGACAAACAAAATAAGGTAAATACTTTATTCTATCAGCAAGTTTTGTTATGTCATTAGTACTTGTTAAAACCATGCCTATTACAGTTAAAAATAAAACTGTAACTTATGAAAATGGAAACAAAACTTCATCTTGTTGTGTATTACATTGTCGGAACACGAAAGTAGACGATATCGTAGTTAATATGGAATATAACCTAATTGTTACTTAAATAAGACATTTAATGTAATAGCACTTTTTTACTTTCAAGCGAAAATTTTTCTTTTATTTCTCTGGTAATAAAAAATACGAGTACGTTTTCGATTTGCATAGTTATTTATAAAACTGTGTGTGTCATTAGTTTTCCCTAATCATTTTTCGATGTCGTTTTAATGTTCTTAAAATCTAATAGATAATTCTCTTCTGGAATAGAAAGCTACAGTGTAACATGTGTCTCGTTTTAATTGTGTGATAACGATCATTTTGTACAAGGCCAAAAATTTAGTTAAACGTGTGCCGGAGAACTAAAATAGTGTACGAGATCCAATGACATTTGTACTGTTTCCACTACTGAGGTCTACCTGTTTATTATGGAAAGCAAGTACCCTATCAACCGTAGCGTCAAATTGACCGTATTCACAGAGAGTGTAACTGTCCTGTTCGCAATAAAAATCACTTGTCTCGCGCGCCCACACACACACACACGGTAGTACAAAACCTATCTATATGTTCCCAGAGTTCTCTGTTTTGAAACTAGATAGCTCTAAAACCTTTCGTTTTCTTTTATTAGACATTTCTCTTTCGCTCAAAAACCTGACGAGGCCTCATTGATTCTACGACTCATGATCGAACCCTCTCAATCCTCACTGTTTTGTTGTCTCTATTATTGGCTGGTGGATATCGATCTCCGCGTCCATAATGATTCCGTATAAAAGTTCTAACATTACGTCGTAAATAAGCTCATTACACAACACTACGTCAGCATTTTCCATTCTAGAGTTATGTGCAATGTTAAGGATTACTATTAACTGGTGTTTATTGTTTTTATTCAGTCAATAATAGAGTGACTTTTAGCAAGTAGGTCAGTGGCACTTTCAGTAACGCAGGCCAAATCAACACTTCACCGACAATATAGGAACACACCATTATAAAACGTTTACTTTATAAGTGCTATGTGAAGCCAGTATGCATAAAATCAGAATATATGGTATATATTTATATATAGTATATATATTTATAAAATTTTTGAAAAACCCGTTTATATCCAGCAGGGTTTCAAGCAATAGAAACAACATTTCCTTCAGTGTGGTTTTTTCCAAGAGAATAATTTAAATGGTCTACAAATTAATTCTATTTATTTGTGTTAATAAGTGATTTTATACAACAGGCTTTTTACTTTTGGAGTAATGTTTTATTAGTAAGATACACTTGAACAACAAGTATAGACATAAAGGATGTTTAAGAGTGAGGTTGAGAGAACGAAGGAAGAATAAATGTTCGTGTGTGAGTGTACCCGGTGAATGTATGCGGCAATAGCTTGAAGGGTTTTATACAGGAAAACAACAACACAGGAAAGGAAACAATTTGTTGCAAACGTAATAACGCTAAAGCTTAATGTTAGTCATATACTCTACTATAGTGCGCGTTGTTCTATAGTAAAACAGCTGTTTGCTGCATCGCGTATCGTGCTTCAGTTTAGCTGTGAAGTGTTTAGTCCTATTACTTCAAATAATTTTATACGCGTTCACACATATACACTTTCACACTCTTACTAGGTTTTATAAATTACTCTTAATGTAAACTATTACACAATTTTAATAACACTACTTGTCAAGGCTTTTTTTCTATTATTGTACTTATGACGGAAACACAAAAATCCTTGACATCTCTTCCCCAAGGACCTGAAACAAAATAACTACGACCTGGAATCGCATACAAAATGTACAGACTACGAGGGCTGTTACTAACTACGGGGTATTTCCCACATTTCTGAAGTTTACCTTATCAAAACTCTCCAAGTTATAAACGTGGATCTTGTACTGACGTGAGCATCGCTTTTAAAATGTCTTGTCCTTTTATTAATATTACTAAATACATAAAGTTTGACTGTAAAAGGTAACAAATATGTGTACAAACAAATATTCGATTAGTTAGTTAGCGAGGATAACTTCCTCGCAGGAGGAAACCCAATGAGCTTTGTGAAACAAAATTTCCTATTTCAGTTTACAGAATTCTCTACATTAATAAAATTTAGAAATATCTATAAAATATATTTCAAAATATTAAAACCATTAAAAGTTGGCATGAAAAAATTCAAAACACCGGCAGTATTGCTGGTCTGAACGTACATATTATCAAAGTTTGAGTGAAGATCGATGCTCTTAGATGTGGTTTCCAATGCAGATGCAATTGAACTCGTCAAGAAACTTGGCGTTTCTTAGATTATTCTTATTGTACTTTTTTTTACAAACGGCCTCATTTATATGTATGTATAAATTATTTGAGTATGGATCCGGGTGGTTGCCCCCGGCGTTCTGATTTCGCTGTAAAATTTTCGCAAGGACTGTTAAAGACCGTGATTAATTTGAAATGTATTTGTTTACCGCTGAATACACTTTTGTTAATGATAAATAGGCGCAATGTTTGCATTTGGGAAACAGAGATTGTTGTAATAGAAAAAGAGGGAGAAGGTCGTAAAGGTACTGTTTGGTACTGCGTAATGCATAGAAAAGAACTGGGCCTTTCTGCTTCCTTGAATCGACTATTTTAGGGATTTCCATTGTTGATACGCTGCAGTTTCAAGCTGCGGTATAAATTTTAACTGTACATATTTTAGTTTTTGAACTATTTAAATTCATCATGGTTTTGTAAGAAGTGTCGACTCAATAGCGCACTGAAGTAATTTAAAATTTATAGAGCCTCAATAGTTCAAATTGATAAGTTATTGAATGACAGGTAACTTATTGTACTTTAAATACAATGATTTGTCTGGTGAAACTACACGTATGACAGATCAATATAGACGTGAAATACAAAGAAGAGCAAACCTATTTTTGGCTGAGCCGGCAAAAAATGTTACAAGCATACGCCAGGGAGTAAATTTGTGAAACAGAACAGTGTAATAAAGGAAACGTGTACGTGATATAGTAAACAGTGTATTGTTACGCGATTACAGGACATTGTACGTGTTTCTCGGCTATTCCAGCGGAGTCCGGCTCTAATGTTTGTGTGCGCACATATTGCTGCTACTTTCAGATGAAGGACAATTACGTGACACTTGTCACGCGTCCGCAGCCGAGGCTGTTCCAGACTTCACCGATCCGCGCGCACTGTGTTCAAGGCGGCAAGCAACTACGCTCTAGTGTTTACTAGTAGTGTTGACGCGTATTATGGATTATTCTGGAACACTTATGCTACCTATTTAAACAACGACAGCTGCCTCTTAGTTTCAGTTTTAGTGGCGGTTTAATCCAGTGAAGTTCAAAGTATTGTGGCGAAATGTTATTGTGTTTTATAATTGTGCGAGACTCTATTAGTTGACATTATTTTTGGGTGTGGACAAATTAATTTAAATTATTGTACGATTATAATCTTGTTGAATAACGTGTTGTTTCCAAACTGTTAATTGTGATAATTATAGCTGGTTATTAGTGACTTCGTGATAATTAAAGCTGGTTATTAGCGACTTCATTGGCGTCTTATATTGTGTTTTGCACTGTATCATACGGCAGTCAAGGAGACCGTCGTCACTGTAGGCTAGGTTTAATACTCCGCAGGTTAGCAGTTGTTCGTTGAAATGCGGAAACTGTCTGCTGCGGACACACTCTATTCCTATGTTTTGGGCTTATGAATGCAATGCAAGTAGCGTTTTAGTTTTGGACTAATATAATGTACACGCCTATGAAATATTATTGAAAAAGCGTAAAAGTAAAAGCTTATGACTTTACTGTGTAGTATGTGAGATGACAAGTGCTGCTCACAAAACCTGGTAATTTCTGACTGTACTATCACTGTTAGGTCTAATGCAAAGCATTCTCTACTCCTTGAATTGGGCAGTATACCAGTTGAATGTTTAAATTTTTATAACTTTGTAACCTAACCTAGTCTATCCTAACCTGACCTAACCTCTCCTAACCTAGTCACCTAGTCTATCTTTATTTATAATGTAATACTGTAACGTGTAGTCAAAAATGGGGGGATGTTCTAGGTAGCTGCATTGTGAACACAAATTTTTAATATTTAAAAACTCTTCGTAAACAGTGACAATGTTTCTGAAATATACACCTGCATTTCTTGAAGGATATGATGATAATATGATGGATGACGAATACGTCTATTACTTCGCTGCTGCTGCTTTTGCTACTAACAGTAGAATGACAACAACAAAAACAACAACAACAACAACTACTACTACTACTACTACTACTACTACTACCACTACTACTACTACTAATACTACCACTACTACTAATACTACTACTACAACTGCTGCCGCTATAAAAACAATGAAAAATGTATGTTCACCTTTTTTAGTTTGTTCATCTACCATCTGACTTTTTATAAAAAAATTATAAAATAATTAAATACTAAAGGCTGTATACAAATATATACTGTGTGGGTGTGTGTTTTTTAATTATTTTCTTCGAAACAAAATGTAGTGAATTCTTAAGTTAAAAATTATAAAACCCTATATTTCAAAAAAAGACATTGAGGTAAGTTAATATAATTTCTTCCAGCTTCGTTTTAAAATAGTTTAGATAAAGTCTCAAACAAATGTTTCACCCTATTCAAACAACAGCCACTATCAGTAATGTCTCGGTTTCCTATGTTTGCAAAGTGTATGAGTTAGAACGGATGATTGTATAACTTTGTATAAACACATCCCACAAAATGACTGCAGAACAAAACCCACCATTTTGTTGATGGCTGAACATTAAACTTCGTAGATCTTCCTTCAGAGGCTGATTACAAAGCTTTCTGTTAATACCACAGTGTGCCTGTATTTTGGAATTCATAGTAATTTATTCTCACCACACGAGCTAACTACTAGTTCTACGCACTGTACGAAATGTACACTCTAATGGAAACTTTTAAACAAACTACTTTTAATTAAAAATAAAAATCGCTACTCTCATTTTATTTTAATAATAAGACCTTTTCGTATTTTTCATTTGGTTTTGTGAAAGGGAACAGAATTATAAATTAAAGTGTACATTGAGAATTAGAACTAAAATCTCTAATAACAGACATTGAAGTAATACAAGTTTAATGATGTGGCCATATGGTATTATGAAACTATCTCAAGCGGTAAATTATATGAAATATAATGGGAAGCTGACTCAAAATGGAACAAATAAAGTGTAGGAATATAACAGCACACGTAGAAGCGGTTAGAAAAAAAGGAAAACTTGAAAACTTGCTATAAATGAAAATAATAATAACGTCTTCTTTTGTACCTCCTAAGCGATGAAGGATTTAGCTAGTGTATGTGAGGGGTTGGGCGTACATGGAAGGCAATGTGGCAGCGCTACCCTTCAGCTGCCCGTTTTTACCCCCAGGGTGCTACTGAGATACTGATTTCCATCGACCTAGTCGAGGTTAGTGCTGATTTTATGGTGCACCCGGAAGTCATACCTGGGATGTCTAGATTAGCGTACTGGCACCTTACTTTCTGGTCCACTAAGCCCGTAGGATGAATAAAAATATTTTTAAAATTTAACAAAAAATTAGGAAACTTTAAACGTTTGCAATCGTGAGATACAATGAGAGAGGAGAAAGTGATAAATTAAAAATTATAATTTCGCGCTCGCGCGCGCGCGCGTGTGTGTAATATATCCAATATAATAATTATTGATTCTTCGGTTTCGTAATCAATGGTAAAGTGAATCGTGTAAGTTATCCGCAACCATGTTATTTAAAATCAAGACGCTTAGACTTTGTACGGCTGAAAATGTTTTTGAAAGACCCAGTAAACAATTCTAAATCCTCGGCGTGTGTTTTGTTAACACAATCTTTTTTGTGTTAACAACGACTAAAACCCGAGTGCGTGGTAGAGTAGTTCATTGGTCCAGCGATTTTAATGCGATTATTTTAATAGTTTTCCAATGATTTGAATGAGATTCTAGTGAAAGTGTAAAGTGTAACAAAAGTTTTAATTGTGTTACACATCTAGCTACTGTTATTATCTGTTAGATACAGGTCGCATGGGACCTCTTTAGAGCTTATGACAATAAGTGAAACAGTTATGTAAATTTTTTGACGAAAGGTAAGTATCGTTTTTTCACGTTTATTTGTTTATTTATTTACATTACAACTAGATGCAAAGTATCAAGCGATTTTATTCTAACAACTGTGTTAGCAGTGTGTAGAATGTGCTTCCATTGACGCGCTCTTCACTATACTTTACTTCTTGTTCATATGTATCTGACATGTAGTGATTAATTTATTGCTCGTTTTAATATCACGAACCACGCTACCTCCGTAACAGTGTAGGCACAAGTAGTGGGACCAAACACGTGAGAACTATACACTTGTGAAATCGAGCAAATAGGTTGATCTCTATCCTGACAAATACTATTGTGTATCATACAAAAATGTCAAACAAGTATTCTCAATATAACGGTCGAAGTAAATAACCCACTCCACTAGTGCACAGAAATATTTTATAGGTCAATTGTATGGAGAACTTTAAGTAGCATATAGTATCTTTCAAAATGTGTATTTCGTATCCATCCACGCAACCTTCAAGGCACATTCTGGTAGTATAAGTTATTACGCGAACTTTGTAAACAACCGACAATGCTCGTTGTTGAATATTTCATAACGTTACCAATACTCAACTGAATATTTCCTATCAGATATTCACGTATGAATTTCCCAACAGATATTCTTTATAATGTGCCTCGTCTACATAATCTTTATATAAATTTGAAGAGTATTTTCCTAGTGACCTCATATATGAACGGAATGAACTGAAAAATGGCGAATATTTTCCTAATCGTTTAGTTTCTGAAAGAAAAGTAGTCTTTTGCATAGTATCTCTATCTTTAATCCTGTTCATTCCTACAGCATTTCCGTAGGACGCTCGGTGGCAACAAAAGTTATTTTGTAGGTCGTTTTTTACTGTTATTTTAAAAAGACCAAGGCGTCATAAAAAGAAAGCCAGTTAAATATACAGTACTTAAAAGATAGGGTTTCAAGCAGAACCTTCAGAAAATAGTGTCTAGCAGAAAAATATGACTACAGGTTTATATAAATTGTAATACTGGAGTTTTCCATAAAAACATTTTTACAGTTAAAATTTTAAACCCTATAAAACGACCTACTTCCAATTGATTGGTTTTAAGGTAATAATTGGTGTCTCTTGTTACTCATGTGATTTTAAAATAAACGACACAGTTTAGAAAATTCAAGTGCAATGAATTATTGCAAAACCAATGTGCACGTGATACTATTACTCAAACGTCTGCTTAGGGATGCAACTATAGTATGTTCAAACTTTATAGAAAAGTAATGCACTTAAGGACTACAGTGTTGACGAACCTGGAGCGTGACTGTATTGTAGGCGAGACATTGAGCGAGCCTCACAGATACTCTCCCCTATTCCCCTCTCTTACTCTCTCTCTCTCTCTCTCTCTCTCTGTCTCCCTCTTTTATATTACATGCACGTACTGTCTGGCAGCGATTCGATGATTGAGCATTCTGTAACGTGGGAGAAGCATGGCCGGGTACTACAGTAGGCTAAGTGGGGGTAAACCAAACGGCTAGTACACATATTTCACCCTACCTCGCTTACAAGCGGCCCCGTGGAGGGAGAGAGCAGCCTCGATCATCCAGTCGTGGCCAGACAGTAGTAATGTTTGAACACATTTGCACGAAGCAGTGAATAGTTTCCAGTAAGTTAAACGGGAGCGCGCGCGCGCGCGTGTGATCATTTCAAATGAAACAGATACTGTTTATTTTTTAATCGCTGAAATAGTTAACTTCAACTATTAAAGGTACTCTTATCAACTTGAATAACTCTTTTATCTCCGCCTATGTAGTTGCATTGTTGACACATTCTCGTATCACTTATACAAAAGCCTAGACTGATAGCAACCTGCAGACGGTATGACGGCACGGTACGGTACGGTATCTTTTAGTCCCCCCTGTCACTCGCTCACTCACTCACTCTCTCTCCCTCTCATAGGTGCGCGCGCGCACACACAATCTTCCCTTACTCGGTCACTCGCTCACTCTCTCTTTCTAGCTTCATCCTTTGTCTCTTTCAGTGAACATATATCCATCATTGTATAGTGTAACGGTGTATAAACGATATATTTTACATAACTGTGTATGTAGATATGTTTTGCGAAAGTAGCAGATCCTCTAAGGAAAATATGAAAGATATAACAACATAAATTCCATACTATGAAAATTACATGTACTGGTTATTATCTTTACTGTAGGCGTTAGAGTTGTGTGAAATAGCCATTAAATTTCGGTATAGACATTACTGTACTGTAGATAATGCTTATCTCATGCTACAATTTACACTAGTGAAAATAGTAGTGACGTAGCGTTGGTTTTGTTGTCACTGTTTTAATTTCGCCGATAACTTAAATTTTCTATAAATTGTAGAGAAAGGGCTAAATGTTCATACAACATAGGAAAACCAAATAATGAGGAGATACAACATTTATACACGATGAGTGGTAATAGTGTTTTATACTCGCCACAGTTGTTCAGTAAATATGTAATTATTACAGTAATATATTGTATGTATGTTAATTATATGTTTGGCGCTCAGTGATGTATCCCGTTTTTCTAAGATTACTATGCATGCGAGTCGCGTGAAATATATTACATTTGTTTATTTACCACGTAAATTAAACAATTGCCTCCGTTGTTGTAATCTAGATGCTTACTTAATTGGTAGGAACTGTATTGCCACCAAATGATTATGGTTTAGTTTGTATAGTAATATGATTTGAACATGAATATTTTGTGACCTTTGTACTTATGTTTGCTTTCTTTCCTTCCTATTCGACAATGTAAATAATGACGATCATTACACGGATCACGTTTAATTTATTTGACTCCTTCGTCACTGACCTTTTCTTCTTGAAACATAGAAATTTCAGCCAAAGAATTTAGATTTGTTCTATGTTTATGATACTTATTGCTTTGTCTTTGATGTGAAACTGTTTTTGTAGTATATCTTTTGACCAACGGCTCATTAAAAATAAAACAAAAATTCTTTACACCAACTTTGTCACTACTTATTGCCACACTGCTAAATACTTCGTTCTTGTTAAGACCTTTCGGTGTCTCCACTATCTTCAGGTCTTAAACAACATAGGTCTTTCACTTAGGTCTTTTAAACCTGAAGATGGTGGAGACACCGAAAGGCCTGTGAAGAACGAAGTATTTAGCAGTGTGGCAATAAGTAGTGACAAATTTGGTGTTACGATGGCTGCTAATAAAACTAACAAAACTTGAAAAATTCTTTACTTTTTCGTTTATTTCAAGAGACAAGGAAGCAAAATTTATGCTGGGAATTTTTTACATTCTGAAATCTCACACTGTACGCATGCTGTAGTCGCGCAGTTGTATTCTCGCTCTTTTCACACACTGTGTACGTGAATAATAGATGCAGTGCTGACACTGCCGTAGACAATCACAGTTTGACAGCATAGTGTCACAACACGTCTTGTCACTGTCCCACTGTAACGATTTTGCTTTCAACACTCCAACATCCACGTTACGTGGCTTTAGTTTAGTTTAAATGTCGGTGCGTACACTGTAGTATTAGTGGGTCAGTTTCGAAAGTTACTGTAGTGTTACGACTGTCTAACCGGTACAGTGGAAAACAAAATACAAGACACTAGTAAAGTCACTAAAACCACCTTTAATTATCACAATTAACAGTTAAGTCCAGCCCTACGTCCGAGCCTATTACACCTTGGCCACGTGGGTAGCGGGCAACAGCTATTACTCTGTAGCTGGCTAACAGGGCAATGGTCCGTGGAGGCTACCGCTTGGTAGAAAGGGAGGTGGCTCTCCCACGGTCCTCTAGCTGGGCTTACTCTTTTTCCACTTACTTTGAGTAAGACCCCTTCTCTTTTGTCTTTACTGTCTGGCCTCTCTTGGCCAACTCTTGTTCTTTCCGACCCTGAAGCTATTAGCTTACCGAGGGCTAGGGGTCTTTCAGTTTCATATTTCTATTACTCTATACTTATTGGATAAACATTAAAGCAATGGATAAAACAAATAAAGGAATGACTACCCCAGGTGGCAGACCAGGTAAGAACCTGGTAAATCCACCCTCTTCGGAGGTCGGCCCCATGGATTCTGGGGGGGGGGCCAGCTATTGCTTGGTGAGGATCCGTTTAGAAGAGGTTCGTTGGTGGCAAGGTCTCCGCCAACTAATATAAACTGTAGCTTGGAAAAACAAAACGCACAGATACCAACACTGGAAGTCCCAGAGGACACAATAAGCAGACTGCAGGCTCAGCTTAATTCTGCTTATTGCGAAATCAGACGACTACAGGAAGAAATCAAGAAGTTACAGCCTAGGGTATCCTATAGTCCAGCCAACTCGGAAGAAGAGGAAGAAATCGTGGCCAAAGAAACTGCTTGGATACTGGAAAAGAATAAAAAATGTAAAAGGAAAACTATGGAATCACCAGAAACACCGAAAACCAGTCCAATAAACAAAAGTAAGAGGACTAAAGAAAATTTAAAAAAATCGGCTAAGCCACCGCCAGTGATACTGAGCAATGTGGAAAATTATATAGAAATAAGTCAGAAACTGAAATCAAAAGATCTGAAATTTAACACCAGCATGATAAACAACAATCAGCTGAAAATTAATGTAGACACAGAAATGGAATATAGAGAACTGACAAAACTCCTAAAAGAAAGTAAGTTGGAATGGCATACTTATGAAAATAAACAGACCAGACCAATAAGAGTCATGGCACGTAACTTGCATCCAACATGCATATCAGAAGAGATTAAAGAGGAGTTATTGAATAGAGGATATAAAATCCTTGAAGTAGTAAATAAAATTAAAAAGACTAAAGTTGACGGCAAGGAAAAAATCACACATTTGCCATTATTTATGCTAACGTTTGACAGATCGGAGGATATAAAAAAAATATTTGATATTCAATATTTATGTCATATGAAAATAAAAATTGAAGCTCTCAGGAGTAAAAAACTGATACCACAATGTAAAAGGTGTCAAAGATATGGTCACACTCATAAATATTGCCAACATGGACCTATCTGTGTTAAATGTGCAGGCAATCACAGGACCATCGATTGCCAGCAAAAACGAGATGTGCCAGCAAAGTGTTCAAATTGTGCAGAAGCACATCCTGCTAGCTACAGGGGTTGTTTGGTTGCACGTGAACTTCAAATAAGACGCAATAATTTAATAAGTGAGAGACGACCTAAAAAACCTCAACCAAGAATTTCACAGCTAATAAAATCAATAGTGAAATGTCCTTTGCTCAAGCAGTTAAAGCTAACAAGACTTTAGTTCAAAATGATGATTCATCAATGGTGCAAATGATGCAGAATATGATGGACATGATGAAAATAGTCATGGATAGACTAGATAGATTAGAAGCCAGAAATCCGGGCACAATCCCACAGAGAACTAATCAATGGACCAGAAAGGCCTAAGGATAGCTACCTGGAATGCCAACGGTATCCAGAACAGAAAGCAAGAAATAGAATTATTCCTCAAGGCACAAGACATTTATATATGTCTAGTATCAGAGACACACTTAACAAATCAGTCATGCTTAAAAATAAATGGATACCAGGTATATCAAACAATTCATCCGGATAATAAAGCCAAAGGAGGAAGTGCTATCATTATTAAGAATAGGATTAACCACTATGAGGAGTGTCACCTTCAGACTGCAGAAATCCAACTCACTGTAGTTGGAATCAAATCCACCAAGCAAAAACTAATCGTTGGTGCGATATACTGTCCTCCAAGACACAACCTAAAGGAGTTAGATTACAAGAAATTTATATTACACCTAGGTGAGGGATTCATTGTAGGCGGAGACTACAATGCTAAACATGTAGATTGGGGATCCAGATTAACAACAACTAAAGGTAGCGAGCTTAATAAAGCAATACAAGAAACAGGTTGTAGCTTCCACAGTACAGGCAAACCTACTTACTGGCCCACAGATCCTAATAAAATTCCAGATCTATTAGATTTCTTCATATCAAGGAGGGTCTCGCAGAACTTTATTGATATCGACGAGAATTTTGATCTTGACTCTGATCATTCAACAGTAATACTGACGCTGAGTGAAAGGATAATAAAAAAAGTAAACAAACCAAGCCTAGTTAACAAAACTACTGATTGGGAAAGCTTCAAATTAGAACTTGAAGGCAAGATACAACTAAATGTCCAGTTGAGAACTAAGCACCAATTAGAAATAGAAGCCGAGAAGTTTAATTATAATATTCAAACTACAGCCTGGAACAATACGAGAGAAATCACCCATGGAATTGGTAACAACTATCCTAGAGAGATCAGAGAACTTGTCAAAGAAAAGAGGAGAGCTAGAAGAAAATGGCAACAGACTCGTGACCCAAATGATAAAACTGTACTTAACAACAAATCGCAACAACTAAAGCGTGTAATACAGAAGTTAAAAGAAGCATCAATAGCTTCCTACTTGGAAAATCTAACAGCAGATGCAGATACAGAGTACTCGTTGTGGAAAGCAACGAGGAAGCTTAAAAGGTCGATCACTCAAGTACCACCTATTAGAAAAAGCGACGGTACATGGGCTAGAGATAATAAAGAAAAAGCTGAAGCGTTTGCTGAACACCTAGCTGACATTTTTAAGCCAAATAATACCCAGTCTGGTACAGAGTTAGATGAAGATACAAATCATGAAGAGGAGGACATTCAACTGGTCACCCCAAAAGAGGTAGCTAAGGAGATCAAGATAAACTTGAACCCCCGAAAATCACCTGGCTTTGACCTCATTACAGGTGAGATCTTAAAGCAGTTACCTAAGAAAGGGATTGTTATGCTTACATATTTATTCAATGCGGCACTTAGGCTAAAGCATGTTCCTAGTGTCTGGAAGGTGGCAGAAGTTATTATGCTACGTAAACCGGGCAAACCGCCAAATGAGGGCAAATCATATCGGCCCATATCACTGTTGCCAACTATATCAAAGCTTTTTGAAAAACTTCTGTTGCAAAGGCTAAATCGAGTAATAGAGAGAAAAAAGCTGATACCAAATCATCAATTCGGGTTCAGACAAAAACATTCCACAATAGACCAAGTACATAGAATAACAGACATAACAGAGAAAGCACTAGAAAAAAAGCTAATCTGCTCGACAATCTTCCTCGATGTGGCTCAGGCCTTTGATAAAGTTTGGCATAAAGGTTTAATACATAAACTTAATAAAATGTTACCAAAACAATATGCTGACGTGTTAAAATCATATATATCGGAAAGATTATTTAGAGTCAAACAGGAAGATGACTATTCTGAGCTAAGAGAAGTGAGGGCAGGTGTGCCCCAAGGGAGTGTTTTGGGGCCCATCCTCTACTTGTTGTTTACATGTGATCTGCCGCAGCCAGAGAATGTGTCTGTTGCTACTTTCGCTGATGACACAGCTATAATGGCGATTGGTTCGACCTTAGGTGAAGCTACCAACATGCTTCAAGGTGCTAGTGATCAGATACAGCAGTGGACTAGGAGATGGAAAATTAAGCTTAATGAACTGAAATCTGTCCATATCAATTTTACAAACAAAAGAATAGAGAACAGTCTTCCATTTACCTTAAATGGTGTTGTAGTACCATATGCAAACACTGCCAAATATTTGGGGATGACCCTAGATACAAAGCTACGATGGAAAGAGCACATCAGAAAAAAAAGGACGGAGCTTGGTCTCAAATATAGACAACTGTATTGGCTCTTGGGACGAAATTCTCAGTTGTCAATACACAACAAAATTCTGATATATAACCAAATTCTGAAACCAATTTGGCTTTATGGAATTCAACTGTGGTGTTGTGCTAAAGAAACGAACATTAGATGTATTCAAACCTTTCAGAATAGAGTGCTACGGAACATGGTAAATGCTCCATGGTACATCAGAAATAGTGATCTACATCGAGACCTTAGGATCCCTGATGTCGCCAGTGAAATTAAAAGGTTTGCTGCAAAGCACGAATCTAGATTACACCAGCATATCAATGTAGAAGCTCTTCAACTGCTTGACAACGCCAATACAGTGAGAAGGCTGAAGAGAACTAAAACTTTTGAATTAGTGTAGTGCAGTGTGTGCAGAAATCTACAAAGTAATATATAGTACACCAGTGGGTGACTGTATAAGTAACTTAAAAACATTAGATGTAAATTGATGGGTTGGTCTTTCAGACCAGTTTCAAAAAAAAAAAAAAAAAAAATTAACAGTTAACAGTTTGTATTCATTAAGGCATTCAACAAGATTATTCTCGTAAAACAATTCAAGTTAATCTGTCTACACAAACAAAAATGTCTTTATTATCCCTTTAATTCTAATATCACTTTCGCACTATAATCATCTTTAACTAATACACCACTTGAAACGCACTGTGTAAATCGCCCGACAATAACTAAAAACTAAACTGCGGCTATGGGCTATTTATAGTCTGCAGGGTTACATAATATGCGCCCTTAACAAGCAATTGAAAATTCTAGAGGATACTTCAGCGCGATCTTCGTAGAAACACGCATCGTTGGGCTAATTGAGAAGATTTTGGAACAACACTATCGAACGTACGAGACTGTTCCGTATTACGTAAACACTGCCTCGCATGTTACACTGGACGCGGAATCCGACCCGACACGACTTTAAACCGACCGACTCAATATTCTGTTCCAAATTCGTCCGACTCTTGTTCTGCCACTGGTCACGAGCAGACCCGTTCCGACTGCCTGCAGTGTGCGCCCTACTGTTGAATTCACGTAGATTTATTCCTGTAAAAAATGAGCGATTCTGAAGAAGAGATGATTGAGTTTTTACTGAGTGAAAGGAACGTTGGTGTTAACGTCGGGTCGGATTCCGCGTCCAGTGTAAGTGTAGCTTTAACAATCACTTACGTACAAAACATACAGCTGAGAGCATGTAGAAGGTTGTGTAATGACGTAACAGTGTACTTTGGAACATATGGTTGTACATTTGCTCTCCCAGTAATGTAACGTTTTTTAAGAAATTATCAATCACCGGTGTTTTATGTTGTCAGTTGTTCAGCGAGTAAAGCCCACAATCGTAGGCAAATCGCCTAGAAGCATTCTTATGTTTTTGCTAGTGATGCTGTGCGTCATATAAGGAAAACTGTGTTATATATATAAGAATACCGTACGTAAATATGGTTTACTTAATTTTGAAATATAATTCATCTTTCATTAACTCACACGTGAACTAGTATGACTAGAAGATGATCCAACAGTAAGACAAAACTAAACATCCTTACTAAGAGATCAATTATTATTTTGGCGTTTGTGATAAACTGCTAGATTCACCATCGAAGGTAATAGGTAGATTTGTATGGTAACGAAGGTAATGGTTTTACAGAGTAAACGTAATTGATAATTAAAGCAAAGCGCTAGTGACATTAAGATAATAGTGTATAATAATGGCTATATAACAGTTATAGCTGTAATAACAAAACAATTAAGGCGGTTTGAACAGACTGGCAAAAGTAACTCTCTCACTTAAGACAAGGCAATTTGGTTTTCCACCTAGTACTGTTAAAATTTTAGCAAACTGTTATAAGTTTTATTCGCTCTACTAGTTACTTCATCCGCACTTTTCTTCTCTTTTAATTATTAATTATTCTTTTTTTCTTCCAGTATCTCTATACACCTTATCTAAATCTAGCCATAATCATTCAAAAATATTTTACATTTGCTACCTATAACATCGCAATTACCAAGTTGTTAGCAAAATAGTGGCAATTGTCATTATTCGTAGTAGAACTTGAAACATGCAATGAAGGACATCTGCATCTACGCTTAATAGAACACTGTGAGATAAAAACACATTCAAAGCCACAAACAAGGAATCTGCAACAACTCGGTAAAAAGTGTAATACAAAGTTATTATGAGCTATGGAATATAGTAATATTAGTAATATAGCTATGGAAAGAGAAACCCGCAAAGAATACAGAGGTCTAAAGGCATGGGCGTCTGGGAAATATTTGGAGACAAATTTAGATACGCCCGGTTACCAGACACAGGGCACGAAAAATTATGAGCATAAAAATTGACTAATGATGTTGTAACGTTACCAAATATGGTAGTTACATAAAATAAGCTAATATAACGTCAAGTGACGGGAAAGCATGAAAGTATTTCTAGATAAATAAAACTATGTGAACAAAAAGTGTGTATCTACAGATATATTAGTGTAAAGTTCCGACTATAAAGAAGAAAGTGTAACGTAGCCGCATCTACACGAAATGAAGAAAGAAAATAACCATGAGCCAAAATAAAATGTTAGTAACCAGGCCCAATAGATTCCAACAGTGAGGGGAATCAACAAAATAACTACCAATAGATTCCAACAGTGAGGGGAATCATCAAAATGACTACAAATAGATCCCAACAGTGAGGGGAACAAATGAAGAAAATGACTATAATAAAAATGTAAAAGAAGACAACAGGATTCCAACAGTGAGGGGAACCAACAAAAATAACTGTGCCAAATAAAAGGAAGAGACAGCTCAAGAGCAACCACAATGATGGCAGACAAACCGATGTATTCACAAATATGAATATTATGAAACAACGACTACTACAATGAAAATATTGAAGAAGACGTACAAACCTAAAGAAGAAGGGAAGAAGAAGGACAAGGAAACATAACATGAAGAGAGAAGAAAATGGATAGACCATACAAGGAATCATCATTCATCAAGTGTACTAGAGACAATACTAGTAACCAGTAGAATAGTGATTGTCAACTATGAAGAAACAGTGTTTAACATTTAAGAAATCACAAACAATTATAGTGAGTACTTAATATAAGTGTGAAAACCTGTGACCAGTTAACTAATTTTAACCTAATAAACCCCACAAACAATTCCAGTGATAAGGTTTATAGTGGAAGAAAATGTGTTACTTTCATAGTGGAAACATCAAGAATTAAATAGTCAAATACACAGACAGTTAGTGTGACTAGTTTAATGAAGATTGTGATCCAAATAGATAATCATAAGACCACCAAAACAATGTAAAATAGAACAGTTATATTATTGTTCATAGAACTGGACAATAAAAACCTTTGTAAATTTCAAAAAGAAATGTAACTGAATGCCACGGCAAAACAGAATACAATACAAACAAAGGCCAGAGAAGGAACAATAACAAACAAAGTAGTTTGTTAAATATCAAACAAATGTGACAGAAATTAGTTACAAACAATGACAAGAAAGATATTGTCATTAGTTCAAGAATATTTGTATTATTGTTTAAGAAGAAGTAGTGTAAACATGTGTATTAAAACAATTAAAATATTATAATAGAATACCATACTGAAGTCATGTTAGTAGTAGCAAAATGCTGCATTAGAATATGTTGTACATTGTTACATAACCCCATAGGAAAGGCACCTATGAAACAAAAAATCATACATGTTAGTTTAACCAAATAACCATCAACAATTGTATCAATCAAGGATTCATTATAAGTAATGATACACCCTAGTAAACAGTGTATTATATTGAAATACACTACAAATAAAGTAGACCAAATATGATAGCACAAAGCTATAAGAAATGGAACCTAATATGCCAAATTAGTTAAACAAAATACAGTGTTAAAACATGTACCAAGATTGATGAAAGTATTACCAGTAGTTAGATGAACATCTGGTACTACTATGAGAACAGATTATAAGTATAATGACAATAGTTTTGTGACCAAAATATTGTAAACTAGCTGACTATGAATGCATAGCCAGAAGTAAGCAGAAGCAATGTAACCAACTAGTTAAGCAAGATACTTTATTAAAACTTAAACAAAGATTAATGAGAGTGTTACCAGTAGTAAGAGGAACACCTAACACTACTATGAGAACAGACCATAACCATGAGAATAGTCATTTTATAGATAAATTATTAAAAACTAAATGACCATGATGGTGGAATCAGAATGTAACAAACAGTAGGTAGCAAGTTATTTATGCAAAATGCAACATACAAACTTGTTTAAAAGTAGATAAAAATGTTATCAATGATCAGAAGAATGTCTGATACTACTTTGAGAATCTATGTCAAGTATAACAATAACAATTTAGTTATTGATCTATCAAAAAATAACTGACTACTATGCCATGACCTAATGTAAACAAACCCATTACTAGAAATTGAAGGGTTCCCAGATAGCTAAAAGCTAACAAATATATGAAATGAATTAGGTACTATAATTGTACACTAGTTGCATTTATAACAGAATATACCTTATATAGAAAAAAACGATAAATAAAGTGACAATTTTAAGAAAAGAGATAGGAGGGTACTGAAACAATGCTAATAGTATATGAAACACAGCCCTGTACATATACTAAAGTACAAATTCATGTAAATAGACGTTTATATTATTGTTAGATTACAATATCAATGTTATTAGATAAGGAAAAATAGTTTTAAGGACAATTGTGAATAATCGAATATGGACGTTAAAGACGGACATTGTTTGGGTAACAATTATTCCCAAATTTTGTATTAAACAAGTTGAGAAATAGACTCAGATCGTTTAATCAAAAGTGTTTTAGTATAATTAGTTAAGTTTGGTGTAATAATCTTATTAAATATAAGATGCACCATAAAAATCGATAAAATCGTTATAGTGATTTAAATAATGGACGGATTATAATCTTGTTTGGACTTTATTTAAAGCTCAGGATGTCCGCGATTTATTGACACTAACCGTTTAACGATTAGACAAATATTAAGAAAGTTATTACGATTTTAAACTTTTTAATTAATTTTTGCACCAGTGCTGACGTCATGTTAATCTCAAACCCAAACGCAAAATTGGTAAAAAATTAAAAATTTTAATAAGCCAAGGTACTTTGGGTCGGAGAGTTCAAACATTTCAGCCAATCGAATGAATGGAAATCGGCAGACAAGCCGGAGACGTTCCGAAGGAGCGTCACAGAATTCTATCAATCATCAACTAGACAGGACGTGTCACTCTGCGAACCAGATATATGAAGAAGTTTATTTTTAATTGTGCGCGACACGTGAACATCAGTAACCAACACACATCTAACCTATATACAACACAAGCATTAACGTGTGTACAGTGCGGAGTGAATAAGATTTAAATACGATCAGTGTACAATATCGATCGTATTTGCGAGTGTTGTGCGAAAAATAAACCAGGGAGTACAATATTTTTCATTAATTCACAATAAAACAGAAATAAAAATTTTTGTAAATACAAATTGTTTATATACTACGCTAATCAGTAATAGCGAAGTATAATAATGCTGATGAAATTTATCAGAATTGACGAAAGAATTATTTCGCAATTTTTAACATGATAAATAAATATTTTGATTATTTTTCGTAATTAAAAGAATCACGATTAATGTACTTATTACAAAATACGAGCACAGTAAATAGTCGCTAAATTGACTAACGTTGTTTTTTTTTGATTTTTTCTATTGAAGATAAATATTTTAATTTTTATGCGAAAGAATATTCTATGCTACTGATAGTTATACATCAGAAATATTATAAATATTATATGTATGTTTAGATTAAGAAGAAATTAATGCTTAATATAATTAACTCTAATAACAATTCACGTTATGAGATAACCTTAAAATCATAACCGTAATTTGCCACCTTTTTGTCACAAGTCTGTTCTCATATAATCCAAACCAGATGAAAACTATAACAAGAGTTTTTTTATTTATAACTTTTTCTCTTGTAAATAAATAATTCCCACAGTGAATTATTAAAATATAATAATACATTTTAGCAGTGCAAACCAACGCACTTGTTTATTGTCAAGCAACTACTGTATACTGCGTACGAATTCCCGCGTACGATAATACCATAATTATCTGTTATATGGTACCAATTTTCTATTTTAATATTTGTTTGTTTGTTTTTTATTAATTGTTCATTTAATATCATTATAAAACGCCACATCTTGTATCTGGCATCATGTTACTTAAAAGAACTACACGAATTTGGTAATTAACTTATGTAAGAGGACATAACCTCTCAAAATAAAAACTATTGTATAACCTACAGGGTTACCAGCCTTGAGGCTAATGAGAGTTTCATTTTAATTTTGTTCATTGTAATTATTCTCAGTAAAATTATTAGTAACTGATTGTCAATTTTTAAAAGATTTTATAGCATTCTTAACTTTTAATAAACCTCTACATTTCGTTACCAGTGGAAAAAGAGTTTAATTTCAAAACTTAAAATAGTTCATTTTTTCATAGTTAGTTCTATCAAAAGGTGGCGGAAGAATTCAAATATTCCTGATAACTCAGAACTTTATTTAGCTGTTATATTATTATTATTGTGCATGCTAGTCACGTTTGATATTCAAACAGAATATCTACTTGTGTATGTAGCGTGTAAGTTACAGCTGAGCAGTCACCTAACAGAACAACAATATCCACATATGGTAAGTGGGGGAGGTCACTAGCGAAGTGCGAGAAATACTTTTAAATTAAAAGAGTTAACCAGCGATACCCACATATTTATCAATCACAATCAGACTGATAATAATAATTATAATTTGAACATTTTATTAACAACATTATTGTGGATACCGGTGCGTATCTGCAAGTAACACATACAATCGAAACACACTTATATCTATCTACGTATCTATAAAGTTCATTTATAACGTTAAAACATAAAATTTGTTACGGCATTTAATGGAGAACGCAAAGTGGAAATACAGAAGCAGATTTTAAAATCGTTGGTAAATAAAAATGGAGACGAATTCCACCAAGAAAAGCTGCAATAAGAAACAAACAGAGATATTCGGAAGAAAAATTTAAGAATATTACATATTGTAAGTTACCGTACCACGTTTTAAAACAGTCATTTAAAAGTCAGTTATAGACACGTATATTCGTAAGCTTATGCTTAGAGGAGTTTTGTACATCTCCATCACAGTAGTGGAAAAAAGTATTCGTTGATAAGAAATTTGAAAGTATTTGCTGAATATAAATTAAATTAATTGAATTATAAATTTAAATTCCTGAAACTTGCACCTTCCTGTATGTGTAAAGACAAGCACACGCGTCTTTCTTGTTTCTTTTCTTTGAGAACTTAGTCTGGTTCATAAACCTTAAATTTGATATACTAAATTTTTGTTAAGCCTAAACAAGCTAGTAAATTTCGTGTAACCGAAGAAAGTAATTAAAAGTCATTAAAGCATACGCTGCATGAATAATTTCTTTAAACCTTACGTATTGATTTGTTTAAGTACCTTCTAATTATTATTGTACCTTCTTCTAATTGTTATTGCAAATAAAATGCAAATCATGAGCAATATTTATAGCAATTCGTATTGCCAGCACAAGTTGACAATTGCTTCAACATACCTTTTGAGGTCGAGGAGAAACTGACACTGCAGTTTTAGAAACCTACTTTAACGATAGTCTTACATATCCCCCTCTGCAGTAAGCTTTGTACCAAATATCTGGTTAGATATAGGCCTATACATTTAATATTGTGTGTATGATTCTGTGTGTGTGTGGAACGGTCTCAATACATAAACACTTACTACTAAAAACATCTTATACAAAAATACATGTTCCCTTTTTCAAAAACTTCTCTGTCAAAAACAAGTTTATTTTCCAGGTTTTCAAAGAGTATACCTCCTAAACATCCGTAAGTACAAATTTCATCATCATTTTGCAACCATTCTCTTGTTTTCTCTTTTATAAAGAAGAAGCTAAAAAGTTTGTAGGTATAATTAAAGTATCCAGTTGTCTTAAGAGTCTGATAAATATTCTTCGAGCATCTGAAACTGTTCTTTCATGGCCGTGCCAACATATTTGAATTCGTTGATTTGTTTCACCTTGATATAGTTGACTTAGAGCACTTAACAATTTACATCTTACTTGACGATTAGGTACTCCTGTTTTGATAAGGTCTGTATCTTTTATTCTTAGTACAGTCTTTTAATCATGAATCCTGAGTCACAGGAATTGTTTCGTAAAATAACCTGGTCATAGAAAAACTTTTATCTCTAAATACACTGTTGCCCATCTTTATTTGAGCTGTGCTTTATTCACAGGTTTCTTTTATAATTAATGTTTTTTTTAAATAGGTAAATATAATTTTATATTTTATTAACTTGGCAGATTTGGGATTTCAACGGAGGTAGTAGTAAGCCATCTGGTGGTTTTCGATCTTAAATTAAATAAGAAAATATCAAGTTAGTGACATTCTTGGTATAGTTACACACAGTAAACGTTAGATGTGAGAAGGTTTATATTCTGTAGTTATTATAAACAACAGCGCACATTCTCTATGTTGACATTGAAGTTAAAGTGTGAAACTTTGTTGTATCTAAGTTACTGTACTTTGTACCACCTGTAGTAAAGTTGCCGGCAGACACGAATACATCACCGTTATGAACACCACTGACATTAACTGTCGCAAGTGAAGCAAACAACGCCAGAACAGACGTACAATCTTCTCGCTTTACGTAATAACGTAATGCAAACAAACGCCTTGCTAGTTTGCCGCAGATTGTATGCGTGGTGAAACGTTTTCTCTGATAATACTTATATGTTATTCAACGTATATCGTCATACGCTGACAACTGTTTTAGGTTAGGCAAGTTGTCCGTGGACAGCTGAATACATATTAGTCTATAATTTAAGTTAGTTCACAACTTAGCTTTCATAAAATAAAATTTGATAACTCCAAGTGTGAAATTAATTATACAAGGTTTATACAAAGTAATAAGCCTAAATTAGTCTTCCAAAATAGTAATATTGTGAGCCCAAAATACATACAACGTTTGTTTACAATTATTAAAAATTTCAACCCACAGTCTAACCCACTTTTCTGTGCCATAGTTTTGTAAATACAAGTTTTGTTTTACATCAGAAAACTATGGTTTAATAATATTTACCTGTTTTGTACAATAAATGTTTTGTGAAACTGAAACGTGTAGCCAGTAAAACATGACAACGGAGGCGAATGCATGGTTTGAGTTCAGGTTTTAAATGGTACAAATGTAACTTCATTTTCTGATGGTCATGAATCTGTGGAAAATGGTCCTTGTTCGAGACGACTAAGCACAGCATGAACCGATGAGGGCATGTCAAAAGTGAGAGATCCCATCAAGACTTATCTTCATATGATGCTTTGAAACGGACGGAATTTTTTGTAGGTTGTGCGTCCACAATAAAGTTTGAACAGTCAGTTGCATTAATTTTTGACAGACCATGTAAATTACATAAACTTAACAACTACCTTAAATCTCACCTCATTATTTACATTTCTAGTGCTGTTACTACTTGCACTATCCGTACTCTTACTGTGTCTACTATTAACAGTACGTGATACACGTTTAGACATCAAACCGTCACTGAAGGTTTTCACATCATTCATTTTTCTTCTTCCTCTAGCACTACACACATTCTTCTGGGTTTCTGCTCACACTTGATGTTACACTTATTACGATACTAAACATTTATATAACTAAGTTTACATCTCTGCCAATCATTAATAATGTTAGACAGATCGCTCCGAAATATAATCATCATTGAAGGATTCTTTATCATGTTATTTGTATCAGCACTCTCCGTAATTCAAACTTCGTAGTGCTTGTTTGCTAAATTACTATCTGTCATGCTCCGGACGAGGTCTTAAATGTCTCCACCATTATCAAGTCTAAAACCGCGACCTTGTTGGACTAAAAATATTTTCGTTCCCACGTACAGTACTAAGAAATGTTTGGGAGTTAGAATAAAAAAACTCTTGAGTTGCATAATACATACGTAACTCTTAATATCTCAGGACGAGGGTAAGTATTGCACAAGTAAATATGAAGATAAACAAAACTACTGACTGCAACCTTCATTTACAATGTAACATTTCGTTACACCATACTATACGTAAGTAATAAAGTATTTGCAATATTTTTGGATTACTCCAGCTTACTCCACATGTTAGAAGGCTGTGTGCAAATTATTAAAAAGTGGCAAAGTTTATTAAAAAGTGGAGGAAACGACCTTCGGCAAAAAATGTTGCACGTTTTTGAGTCTTGTTCATCCATAAGAATCTTGTAAGTTTATTGAGGATCATAACAACTCCTTTCCTCAGAAAAAGCCGCATTATTAAAAAGAAAAATATATTACCCGAGTTCAGACATAACAGTAAAAGGTAGCATAATTTTATTAGGGAAAAAGCTTGATTTCATATTAATCTGTTGGTATTATTACACAATTTTTCAGGAGCGTTTTGGTGTTTTTTGATCTTTAATTCGATATACAACAAATTCACTTTTGCACTACTTGTGAAACTATAATTGTAAAAATAAAGAATCTAGCCTTAAATTATAACACAAAACGTACGGTAGGTACTGCAGTGGCTGAAAGTTTGTGCATAAGAGAAGAAAAAAGTTTACAATAAATTTAGAGAAACAACAATGTAAAAACAAATTATAAAAACAGTGCTGGTTTATATTTTGATTTTACTTTGAGTATTTATTCTAGATATTGTCTATACCGCGAACTAAATATTAATGTGCTTTGTATTACTAATCTTAAAGATAATACATCAAAAATGTATGTACTGTAAGAAGACCCTGTATGCCGGTCTTTACAAAAATAAAATAGTAGAGGGAAAATTTTATAAAAAATAAAATTTTCAATAAAAAAAATTTTGTTTATGTTAATCAATGGTTGCAATTAAGAAATAATGCTGTTTTATATTTTTTGTAAAAATTTTAAGAATTAGGAAGGTATTTATTAACTATCGAGCACTTCTGGAAGATTTGAACCAAGTCTGGAATTAAACAGATTAACTCCGGTCGGCAATCGATTGATGATTTTTCTTGCTGGTCCAATATCTCACTGGTATTAAAATATTTTCTTCTTCTTGAAGTCTCTTTGCCTTAATAAATAACCTTAAATTAGCCTGTGAAATAATAACAGATAAAAACACTTGAAATAAATGGATTTATTAAACAATTTAATAAACAATCGATTTTTTCTCGATTGAGAACAATTATCGATTCCGTCTCAGGGAATTATCGATTGTGCATACAGTAGACAAAATTATTATAAATATTATAAAAAGGACAGGTTCTTTGAGCGATTAAATTAATAGTCAGAGAAGGGTTACGAGAAAGTATAACATTAACAATTAAAGTAAATTTAATAATTAGTATTTAACAGTATTCAAATAATTCTGATATATAATGTTTAATAAATTGTTTTGTCAGACCATATGTAGCTTCTATGACGTCACTCGAGGTGGAACGGAGATTCGTAAATGTCAAAGATGGCCGCTACTAGATCTGGCGAGGTTACGGAAAAAGTCGTCGTGTTAAAAACTCAGCAAAATTGTCTTCATGAATGTTTGAAATGTCCCCGCACTGGTGTACTCTGTCTATTAGGTAGTTTGGTGTGTTCTGAAGAAGTGTTCCGTGTATATTGGTGTTAATTAAGTTATTTGGTATGTGTTCACTTCTGTTGGTTAGGTTGTCTGTAAAAGTGGTTATGCGTTGTAGCGTGAATTATGTCAAATATATTGTTTTACTGTTTTATATCACTCGTATCATGAAATTAGGTGTTATTTTTCACTATTGTCGTTAAAGTTTTGGTAAATTTAGTTAAGAAAGTGTTCAATTCATCTAACTCTCGATGCACTGATATTAATGGCAAACTGTCGTACCATTTTCTACTCGGTTTTAAGGAACGTTTTTTCACACAACTATTCAGCTTGATATTCAACAAAAGACTAATTAACTTGGTCAAAATCTGGCCCAGTTAACCTTTGAAAAAGTATTGTTAACATATTTCGATTACCTATACACATGATACAATATTACATTATATATGGAATTTATTTATTCTATTCATCACTTTCATGAATTATGAACATTATCATTGGTTTAATCATCTCATTCCTTTTAAATTGATATATTATAGTCCATATCTGTGGACATTTCGTGGAAATTAACAAATTTCTTTCCCTTTTGGAAATATAGGCTCAAAATCTGATTTCCGCCTTTATACAAATTTTTCGTCCATTTTAATTGTTATTAATTCTATTATAATAAATTTTAATTAGTCCTATTTCTCTTCCTTTCCTTAAATACATATAAATTAAACTTTGGAACTGGTTTTTTGTGTTAATCTCTGAATTTGACATTGCTCTTTAAAATTAATTAATTTATATATTTTGAAAATTTACAGTATTTTAAGGTATATTTCCTTATTATCATTTTAACTCATAGGATCATTTCCAGTAGTGGTTAACTGATTTACCTTATCTAAATCTTGCTAGTTTACATGATTTATAAGTGAATTATACTGGTTTATATGGTTTCTGTGAATTCACCAAATGGCCTAAAGTTTAGAATTTTACATTTCTGTCTTTCTCAAATAAATTTAATCCCACCACTCCTCTGACTTCACATAGTTATTATTACATGAAAACAAAATGGTTTATAACTTATTGTGAGGTGTAGTATTTAACTAACACTACTGTTATAAAAAAAATTATGAACATTATTTAGCAATCTGTACAATTGAACATATTGCTGACATGGTTTGAACATATACATTTAACTCCTTTTGAATTAACACAGCATACCTACTGAAACATTATTAATGGTATGTATGCTGTTATTTAGCAAACATAATTCATTTTAAACACATAATATAAATCTTATTTTCTAATAACTCTTACAAATACATTGATTTTATGGCTGTGAACAAACAGTCTATTTAAACATTTTAAACCTATGAATACTAAATTAATGCCAGTCCTTTCTGGTCTAAACCATTATTATTTATGATCCCCTTCATCAGTAAACATGACCACCCATACTCTAGTTATTAGCATTTTTTACAAATGTCTTGTAAACAAAGAGTTACATTAAAATAATAACATACTGGAAATCTTCCATTTTATTATCTTATTATGCTGTTTATTATTGGATATTAAAGTTGTTATATAGCATATTGATAAGTCATAGTATCACTAACTTTAAGTTTATTGCATTTCCAAAAAACACTTACACAAATTCACTTTCACAGGTGGTTCTGATATTTTGAGTCTCACTATCTCAGACCAGACCTTTAGTAATCATGGACTGTTAAGACTTGTTTATTTTCTTTATCACACAATCGCTTTAGTCGGTTCACTTCTTATAATACTATACAACACTTTAGTTTTCTAAATAATTACATTTTTATAGGATTTTGGTATGATATACTTTCTTTTTAATCGTTTTTGTGGGTTTGGGGTTGATGGTAGTTAATAATAATAATAGGTTTTATAACGGTGTTTCTTTCATACTATTTCTTCCTTCTCCTCCTGTCTTCTTTCTTGTCTTTCTTCTTATCTTCTATCTTGTCTTCATTCTTTTCCTTCTTCTAGTCTTCATTCTTCTGGTCTTCTTGTCTTCCTTCTTCATTCTTGAGTAAACCAAGGTACTTCGTGTTATCTCGACTGATGTTTAGTTTGGAGCATCTAATTTATTTACTGACACGGACCTTGTTCTTCTCTAAAGGTTTCAGGGTATTGTTTTCTTCCTGATCACAAACTTAATTCTTCCTTCTTCTTGTCTTTGGGGTATTTTGGTGTTCACTAATCTTAAACTGACTCTCTTTCTTCTTGATATGGTGTTATTTAATTTGTTTACTGCTCCTAGCTTCCTGGGTAAATTACTGATCTTACAATATGAGTTGCTTTCAATACTTTCTTTGATATTTAAACAGTGGTTTTTATATAATGTAATGAGGATTTTTATTTTATCGTGGTTCATTCCTTTGATTTCATTAAATCTCATTCAATATTATTTTAACATATGTGGTGTAATTAATTTTTATGATTTTATATGACTTAATAGGTAGTGGATTTTCTGTCGCGCTACAGAATGCCCTTCTCCAGAAGTAATTTTTTCAGACTATACTTGCTTTGTCTGAAACAATTGCTTATGATAATTATTCTAGGTTTGTTATTATTCTGGACTTCCTTGCATTTTAAAAATTTTCTTATTTATATTTGAGTTTATATCCTTCTCATTCTCACTTGATCTTCCTTGATAGTAATAGTCATCTGAGTTTCATATTTATTATTTCATTTTCATATTTCTTCTTAGTATTTTCTCCTTGGGATATTTCCTCCCTATCGTTCCTTAATTTGTGAGCTGGTTCAGTTCAGAGAGGCACTGAACGCTACTTCCTCTGCTGTCCAATACTTCACACATATTTGAGTACAGAGGCAAATCATCTCTGCTCAAAAAACATATTAATACTGCTGGAATTATCTACAGACAGATTAAAAAAATTATTCAGAATAGTACACATTTGTTACTTTTTAAAAAATATCTTTGGGATACTTCACTTATTACTTATTATATTTCTCAGAGATTTTAATATTCCTATCTCAGTTGTTCTTCTGACTCGTTAACTGGATGTTTCTTTCATTTGATATTATGGTAGGAAGCTCTTCTATTATTACCTTTTTCAACTTTTCTTATCATATAAAGCCTTTGGTTATAAATTCTTTATTACCTTCTGGTTTTTTTTTTATTATAATCTGCATTGTTTATAGTAGCATATTTTTATGACATTTTTAGACTGTTTCTTTGTTCTTATTATTTCCACTTGTTCTATTTTCTAGAACTTTTTATATCTGTCATTATCATAATTGACATTTAACTCATAAATCATTTTATATTAATTCGTTTAATTACACATATCTTTGATATTATTCTCACATTATTCCTGTCATGGTTATTATACTTTCGAATGAATGTTTTTTATTAATTTTATAATGAGGTCATAATTTTTCCTCATACCACTTCAAAGTTTCATTATCTCATAATTCCACATAAGTTTTTGTATTTTATTATATTCAATCACTCAAATCGTATCAACTCAAATCGTATTAAAAAAATTTTTTTTTTTTTAGTTCCTTTGGCATCATTTTATGGAAAGGTTTTTACTCTTTATGTTGAAATTAGACATGATCATACTTTCCAGAATTATTTGTTTTAATTCTAAAGTCTGTTTCCTTTATTCATCCCATTATGATCCTTTATAAACATGGTAAATATATTCTATGCTTACCATAAATATGGTATTAAATCTCTTCTGTTTATTTCACCCAAGTGTTTTATTAATAATTGGTCGGTAAGTTGTACTTACTCTTGGTTTGGAAACTTGATTTATACACAATTCAAAATTCACTCTTCTTATATTATTCCATAAAGTTTTCTCAAATAATTTGTATGTAAGGTGAGCTTGCTTTCTTTTTAGAATTTATATTATTTCAATCTAAATTCTGTTTTATATTTATCTCTTCAAAATGTTTTTTCTCAAATTCTTGGTTAGTAAGATGAACTTACATTGTTTTTAAATTTAGATGATTTCTCATTCTAAATTCTTTTTTATATTCTTGCCATAAAGTTTTCTTAAATAATTTTTATGTAAGGTGGGCTTACATGTGTTTTAGAATTTAGATGGTTCTTATTTCTAAATTCTTTTTTATATTCTTGCCATAAAGTTTTCTTCAAATAGTTTTTATGTAAGGTATTACATTGTTTTTGAATTTATTCATAAAATTTCTTCATGGATGCCTGGTTAAAGACACCCTTCACTTTATTTGAATTCATCTCCTTTATTTCGTACGTGTTGTTGTTATTGTTCTTAGAGACAATATAGGGACCAGTGTACAGAAGCAATAATTTTTTTGTTATCCCCTCTAAGGAACTGGGTAATTCCCTATTCTTCAACAACACCTTCTCCCCAACGGTATAATTAATAACCTTACCCATGCTTTTATCGTACTTATTCCGCCGTTTCTCCTGATCTTCGGCCACCTTATTATGAAATTGAACTCTATTAAATATATATTTATGCTTTCTGGGGAACTCCAATATATCCTCGATCTCCCTAGGGGGTTGTCTCTCGTACATTGCGGAGTATGGGGTTATTCCTATGGCTGGATGGTATGCCAGGTTGAGGAATTCTTCAGTGGCCTCCAAGTATTCTTGCCACCTCCTCTGCTGATAGTGGCAATAAGTTCTTAACAGGCGCCCCACCTCTCGCAAGACTCTTTCGGCCGGGTTACTGCTCGGGTGGTATACTGATGTCTTGTATGTATGAACCCCCATTGACAGCAGTGTATCCCGCCATTTCCTCCCTTTGAATTGTGTTCCGTGATCGGTTATGATCGATACCGGTTTTCCAACGGTTGGGAAGTACTGGTTGATCAGGATTTCAAGAACTTTATTCGTAGTCGCCCGATTCGCTGGGTATAGCTTAACGAACTTGGTATAATGGTCCATTATGATGACGAGATATTTGTATCGGTGGCGGCCTCCATTGCGGGGAAATGGCCCACAGATATCCAGGAATACCTTCTCAAGTTTCGACTGAGAGGTTATCGGAATCATTTGCCCCTCTCTTTTCTCGTTGTTTGTTTTTACGAGTTGGCAAATGCGACAGTTTCTTATGTACTTTCGTACTTTCCGATTTATGTCTATGATATGGCAGCTCTCTTCCAGGGCCTTTACCACCTTTAAGGCGCCCATATGCCCATATCGAACATGATAAATGAACACTATCTCCTTCTCGATATGGGTCGGAATAATAACCTTCCATTCCTCCTTATATAAAGATGGTCTTGAAAACAGGATTCCATTATGTATTTTATAATATTGGGAGATTGTCTCATCCCCTGCTTCCAATCTTGTAATAATAGAGATTAACTTCTGGTCAGCTTGTTGGTGTGTGCTCAGGTGTTCCAAAATTGATTGTAGACCGGCGCTGCTGCTCAGAATATGGTATACTTTAAGAATACTCTCCTTCTCCCCCTCGAACGTCTGTTTATCAATGTCTACTCTAGACAAGACGTCCGCTACGACATTCTTCTTTCCGGGGATATACTCCCACTTAAGGTCGTATTCTTGCAGCAATAGTATCCACCGCGTTAACCTTCCATGGCTTAACTTACATCTCTTAAGGAACGAGATAGACTTATGGTCTGTCCGGACGGTAACGGAATAACCAAGGATATAAGTGCGGAACTTTCCGCACGCGAACACGACACTCAATAATTCCTTTTCTGTAACGTGGTAGTTTTTCTCACATTGATTCAAAGCTCTGCTGGCAAAGCAGATCACCAGATGTTCGCCCTCCTCATCCTCTTGATATAAGGTAGTGCCGAGGCTGATGTCACTGGCATCACAATTAAGAAAGAAAGGCTTAGTAAAATCTGGATGGCGAAGTATAATGGGTTCAAGGAATTTTTGTTTTATTAAAGATAATATATTTTGTTGTTCATTACCCCAGATCCATTTATTTTGGATGACAGTTGCGGCTGAAATCTGGCAGTCAGTTCTGAGTACTTTTCCTGGAACTTTCGGTAGTAATTACAGAGTCCCAGGAACGACTGTAACTGCCTTCGATTCTTAGGTGTAGGAAAGTTCTGAATTGCTTCGACTTTTTCAGCCGACGGTGAGATTCCCTGATCATTTAAGATGAAGCCTAAGAATTGTATTTCCTTAGCAATGAAATGAGATTTTGCTAATTTTAGCGTAATATTATTTGTCGCTAGCTTCTGTAATACGTGTTCCACACGGTAGCAGTGTTCCTCCCAAGTTTCTGAGGACACTAGCAAGTCATCGACATATACGGTGGTGAATTGTAGTGCTTCATGGCCAAGTATCTGGTCCATGCAGTGCACAAAGACTGCGACTGAGTTTACCAGTCCGAAGGGCAACCTCTTAAACTGGTAGTTCCGCCCTTCGAATATAAAGGCCAGATACTGGCGACTCTGTGGATGTAATTCCACCTGCCAGTACCCGCACACCGTATCCCAGGTACTGAAGTATTTGGTACCGTGGAACCGTTTTAAAATCTCCTCAATCTCACCAGGCGAAGTCCTGTCATTAATGATCATTTTATTTATTTCGCGCGCATCTAAACACAAACGGACTTGTCCGTTTTTCTTATGAATAGCCACGATAGGACTTGTATATGGGGAATGGCTACTCTCTATAATGTCACGGTTAATCATTTGCTCTATTTCAGCTCTTACTGCTTGCTTTCGTGATTGCGCAATGGGGTAAGACTTTCGGTTAAAGTCCACTGTGTCTCGGAACTGTAGAGTACACTGGAAGTTTTTCACTTTACCGGGCTCATCAGAAAAGACTGATTTATATTTGTTATAGATGTTTATTAATTTGTTCGCTTGGTTTACTGTTAACTTTTCGCCAGTTATACCGCTCCGGAAATCCCTGATCTCCTGGATTTTTTGTGACCATAAATCTTCATTGGAGGTGTCGTCTATCCTTTGTTCAATTATAGATGTTGGATGGATGTAGTTAATTTTGCGGATTTGCTGGTGGATACTATCGGGAATGACTTGGTCACTACCCACCAAGTTCGCCGTCCAATTATGTCCGTTAGTACACAGCGACAATGTTTCAGTTCTTAGATCAATGATGGCGGAATTCCTCCTGAGCACATCGCACCCGACCAGTATATTAAATGGCAGACCGCTCGCCACCAAGAATTCCATATCAATTGCTATACCACAGCTCATCACACTGGTGGAGACTTGCCTACGTATTGTTTTATTTTGTCGGCCGGTTGCTCCCAACAAAATAATATTATTCAACGGCAACGTTGGTAAAGTTCTCCCGCACTCTTGCTGTATCCTCTCCAACTCCGTCGTACTTATGATTGACACGTTCGAACCAGTATCGATCATTAACTTGGCTGGGATGCCTTCTACCTCGGCGTCGACATGTATTATTTCATTATTGAAGTTATTGGTGGGATTCCTGTTATCCTCTTCCAATAACTCATGTCTGATGTCTTTTAGGTAGTTGCACCCTATGACTGTGATACGATTGTTATTATACTTATGATTACACTCATTATTATGATTATACCCAGTATTTAGGAGCAGTAACGGGTTCTGGCGATTTATTACTGCCTGTGCCCGTTTAAAGGCTCGGCATCATTGTTCCTTTGAGCCATATTAGTTGATGCCTCATTTGGGATGCTTAGAGTGGTTCCCTGTCGATCTGTCCTATGGTCTTCCGGTCGTTCGTGGTTAGATCTCCGTTCAGCATCGTCTAAACTATTACTCCTTCTTGCCGGATAGTACCTTGGTTGGTCCCGTTCTAGGCTCCTCCGCCTTTCTTCATATCCGCGGTAGCTGTTTCTTCGATTGAGGTTGAATCTTCGCTGTCGTCCATCTGTGGCTCGTATGAAGTTCACTCTAGGGCGAGGAAACCTATTATTAACGGGATTACCATTATTTGGACCCGCACGATTATTGTTATTATGGTAACGATCATTACCAAATTTGGGGCTTCTCTGACTATTTGTGTTATTAGGGTAGGGATTGCTGTTACCCTGATAACCATTAGAGGGTCGACTCGGGTTTGGATGGTTTGGACCTGTATTATTATTATTATTGTAATTAGAATTATTAACATTATTATTGCTATTAAAACTGTTATTTTGCTGGTATGCCCGGCCTCCTTGGTACCCAGTGTTTATGTTGTTCGTACCCCGGTTGTGATTCTGATACGTCCTTGGTTCGGGCCCATCACTTCTTCTACGACTCTGTCGGTAGTAGTCTTCATTTTCATAGTTTTCGAGGAGTTCGGTCATTGCCTGGATGGTTTTTATTTGGCTGCCCCTCCTCGCACGAATTACTTCTTCATCATAATGATATGATAACTTATTTATTAGGCACTCCTCAGGTATGGCCGGTTCTAAGTGCTTGGCCATACATACCTTGCCGAGGAAATAAGCTGTCATTGAACTACCGACTTGTGGTTTGTAGCGGCAGTGGCATATATTGTCTCTTATCAAATTTTGAGTTGTCTCTGACCAGTACTTGGCCTTGAATAGGCTCTTAAATTGCTCATAATTGCCGATGTTGCTCCGGTTGGCCATCCACCAATGGTCATTCACCTCCCGAAACGACTCGTCAAGGATTTCCCTGTTCTGGGCCCATCGGTTCCCTCTGTGTTTTTCTAGGTATTCCTCTATTCGTGCCAAGAATTCCATGGGCTTCCGTTTATATTGCCGGAAATTGAGCCATTCTCTGTTTTCTGACATGGGGTAATTATGATATCCAGATGGTCTGTTCCTTATCAATTCTATCTCCTCCTGGCTCTGACGTACCTGTCCCGTGATGTTCGACATAGCGGCTTCCACGCCGTCACATCTTTCGGTTACCTGTGTCCGCACTTTATTCACTTCTTCCAAGGCAAATTTCTTGTTTTCTTCCAGTTTCGTTTCCTGTTGTTCTTTGACATGTGTAATCTCTTTATGTATTACTTCCCGGACTTCCATCACTTCGTTTTCGGTCTGACGACATCTTTCGTCTACTTCTCTGATCTGCTGGTTAACAACCACGACTTCCTGTTCTAACTTTTTTACGATGGACTTCTTCGTCTCTGTTATCTTTTTATTCAATTCCTCTTTAGCTAACTCAATCCTCTCGTCTAACTTATTCATGTTCTCTTGGTTAACTTCCCTTAATTCTTCTTTCAGCAGTTGATTGTCCTCTCTCAATTCTTCCCTTAACTGTTGGTTGTCATTTTCTATTTTCCTACTGGTTTCTTCCATTTTCTCCTCCAAATTCCTATTATTTTCCCTCAATTCTTCCTTTATATTCTTATTATTTTCTTCCATTTTCCTTTCCATCTTCTTATTCAAGGATTGGTTGTCCTTTTTCAGGTCTTCCATCTTCTTATTCAAGGATTGGTTGTTTTCCTCCATCTTCTCTTCCAAATTCTTACTGGTTTCTTCAATCCTTTTGTTGGTATTTTCTATGCTTTTATTTATTCCACCCAAATTTTCCTTCAAGGACTGCTTACCTTCCTTCCTTTCCTTACTTGATTCTTCCATTTTATTATTAGTGGAATCCATTTTCTTACTCAAGGATTGGTTGTCCCTTTTCAGGTCTTCCATCTTCTTACTGGTTTCTTCCATTTTCTCCATCATCCGCCTGAGCATTCCTTGTGTTGTCATGTCCTCTGTTTGTGAAGGTTTCTCCTTCTCTGGGACATTGAGTTCCCCTGTCTGCGTTGGAACTTCAGGTTGTTCCTCTGGTGGTACGGGTTGTTTCGGTTCCCCCTGGGCCACTAACACTTCTGGATCTTCAACGGGTGTTGCCTCCTTATCCCCCATGTCAACTTATTTTTCGGCCTCTGCCGCCCTTTTCTTCGAAGTAGCTCGTCTTTGCATTTTTCTCTCTGTTTCTATAAATTAATAGCTGCCAGGCTTATCTTATCAAGCCCTCTAAGTTGGACGCCACTTTGTGCGACCCTGTATGCCGGTCTTTACAAAAATAAAATAGTAGAGGAAAAATTTTATAAAAAATAAAATTTTCAATAAAAAAAAATTTTGTTTATGTTAATCAAGGGTTGTAATTAAGAAATAATGCTGTTTTATATTTTTTGTAAAAATTTTAAGAATTAGGAAGGTATTTATTAACTATCGAGCACTTCTGGAAGATTTGAACCAAGTCTGGAGTTAATCAGATTAACTCCGGTCGGCAATCGATTGATGATTTTTCTTGCTGGTCCAATATCTCACTGGTATTAAAATATTTTCTTCTTCTTGAAGTCTCTTTGCCTTAATAAATAACCTTAAATTAGCCTGTGAAATAATAACAGATAAAAACACTTGAAATAAATGGATTTATTAAACAATTTAATAAACAATCGATTTTTTCTCGATTGAGAACAATTATCGACTCCGTCTCAGGGAATTATCGATTGTGCATACAGTAGACAAAATTATTATAAATATTATAAAAAGGACAGGTTCTTTGAGCGATTAAATTAATAGTCAGAGAAGGGTTACGAGAAAGTATAACATTAACAATTAAAGTAAATTTAATAATTATTATTTAACAGTATTCAAATAATTCTGATATATAATGTTTAATAAATTGTTTTGTCAGACCGTATGTAGCTTCTATGACGTCACTCGAGGTGGAACGCAGATTCGTAAATGTCAAAGATGGCCGCTACTAGATCTGGCGAGGTTACGGAAAAAGTCGTCGTGTTAAAAACTCAGCAACATTGTCTTCATGAATGTTTGAAATGTCCCCGCACTGGTGTACTCTGTCTATTAGGTAGTTTGGTGTGTTCTGAAGAAGTGTTCCGTGTATATTGGTGTTAATTAAGTTATTTGGTATGTGTTCACTTCTGTTGGTTAGGTTGTCTGTAAAAGTGGTTATGCGTTGTAGCGTGAATTATGTCAAATATATTGTTTTACTGTTTTATATCACTCGTATCATGAAGTTAGGTGTTATTTTTCACTATTGTCGTTAAAGTTTTGGTAAATTTAGTTAAGAAAGTGTTCAATTCATCTAACTCTCGATGCACTGATATTAATGGCAAACTGTCGTACCATTTTCTACTCGGTTTTAAGGAACGTTTTTTCACACAACTGTTCAGCTTGATATTCAACAAAAGACTAATTAACTTGGTCAAAATCTCGCCCAGTTAATCTTTGAAAAAGTATTGTTAACATATTTCGATTACCTATACACATGATACAATATTACATTATATATGGAATTTATTTATTTTATTAATCACTTTCATGAATTATGAACATTATCATTGGTTTAATCATCTCATTCCTTTTAAATTGATATATTATAGTCCATATCTGTGGACATTTCGTGGAAATTAACAAATTTCTTTCCCTTTTGGAAATATAGGCTCAAAATCTGATTTCCGCCTTTATACAAATTTTTCTTCCATTTTAATTGTTATTAATTCTATTATAATAAATTTTAATTAGTCCTATTTCTCTTCCTTTTCTTAAATACATATAAATTAAACTTTTTAACTGGTGTTTTGTGTTAATCTCTGAATTTGACATTGCTCTTTAAAATTAATTAATTTATATGTTTTGAAAATTTACAATATTTTAAGGTATATTTCCTTATTATCATTTTAACTCATAGGATCATTTCCAGTAGTGGTTAACTGATTTACCTTATCTAAATCTTGCTAGTTTACAGGATTTATAAGTGAATTATACTGGTTTATATGGTTTCTGTGAATTCACCAAATGGCCTAGAGTTTAGAATTTTACATTTCTGTCTTTCTCAAATAAATTTAATCCCACCACTCCTCTGACTTCACATAGTTATTATTACATGAAAACAAACTGGTTTATAACTTATTGTGAGGTGTAGTATTTAACTAACACTACTGTTATAAAAAAAAATTATGAACATTATTTAGCAATCTGTACAATTGAACATATTGCTGACATGGTTTGAACATATACATTTAACTCCTTTTGAATTAACACAGCATACCTACTGAAACATTATTAATGGTATGTATGCTGTTATTTAGCAAACATAATTCATTTTAAACACATAATATAAATCTTATTTTCTAATAACTCTTACAAATACATTGATTTTATGGCTGTGAACAAACAGTCTATTTAAACATTTTAAACCTATGAATACTAAATTAATGCCAGTCCTTTCTGGTCTAAACCATTATTATTTATGATCCCCTTCATCAGTAAACATGACCACCCATACTCTAGTTATTAGCATTTTTTACAAATGTCTTGTAAACAAAGAGTTACATTAAAATAATAACATACTGGAAATCTTCCATTTTATTATCTTATTATGCTGTTTATTATTGGATATTAAAGTTGTTATATAGCATATTGATAAGTCATAGTATCACTAACTTTAAGTTTATTGCATTTCCAAAAAACACTTACACAAATTCACTTTCACTGGTGGTTCTGATATTTTGAGTCTCACTATCTCAGACCAGACCTTTAGTAATCATGGACTGTTAGGACTTGTTTATTTTCTTTATCACACAATCGCTTTAGTCGGTTCACTTCTTATAATACTATACAACACTTTAGTTTTCTAAATAATTACATTTTTATAGGATTTTGGTATGTTATACTTTCTTTTTAATCGTTTTTGTGGGTTTGGGGTTGATGGTAGTTAATAATAATAATAGGTTTTATAACGGTGTTTCTTTCATACTATTTCTTCCTTCTCCTCCTGTCTTCTTTCTTGTCTTTCTTCTTATCTTCTTTCTTGTCTTCATTCTTTTCCTTCTTCTAGTCTTCATTCTTCTGGTCTTCTTGTCTTCCTTCTTCATTCTTGAGTAAACCAAGGTACTTCGTGTTATCTCGACTGATGTTTAGTTTGGAGCATCTAATTTATTTACTGACACGGACCTTGTTCTTCTCTAAAGGTTTCAGGGTATTGTTTTCTTCCTGATCACAAACTTAATTCTTCCTTCTTCTTTTCTTTGGGGTATTTTGGTGTTCACCACTCTTAAACTGACTCTCTTTCTTCTTGATATGGTGTTATTTAATTTGTTTACTGCTCCTAGCTTCCTGGGTAAATTACTGATCTTGTAATATGAGTTGCTTTCAATACTTTCTTTAATATTTAAACAGTGGTTTTTATATAATGTAATGAGGATTTTTATTTTATCGTGGTACATTCCTTTGATTTCATTAAATCTCATTCAATATTATTTTAACATATGTGGTGTAATTAATTTTTATGATTTTATATGACTTAATAAGTAGTGGATTTTCTGTCGCGCTACAGTACACTATAAAGAACTAGACAAAAATTAGACAAAGTCACGTATTTGTTAATAATTATATATTTACAAAGAATTACATAAAAATCCAGAAACTCTGTATTTTTTTAATTACAAGTATACCGGCTAAAATAAAAATGTTTGGTTGTCATACTTTGGTTAAATTTTGCAATTATATTGTTGAAAAATGGCGTTTTCTAAACGTATGGTAAAATTACCGTTCCTCGGGTACCCCTTTTGGCCACGTGATTCCTTTTTAAAAGTTTATAAGATCAAAGAAAGAATTGATACAATGTATACAGTTAGTTATATTGTTAGTATTTTTGAGAAGTTGTTTGTAAAATATGTTGTAAAATATGTAAAGCTTAAAGATGTTTTAAATGTTAAATTATGTAAGCGTAAATTGTACAAACTTACATACATTATTGACTTTTGCATTGTTTTAAAATATCAGAAATTAATGAGTTATTATAGTCGTGAATAAAAGAAAAGGACTTGTTCAAAGAATTCATTTTGTTGCACTTCCAGCCGATTTCTTTACATTACGCATACCTCAAGAAAATGTCCATAAAGATCAGCCACTTTCACTACCAACAGATTGCGAATATAAAGAAAAAGAAGACCCAGTCTCTGTGAAAAAATTCGGGACCTTGAAAACATTATTGACTATGTTCCAGAAAAAATAAGCCCTTTTACAGAGAACTTTTCTCTTGGCCAATATGAACAACGACGTTAGTGAAAAAGAAAGTTTTATGAGGCCTAACCGAAGGTTACAAGTATGGACGCTTACAACACCGAACCTGTGCAACACAACATAAGGGTAAAACCGATAGATAGTAAATGTTGAACGGGAAAACTTTAGATGAAAGAATAAATGAATACATGAGAAGCAGAACTGGAGTGAAAGACGTTCAATAAGTAGAAGCAAAGCTGAAATCAAGTTTACCACACCTTAGAATTCGACGATAAAACGAAAGTGCAATAAACATATTGTGTACTGGAAACCGTGGGCGCAAGAGTGGAAGATGAAAAGTTAAGATGAGGTGAGACTATGATTTGGTGAAACATGAGGAATCAAGTTGAATGACCGTAGGACTGGAATGAGCTGATTGGAAAATGTATTTTATTACAGATTTTGGCGAAGTATCGTGTTATAATTCATGGTGAGTAAAAATAATTTACATGAAGATGTGACGCTATCGATGTCATGTAGTTGACATTACTGCTGTGACTCTCCAGTAAACTTTCTCTTCAGCACAGCAGTAGGACAATACGGCCTACTTGTATCTACCCCACAAAACATGACTGCATTTTTAAAGTTATGAATACATTAATGCATACAGTGACGCTTACACTGCAAACAAAGCGAACACACGCAACACTGTACTGTATACTTAATGGACGGAGTTGTGTGAACACTTGCATAAACATTTTGGTTTATGTGTCCGCGTAAATCCTCAGCATATCGTGTGGCCCCGTCCGTAATGCGACATCTCTTCACTCATAATAACGTTGAATTGATTTGTGTACAAGTAGTTGAGTGAAACTAATCGCTGTTTATTTAATTATATTCATCGGCAAACTTCTCGTATTTTCTATAAATTATACGTTAGCTTCCCGGACAATATATGACATTTAGCAAAACAAATCAATATTGTTGTAATATTAGAAAACATAATTTTTGTTTTGTTGTTTAGTAAACTGTATTATTTCAATTAAATTTAAATATTACAATTTATTTCAATTTAGTGTTTGTAATTATTTCAATTTATAATACAATCTCTTTTTTTCTGTCTGCCTGTTTCTGTCTCTCTCTCCCTCTCTCTCACTGTCTCTTCTTGTCCGGTAATAATAAGGTACTTGCAGACTTAAGTTACTAGTAGTGTTTACAGAGTCTTCTTCCGTGTGATATCTAAGACCAGTTTAATTTATTGTTTTCCTTTACAGAGTTTTCTAATACAGTTTCATCCTCATGCATTTTGTTATTAAACAAAAAATATTTTTTCTACCTGTTAAAATGGAAAAAAGAAATTGTATTTTCATTGTAATTTGATTATAAACATTTGTGTAATTTCTCAACAATAGAGAAAAGTGAATAGAGAAGAATGGCGAAATTATCTGAAGAAGGCCAGGGTCTAAAAAGGGCTGTTGAGCCAACATGTAATTTCTTAACTCAAACCTTTTCATATTGACTATTGAGAATAACCAAACTTTTTACTATTTTGGGGTTAAAACAATAACCTGGAGTTGTTAAGTATAAATAATATCTAACACACTCGTGGCTACTTTTAAATTTTACACACATGAAAACAGGAGGGTAGCGGCGATGAAACATTAATATAGATCTTATAAACAGTGAACATTCAACGTATACAATATACTTACACTCTAACATAATTACCAAGTATCTGTTAACAACTGGATAATATATTTATTAGTTTGCAACAGTCTGTGTGGAAGTTAATGGCCTCCTGTAAACGTGGGATAAGCCAATGCCTCACAGTGACTTACACAAATACGACAACTAAAGTTGTCGACAAATTCGACAAAAAAAAACCTTGAGAGTCTAAAGGAGAAAGTGAAAACATTCGTGAGAACCAACACGTGCTGTATACACACGCACAGGCTAGACGTCTCGGCGTCTCAAGGTTGGTGAATCTACTCCAGCTTCTAGTTTGTCTAAATTTTGTAACCGCTTAAATGTAACTTAATTCTCAATTATCGTAAAAAATTAAATTAACAGAATATTCAACTAATTTTCTTCACTTTTTATTATTGATTTCACGCTCAGTTATCATAAATTGGGAATCCAGAACAGGAACACTATTTTATTACAAAATCACAAAAGAGTCATTTTCCAAGGAAATAAAGATAATACTACACAAAATGCTGTATTCATTGTAGTAACATATTAATACATTACAGGTCCACCAATTGAAAAAAAATATTTTTCTCCAGTTTTGTACATTAAAGCCATTAATACTCTTGACATGTTAAGACATTATTACATAGCTGTTATTGGTATAATAAACCTACATAGCTGTTATTGGTATAATAGTATAAGCTATATTTAGTATATTTGTTGCGTGTTCACTTCAATTAAAGCGTACATTTTTATCATTGCATGATAATAAATTTCAAATAAAAAAATTATTTCTAAAAGTTTCCGTTTTGAGAAAAAGTAAAGTTTTATCATAAAAATAGAGATATTGAAAACGTGTTCTGTAACGTTTTCAAATTGTTACAACTTTATTTATTTATTTTTTTAATTTAGAGAGAGTTATTTACTTCTAGATGCCTACGTGTTTGTTTGAAAATTCATCCCCTCTAAGAGGGGGGAGGAAGGACAAATAATTTTAACGTAATCTAGATAATGAAGAATCTTTAAGTGGTATGATAAAGATAAGCCTTACAGCGGCATATTTGAGCTTAAAACAGAAAAGTTTAATTATTCTCAAGTGGATTATACTCGTAATTCAGTATCTAATGAATGTGAAATTATTTCATGCAGTAACAAGAAATACGTTGTTTTAAATTTAATTCGACGAAAAATCTTTATCATATAAATTCATTGCTGCAAAGTTACGTACGGCAGTGAAAATTGTAAGCACTGAGAAGAATGACGATGACAAGCAGCGGAAATCAGGTACTGAGATTGAATGACTGCACGCAAAAGATTTAGTTGGCATGCAATTAAAAACAATTGTTGACTACAAAGGCAAGTGAATACACGTGAATCGACTTGAAAGGAAAAGAATTAATAAGAAAATAAACTAGGGAAACGTTCTAATGAAGTTATAAATATTTTGCCATTACACTTATTAAAGTTATTTCTTTACTTAATTAAAAATGTTTATAGACACTATTGCAGTTTTTTTTTAAATATTAAGTTGTGCGTATTGCAATATTGTTTTACACTTTAATTATTTTGTGTTGTAAATTTTGCATATTATTTTTATTTTAAAGAGAAGAGACTTATTTTTGGATGTTTGACAGTGACAGTTGTTTTGTAATCTGTTTAAATGAAGAATCAGCGCTTTACAGAAGCTCGTTTGAATCTGTTGGTTTTGCTAAGTTGGTTAGAATTGTATGCATAATTCAAGATTTAGCATAACCATATAATTAACAGGAGACATGTTACTCTGGATCTGATTAGACGACAAACTTAATCAGTAAAAATTATGGCTGCATTATTAATTAGGTTCTGCAGCAAAATTTGTATAAACAGCAAGGTGAATGATAGTAAATTTCAGGGACCAGAAATGAGGTTTTGTCAGAGAATGAATGACTGCAACCGAAAAGACTTGTCATTTAATGAAAAGGTAAAAGTGTTCCAAATGTACATATTATAAAGGACAGATAAAATTGTTGAATACAAAAAATAGTAGGAAAACGTGCTAGTCAAGTGGTAAAATAAAATATGCTCAAAGACGTTTTTGTCCATATCCCAAGAGCAAGGAGAAATATCCGTTATGGATTATACTATAAAATAATGAAATATGATACACTATAACATATTTAGTACTGACAGAATATTTTCGGTATCTGGCCTGTTTCATCGACAAGTATTTGTAGGGATTAGGCAGCAAATTTTTTTTCAGTATCAAACGGCTTTATAAATTTACAAGAAGTCGAAAGAAATTAAAAGCCAATTTTCAAAAAGTTAAAAACAGATAATACAAAGCGTTACAAAATATAAATCCACATCAAATTTTATGTCAGACATGTATTAAAATGCTAATGTTTTTCAGGTTTCTTTAAAGATTACGGTTTATTTAGGACCTACGGTGTAAATATGTTTTAATCTGGATGAGTAAATTGGATATAATAAAATGGATAATGGATATACTCACCCTCCAATACGTTTAAGTATAATAGAATATCTGATTTTGTGTGAAGGAGGAGGTCTCGCTATAATGCAGTGTGATTCGTAATTTACGATATACCCAACTGCTTCAATTTTATCTCAACTAAATCAGAATACTCATTTTTTTTTTATTAATTTTGAACTCAGGAAACAGTAATATTGCAAAAATGTTTTGCAGTTTCCCCGATAACAAAAACTTATTGTTTATTATATTTTACATATTATAATAATATTTTTATTACGTGATAATCACTCAGATTATCACGTTTTTGTTTTTGCGGGTTTGTAAGTGAGATTAAATTTAAAAGTTTTTATTTGAGGACATAAATTAATGCATTTTTGTTACAATCACAACGACAATACTTTAAGAAAAGTTTAAAAAACCTTAAGTACATTCTTCAGATTTTATGTTATAATGAACAGACATTACGATATAATGACATTATGTTATAATGAATGTAGCGGAAGTTCGCTGCATGGTGCACCCTGTTCACACTAACGAGGCTCTGACGAGCGAGTGACCGCCGGTATAAGTGGTCCCCCTACTACCAAGTGCCAACGGCTTCTTTGAAGGCGGATGAGCGGGTAGTAGGTTAGGGCACTCTGTTGTCCTTGGTGTGTGAAAAACCCCAGAAGGCGGATGAACCAGAGATGGTCAACGGCATAGGATGCAGAAGGCAACGGGAAACCACTGCATTAAAGATCTGAGTATATCCCCAGGCTTTTAGCATGATGTCTAATGCAAAATATTCCGGAGTTTCAATTGCCCCATTCGGTTCTCCGGGGGGGAAGGTGTTGGATAGAGTCAATTTTGAAGAAGTAAATCCTATTGTCAACAAACGAAAAAATGGATGCAAAATCGGCACTTGGAATGTTAGAACATTACTGAAGCCTGATAAAATGGAAGAGGTAAAGCATTCTTTGATAAAGGCAGAGCTTAATATATTAGCTGTCTGCGAGACAAAATGGGCATAATGTGGTGACTTCGTATCAGGTGATTTCAGAATTATTTGCAGTGGAAAGGAAGAACCAGGAAGAAATGGAGTAGCATTGTTCTTAAGAGGTGAATGGAAGAGTAGTGTCTTGAATATATGCCACAGTAGTAATAGATTACTGATGATAAAACTTAGGGCAGAGCCAGTTGATTTGTGTATAATTATTTTGTACTTTCCAACAACAAGTAGTAACGATGAAGATATAGAATAAATGTATGAACAGATTGAAGAGTTGCTCAAGATAATAAAGGAAGACGATAATGTAGTTATAATGGGCGACTTTAATGCATCTATTGGTGCTAACAGTAGGCAAAAATGTGCCGGAAAGTATGGTTTGGGGAACATCAATGCACGAGGGGAAAGGTTACTTGAGTTTTGTGAGCAGTATGAACACTGCTTAGGAGTATAGAGGTGAGGAAGATTAAGTTGATAGGGCATGTGATCAGACATAGTGCTTTTTTAACTAACATCTTTGAGGGCAAAGTAGTAGGGAAGAAGCCCAAAGGAAGACCAAGAACTGCATACCTCCGCAGCACAATGAGTGTCGTGAGTAGTGGGTCCTATGAAGAAATGAAGAATATCGCAAGGGATAGAGTGACGTGGCTACAGCGATAAGGCATTGCCTTTAGGAGTTAATAATTAATAATGAACAGAAGTTTAAGAACGTTTTTTGTTAACGGCACTTAAATTAAACTAACTGACATAAATTTGATTTTCCACAAAAAACTGTACGTTCTGGAAAAGTTAGAGACGTATGGACGAAGCCGCAAATTTTGTCAGTCATATAGAAATCTTATAAGATGATACAGTAGACATGGAGTTTAAATATATTCACTTCATCAATATACATCAGTTACAGTACAACGATATCAATGGTGTATAATTGTCAGCTTAATACAAATGCTTTCAGTGGGTGACACTGAATTGGTAAGTATCACGTTGCCAGGAATTCTGTTATTACGCAAATCATATTGTCTATCAAATTACTATTAATAATACAATGTCATATACATTGACAACATGTTGAGAGCATAGAAATCCAGAGTGGGGAATACAGCTTAACAAATCAATTTGTATGGGTTCCCTGCTGTATACGGATGACATAGTTCTTATTCAAGAAAATGAGGATGATTTGCAAAGAGCTGTGTTTCAATCACAAGAAGTGGCTAGAGACTGGCACTTACTCATGACAATTTCAGTAAGAACGACCAAAACCATGGCCTTTAAAGGTAATATCCAGTGAGGACTAAAATAGTTATAAGCAACAGCACTTTAAAACAAATGAGCCGTTTTACATATCTCGGCTGTGCAATGCGCCATGATAATGCTGAATCTCAATATGATATAAGAGAGAAGATAAATAAATATAGGAATATTTGTGGTACGGTTCATAGACATTTTAGAAATAAAACAAAACACAGCACAAAGATTAAATTTTATAAGACAATTGCAATTCCCACGTTGATTTATGCAAATGAGGCGTGGGTCATGACAAAAAGGAAAGCGGCAAGATTCAGAGTGCTGAAATGCAGTTTCTTCGAAATACTTTAAATTGTACATGGCAAGATAGAATAAGGAATGAAGATATCCGAGCAGAACTTGAAGTAAAGGGCATAAATGAAATTATTGCAACTTACAGTAGACAATGGTGGGATCATCTGAGAAGGATGACAGAAGATCGATTACCGAAAGCCGCACTGAACTATAAAGCCATTGGTAGAAGAGACGTGGGCCGTCCGAGAATAAGATGGGTGCCGCCGGAACAGGTTTATATAACCTAATCCTTGAAAAGGAGAAGAAAAAAAATAAAATTTCAATTAATCTGATAATCTTTATTACTTTGTTTTCATTATAGCAAATGCAATTTTTTCAGCTGTCTAGTCCCTTAGACAGCGGTGGCGTGTGGTGTTGGAGGTGCGGGTCTGCAGAGGCTATAGCGCTAAGGATGAGCATTATCATCGCTATCAAATGTAACGAAAACCTGATTCGTAACAATTATTTATAGTTGTATGACTATTTAAAGGAGTACTGTATTACAAACAATAATACAGATGGAATTTGGTGTTCAATCAATGCGACTGTTGGAGAAATGTAGTGCCTATAAGCGTAGTCTTGGTCAACTAGAAGTAATCATAGAGTAGTAATGACTTCCTGTGACCTACTTATGTGCATTCAGTAACCGCACACCAAAGCATTCGTAAAGTAGTTCGAATTGTAATAGTGTTAAGATATCGAAGGGATGGTCCTTCAAAGGCATCTCCCTTCCTGTGTGCCCCACATTACTGTAGCTTATTATTGCCCGACGTACAACAAGAATTGTTTACTGTTTACGATCGACCTTTGCCTACCTATGTTTATCTGAACTAGATTTTAACTGTATCAGTTACACAGTAAATCACAAATTAGTTGAAAAGAGAATTTAATTATCTAACTGTCTGCCGACAAACAAAACGTATGATGATCATAAGGAGAACTACACAGATGGAAATATGAGAATAGCTATATAGAAAAGCAGAAACTAATTTGGTGAAAAGTGTGTTGCTCAACTAAGAAATGAACCAATAAATAACAGAAATTGCAGAAGTTGTACTGGCGGGGAAAATTAATTTGGCTATGTCTCAAAACAGAAATGTTACCATTCAAACAAAGGGACAATTACTTGGCAGTAAGAAATCTTGTAGTAACAGATAATGGTGACGCTTCATGCTTGACGATCACTAATAAAGGTAGAGTAAGAAAGTTTAAAAAAATTATAATAAATAAATTTATAAATCAGAAAATACAAATACAAATAGCCGAAAATCAAGACATAAAAGACTATAAAAGTTTTAGGATAAAATTTTGTGGTTTTAGAGTATGAAAGTTTGTGGTTTTACAAAATTCTGTGAAAACTAATTTCATTTCACCAAAAAGTAATGTAATGCTAATTTCTTATTACCTCTGCATATTTTTAATAAAATTTTTATTAAATGCAGTTCGGTTTAATTTCACTTTTGCAAATTCTTTTAAAGATTAAAGATTATAAATAAGTCTATGCGGTCACAATCAAGGTATGACTTAAATTACACGCCGGGACCACGCCCTCACACGCACATTAATGGGACACAATTAGGAAGGTCATAAAATAATAATGGAAATGCTGTGGCAGTTTTGTTTATAGCATATCTTCAAGCTGCTACTGGTTTGTCTGCATTTAAATATTTGTCACAAAATGCTCGGACATCCAATTCGTAGACTAAAATACCATATAATAAAAAAAGTTCATATAATTTATTTTACACGCTTAATTGGCAAACACTGGTTATGACTTAAGAAAAAATAATAAACTGTAAAGCAAGAAACTAAAATAAAGCTTGTGTAAACGAGAAAACAGGTCCTAAATTTCAAAGAAAAGTATCTTATTAAAAACTATATCTACTGTCGACGAAGAGATGCTGTAGTATTCACTGGTCTTATAAATAAAATATAAACTTGTCGCACTAGTAATGTGTTCACATAACGGTAAAATTGTTTAGCATGTGTGTTCATTATCATGCTCAGGCTGATTGAGTGTGTTGTTAACATTCAAACTTTCAGGCTAAGGGTTATTTTAGGTACCATCCAAACAATTTTAACTTTGTATACAAATAACATAGAAAGAGAATAACTTATTAATTTCATTTTGTATTCAATGAAAGTCAACCTACCAAAATTAAATCATATTGTCAAAAACGGTACTATCGAAAAAATTAATTTATATAAATTTAACAATCATGCTCTTATATGTTGTCGTTTAACTTCACTTATATAGAAAACAACAAATGTAGTATCTGTTAACTATATTCCACCAAGAAATCAATACAAATTTACAAATATGGTAAAATAATTTTCAGATAAAACTGTTTTGTGAGCATCAAGAAGTTAAATCGATTACAGGATCATTCTCTGGAACGATTGTAGGCAAGCATATGATGTTATTCTCAAAGTTAAAGACTACACACACACTCCTTCACTTATGAGACGTTCGGAATTGACTACAATATTGAACAAAATAGATTACAATTATTGTAGCTTACTATGATTTAAAACAGTTTCAAATCTCATACGTCTAAACTACTTTATTGAGATGGTTGTCGAAATAGAATATAAGATTACTTTATACTTTAGGGCGATTCTGACAATCCCATTTTATAATTATAATTATTATCTACTTTTATTGTTTTGAATGCTTTCGTCTACTATAACTTGAATTTAATATCTCAAGTAATTAAATAATATTAACTGACATTTGCTGTTAATTTTATTACTCTTCAACTTACATCTTACACTTACACGTTTCTTTAATCATTTTATATATACAGAAACATTATTGACACTCATGTTATAACTCATTACACAATTATTGAATTTGCTTTGAATGGAACACAAAATGAGATTTTTGTGATTTGAGAATAAGGAAGAGATCACAATCTTTTTACAATTGCAATTTTTAACTGAAATTTTTGAGAAAATTTCATAGCTTTAATACAGGCGGAAATATATATATGAGGTGGGAACAAAGCCATATAGGGCCGATGTGTGAGAGCGAACCGCTGTCAGCGTCAGTCACGTTCCATCCACTTACCGTTCCCATACCAAGATTTTAATACTCGTATCTGATCAAAATTAAATTTCTCAAACAGCTGTCAATGTGTAAACTAATATTTCACTGAGTCAGGTAAACAGTAATGGAAAGATTACGTGTTTAGTTTCCTTACGTTAGACAAAATATAGCAATATTTCAAACGTGCTAAATGAAATGTTTGATGCAGATTAAGATTGTTATTAACACTATTTTGCATTACACTGGACCGGCTGTTTACTTTGAATTTTACGAGGAGAACTGTTGCCTGAATACGTTAAATAAAAATACCCTAGAATTGCTAGCAAAGAAACAACAAAAGCTTTAATGATGATTACATTCCAAAACTTAATTTTTACGTAGATATGGTTTAGGTTTTTCAATGTCATTCTACTGCGCTCATAGTTTTATAAATCACTATACAAAAATGTTTACGGGAACATGTCGCCTTAAATTTTTATGGACTGTTGACTCACCACTGTCACTCTTATACCACTACAGAGACTCCGTTTAATTGTACCAAGAAATTTATATATTTGTACATACATTTAAAACATAATTACATGTTTAAAGCTACACATAATTGAAATTTTGAATACAAAAAATTGATCCTTGTTAAACAATGATGGTTTTATTTGGAGACTACAAACTTTACCCTATCTTCTACTGAAAATCAATGCATCTTCATGAAATGATCTTAAATGTAAAATGAGACTGTCAAACTAAATTCAATTTTTAATTTAAAAATCTACAGAATTACGAAATATAAAAATAAAAATATAAAATAAAGCAAATATTTTTGAAATCAACAGGAAATTTTACTAACCATCGACAGTCTAGGAGTGTAGAATAAGCAAATCGTTCCACATAAACGGTTCTAACAATAAAGGAATGTGGAAATCAACGCCCATTTCTGTTAAATTCCCATTAAGGTTGCTCGTTATTGCTTACAGAGTTTCGTATATACAGATCGGTGTGATTTCTATTCTTAATCACATGCCACTGTTTTTGGTAGGCATTGTTTGTGTACCTCATCACGCTCACAACTGTGAAACGACTTCCTTTTCCTATAGAGCTAGATGGTTTTGTCATGGGAATATTTGTTAGTAGTTTACTGAAAGAAAAAATATCGGTATGGAGAACCATACATGACTTCCATATTCAAAGATTTATATTTAAAATAATTTTCGAAATGAAATATTACCATAGAAACTACTTCTTTCTACTTACTACTTCAGCCTTAACCACAGTACTGTGGCCACTAACGTATACCACCTCACGTTATCGCACTCGATTTTCACTGATGATGGAAGTCGATGGCATTGCCGAAACGTCTGGTTTTGTAGAAAACATTGGACTACGGCCAAATATCCCGGGAAGGAATTTTAACAAAAACTACTTCTTTGTTGCCGATAACGTTGTGCACATATATATAAAAAATATGCATAAAATTAATGGCTTGTATAAGTTAATGATTGATCTCCATTAAGTAGTGCTCAAGTTTCCAAAGTTTTAATATTATGATGTCCGTAATTAAAACATCAGAGCAGGTTTAGTGTGTATGAGGGTACACCGTGGACAATAATTTTCAACATTTCCTATTGAGCGTTGCTTAGAGTAAAGCTACGAATCTACAGTGTACGTTTCACAGAACAAACACGCGGAAAAGAAGGAGCGCTCCGAAGTCACTCATGGACCCTCAGCATCTTGCAGAGGGTTCATTCCCTAAAGACGAAAAGTCTGTCTATGAATCGTTCCTCTGTAAACACGTACAGTTACACTGCCCAGCGATCCACAGGAAGCAAATCGCTATCCACGCTGAACACTTTTTCGGCTTGCACGCGTTATGCTGGTATGGGTTTTGGCACTTTCCATTTAAAAAGCGTGCAAATGTAAGAAAATAAACATGAATGAGGCCATAAATAACGCGAATTGTGTGTGTGTGTGTGTGTGTGCGTGTGTGTGCGTGTGTTCCCTGCCTTTTTATTGCGCTAGTCATAATAATAAAATGGAAACGTAAACATTACATAACTGAGATATGCTTGCCTGCCACGAACGATATATTGTCTCTCATACATGATTTACATTGAAATGAAAAAATTATAATTTTATTGCCTGGTAACAAAATTATTTTATTTTTAACAATTACCATTGTTCGAAAAAGTTTAAATGAATTTTCAAGTACTTTACTGTTGTTAAAACGTAAAAGTTGCAGGTAAACTACCCCTTCCCCTTAACCGATCTTCACCAAAATCAAAAGACCTTGAGCTCTCTACAATTCAGGGGTGTATGCAAAATATTATTTGATTCTGTTTGAATATGCGGCAGTTATCGTTCGTCATAAAAAAAATTACCCTTGTTAAAACCTAAAACGTTGCAGGTAAACTACCCATTTCCCTTAACCGATCTTCACCAAAACAACAGGTCTTGAGAACTCCATAATTCAGGGCTGTATGCGAAACATTATTTGATTCAGTTTGAATTTGCGGCTGTTATCGTTTGCCAAAAAAAATTACCCTTGATAAAAAAAAACCGTTGCAGGTAAACTACCCCTTTCTCTCAACCGATCTTCAGTACTCTACAAATCAGAGCTGTATGCAAAAAAGTATTTGATTTTGTTTGAATTTGCGACTCTTATCGTTTTCCACAGAAAATACCCTTTTAAAACATAACACGTTGCAGGTAAACTACCCCTTTGCATTAACCGATCTTCACCAAAACAACAGATCTTGAGTACTCTACAAATCAGGGTGGTATGCAAAATATTGTTTGAAATTGCGGCTCTTATCGTTTGCCATAGAAAATACCCTTTTAAAACATAAAACTTTGCTGGTAAACTACCCCTTTCCCTTAACCGATCTTCACCAAAAACAATAGGTCGTGAGTACTCTACAAATCAGGGCTGTACGCAAAAAATTATTTGATATTTTTTGGATTTTGCGGCAGTTATCGTTTGCCATAGAAAAAATCTACAGACAGACACACAGACAGACAGACAGACAGATAGACACACAGACAGACACACACACATAGACACACCCACACACACACACACTTTTCGAAAAACGACTTTTTTTCATGTTTTGAGTGTAGTACAATCAGAATCTGTAATAATCTCGAACACGATTTTTTTTGCCATCACCATACTTCCATTTCCGTAAGGAACATGGAAGTAACAAAAGAGAACCAACATATACGTTGGAGACTTAAAGGTGAGAGGGATACGAAAGGTGAGAGGAATAAGGGAGAGAGATACAAAAGGTGAGAGGAATAAGGGAGAGAGATACGAAGGGTGAGAGTAATAGGGAAAGGCGAGAGAGAAAAGTGGAAATACGTATATAGACGTGTTCAACCATATGTAACACATCTGCTCAGTATGATGTTTAGCAAAATGCAACAGCAGCACTCAACGTTGGAGACGTACTCATAGTGTTTATACAGTACAAAGCAAAAGACAACTGGAGACATCGTTAAAAGGTCTCTCTACACTGAGAAGTACACTTTGAAATGGCAAGTGAATGAAAATTATAGTTGAAGGGGGAGGGGATAATTTTTTATATATGTACTACGTTATAGGCAACAAAGAAGTAGTTTGTTGTTAAAATTCCTTCCCGTCCTGTTTTGCCGAAAGTTTTCTGCAAAACCAGACGTTTCGGCAGTGCCGTCGACTGCCATCATCAGTGAAAATCGAGTGCGATAACGTGTGGTGGTATACGTTAGTGACCACAGTACTATGGTTAAGACTGAAGCAATAAGTGGAAATAAGTAGTTTCTATGGAAACATTTCATTTCGTAAACGATTTAAAATATAAATCTTAAAACATGGAACTCATGTATGGTTCTCCATACCGGTATTTTTGTATTTCTTATGCTAACTATATCTATTATGTAATTGTGTGAGTGTGTGTGTGTTCAGTATGTGTGTACACATGAAGTGTAATACGTAGACGAAGTGTGACAAGGACCATTGAAGTTACGAAGAAGGACAGAATGGAAAGGTAAGAAACCACGTTTACGTGAAATCTAGAGTAGCGTTTGCAAGAAAACAAACTATTACTTGTATATACTGTAGTATGTTGGAATATTGTGCTCCAGTCAGAATTATCGATAAGCTGACATAACACTGCTGACTCACCTGTTTCCAGTGAACAGTAGACGGTATCTTATATTAATGATACATATATATTATAATGAGTCGAGTGCGTGCCTCGTTTTGATAATATTTTATTTTTACCTTTGGTTATTACATAATTTTATCTTTTTTTTTAATTTAATTTAATATTGTCTTGATCTTCTGCTTAATTAATTTTTGTTTATTGTTTAATTAACTAATTGATTAATTATTGTAATCTCATTTAATTTAATTTTGTTCACTTTGGAGTCCTCTTGACGTTCCGTACAACTTCCGTAGACCTAAATTGTCTTTGTACAGTAGTAGTGTTATTTTGACTATATTTATAAAGTAATTATAACTCTCACGTGCCTTTGGTGTAGCACTGGTAGCTCATGTCTGTCTGTACTTGTTGTTCAGATGGTCTTAGTATGTTATCAAACTATTAAGTTGTCAAAACAGTATATCAGCACTATTTGTATGTAAGTGAGGTAAATTTATGTTTTTTGGGCGCCATATGGAATCTCTGGTTCTTATTCCATAAAATGATTTATTCAAAGATAAAATAAATAAATTTATTTAATGTCGTTAAATCATTTCTTTGATTGAATGATTAAAATAATTTAATTAATTAATTTTCTTCTGTTTTGTTTATGTATTTGAACGGTTGGCGCTTCACACGTCCAAGCCACCAACTTAACTGTTTGAGTGCCTTGAAATTTCAGCTCTTTTAAATAAGAAAAGTAACTAGAAATTGCTTCAATAATTTCTTACAACGTTTGTTAATTAATAATTTACTGGTTTATTGCTCACTGCGTGCTTATTTTATCTCTATACATTCAATTCAACAATAATTTATGGATTACAATATACCTGGCTTAATTCTCTCCTAACCCAGAAGATTGTCAATGATGACTCTAATTAATGGTTTGTTTATTTACAAATTTGTTATACCTCAAGGGTGAATCCTTTGGAACTACAGAATAAAATAACTATGCGTCGAGTTACGATGCTTTACAATGGTGTAGTTTAGTAGGTTAGACACCTTTAAAAATTCAGACTGATTAACGAAATGTTCGTCTGACCTCTACTAGTTTTGAGGTTAACCACGGTTAGCCTAAATCGTTAATTATTGTATTGGAATTGTATAATTCCTCTTGAAAAAAGTATGGACAGTGTTTAATTCCTATAGTATTAGTCTTTTGCGTTCAGTACATAAGTGTATTATTTCTGTATTATATTTTATACCGTTAACATAATATTTAAACACTGTAATTATATATGGCACTGTACTCCCTGATTGATAATCTCTTTGGATTATTGTTAATTCATTTTACGATCTCATACAATGATCGTACACTTCACTTTTCCGCGAATGAACGATTAAAACTTCTTGTGATTAAATATTTGGTTAGGTAATTCTTCTAACCTCGTTCTTTTGGTTTCGCACTATTAGTTAAAGGAACACTGCTTGTCGTGATGCACTTTAATAAGTATGTAACTTCTTCGCTGCTGTGGTTTAATAATATTTGTTTAAATTTGGATCTGGAGTCCTTGTAATATCTGCCGGAATGGAATTCAAAAAATGTGTGTTTGTTCATCGTACTTCTGTATATATAGTCCTCTAAAACCTCCGCTAGGCGGCGACAATTAATTTCTCAGGTAATTTCCTGATTGGTTAAAAATGACGTCATGATGCGGTCATTCTAAAAATAACTCTTACATATTTGTTTTAAGCGTGGGTTATTATTGTTGTTGGTATTCTTCTGTACCCTTCCAAAATTCACAAAATATATCATATTTATGGTTTGTTTTTCATTTATTCTAATTACAAATTTGGTTCTATTACTAGCATCGTATTGGTCGTTCCTTGCTGGTTATTTTTAGATGAATAGAGGCCAGTTTGCATACATTTTTCATTAATAAACTATATCTTAACTCATCTGAAGTCATTCTCTTATTCTACACAATTCATAATAAGGTCTTGTTCACCTTAACTGATAATACATCTTTTTACAAACTTTACCTTCTTATAACATTTTTTAAATTCATAAAGTTCTTTACATTGTCGATTACATTTGATATCATTTATTATTAGAACATATACAATTTGTTCTTTCATTAATTATTCTATCATCATTATTCATTATGCCTTAGCATACCTTTCTTTCAAGGTTGATCTAACATTGTGATTATACTGCTAATCTTACTTTAATTGTTCATTTATCATAATTCTCCTATAGTTTATTATTATCAACAATATATTTCATTTATTTGTTATGCAAATTATTATTTTTCAATTACTCAGCTAATGTGCTGTTTACACTACTTTAATACATTTTGGTAAATATCAGTTTTTCCACATTTTATTTTATTCATGGTGTTTCTCTGTTTAATGGTTTTATGCTCACTTAACTAATCTATTTGGGAACTAGTCTTTGTCAATGTCGCAGTCAAATCGTCTGGTTATTTTGTATTGTCATTGAATGCTGATAGTAGATTTACTACTGGTTATCATCTCTTCTTGTTACTCAGTTAGTTGGTTTTTATGGGACAGTTTGTACTGTTATATATGCCTCCTCTCCAAAGTTGATTATTTTTGAAAATAGATTTTATTTTTTGAAAAAATTATCAATTTATTCTAGTTCAGTTTCTTCATAATATTTCTTTATTGATGATTGATGAAAAGTTCCCTTTAGTTTCTTGGTGGTAGGATTCATTATGGTATAAGTGTTGTTGGAGTTGTCTTTTGTGATGACATATGGTCCTGTGTATAGTAACAATAACTTTTTTGTGATTCCCTCCATAGTACTGGGTAGTTCACGGTTTCTCAACTACACTTTTTCTCCTATTTTATAAGTTGTGGCATGTGGTTAATTCTCTAGGTACTTCTTCTTCAGTTTCTCTATTTTCTCTTCAATTCTACTATAAAACTTGAATTTATCGAACTGGTATTCTTGTTGATTGGGGTCTCCAATTTCTCGAGGTGGTGGTTTTTCATACATTGCTGTGTATGGTGTAGACTCTATGGTTTGATGATATGACAGGTTTAGGAATTCTTCAGCAGCTGCAAGGTATTCTTGCCATCTCCTTTGTTGGTCGTAACAGTAGGTTCTTAATATCCTGCCTACCTCTCTCAATACCCTCTCTGCAGGATTGGTGCTAGGATGGTAGACTGAAATCTTGTAGGTTTCGATTCCTTGTTCTAGGAGAGCATGTTTCCACTTTTTTCCCTTAAATTGGGTCCCGTGGTCTGTAATAATGGAGGTTGGTTTTCCTACCTCAGGTACATAATGTTTTAGCACTATATCTATAATGTTCTTTGTCGTAGCACGATTAATTGGATAAAGTTTGGTGAACTTGCTAAAATGGTCTAAAATTACGACTATAAATTTGTATCTGTGTCTACCCCGACTGCGCGGAAATGGTCCACAGGTGTCCAGAAATACCTTCTCCAACTTATGTGTAGATGTTATTGGAATCATGACACCCTCCTTTCTTTCATTATTGCATTTGACCACTTGACATACATGGCACGTTTGAATGTATTTTCTCACCTTTCTGTTAATATCCTTTATGTATACGTGCTCTTCTAGAGCTTTCACTACCTTCAGAGCACCCATATGCCCATATCGAACATGGTAGTCCATTATTAAGGTTTATTCTTTGGTTGGTGGTATTATTATTTTCCAATTGTCTTGGTTTGGTTTTGGTCTTATGAATAATATGTCATTATGCGTGCAGTAATAAGGGGTGATTTTTTCGTCTGATTCTTTTAATCTATTTTGAAGATTTGTTAATTTCCTATCCAATTTTTGATGTTGTTTTATGTCACTAATTATTTTCTCCTAGTCTGCTATGCTTTTCATAATGTGATATATTTTTGCTATTTCTTCCTTTTTACCCTCAAAAGTTTGGTCGTCTAGGTTGATGCGAGATAGTATGTCTGCGACTACATTCTTCCTTCCGGGTATGTACTCCCAATTTATTTCATACTCCTGTAACATGAGCACCCATCTGGTCAATCGGCCATGGCTTAGCTTGCATCGTTTCAAGAAAGATATTGATTTATGGTCACTCCGGACTGTTATGGGGTATCCAAGTATGTATGTCCTGAACTTACTACAGGCGAAAACTACACTAACAACTCCTTTTCTGTGACGTTGTAGTTACGCTCACAACTGTTCAGTACCCTGCTGGCAAAACTAACGACCATGTGTTGTCCCTCTTCGTCCTCTTGATACAAAGCTGCTCCTAGGCTCACATTACTGGCGCCACAATTCAGGGAAAACGGTTTATTAAAATCTGGATGGTGCAGCATGACTGATTTTAAAAATTTCTCCTTGATTAATTGTAAGGTTGTATCATGGTCGGGTCTCCAGGTCCATTTGTCCTTGGAAGATAGCTGTCCCTTAAATTGAGCAGTTAGTTCAGAATAATTGTTTTGGAACTTGCGATAATAATTGCATATCCCCAGAAATGACTGCAGTTGTTTTCTATTTTTTGGTGTAGGGAATTGCTGTATCGCCTGTACCTTCTCTTGTGATGGGGATATGCCAAATTCTGTCAAGTTGAATCCTAGAAATTTTACCTCATTGGCAATAAACTTTGACTTGTCTAGTTTTAATGTGACGTGGTTTTCTGCTAACTTTCTTAAAACTTGTTCTACCCATTGGCAATGATCGTCGCAATTAGATGACGTTTCCAAAAAATCGTCGACGTACACGGTGGTGAATTTGAGTGTTCCTTGGCCTAATACTTGGTCCATACATTTGACGAAAATGGCTACAGAGTTTATGAGTCCGAAAGGCAGTCTTTTGGACTGGTAGTTCCCCCCGTCAAAGATGAACGCCATATATTTTTTGCTACTTAGGTGAAGTTCTACCTGCCAATATCTGCAGACAGTATCCCATGTGCTGATGAATTTTGTTCCGTGGAATTTCTTTAAGATCTCTTCTATTTCACCAGGAGACGTTCGGTCGTTGATTATCATTTTGTTGATTTCTCTAGCGTCGAGACAAATGCGTACTTTACCATTTTTCTTGGGTACGGCCACTATGGGGCTGGTGTACGGAGAATGACTGTGTTCTATGATATCGTCGTCCATCATGCGTTGTATTTCTGCTCTTACGGCATCTTTTAAAGAATATGCAATAGGATAGGATTTTTTATGAAAGTCTACGGGTTCTTTAAATGTTATTTTACACTGATAATCTTTCACTTTACCAGGGGCATCGGAAAAAAAATGTGTCCATATTTGTTGTAAATTGTTATTAATCTTTCCACTTGTACCTCACTAATTTTTATACCTGTCTTCTCTCTACTGAATGTTCGTATCTCTTCTAATTTGCTACGCCATAATTCTTGGTTGTTTTCTTCGAATCTAATTCTCTCTTGTGGTGTATAATCTCTACAATAATAATGTTCACTTACATGGTAGTTGGTACGGATCGAAGAGGCTCTATTGGCATCCATTAACTCCGCCGTCCATATTCCATCTTCCGAAGTCAGAGACACTATTCCTCTGCTCAGATCAATAATCGCTGAATGCTGTCTTAATACATCACATCCAATTAGCATATTAAAAGGTAGCCAACTCGCTACTAAAAAAGCCACTGGGATAATTACCCCCTTACTTCTGAGGTCTACTGATACTTGTTTCTTTACTGATTTGTTCTGGCGTCCTGTAGCTCCGATTAGAATAAGATTGTCTACAGGTAATGTGGGTAAAATGGTTCGACACTTAGCTTGAATTCTTTCTAGTTCCGTGCTGTCAATTAGTGATGCATTGGAACCCGTATCTATCATTACCTTTGATATGATCCCGTTGATTTCTGCACTTATATAAATAATCTCATTGTCATGATGCGGCGTACTCAAGCCTCCTCCTCCATCAAATCTTCTATGATGTTTTTCAAATAATGGTTGGTGATGATGGTGATGTCATTGCCTTTTGTCGAATTGTCTGGTCTTTGTATGTTACCAACAGGTTGGTTCAGTGATGGGCCTTCTCGTGTTCTCACTGACCTCTCTAGTTTAAATGTTGGTTCCCGTCATTGTCCCGGTTATCCGGTGGATTTTGCGGTTGGTTAGACGGCTGTTCCTGTCTCGCTCCAGGATTGTTGTCGACGTGTTCGTCGTTCCTTCTTTTTTGATCGTCCTCCATACTTCTCATACTTCTGCTATGTCCTCGTCGGTATGGGTCGCTGTCGAATCTCCTGTACGATTGATAGTATGGCCTTCGGTATCCTCGATTGTGACCTTGGATATAGTTGACTCGAGGTCGGTAGTTTCTGTTTTGGTTATAATTATTATTACCACAATAGTTCGGCCGATTATTATTATTAATTCCCGTGTTATCCCGGTTATTATTATTAACTGGGTGGCCTTGGTTGGAATTGTTCTGGTTTATATTATTATTATTGTTGTTTCCAGAATTATTGCTATTATTAGGGTTATAGCGATTATATCGGTTGTCAGTGTTTCTAATGTAAGGCGTATCCCTTGGTCGATCTTGTTGGTAATATTTTCTTTGTGCAGCCCTGTCTAGTAGTTTTTCCATCTCTGGGATAGTGTGAACCTGACCGCCCCATCTTGCTTGTTCGATATCTTCTTTATAATGGTGTGCCAGTCTCGTTACTAAACACTCCTCAGGAATCCTGGGTTCCAGGTTTCTGGCTAGACATACCTTTCCAAGGAAGTACGACGATGGTGTTTGTCCATAATTCGGTTCATATTTTCCATGACACAGGTTGTCCCTTACTATGTTTTGTGTCGTTTCCGACCAATATTTGCTTTTAAAATGTTTTTTAAATTCGGTGAAGTTCTGGATGTCGTGTCGATTCGCCATCCACTAGTTGTCGTTTGTGTCCTTGAACATCTCGTCCAACATGCTTTTGATTGCAGTCCAGCGAGTTTCCCGGTTTCTTGCTATGTACTCCTCAACTCTCTCAAGGAACTATATCGGGTTGCGTTTAAAATTTTTGAAATTAATTAGTTCTCGCTGTTCCATAATTGGGATATGCGATGCATGGAAGAAGTAGACTCTGTGTAGATTCGAATTCTTCTCGCGTGATCAACTCTCGTCGGTTGAGTTCTTCGAATTTTTCTTGATGTTTTATCACCTGACTCCGGACTGTGTGAATGTCAGTACTTACTTCTTCAAATTTCGTTTGTACTCTTTCACCTTCTTCTTGAACTTCTTTCAGCAGTGATTCATGTAGGGCTGTAATGTTATCTTTTACGTTCTCGATTCTTACCTGGAGGTCTTCCTGGATATGCTGTACCTCCTGATCCGTCGGGTGATCTCGGATATTTCCTTTCGAACTGAGGTAATTCGTTCTTCGACGTTCTTATCCACCTCCTCCCTCATTGACTGATTGTTATCCTCCATTTTCTGGTTCAAGGCTTCAACATTATTATCCAACGTTTCTTTTAATGAAGCTATGTTTTTATTTAAAGTTTCTATGGATTTATTTTGGTTTTCTGTTAATTCTCTATTATTATCGTCTATCTTCTTACTTAAAGCTTCCATGATTTTATTATTATTTTTATCGGTTTCGTCTATTTTATTATTTAAATCTTCTTTCAATGATTCTGTGGATTTTTTACTATCGTCCATCTTCTTATTCATTTCTCCGAATTTTTCCTGCATGAACCTCATCATTTCCTGGAATCTCTCTTTTTCTTTTGCGCGGGTCTCTCAGGTGGGTTTTCTACTGTATCACCTGCTATCACCTCCACTTCAGGTGTTGTTTATGTTTCCTTTTCTTCCTTTTCTGATTCGGTGTCCGTGTTTTTGTTTTTTCTTTTCCTGGAACTCGATCTACTACTACTTATGGGAAGCATGGCTGTTTTATTGTAGTCGCCGAGCTACAGTAGAATTATCAAAATAATGTACTGGAAACCTGTACTCTCCTATCTACTTTAAGCCACACTAGTTGGTCGCCAATTTATAATGACTCGAGTGCGTACCTCCTTTTGATTATATTTTATTTTTAAAGTTTGGTTATTACATAATTTTATCTTTTTTTAATTAATTTAATTTAATGTTGTCTTGTTCTTTTGTTTAATTAATTTTTGTCTATCGTTTAATTAATTAATTGATTAATTATTGTAATCTCATTTAATTGAATTTTGTTCACTTCGGAGTCCTCTTGACGTTCCGTACAACTTCCGTAGACCTAAATTTTCTTTGTACAGTAGTAGTGTTGTTTTGACTATATTTATAAAGTAATTATAACTCTCACGTACCTTTGGTGTAGCACTGGTAGCTCATGTCTGTCTGTACTTGTTGTTCAGATGGTCTTAGTATGTTATCAAACTATTAAGTTGTCAAAACAGTATATCAGCACTATTTATATGTAAGTGAGCTAAATTTCTGTTATTTGGGAGCCATATGGAATCTCTGGTTCTTATTCCGTAAAATGATTTATTCAAAAAATAAAATAAATAAATTTATTTAATGTCGTTAAATTATTTCTTTGATTGAATGATTAAAATAATTTAATTAATTAATTTTCTTCTGTTTTGTTTATGTATTTGAACGGTTGGCGCTTCACACGTCCAAGCCGCCAACTTAACTGTTTGAGTGCCTTGAAATTGCAGCTCTTTTATATAAGAAAAGTAACTAAAAATTGCTTCAACGTTTGTTAATTAATAATTTACTGGTTTATTGCTCACTGCGTGCTTATTTTATCTCTATACATTCAATTCAACAATAATTTATGGATTACAATATACCTGGCTTAATGATGACTCTAATTATCGGTTTGTTAATTTACAAATTTGTTATACCTCAAGGGTGAATCCTTTGGAACTACAGAATAAAATAACTATGCGTCGAGTTACGATGCTTTACAATGGCTTAGTTTAGTAGGTTAGACACCTTTAAAAATTCAGACTGATTAACGAAATGTTCGTCTGACCTCTACTAGTTTTGAGGTTAATTACGGTTAGCCTAAATCGTTAATTATTGTATTGGAATTGTATCATTCCTCTTAATGAAAAGAACAAATCTATTTAGAAACAGCCCCCGACTGCATTGAAAATTAAAATTGAAGAGCAAAATTTTATCAGCAATATTTTTTATAATTGTAGTCTTCATATGATGCATTGATATATATTCAACATCGAAAAGTAATTTAAATCTAATAAAATTACTATGCGTTTAATCATTCATAACATTTTCGTTAAATCTGATCAGAGCTGAATTTCAATACCTTGTTTTTGGCTTTTTAAATCGACTTTATATAGATTTTGTGATTTTTACTAAATATTATTTTTATTTAGTTTTTTTTATTTAGTGTTTTTATCAATTTATTTTTTATTTATTCATTTATTTTTTTGGCAGTCGTGTTTTTTAATTTTTTAAATTATTTTTTTTTATTTTATTCCTTTTTGTGTTTAAAAAGAGTATAATGGGAATGTGCAGTGAGTGCGTGCGTATGTGTGAAGTGCAAAAAAAAATTCAATTTTTACATAGTTTTATTTAGAAACTTTATTATGTACATAGTATAATTAGCGTATGAACTTGTAAACTTATAAATATAGTATAACTTTATTTTATATACTATTATATAACTAGTATAATACAAACATTTCGATAAATTGTTTTATAAATTATATAATTAACTAAATAATTTCATTTATTAGAAATGATAAAGAAAAAGCTTTGGTCTACAGATTTCTGAGTCGATTTAATTCCTCAAGTGAGTTTTTATCGTGCGGTTCATGCAACAATTTTCGTGGATCCAGACAACTTATTGCTAATCCCTCTAATGTTTTCACACGACTTAGTGCGACGTATGCCTGACCCTTGGCAAAAATATTACTACTCAAATCAAAGACTGCTTTGTCTAAAGTAATGCCTTGGAGTTTATGTACTGTTATACAGCCCAACACAATATTAATGGCAGCATACGTCGTTCTACTTTGCCCTGGCCTTGCAAAGCATCATATTCAACAGTGGTGGGCTCTATCTTTACTCCAATACCAGCAGTATTTTCCCTAATTGATCTGTCATCAAATTCTACAAATACGGCTTGTGGAAGCTCACCAGGTTGAAGCTGATCTCGACGTAGTGCAGGCCACTCAATTTTTCTAATGATGCCTATTGCTCAGTTGACCAGACCATGATTAACATTAATGTTTTTTCGCAACATTACCCTAGTTTCGACTCCGATTACTAAAGAGTTTGGAATACCTCCAGTTTTGTTTGGATCCGTTGGTATGAAGTCTTTCTTTAACTTTTGTCCGTAATTCTTAGCTTCGACAGACACATCCACCGCTGCAATATCGTAAACTTTAGATGATGTTTTCAACTTTTCAGTCATCATAGCATTATATTCTTCTACCTGTTTAGTGGTTGGGAAAATACGCAGACACTCGCCATTAGCAAATTCATCTGTCAAAGGAACTCTTCGACGATCTAAAATTTCTAGCTGCTGCATGGTGAGTTGGCCGACTCGTATATTATTTACAATGTCTATAAAAGTAGTGTTGTTAGCTTGCCGCATATTTTGAGGTAATTCACAGAAACTAAACAGTGTCCACAAATTAATTTCAGCTGATAAGTAATGAGGCTGCTTGAAGCAGTAGGTACCACCAACTGGTTTTGATACAGGTGGCAACTGCATTAGATCGCCAAACAAAATAATGTTGATATCCCCGAAGAGAGCATCATTCATTTTAAGCTGTTGCAACCTTAAGTGAATATTTCTTAGGGTAGTATAGGGTACCATTGAGATTTTGTCAATGATTAGCCAATTAATATGCTTCCACCTTAGCCGTTCCCTTTGAAGACGCTCATCAGTAAGAGGGCGAAGAGCTGTCACCTTGCCTTTTTCGATAGGAGGGGCAAAAGTAGAGTGCAAAGTGCTACCTCCAATCAATCTTGCAGCGACACCTGTGGGTGCTGCTACCGTAACAGCTCTGCTTGCAGGTAAATGAGAAAGACGGCGAATCTGTTGTACAATAATTTTCAGATTAAAGGTTTTGCTGGTGCTGCTCCTCCAGTAACGAACACACGTAATGGCTCCGTATTATTTTCACTTGGAAGCAATCTGTCTGAAACCATTTTGAACAATTGGCGCTGCTGAAAATTCATTAAGTTTACTGCTGCGGCATATTGTTGATCCGTCATTTCATGTATTTCAGGTTCACCATATTTCGCAGAGAGAAATATATATAGCAAACCAATATATATATATATATATGTTAACATGTAATGTTAATTATCGACCGTATTATTATACTGTTAATGATTTCGAGGTTCGGTCATTAATTATGAAAACTCAGTTTTGCGACGTTTCGAGATTTATTCTTCTCATAATCATGCCTACAACATTAAAATATAGTCTTACTACAATTATATTATTTGTAAGTGTGTATAGGTGTGTGTAAAGTCATACATTACTATAACTATTTACTTACATTAACTGTGAGATGAGCTACAGCAACCACATTACACTAAACACTTATCACTGTTCCATACTTATACACATATAACACATTACAATTGTATAGTGTTAGCGTTATGTAGTTATCTGACAGACTGCCAGCGATATAAAATTTTAATAGTACCTAACTAGAAAGTTGTTCAGTATTCCTATACCTGTAAACTATTGTCCATTTTAAAAAGAGTGAATAAGATTAGAATAACACTTGCTAAGACTTTGTACGTCCGTTTTCTTGTTAACTGAAAGGTGTTTATTCTTCTCTATTGTTAGCATTTCTAAGAATTGCCGTTTAAAATGATTACTTTCTGCATGAATTACTTTAGCTTTGTGAAACTGAAACGAGTGACCGTGTGTACGGGCGTGTTGTGTTAGGGCCGTGGGATCAGGTCTGTTAGTATTTACTTTCTGGCAGCTATATTTATGTTGATAAATACGTCTTTTAAAATACTGTTCAGAACAACCGTAATATTTTTTTCCACAGTTTTCTTCACACGGTATTGCATATATTATGTTGGATCTTAGTTCTATTTCATCCCTGTCTTTAGTATGCGTAAAACATTTATTATTGATAGTGTTAACGTTTTTGAAAGCTATTTTTGTATTGTGATTAGCATTAGTGAGGATCTTGGAAAGTCTTTCTGATAATGATTTGACATATGGAAGGGAAAAATATTTTTTAGTTGTAGTAGTGTTATCTTGATTACTGGATGTTGTATTCTGTCCTTCAGGTGTATTACCATTTATTTGGTTATTAGTCACGTCTAAGTTATTTATTTGGGTTTTAGTGTTATCTACCATATTATGATTATGTCTGTAACTTTCTCGCAATATTTTGCAAATTATCTTGTGGGGGTACCCATTTGTTAGCAATAAGTCTACAAGTCTATTATCAATTTCTTTTTTGTAGATGTCTGTTGTAAGTCTGTGTGCACGATTTATCAGATTTTTAGCAACATTAATTTTGTAGTGGTATGGACAATGACTCGTGTAATGAATGTATCGTCCTGAGGTTTGTGGTTTTTGCCACCATTTTGTGTCAAGTTTACCATTGGCTTGGTGGAGTAATAAAACATCTAAAAATGAGATTGTGTTGTCCGATTTTTCTAATTCTACAGTGAAAACTATACGTGGATGAAAGTCATTGAATGTATCTATTATTATATTCTGCATATTAATCGGTATTGCTGTAATAATATCATCAACACATTTGTAAAGGAATGGTATATCAAATGGTGCAGTGGGAAGTTTTTTATCAAGAATATACTCAAGATATATATCAGCCAGTGAAATAAGTTGATACCCAGGGGGTAATTGAACATTGGATATCTTATAGTGGAAGTCAAATGAATCCTTCACGTTATACTTGTAGGTGGAGAGACGTGTTAGAATAGTGGCAAAAAAAACCATAAGGATGGGAACCCAGTCAGACCCATAGTTTCGTTTTTAAATTCCCCAACACATGGATTAGCTAGACATCTCACCAATAGCCCCTATCTTGGCTGATATATATCTTGAGTATATTCTTGATAAAAAACTTCCCACTGTACCATTTGATATACCATTCCTTTACAAATGTGTTGATGATATTATTACAGCAATACCGATTAATATGCAGAATATAATAATAGATACATTCAATGACTTTCATCCACGTATAGTTTTCACTGTAGAATTAGAAAAATCGGACAACACAATCTCATTTTTAGATGTTTTATTACTCCACCAAGCCAATGGTAAACTTGACACAAAATGGTGGCAAAAACCACAAACCTCAGGACGATACATTCATTACACGAGTCATTGTCCATACCACTACAAAATTAATGTTGCTAAAAATCTGATAAATCGTGCACACAGACTTACAACAGACATCTACCAAAAAAGAAATTGATAATAGACTAGTAGACTTATTGCTAACAAATGGGTACCCCCACAAGATAATTTGCAAAATATTGCGAGAAAGTTACAGACATAATCATAATATAGTAGATAACACTAAAACCCAAATAAATAACTTAGACGTGACTAATAACCAAATAAATGGTAATACACCTGAAGGACAGAATACAACATCCAGTAATCAAGATAACACTACTACAACTAAAAAATATTTTTCCCTTCCATATGTCAAATCATTATCAGAAAGACTTTCCAAGATCCTCACTAATGCTAATCACAATACAAAAATAGCTTTCAAAAACGTTAACACTATCAACAATAAATGTTTTACGCATACTAAAGACAGGGATGAAATAGAACTAAGATCCAACATAATATATGCAATACCGTGTGAAGAAAACTGTGGAAAAAAATATTACGGTTGTTCTGAACAGTATTTTAAAAGACGTATTTATCAACATAAATATAACTGCCAGAAAGTAAATACTAACAGACCTGATCCCACGGCCCTAACACAACACGCCCGTACACACGGTCTCGTTTCAGTTTCACAAAGCTAAAGTAATTCATGCAGAAAGTAATCATTTTAAACGGCAATTCTTAGAAATGCTAACAATAGAGAAGAATAAACACCTTTCAGTTAACAAGAAAACGGACGTACAAAGTCTTAGCAAGTGTTATTCTAATCTTATTCACTCTTTTTAAAATGGACAATAGTTTACAGGTATAGGAATACTGAACAACTTTCTAGTTAGGTACTATTAAAATTTTATATCGCTGGCAGTCTGTCAGATAACTACATAACGCTAACACTATACAATTGTAATGTGTTATATGTGTATAAGTATGGAACAGTGATAAGTGTTTAGTGTAATGTGGTTGCTGTAGCTCATCTCACAGTTAATGTAAGTAAATAGTTATAGTAATGTATGACTTTACACACACCTATACACACTTACAAATAATACAATTGTAGTAAGACTATATTTTAATGTTGTAGGCATGATTATGAGAAGAATAAATCTCGAAACGTCGCAAAACTGAGTTTTCATAATTAATGACCGAACCTCGAAATCATTAACAGTATATATATATATATATATATATATATATATATATATATATATACTTTCAGATCAGCTGTTCTCTGTTTCTCACAGATTGCACATATATACTCTCACACAATAGCGCGCTAACATAGTATTAGTGAGCGTGGTCTTAAATCGCGAGCACTATCTGGAGTCAACTTTACAGAATACCTTCCACTAGCGCCACCTGATGGACCAATAAACGAACAAAAAAAATCCTTAGAACCGATCACTTGTATTCACTTCCGGTCAAAACCGGAAGTCAACTCATGGTGATATATAGCCTATGACACTTCTGGTGAAGTAAGGAATCCATCGAGCCATCGAACATCAAAATCGGTAAAGCCGTTTAAAGTTATAGTGGAACAAACATACATACATACATACATACATACATACCCTACCACTGAAAACATAACACTCCTTTTTAGCAGTCGTGTAATAACTATGCGTCGATTTACGATGCTTTACAATGGTTTAGTTTAGTAGGTTAGACACCTTTAAAAATTCAGACTGATTAACGAAATGTTCGTCTGACCTCTACTAGTTTTGAGGTTAATTACGGTTAGCCTAAATCGTTAATTATTGTATTGGAATTGTATCATTCCTCTTGAAACAAGTATGAACAGTGTTTAATTCCTATAGTATTAGTCTTTTGCGTTCAGTACATTAGTGTATTATTTCTGTATTATATCTTATACTATTAACATAACATTTGAACACTGTAATTATATGTGGCACTGTACTCCCTGATTGATAATCTCTTTGGATTACTATTAATTCACTTTACGATCTCATACAATGATCGTACACTTCACTTTTCCGCGAATGAACGATTAAAACTTCTTGTGATTAAATATTTGGTCAGGTATTTCTTCTAAGCTCGTTCTTTTGGTTTCGCACTACTAGTTAAAGGAACACTGCTTGTCGTGATGCACTTTAATAAGTATGTAACTTCTTCGCTGCTGTGGTTTAATAATATTTCATTAAAATTTGGATCTGGAGTCCTTGTAGTATCTGCCGGAATGGAATTCAAAAAATGTGTGTTTGTTCATTCGTACTTCTGTATATATAGTCCTCTAAAAACTCCGCTAGGCGGCGACAATTAATTTCTCAAGCAATTTCCTGATTGGTTAAAAATGACGTCATGATGCGGTCATTCTAAAAATAACTCTTACATAATTGTTTTAAGCGTGGGTTATTATTGTTGTTGGTATTCTTCTGTACCCTTCCAAAATTCTCAAAATTTATCATATTTATGTTTGTTTTTCATTTATTCTAATTACAAATTTGGTTCTATTACTAGCATCGTATTGCTCGTTCCTTGCTGGTTATTTTGAGATGAATAGCAGCCAGTTTGGATACATTTTTCATTAATAAACTATATCTTAATGATAGCCTATCTTAAATATTGTTTTATTCCAAATGTCTTCTGCTACAATTTGCAGAGTCTATTTCTGTATTTTTTAACATTTATTAAACCATCATTTTTTTCTATTTTGAACACAATTACCTTATTGAAATTAACATATTATTATCTAAATTTGCTGTATTCAGCTGAACATTAACAATTCTTATAATATATTTGTTTATTATTATTTAACGGCTTCGTTCCTTCATCATTAATTATTCAAAATTATTCTTACTTCCTACACTTATTTTACTTGACATTGGTTGGTGATATTACACCTTTTATATAATTGTTATATCTCTATATTCCTATACTTTGTATAGTCTCTTTATTATACACGATTATTATTTTCATAATCTGTTTTGTCATCATTTGTTTGTCTATTATTTCAAGTTTCTCTTTATAATTACTATACTTCTTTCAGTATGCACTTTACATAAGTTGTTGTGAGTCATCAATTGTTTTGTCTTTATTAATGCATTTATTACAGATATTTCATTATTTGTTTTGATTTTCTTATAACTCATGTGCTGGTTGTTCCACAATATTATTGTTACTTGGCATATTGCCCCTAGTCATTATTTTGAGCTTTTATTACATTATTTATTATTCATTGAGTTACTTTAACTCATCTGAAGTCATTCTCTGATACTACACAATTCATAATAAGGTCTTGTTCACCTTAACTGATAATACATCTTTTTACAAAATTTACCTACTTATAAAATTTTTAAATTCATAAATTTCTTTACATTGTCGATTACATTTGATATCATTTATTATTAGAACATATACAATTTGTTCTTTCATTAATTATTCTATCATCATTATTCATTAAACCTTAGCATACCTTTCTTTCAAGATTGATCTAACATTGTGATTATACTGTTAATCTTACTTTAATTGTTCATTTATCATAATTCTCCTACAGTTTATTATTATCAACAATATATTTCATTTTATTTTTTATGCAAATTATTACTTTTTAATTACTCAGTAATGTGCTGTTTACACTACTTTAATACATTTTGGTAAATATCAGTTGTTTCACCTTTTATTTTATTTATGATGTTTCTCTGTTTAATGGTTTTATGCTCACTTAACTAATCTATTTGGTAACTAGTCTTTGTCAATGTCGCAGTCAAATCGTCTGGTTATATTGTATTGTCATTGAATGCTGATAGTTACTACTGGTTATCATCCCTTCTTGTTACTCAGTTAGTTGATTTTTATGGGACAGTTTGTACTGTTACAATATTGACCTAATGAGCTAGTGAGTAATTTACATATATTATTACAGAGATTCAATTTGTTTTCATTTGGCCAAAACGAATAATTGATATTAATACATCTCATCATAGCTCGTCATGTGATATGGATGTGTGTCCCATCCACTAAACTATACCATGTGTACAGTAAGGTAATTATAATACATACATAAATAATGTATTGAATAAACAATGTGATATATCATGAATTATAAACCTTTTTGTCCTCGCACACATGTATTCCGGTTTTACAATTAATGGGAGAGAGAGAGGAGCAAGAGAGGTAGTGCGAGAGAAGAGGGTAGAAGGATAGACATCGAGTGAAATGGCGTATAGAATGAAGCGCTTAATAGCGCTGACTGATTATCCCTCTATAATCTGTTTATAAACACAGTTTCCCAATTTGCTGAAATTATTTCCATACGGACTGTAAATATTTTGCGATACATTGATAATTACAGAGATAATAGAGTAAATCAGTCGATTGAAATTTTTGTTATTTAATTAGTAATGAGAGGCAAAATATTCTTAATTTTGAAGACTATATGTTCTACTGGAAAAAATCTTTCAATACAGCAAACAATTTCCCCCAATATCTGAGCGTACTTAATGTTTAATACTAGGAAAAGAAATATTTTTAGAGCAAAGATACAAGATCAGCATTCATTTACGTGTGCTTGAATATTTCTTATTTAGGTCGCCGTTGATGTCACATTATAGTTGTCGTTTCATTTTGGTTAATTTACTTTACATCCTGAGTCGTCATTTCTAGTCAGAGTTGCCCATAAATAATTGTAATAACATAAATGTGTGTGTGTGTGTGTGTGGGTGTGGGTGTGTGTGTGTGTGTGTGTGTGTGTCCAGTAACTTATTTGCGCTTGTTTACATATGTCACAACTATAATTTTTTATCATCTAATAGCTTTCTTCTTATTTACAAAGTATTTCAACGTTTATATAAATCAACATTTTATCAGGCATCATACATCATCATCATCATCATCAGACATTATTTTACCATTTGTTTAGGTTCCTTAATATTGCTCCTGACCACACGCTATACACAGATAAAGAACACTGCGGGACAGAAATATTTAAAACTAATTGTAAAAAATGGAACATATGCTGGTAGAAGAATTTAGATCAGCGTGTCTCAACCTAATGGTTGCGGACCACTTCTGGGTTTCGAGGGGATGTTTGGTGGGTCGCGAAGTCGGCCTCAAAAATTTATTTATTTTGTCTTAACAACCTATGAAACAATATTAAGAATGTTGGGTCTGACTGATTTAGACACTAAAGACTTCATCAAGCTGTAGAATTGTATTTTTCTATCTTTAATTCCATCGTACAGATTTTGTTATTAATATTTTTCAAATGAAATGATATTTATTATAAAATCTCTTATACACGTAATATCGTATCTCTTATATCTTTTATAGAATAAAATAAGTGCACATTTAAACAAAACACTGAAATATCTCTGTTTTATTAAACATTGAAGACTCTACGGGTAATTTACGTTAATGTTCATCCCCAAGGCTAAATATTGAGCGCTTGTTAATCCAGATTTCTTAATACCTCTTTAACTTCTGATAAGATAAATAATTCACCAGTATTCAAACATCTTTTTTTTTTTGTTTAAATAAAATTTATATATTTTATATTGCTTGAATTACGTGTTTTTAATTTGTTTGTAATGCTGATAGGTAGAAAGTTTTGCTATACAGTAACAACAATTTGATAATTAACATTTGCATCACAGTATTAAAATACAAAACAATATTATAACAGAAAATACATAAAATATTAGTAAAAGACATAGATAAAATGTTTAAAATATTTAAAAACTTTCTACTATGAAAAATATTCTATGATTTATTCTAATTACAATTAATGTCGTTTTAATCTTTGACATAGTATGCCGGAATTGCTAATAATGTGCTACTCCAGCTGATGATCAGCAGTTATTTTATTAAAATTCTATATAAACAAAAACTTTATTATAAAATATTTGGTAAGGTTTTTGGACAAAGGGCATAACACTAACCCAATACACTTTCAGTATACAGTTCTGTTCCTAACATGGTAGGTCAAATATTACTTTACCTTTCCACAAATGTTTCCAAACAGCAGGAGATTCAACTTAGAATTTCATCTTCTTTTCATTGGTTATGATAAAGATTCTAATTGTAATTACAAAATATGAATTTGGTTTAGTAACCGCAGATGCATAATAATGTATAAATTAAACTCTGAAAATTACTGTCCCTTTTATTATAGGCAAGAAGACCGAATCGATTGATTGAAAACATAGGTGCGTAAATGTAGGAATATTATGAGACTGGTTATTATAAAATATTTTATAAACTTGAGGGTTCTAAAATTTAGAAAAGTGTAAACATAAGTATGTTTAAATATGTAAGACGACATAATTTTAAGAAAACAATATAATAATTTGCTGACACAGAGTTGCCTTTTTATCCTACCTTATACACGGAACGCATTAAAATTTTTTCAAAGGCCTAAGAACTGTACGTCCGTACATTGTCTTGCTGACCTGTGTACATTTTTCACCATCTCTCCCTACTTTCAGCTGTGTGTTTTGCAGCCTTCTGTTAATGTCGTCTTAGAAACACCGCGGTTAAGTCATTACTGTTATCTATATATATAAAAGCGAAATACCACTCACTTATTCATACAGTCACTCATCACGAAATCTCCATAACTATAAAGCCTACAAACTTGAAATTCGCCACACATGTTCCTCTTGGCTTCTAGATGCTCGCTAAGAAAGGGTTGTGAAAACTTTAACGCCTAACCGCGAGAAAACGCGAAAAACCGCTAAAACCCATGACACCGATAATGCAGCTTTTTTCAACTGTACGCTTCCTGGAAATCTAATGTTTTTTTTATAATTTGCTTCAGGCTTTTGGGGGAGTTACTAAACAGTATTTTTTTCATCTAACTTATAACCACGAGGAGGTGTAAAAATAATTGCGACAGAGTTCAACCTGTCCATCTATTCCTTGCTATGTGGCGTTGAGGGTTTATTTTGAGTTCTAAGTTCGGCACATATATTCCGAACAGGGTACGGAGACACTCTTTCGCCAGTTGCATATGAAAAACGTTCAAGCAAACCAAATAAATCCTGTTTCGATTGTACTACAAATGGTTCAATGCTGGTGAAACACAGCACCTGGATGGTTATCTTCAGTATCGCAGGCGGTCCCCGCCTGACGGTGGGTTCACTGTCAACATCACTGGATTCGATCTTGACAATCGCGGGGTGATGCTATACAACCCCGTCCTGTTTCGCACCTTCTCGGCCCAGATTAATGTTGAGTACTGCAATTCTGTGAAATTCATAAAATATATCTGCAAGTACGTTAACAAAGGGTCTCACCAGCCAGCGTTCACCGTTGAAGGTCTCGACGAGGTGACTAGTTATGAGGCAGACAATACATCAGCAGCTCTGAGGCAGCCTGGCGCATTCTCTGCTTTCCTATCCACGAAAGGTTTCCTCCTGTTATGCACCTTGCCGTACATCTCGAAAACGGCCAAAGAGTTTATTTTACTGAGGAAAATGTCGTTGAGATGATCAATAACCCTCCGAAAACAACACTTCTGGCCTTTTTCGAGCTGTGCATATTCGATGCTTTCGCAAGGACCCTTTTATATTGCAAAGTTCCGACTTATTACGTATTGAAAGGCAACAAGTTCTGCAGGAGGAAACAAAGGAAGCCTGTGCCAGGTTATCCGGGGGTGAAGAAAGATCAGGTTTTGGGCAGAGTGTACACCGTCCATCCCGGTAATGCTGAATGCTACTACCTTCGCCTCCTCTTGCACGAGGTACGTGGCATTTACTACCCTAAAAAGTGTGGCAGGGGTAGTCCACCCGACATTCCACGCGGCGTGCAGAGCACTTGGCTTTCTGAAGGACGATGCTCACTGGGCCCGCACTCCTGAAGAAGCCTCCATCTCTGACTCACCTAACAAAATCCGTGAGCTGTTTGTCATCATTCTGGTTTTCTGCCAAGTAGACGATCCTATAAAAAATTGTGGGAGAAACACCGAGACAGTCTTGCGGAAGATGTTAGATGGCAAATGGAGAGAGAGCACGGAGATGACCAACTGGTCCTTGACATTGTTTACAGCCAATGCTTCATCTTTCTTGAGGATATTGTCATTTCCATGTCGGGTCCGAACACTCCTGCAGTTCGGACGTCCACCACCTTCACGAGCGCAAGCAGCCCTTGTCGCTAACCGTGAATACTTGAGGGAACTGTCTTATGATACCGTTCAGCTGTCCAAAACAGTTGCTGTGACTCTTCCAAAATTAAATCAAGAACAGAGAAAAGCCTACGATGAAATCATGCTCAGCATTGCTTCTGATTCTGGGCAGTTGTTCTTGACGCTCCTGGTGACACTGGCAAAACGTTCTTGATCAACCCGTTGCTAGCTACAATTAGGGGTGAAAGGAACATCGCCGTTGCCGTTGTTTCCTCAGGTATTGCAGCTACCTTGATCGACGGAGGCAAGACGGCTCACTCTGCCTTCAAGTTACCTCTCAACCTGAATCATTCTGAATCAGCACTTTGTAACATCTCTAAGCAGAGTGACATGGCTCAGGTGCTTTGAGAAGCCAAAGTTATCGTGTGGGATGAGTGCACCATGGCCCACAAGGGAGGAATTGAGGCTGTGAACAGGACGCTCTAGGACATTTGGGACCGCAACCGTCTTCTTATGGGTGGAGTTACGGTGCTTTTGGCTGGTGACTTCAGACCGACCTTGCCTGTTGTGCCACGGGGGACACGTGCAGATGAAGTCAAGGCCTGTCTCAAGTCATCCCTCTTATGGCATAAAGTCAAAGTCCTGTCCTTGAAAGTTAACATGCGTGTCCACCTCAAACTTGCGTTGAGTGCAGAGGAGTTTTCTAACGTATTTCTTGATATTGGTGAAAGCAAGCTTTTGGAAGGGAAAGGAAGAATAAATATTCCTGGTAACCTTTGCAAATGTTGTGGGAGATCTGATCAGCTTGAGTGATAGAATATACCCCAACATTCATCAGGCTAAACAGAATTGCACTTCATCGCTGAGGGAAAGAGCTATTCTCACTCCAACAAACAACTCAGCCAACAGCATCAACAACTTTCTGTTGGAGTAGTTGCCTACTAAGCATATGAGGTATGAGTCTGTGGACTCTGTGGTAGAGGTCGAGGATGCTGTACATTACCCTGTGGAGTTCTTGCATACTCTCAATCCACCAGGAGTACCACTTCAAGTCCTCTACCTCAAGGTTGGCGCTCCAATCATGCTGTTGCGCAATCTAACCCCTCTGAAACTATGCAATGGCACCAGGCTTCAGGTGAAGACTCTGCACAAACATGTCATCGAAGCCATGATTTTCACAGGCGTCGGTAAGGGAGAAACCGTCTTCATCCCCCGAATTCCTGTGATCCCATCAAACTACTACTTTCAGTTCAAACGTCTGCAGTTTCCCGTTAAGGTGTGCTACGCCATGACCATCAATAAGCCACAGGGGCAGAGTTTGATAGTGGCTGGTGTGGATCTGAAGAGTGACTGTTTCTCCCATGACCAGTTGTACGTGGCGTGCTCCATAATCAGTTCACCTGACAGCCTGGTCATCCTCCAGCCAGAGAGCAAAACCAGGATTGTTGTTTACAGGGAGGTCCTGAGCACTTAATCTGAGGGAGCAACTGAAAGTATATGCTAAACAAATTGTTAGTCTGGCTACGTATATAAAAAAACCAGGGGTGTTGGTGGGATCAAAGGGCTTAAACCCATCTATTTTATTGTTGTTAGACTTACAATAAAGGACTGTCTTAATCTCTAACAGAAACTTAGCTTACCCTCATTAACTAAATAATACAGAGTCATTTTTGATAACTCTTAATTTTCAAGCTTTAATAGTTGATTGATCAAGCTTGATCAAATTGATTATTTTAAGCTTGATCATCTTCAAATTGATCAAGCTTAAATAGCTTAAATAGTTCCTCTTAGTTTCAAAATACCGGTATCTAAATTTTACAAATAACCTATTTCTTTTTTCTGATTTTGCATTCCGTTTTTCTCTGATTGTCACCGTACCGAAGCACGGTTATCCAGCTAGTTTATTATATAGAATTCAACATTTATTTTCAGACGCTAGGAATTTTTATATCTAACGTTATAATTTATAACGTAACAGAAATACGGTCCTCGACGTTACATAAACCAAATTATAAGATTTAGAATAGAGGAGAAAATTTATTAATTATCCACACTTGTAAAAGGTCAGAAACCCAACCCATGATTGTTTAAATAAAATAAGAATGCAAGGTAAAAAAGATAAGCAAATAATAATGTTAATAATAATAAACCTCAAGGTTCAGTGAGAGGTAAATAACAGACATTGACACATATTGAAAAAAATCTAATGTTGACTATTTCAGAATAATTGATGTTTTAAAGTAGATGAGAATGAGTAAATGGTGTATAACTTAAGTTACTCAAAAGTACTTGTTATTAATTGTATCATGTTATTTTGTTATCATGATAGTGATGTTATATTTTGTGTTAACAAGTGAAAGTTTTCTGTTAATAGAATATCAGTTAATTAAGTATTATATGTTATTAATTTACCATTGTAGAGCTGTTGTTGAAATCAGTAATTGATTACTAATTAATTTCATTTTATGTGTTATCTATAGGTCACGATAAAGCTTTTGTTAGATTTTATAAAATTAATTATTTGTATACATGTACTTAGATAATAAGATGATTATAATTTTAAACTTGGATAAAAAGGCTATAATTGTGTCATAAATAGATAAAAGATTTTATAATATTGCAGATAGTAACAATTTAAATTCAGAAGTAGATCAAGGTATAATGATAGGCCTAACAACCAGTAACATATAGTAAGTCAGATCAGAAAGGTTAGGAAAAGAAATTAGTAACAAATACTAAATAAAATCTAAGGAGTTAGTAGAAGTTAATAATAATTAATAATAACAAATAAATAAACACAAATTAAATAAATTATTTTAATGCCATAGTGCAATGATACCGATAGATAATGTTTGGTAACCGAAAAATAATATTTGTTAAAATAAACAGACTAAGAGTAAAAGACAGCAAAATATATAAGAATTAGTAAACAAGCCATAAGTAAGATTATATTCGGATATAATGGAAATTTAGAAAGGGATTATTTTGATGAGTGGAAGAACATTGTATGAAATTATTATAATATAACATAATATCGAATAAGAATAAAAAAGATGGTTGCTATGGACGACAAAATAGATAGAATTTGTTGATTTGATTATTGGATAATTTTACATGAACGAAGATAGTTTAGTTAAGAGATGCTCAGAAAAAATTTGATTTAATTTAAATACAACGTACATCGAAATTTAAAATAAATGAATAATAAATCGCAATAGTTTGGTTCACTAGCAGTTAACCATATTATATAATTGGACAATATAAAAACGATACACAAAGTAACGAAAAATAAAGGAAGAACTCGGATTAACAAATTCCAGATAATGAGCAAATGTTAAATTAATCAATTAACAAAACCAGAGAAATAACTACCTGCATAAAGTGATATAATCCTATAACGTAAACGAAACGAAAATAAACACCAAATAATATTGGAACTTTAGTTTACACGATCCAATAGAAAAACGTAGTTGGATTCGAATTCCGTCGAAGCACGTAACCACAAACTCGGACATTGGTGAACAAAAGGAGCGGTATTTCTACACCATCCCAGGACCAAGAGTTAACCTTTATTTTCAACTTGGACCGTAGACTAACGAGAGTAAATTCATCTGCATGCTGATCTGTTGCTGTCAAGACGAAAGGGTTATCTGTACACGGCCTCATCGAGTCACGATGCTGAGCGGACGGTAAAATACAATTATTTTAAATATTATTTAATAAAAACTTAACTCTATATTGTAATACCTTGTATTCCTATTTATGCATTTTCTGATCTTATTAACAGTTGAAAGAACCTTCACGCCCTGTATTTAAAGAAATATAAATATCATAACTAAAATTAATATAAAACCTTGAATCCGATCGATAATCGATTACTTCTGACTTATAGCCTTTCGTATCTAACGTAAGAGAAATAACTTTGTTGGACAAGAAATGTTAAATATTAATAAAGAATCATTTCATAATTTCAGTATCTTCTCATTTATATAAGATTTAATGGAGTGTGAATAAGAAATAAGATAAGTAAAGAGTGTAACCAATAATCACCGTACGCGGTGGGTTAACCTACAAATTTCCGCTGCCTGGGAACCACAGTGCTACTCGTGGACTGCTTAGGTATTAAAGAGAGGAGAATACAATACAAATTTCTGCTCTTCTCTTCAACACAGAATAGGCTTGAGCGAAAATTTCGAATTACACCCTATACACATAATTTTCACTCACAATAACACAATTATATTAAATAGAGAGGAAAGGAGATATACTTAACAATATTATAACACTTACTAAAATAAGATACATAATAAATTGGCATACTAAACGGAGAGAGGTTTAATGAGACGGACGTACCCGTTAAGACATAAATTGAACCCAACGGTGGGCTTAACCCGAATACAGAATATAAGTTATAAATTGACGCCGACAACGTTGGGCTTTTGAACATAATATAATTCAATAGATACATTACGCTAATAAGTTATAATATTAAACTCTTTGATAAGTGCAGCGAGAGAAGCATTATACGCATCCGCTGCATCTGGCTGATTATCCGTCACTGTTGACAAAATATTACTATTAAAGACTAATATGTTACACTATTTCTGCAGCACTAATAAGTGCGTATATGAAATACGACAACTCAGCTTACAGTAAATTAACATGGAATTCATAATCAAAGGAGAATAAGGTTTGATTATTATTACACTAAAATTATAAGTTTCATAATAAATATATTTTAATTAGTGAAAGTACCCCACAGCTGTTTAAAGTATGAGTTTACCACACGACGATCTTTATTTATTTTTGGACAATGAAAAGAATAAACTCCTGATGTATGGGTAACCGTAATGTAGGAAACGAAACCTTTTTACATTACTCCTTGTAGATGATCCTACCTGAATACGAGTTGGAGATTGAGTAGGCCTACATGCCGCGGAAACTACAAGAAGATTTAAAAATGGAGCCCGACAGTCAAGTCTAGACAAACAGAATTTTATGTTAACTGAGTTCTTAAGCTTTCACGACTAGCTTTAGTATTATTGCAACGGTTAAATTCTCGGCTATTAGGCCATAGTCTCATATTGTCAGAATCAAACAACAATATCTTGTTATTGGGAATGAAGATGATTATTTCACAATTAGAGAGGACATTGTCATAATTACGTTACGAATGAATGTCGTAACGAAAACTAAAGGCAGCACTGAAATCAATGAAAGTACACACTGCTTTTCACGGTAAGTGTAGAGGAAGTAAAACGTAAATTTTTCAAACTATTTGGGCAATATATGACATTCGTAACTTTATTTATTCCGCTACACATTGAGTGGCTATTATGCACAAGTCTACCACCGTTTGTAAGCAGAGAGCAATCTTTTAACACGCATTCAAATTATTAGGTTAATGACATTCAACGGCATACAGAATTATTGTATTAAACGGGAGAAAGTTTATAGTCTACCGTTAAGATTAACATGAATCACAGTTTTCAATACTGGCACAGCAATTAAACTGTGAAACTTTGTTGGATCCAAGTTACTTTGTGCTATCTGTAGTAACTCGTGTGTCAGACATGAATACATCAGCGTTGTCAACAAAACGTGTCCTGAGCTATAGTGAGTGAAACATAGTCAAACGGTTTGTATAACAATAATGTAAATTATTTACGACAGTACAAACACTTTGTGAACAAACCTTAACTTATGTACAAACTGTCTGAGCTGCCTGCCGTGGGTTGAAGTGGTTTCGTAAAACTCATTTTCCCGACGGTACCTGAATATTACGCCATACATTACCGACTGCTTTGATTAAGACAAATTATATATAGACACTTTTCTTCAAATAATTTCCAGAAGGCCTTACAGGGTTACAATAATAGAAATGGTTACAATACTAGAAGCAATACATTGCTCTCAAAACTTGTGTAACGTGTACCTTATGTGGTTTTGTAACATGTATTACACAATTCAGGGCAGTTTGTTGGTTTCCGCAAAACAATAAAATTTATTTTCCGCAGTTGTAGTGTTACATAATGTGTTGCCTTTGAATAGATCAGTGCTTCAGTTAACATGAACATTTTAAAACATTTTACAGATATTCTGCTGACTGTGTAAGATGGCGAAAAATCACAAGGATTCCGTAATTTAATCTGGAAAGTCTACAATATAAGAAAAACCGCTTCAGAAACTAACGTTATGCTTTTTATCCAATCGGAACACAGTTAAACATTAAATCGTAATTAAAAATAAAACAATAGTTTAATTTGGTCATTTTACTTATTTGAGTAACACGAATTATGGAAAAAACAAACAAAATGAATTTCAGTTAAATGTAGTTAAATAAAAGAAAAAACACTAAAGATTAACGTTTGAGGGTAACAATTTTAAATTCTACAACATATTACTTATATCCACTTCATTGTGTAGAAGTTTCACACAGGCTATCACTGGGATAATCACAACAGAAAACTGAAGCTTCAGAGTTTGCATTTTTAACAAGAATGAAAGTGTGCCCAGGAGTTGGCAGAAGCAGAAGTGAAGACATAAAGCAATATTTAAACGTAGGAAAGCGGAATAAAAAACACAAGAAAAGATGAAGAGGCAACATAGGAAGAATGCTGAAAACAGATTATCAAAGTCAGTAACACAATATAAATTCCTGGGAAGGAAAAACAAGACAAGGTAGACAGACAAGATTTTAAAATCTTTTAATATTTTAGGCATTTAAGCTAAACCTTAAAGTGAGGAATTAAAAAGAAGGTTTCGTAAAACATTAATTCAAATAAATTAACTCCAAACAAAATCGCTGCTGTTGCCTGTTCTCGACTTTAAACTATATTTTACGTTCCTCTTATACAGAAATTTAGACTTGCTAATATAACATATACAGGCAAATATAACAAAACAAAGCAGATGTGATTTGAACTTTCACTTTTTGACCAAATGAAATTTTTATGTCTGTTGTAGATTTGTACGAGCTTTACGTTATGATTAATATAACAAGAATTCTAAATTGGTAAATATCAAATTATAAGTTCTAGTAATATTAAAAATTTGTAGAACACTTTATAAATTGTCATTTCTACACTAATTAATTACGAAAAGCTTTAAACTTGTGTGTAAGAAATTAAATTTCATTTACTGTAAATAATTTTATTTGATGCTTCCGATACTGTGGTTAGTAATACGCAAAAACGATTACGCAAATTTGAAATCAAGTAAAACGTTGTAAGAACGTTAAAACGAGATTATTCTTCGAACACAAAGAAACCTCAAGGACGCAGCTTTAATTTTTAATCTGAAGCCTTTAATATAAGAAGTAGCATATTTTAGTGTAAAAAGGATTAAAGCACTTATAAACAATCTGTTAAACTGATTGTAATTTACAAGTGTTATGCTGATATGAATATTAATTATAATTAATATTATAAATGTGATGCTGTTGATATTAGTCACAAGAGACGCATGGTTTGATTAAATAGATGTGTTCTGCAGAAGAATGAATTAGATTGTACCACTTTTTAATAACCAAAATTTTAATTAATTAGCAACCTTTTATCAACAATTGATTTTACAGTTAAACTGAAGCCATATTTGTATTTGGTCGGAAGCAGTTTAATATAAACTTCCCGAAACAGGTACGTTGTTAGTGCACAGGGTTTTAATCAGGCTGAGTAACTAGCCGAGTGCTTGCACACTCGTCAGCATAATAGTACGTTTTGTCCTGTACTCTCATTTCCTGTATCGTAGCAAAAATTTTGGATATCGTCCAGACGAAAATAATGATGTGTCAGTTAGCCTACATGACATGTACACAAATGTTTAAAATAAGCTTTTATATTAATATCAGATTTTATTTATGTAATATTTCCTATGCCATTAATTAGCTCAAATATTTTCTACTAATCAGAGGAATGTATTTTTTGTCACTCACACACACACAAGGTCACAAACTTTATTCGTTTTCTAAGGATATATAAAAGATGTTGTCTCACAAGTTTTACAACTTTATTAATGCCATCTACAGCATTCCAGTGTCTGTCTTTTGACTCTCACATCTAAACCGATATGAGGTCTCTAGTGTCATAATTTTTGAGCCAGTCTGGGTTAATTTTTAAAGCAAAAAATGATGTAAGCCTAACTAAGGTAACTATATGAGACACTAGGGCATAATCCAGAATATACTGCCTTCAGTGTCTGTAAGGATCATAAAGGTAACCAAAATTCGTGTTATGGATCACCTCTGATTGTATACAAAGGAGTTTCTATTTAAAATTCAAGTCAAGTTTTGAAGGTAAGGTTAGGTACTAGGAGAGATTTCATTCAAATTAAATTTGAGTGTAACTTTTCCGAACATATAATATATTTAGTAGTCCAAATAATTATAAAATTGTGAAAAGTAAAGATATAGTGTTTAAGATATCTACGTGTATTCCTTTTACGATTGAGGGAAATGTACTTTCTGCCTTCTTGCCACAATTGTCATAATTTTGCCAAATGTAAGTCATAATTTTGTCGACCTTCCACAGAACCCAAAGTAGTTTCTGCTTTTCTCTGTGAATTTGTAAAACCTTACTTCGTATACGCTATAAAACGTATAACAGATTATGGAATGTGTAATAACTACACTGTGTAAGGAAGAACACTGTCAGGCCGTTTCTGAACATCCTCACATACCATCCACCTGCAATTTGAGACGAACACGGTCACATAACCCCTCAACACGTACAGCCATAAAAATTCGAAAAAATTTTCAAATTTTTTTATCAATAAACTGTAAGAACAGTAAGCAGTAAATATACAAATAAATCAGAGTCAGGGTAGATATTGTACTAATATTTTCATTGTGATATCATTAGTTTTTAAGTACGTATACATTAACTAGTTAGATTAAGTAAATAATCTAATGTAACCTAATTATGTAATTATAATGATATAATAATATATAATGTAGCTTATATAATTATAATTATGATACAATGATATAATATTGTATAATTATAAGAATATAATTATCATTAATAAAACGAATCCGATTTTTTAAAATAAATGTTCTACGTACCTAAGTTGTGTAGCTATTTTCTTCCACTCCTTTGTCAGAACGTGCCTGTTGTGGTGGTGTCCGTGACGTTTGTCCCACAAATCAGGGCACTAAAAACTAAGACTATCAAATTATCTTTTACTTATAATCATAAAACAAGGTATTAACTATTAACAACCAACAACGCATATGAACTGACGAGATAGCAACGCGTCCACGTGAACTCAGCCGCGCTATCGAATGAGGAAAGCCTTGTGATTCGAGTGAACCAATCAGGTAGCGCGCCACCTTACTACACCGATGTCTTCAGTGAGGCAAAAAACAAAATCATTTTTTCTTATCTCAATCTAACAGTAAGCTTCACAGTAATGTAGTACAGTTCAATGAGTTCACTCCTGTTTGAAGCTGTAAATTTGTTATGACATCGCTGTCGTACAATAGGCATACATCTTACAGTAAGCTGCAGTCTACCAGTACTGCTGGTTTGGTAGGTTCTTATCCCTAGAGACGCAATGCGTTGTCACCTATAGAATTAATTATGCACGGAAACTGCTTAGTGCTGTTCTATACGTACTATAATTTTATTGCTTCAGTAGATCGTCGTGCAATCCAAACTTAAAAAATTCGAATTACCGATAAAATCAAATCAGCATCACAGGCAAACATTTTTATGAGCACGTCAGTTTTTTTATTTGGTAATGATGCACGCAATTTGGTACTAAGAGATTAACCTGTACTAAACTTATATATCTGTACTCGAATGGCGTACGATATTTTTACTACAGCGTACAATTATAGTACCGTACTGTACTCTACACTTCTGCACGGAAAGTACATCATAAACGTTATAGCCTACTGTAGTATATTCGTAGGCTTTATTAACGGTGAGCAGAAGGAACTGAATAATACAGAACATGTATTATCTGATGGACTTCCGTCGGTGTCGGAACTCTTAAACAAAACTGTCAGTGTCAGCCAGTCAGCTCTGTTTACCGTTTTCGTGCAACACGCAATAGAATCATAGGGAAACGTACAGTATATGCTGTCTATGTCGCGTACACTGGCAGTACGAAAAGAATATTCCTATTGTGTTGTTTACTACTGTGTTTTAAATAGCTAAATTAAATGAAGAGATACAATTATTGACCTCTTTATTTGCTTAAAATACATAAACGTATTTTAATGTATATTTCATGCTGATCTGTTTCCACAATTCTTTAAGTTGATTAATCTTAAAGCAGTCGAAATCAAAACAGGTCGGCCACTTATTTCAGCGTATCTAAACATGTTTGTATGCAAAGATCATTTCACGATTAACGTGACTTGTTAGGACTTAATTATCACAGGTTTCTACGTGAAATGTAAATTTCATTCAAGTATTTTATACAAACAAAAAGTTCTATACAATTCATGATTCTTGCGTATAAATTAATTATGATATATATATATAATAAAAACATTACGGGTCTGTGATATTATAAATTGAACGACAGGATATTTACATTTAACTATTGTGTTGTGTTCCACGGTGTTTGTTCTTTGTTGTGACTATGAGGCTCAGTGTCTCATTATCAGTAACCAATTATAGTTAATTAGGGCTGCAAATCAAAAGCAAACTTATTTATTTATTAAACGTCTCATGTTTGTTTTTCTGTAAAATCGAATGACTCTTCTATTTTCCTTCATTTTTCTTCACACACACACACACACACACACACACACACACACACACACACACACACACACACACACACACACACACACACACACACACACACACACACACAATACTTTGTTCTCTCTCCTTTGTGTGTTACTAAATAGACGCAAATACACATACAACATCGATTAAGCCTACTTTTTAAACACGTTAGATCTTGAAAAACACGGTGTCGTATTATTTCTTCATAGAATACATAAAGTAAACATAATTATTCTAATTATTTAGTTGTAATGCCTGTTTAATTGCAATGTGTGACCTAGAATTAAAGACTTCCAACGCGATCATATGCAAAGTGAGGACATAAGACTTGTAGTAAAGTAAAAGTGAAAGTAAAAGTAAAAGTCAAAGTGAAGACTCGTAGTATTCGCTGAGGAACACCACACTGGAACATATGCGTCGAATGAAACGCCTATGTAACACAGCTCCAAAGGAAATAAAGCATACAGAACTTCTTACATAGTTTATATTAGTTTCTATGACAACTGAATGATTTCTGTCAGGCTATTGTCAATCAATTCCATCCACTTAATACCAATACACTTGAAGGCTGCTCTCAGCGCCAATACACATTTACGATAAAACTAGTAGGCGGTGTCAGGCGGTTCAAATTCATCAGTCATCATATTAACTGATGATAATAAGAAATCATTGGTAACTGTCAGTGATATTGTTAACATGAAAAACTATACTTTCTAATTAATGAAGAGAAGTAAATAACAGTTAAACATTTTCATATAAAGTCATTTTAGTTGTATCAAAAGATTAAGTATTGAAAAATTATTTATATATTACGTAACATTCTCGGAAAATCTCGCAGAAGATCTTCAGCCCAATACATGATCCAATAACGTGAGAATGGAAGATTCAACAAAAACCGGGAGATGGAAGAACTTTACGTCACGGAGATTATGGAAATTCAATAGCTGAACATGTAGCGAGTACAGACTACTATTACCGATGGCCCGTGAAGCCGTTGTATTCTATCCCCGGTAGAAGAAGAACCCCGGCTAGGCCTAGAAGGAGGTGGAGCAATGGAGGTAAGAATCTTATAGAGATCAGAATGGGGTGCATGAATAGAGGCGTATAGCAAGAAGCAGATTTCGATCGAGGAGAATAGTTATAAAGGAGAATGCTTAAAAAAAAAAAAAAAAAAAATTAGACACTGAAAATGACGCTCGCAGCTGAATTCGAAACATCTGTCGTTTTTAACGATTATCCCGGCACTTTTATTAATGTAAAGTGTTTTATTAAGAAATAAAGACAGGCGTTTCTAACAGGGGAGAGGGGTGCACGTGCTATTGAAGTTATAATAATTTATAGATAGCACAGAAGAAATTGGAAAGAGGTTAAAAAGTAAATAAAAGCTATTAAAAGTGGAAAATCAAGAGGAAACGACAGGACATTACTGAGAATACCGAAATTTTGGCATAGCAAAAGCATTAATGAGCTAACTGTATTCTTCAACAGAGAAGAAAATTGTGGGAAAATTGCTGATGACTGTAAATATATAAAATAATACAATAATTCAAAAAAGTTGGCATTAAGAAGTGTCAAAAGTGTAGAACCGTTACGTTACAGAATCCAATTTCCAAACCATACGAAAGCATAATAGAGAAGATCTATACGTAGGTAGAGCGAGAGGGAAGATGTAAAGTGTATTGATAACAATGCGACGACGGACAGTTTGTTCAATCTAATGCTGAGTGTATTATCTGTCAGCTGATTTAATTCTTTCGCTACGTACTGTATTAACCAAAGCAATCATCCTTGATCAAGAATCCATATCAACCAGTAAAACATTACAAGACATGTACACCTACAAAATTAAAAATCAAATGTGACGGATAATTTTGCAACCAAACACTGTAGAAAATGGACTGTAGATTTTTGTAACCTAGATTCGGTCGAAATGACGGTAGCTATGGCATAACGGCATAAAAGGCTATAAGCTAGGTAATGATAATTTCAGTATTACTTGACTGCAGAAGAGCACTTCTCATGTGTGATGAAGGCTCTTGTAAGAATTTAAAAATACGTGCAATGTATAGTGATTGCTGTGGCTAAAACTATAGCTAAGATTATAGCAGCAACTCAGATTAGGTGTATGATATTAATAGGTGACGAAATTGTCTAGCAGTTAATGGAACTCAGTTATCTGGAGGTAATGATGACAGGTTATGGCCTTTTAGGAAGGAGAGATAACTTGTTGATAAATTACAAAAGCAAATACGTAGGATAAGTGGATGCATGAAATAACAAATTTAAGTTATGTAAAATAATAAATTTGTAATGAATAAACGTAAGTTCTCACGACCAGTGTTGTCAATGTTACTATTAAAATTCACTGGACTGTAAGCCGTGGACCAATGTCTCCAGCAATGTTGTAGCCAGACGTTTCACTGGACTGTAAGCCGTGGACCAATGTTGTAGCCAGACGTTTCACTGGACTGTAAGCCGTGGACCAATCTCTCCAGCAATGTTGTAGCCAGACCTTTGACTGGACAGTAAGCCGTGAACCAATGTCTCCAGCAATGTTGTAGCCCGACGTTTCACTACAATGTAATCCGTGGACCAATGTCTCCAGCAATGTTGTAGCAAGACGTTTCACTGGACTGTAAGCCGTGGACCAATGTCTCCAGCAATGTTGTAGCCAGACGTTTCACTGGACTGTAATCCGTGGACCAATGTCTCCAGCAATGTTGTAGCCAGACGTTTCACTGGACTGTAAGCCGTGGACCAATGTTGTAGCCAGACGTTTCACTGGACTGTAATCCGTGGACCAATGTGTCCAGCAATGTTGTAGCCAGACGTTTACTGGACTGTAAGCCGTGGACCAATGTCTTCAGCAATGTTGTAGCCAGACGTTTCACTGGACTGTAAGCCGTGGACCAATGTTGTAGCCAGACGTTTCATTGGACTGTAATCCGTGGACCAATGTCTCCAGCAATGTTATAGCCAGACGTTTCACTGGACTGTAAGCCGTGGACCAATCTCTCCAGCAATGTTGTAGCCAGACCTTTGACTGGACAGTAAGCCGTGAACCAATGTCTCCAGCAATGTTGTAGCCCGACGTTTCACTACAATGTAATCCGTGGACCAATGTCTCCAGCAATGTTGTAGCAAGACGTTTCACTGGACTGTAAGCCGTGGACCAATGTCTCCAGCAATGTTGTAGCCAGACGTTTCACTGGACTGTAATCCGTGGACCAATGTCTCCAGCAATGTTGTAGCCAGACGTTTCACTGGACTGTAAGCCGTGGACCAATGTTGTAGCCAGACGTTTCACTGGACTGTAATCCGTGGACCAATGTGTCCAGCAATGTTGTAGCCAGACGTTTACTGGACTGTAAGCCGTGGACCAATGTCTTCAGCAATGTTGTAGCCAGACGTTTCAGTGGACTGTAAGCCGTGGACCAATGTCTCCAGCAATGTTGTAGCCAGACGTTTTACTAGACTGTAAGCCGTGGACCAATGTCTCCAGCAATGTTGTAGCCAGACGTTTCACTGGACTGTAAGCCGTGGACCAGTGTCTCCAGAAATGTTGTAGCCAGACGTTTCACTAGACTGTAAGCCGTGGACCAATATCAACAGCAATGTTGTAGCCAGACGTTTCACTGGACTGTAAGCCGTGGACCAATGTCTCCAGCAATGCTGTAGCCAGACGTTTCACTGGACTGTAAGCCGTGGGCCAATGTCTCCGGCAATGTTGTAGCCAGACGTTTCACTGGACTGTAAGCCGTGGACCAATGTCTCCAGCAATGTTGTAGCCAGACGTTTCACTGGACTGTAAGCCGTGGGCCAATGTCTCCGGCAATGTTGTAGCCAGACGTTTCACTAGACTGTAAGCTGTGGACCAATATCAACAGAAATGTTGTAGCCAGACGTTTCACTGGACTGTAAGCCGTGGACCAATGTCTCCAGCAATGTTGTAGCCAGACGTTTCATTGGACTGTAATCCGTAGACCAATGTCTCCAGCAATGTTGTAGCCAGACGTTTCAATGGACTGTAAGCCGTGTACCAATGTTGTAGCCAGACGTTTCACTGGACTGTAATCCGTGGACCAATGTGTCCAGCAATGTTGTAGCCAGACGTTTACTGGACTGTAAGCCGTGGACCAATGTATCCAGCAATGTTGTAGCCAGACGTTTCACTGGACTGTAAGCCGTGGGCCAATGTCTCCAGCAATGTTGTAGCCAGACGTTTCATTGGACTGTAATCCGTGGACCAATGTCTCCAGCAATGTTGTAGCCAGACGTTTCACTGGACTGTAAGCCGTGGACCAATGTCGTAGCCAGACGTTTCACTGGACTGTAATCCGTGGACCAATGTGTCCAGCAATGTTGTAGCCAGACGTTTACTGGACTGTAAGCCGTGGGCCAATGTCTCCGGCAATGTTGTAGCCAGACGTTTCACTAGACTGTAAGCTGTGGACCAATATCAACAGCAATGTTGTAGCCAGACGTTTCAGTGGACTGTAAGCCGTGGACCAATGTCTCCAGCATTGTTGTAGCCAGACGTTTCACTGGAATGTAATCCGTGGACCAATGTCTCCAGCAATGTTGTAGCCAGACGTTTCACTGGACTGTAAGCCGTGGACCAATGTTGTAGCCAGACGTTTCACTGGACTGTAATCCGTGGACCAATGTGTCCAGCAATGTTGTAGCCAGACGTTTACTGGACTGTAAGCCGTGGACCAATGTATCCAGCAATGTTGTAGCCAGACGTTTCACTGGACTGTAAGCCGTGGGCCAATGTCTCCAGCAATGTTGTAGCCAGACGTTTCATTGGACTGTAATCCGTGGACCAATGTCTCCAGCAATGTTGTAGCCAGACGTTTCACTGGACTGTAAGCCGTGGACCAATGTTGTAGCCAGACGTTTCACCGGACTGTAATCCGTGGACCAATGTGTCCAGCAATGTTGTAGCCAGACGTTTACTGGACTGTAAGCCGTGGACCAATGTATCCAGCAATGTTGTAGCCAGACGTTTCACTGGACTGTAAGCCGTGGGCCAATGTCTCCAGCAATGTTGTAGCCAGACGTTTCATTGGACTGTAATCCGTGGACCAATGTCTCCAGCAATGTTGTAGCCAGACTTTTCACTGGACTGTAAGCCGTGGGCCAATGTCTCCAGCAATGTTGTGGCCAGACGTTTCACTGGACTGTAATCCGTGGACCAATGTCTCCAGCAATGTTGTAGCCAGACGTTTCACTGGACTGTAAGCCGTGGACCAATGTTGTAGCCAGACGTTTCACTGGACTGTAATCCGTGGACCAATGTGTCCAGCAATGTCGTAGCAAGACGTTTCACTAGACTGTAAGCCGTGGACCAATGTCTCCAGCAATGTTTTAGCCAGACGTTTCACTGGACTGTAAGCCGTGGGCCAATGTCTCCGGTAATGTTGTAGCCAGACGTTTCACTGGACTGTAAGCCGTGGGCCAATGTCTCCGGCAATGTTGTAGCCAGACGTTTCACTGGACTGTAAGCCGTGGACCAATATCAACAGCAATGTTGTACCCAGACGTTTCACTGGACTGTAATCCGTGTACCAATGTGTCCAGCAATGTCGTAGCAAGACGTTTCACTAGACTGTAAGCCGTGGACCAATGTCTCCAGCAATGTTGTAGCCAGACGTTTCACTGGACTGTAAGCCGTGGACCAATGTCTCCAGCAATGTTGTAGCCAGACGTTTCACTGGACTGTAAGCCGTGGGCCAATGTCTCCGGCAATGTTGTAGCCAGACGTTTCACTAGACTGTAAGCTGTGGACCAATATCAACAGCAATGTTGTAGCCAGACGTTTCACTGGACTGTAAGCCGTGGACCAATGTCTCCAGCAATGTTGTAGCCAGACGTTTCACTGGACTGTAAGCCGTGGACCAATGTTGTAGCCAGACGTTTCACTGGACTGTAAGCCGTGGGCCAATGTCTCCAGCAATGTTGTAGCCAGACGTTTCATTGGACTGTAATCCGTAGACCAATGTCTCCAGCAATGTTGTAGCCAGACGTTTCACTGGACTGTAAGCCGTGTTCCAATGTTGTAGCCAGATGTTTCACTGGACTGTAATCCGTGGACCAATGTGTCCAGCAATGTTGTAGCCAGACGTTTACTGGACTGTAAGCCGTGGACCAATGTATCCAGCAATGTTGTAGCCAGACGTTTCACTGGACTGTAAGCCGTGGGCCAATGTCTCCAGCAATGTTGTAGCCAGACGTTTCATTGGACTGTAATCCGTGGACCAATGTCTCCAGCAATGTTGTAGCCAGACGTTTCACTGGACTGTAAGCCGTGGACCAATGTCGTAGCCAGACGTTTCACTGGACTGTAATCCGTGGACCAATGTGTCCAGCAATGTTGTAGCCAGACGTTTACTGGACTGTAAGCCGTGGGCCAATGTCTCCGGCAATGTTGTAGCCAGACGTTTCACTAGACTGTAAGCTGTGGACCAATATCAACAGCAATGTTGTAGCCAGACGTTTCACTGGACTGTAAGCCGTGGACCAATGTCTCCAGCATTGTTGTAGCCAGACGTTTCACTGGACTGTAATCCGTGGACCAATGTCTCCAGCAATGTTGTAGCCAGACGTTTCACTGGACTGTAAGCCGTGGACCAATGTTGTAGCCAGACGTTTCACTGGACTGTAATCCGTGGACCAATGTGTCCAGCAATGTTGTAGCCAGACGTTTACTGGACTGTAAGCCGTGGACCAATGTATCCAGCAATGTTGTAGCCAGACGTTTCACTGGACTGTAAGCTGTGGTCCAATGTCTCCAGCAATGTTGTAGCCAGACGTTTCATTGGACTGTAATCCGTGGACCAATGTCTCCAGCAATGTTGTAGCCAGACGTTTCACTGGACTGTAAGCCGTGGACCAATGTTGTAGCCAGACGTTTCACCGGACTGTAATCCGTGGACCAATGTGTCCAGCAATGTTGTAGCCAGACGTTTACTGGACTGTAAGCCGTGGACCAATGTATCCAGCAATGTTGTAGCCAGACGTTTCACTGGACTGTAAGCCGTGGGCCAATGTCTCCAGCAATGTTGTAGCCAGACGTTTCATTGGACTGTAATCCGTGGACCAATGTCTCCAGCAATGTTGTAGCCAGACTTTTCACTGGACTGTAAGCCGTGGGCCAATGTCTCCAGCAATGTTGTGGCCAGACGTTTCACTGGACTGTAATCCGTGGACCAATGTCTCCAGCAATGTTGTAGCCAGACGTTTCACTGGACTGTAAGCCGTGGACCAATGTTGTAGCCAGACGTTTCACTGGACTGTAATCCGTGGACCAATGTGTCCAGCAATGTCGTAGCAAGACGTTTCACTAGACTGTAAGCCGTGGACCAATGTCTCCAGCAATGTTTTAGCCAGACGTGTCACTGGACTGTAAGCCGTGGGCCAATGTCTCCGGTAATGTTGTAGCCAGACGTTTCACTGGACTGTAAGCCGTGGGCCAATGTCTCCGGCAATGTTGTAGCCAGACGTTTCACTGGACTGTAAGCCGTGGACCAATATCAACAGCAATGTTGTACCCAGACGTTTCACTGGACTGTAATCCGTGTACCAATGTGTCCAGCAATGTCGTAGCAAGACGTTTCACTAGACTGTAAGCCGTGGACCAATGTCTCCAGCAATGTTGTAGCCAGACGTTTCACTGGACTGTAGGCCGTGGACCAATGTCTCCAGCAATGTTGTAGCCAGACGTTTCACTGGACTGTAAGCCGTGGACCAATGTCTCCAGCAATGTTGTAGCCAGACGTTTCACTGGACTGTAAGCCGTGGACCAATGTCTCCAGAAATGTTGTAGCCAGACGTTTCACTAGACTGTAAGCCGTGGACCAATATCAACAGCAATGTTGTAGCCAGACGTTTCACTGGACTGTAAGCCGTGGACCAATGTCTCCAGCAATGTTGTAGCCAGACGTTTCACTGGACTGTAAGCCGTGGGCCAATGTCTCCAGCAATGTTGTAGCCAGACGTTTCACTGGACTGTAAGCCGTGGACCAATGTCTCCAGCAATGTTGTAGCCAGACGTTTCACTGGACTTTAAGCCGTGGGCCAATGTCTCCGGCAATGTTGTAGCCAGACGTTTCACTAGACTGTAAGCTGTGGACCAATATCAACAGCAATGTTGTAGCCAGACGTTTCACTGGACTGTAAGCCGTGGACCAATGTTGTAGCCAGACGTTTCACTGGACAGTAATCCGTGGACCAATGTGTCCAGCAATGTTGTAGCCAGACGTTTACTGGACTGTAAGCCGTGGACCAATGTATCCAGCAATGTTGTAGCCAGACGTTTCACTGGACTGTAAGCCGTGGGCCAATGTCTCCAGCAATGTTGTAGCCAGACGTTTCATTGGACTGTAATCCGTGGACCAATGTCTCCAGCAATGTTGTAGCCAGACGTTTCACTAGACTGTAAGCCGTGGACCAATGTTGTAGCCAGACGTTTCACTGGACTGTAATCCGTGGACCAATGTGTCCAGCAATGTTGTAGCCAGACGTTTACTGGACTGTAAGCCGTGGACCAATGTATCCAGCAATGTTGTAGCCAGACGTTTCACTGGACTGTAAGCCGTGGGCCAATGTCTCCAGCAATGTTGTAGCCAGACGTTTCATTGGACTGTAATCCGTGGACCAATGTCTCCAGCAATTTTGTAGCCAGACGTTTCACTGGACTGTAAGCCGTGGACCAATGTTGTAGCCAGACGTTTCACTGGACTGTAATCCGTGGACCAATGTGTCCAGCAATGTTGTAGCCAGACGTTTACTGGACTGTAAGCCGTGGGCCAATGTCTCCGGCAATGTTGTAGCCAGACGTTTCACTAGACTGTAAGCTGTGGACCAATATCAACAGCAATGTTGTAGCCAGACGTTTCACTGGACTGTAAGCCGTGGACCAATGTCTCCAGCAATGTTGTAGCCAGACGTTTCACTGGACTGTAATCCGTGGACCAATGTCTCCAGCAATGTTGTAGCCAGACGTTTCACTGGACTGTAAGCCGTGGACCAATGTTGTAGCCAGACGTTTCACTGGACTGTAATCCGTGGACCAATGTGTCCAGCAATGTTGTAGCCAGACGTTTACTGGACTGTAAGCCGTGGACCAATGTATCCAGCAATGTTGTAGCCAGACGTTTCACTGGACTGTAAGCCGTGGGCCAATGTCTCCAGCAATGTTGTAGCCAGACGTTTCATTGGACTGTAATCCGTGGACCAATGTCTCCAGCAATGTTGTAGCCAGACGTTTCACTGGACTGTAAGCCGTGGACCAATGTTGCAGCCAGACGTTTCACTGGACTGTAATCCGTGGACCAATGTGTCCAGCAATGTTGTAGCCAGACGTTTACTGGACTGTAAGCCGTGGACCAATGTATCCAGCAATGTTGTAGCCAGACGTTTCACTGGACTGTAAGCCGTGGGCCAATGTCTCCAGCAATGTTGTAGCCAGACGTTTCATTGGACTGTAATCCGTGGACCAATGTCTCCAGCAATGTTGTAGCCAGACTTTTCACTGGACTGTAAGCCGTGGGCCAATGTCTCCAGCAATGTTGTGGCCAGACGTTTCACTGGACTGTAATCCGTGGACCAATGTCTCCAGCAATGTTGTAGCCAGACGTTTCACTGGACTGTAAGCCGTGGACCAATGTTGTAGCCAGACGTTTCACTGGACTGTAATCCGTGGACCAATGTGTCCAGCAATGTCGTAGCAAGACGTTTCACTAGACTGTAAGCCGTGGACCAATGTCTCCAGCAATGTTGTAGCCAGACGTTTCACTGGACTGTAAGCCGTGGACCAATGTCTCCAGCAATGTTGTAGCCAGACGTTACACTGGACTGTAAGCCGTGGACCAATGTCTCCAGCAATGTTGTAGCCAGACGTTTCACTAGACTGTAAGCCGTGGACCAATATCAACAGCAATGTTGTAGCCAGACGTTTCACTGGACTGTTAGCCGTGGACCAATGTCTCCAGCAATGTTGTAGCCAGACGTTTCACTGGACTGTAAGCCGTGGGCCAATGTCTCCAGCAATGTTGTAGCCCGACGTTTCGGCCGTGCCCGAGACAACCGTCATCAGTACCACGCAAGAACAAAGATTTTGAATTTCGGTGTATTGAAAGCTGAGAATTTTAATAGAAATTGTAAATTTTAAAAATGGAATCAAGAATCCATCAAAGTACAGTGATACATACACTGTCGTACTAACAAAGCGCGGGAAGAACAGAGGGAGGGGGTATAAGCACATGTTGATGGCTTTAGGCTAAACTCGACGAGACAGAGTAACGAGCGAGAACGTTCTAGAACTTCAAAAGGCAGAAAAATGTTGAGTAATGATTTTGTAATAAGCAGAAGTAACTCTTAAACAATAGTAGGAGAAAAAACGTATGATTTTATTATGCATCGCAGATCAGCATAAGTTTAAATAGTTCCAGGAGTACTGTATTACCCCTGTTTTCCATAAGTCACCAGAAGTTATTATTCTAATAATATTTCAAATTACCTGTTTTCTAAAAGCTATCTATTTCAGTTTATGGAAAGCATTAGTATTTTAAAGCTCCTCATATAAAAGGAAACTATATATAGTTTTCTTAATAAAAATTTAATTTTTTTTTGGTTTCTGTTGATGCAACTCCCTGTTGATATAAACTCTCTTTATGTGGTGTATGTGTGTGTGTGTGTGTGTGTGTGTGTGTGTGTGTGTGTGTGTGTGTGTGTGTGTGTGTGTGTGTGTGTGTGCGTGTTATGATGTCTTCCTGTATAAATAGCAAGGAAGAGGAAGATAAATGAAAGACAAAATTAAACTTTGCCTCAACGTCTCCTTTCTTATAATAAGGTTTCAAACAGAATTAGTAGAATACCGACTCCAACGACACACCACTTATATTAGAACTCTTCAGGTCGACAGAACAAAGGAGTGAACACAACAAACTCTGCACAAGCCCAAAATTACGTTATCTTGATTCTGAAAAATCTTTGCAATATGGTTGTTGTACTTTGTCTTCTACATTCACGTAATGGGTAAGATGATACCGTTTTAAAGACATATCTGTGATGATTTATTTCATCAGCTGACAGACCTGTGATTAACGACCGACATTTGCAAGCTTCGTTCTGTCACTTGTTACTTTCACCAAGGGTTTTATCTATCTATCGGTAAACAATTTTGATGACTGTTGTCGACTTATAGTGTCTAACATACCGGGTTTTTTTTGCAGTCCTCTGTGTTCACTTCCGTGATCCAGCACACGTTCCGTTTTCCGTCTTCAGTTTTCTCTTCCTTTTTAGCCGCTTTTCCAGTTTTGTTCTTTCTTTCATTCTTTTCTGATGATTGTACTTAGTCATCTACCGTTCATGTTTCATTATCATGATCAAACAATACAAATCGCCTCATTTCCACCTCTTGTCTATCTTTGGTCCTAACCTGCACCGGTTTTTTGACAAAAATTAAACATTAATGTTCATAGATTGTTCAGAGTAGTTACGGTAATTTGAGTACATTATGTTTAATATTTTCAAGCAATATATTTCAAATTATCTACTTTGAATTAGGCAGGCGCTTCCACTCAGTAAACTACCACCGACATAACATGTTATGAGCAGCTGATAAATTTTTAATTAAAATTTACTTATTAACGATATTGTTTGCTATTTTATTTCATAATTTATTAACCACGATAATTTTTCGAAACAATAAACTTAACATTTAACGTAGACACAGGTAAATTGTTGTAATTTTTGTATCTCCTTTATGATTTAACTTTTTCGTTGTATTTCAGAAAACATATAGGTCTATATATAATCATTTTCTGTTGGAATATTTTACACTATAAGACTAATTTCAACTCTAGGCAGATGATTCCCTATTTTTAAGTCATCAAATTATTAACGATTTTTGCTAAATAAATTCAATAAAATAGTTTCAATTGTGTAACAAAAGCAAGGTTACGAATACATTAGTAATATCTCACATGGATTATTTGAAGATAGCGCCTAAAAAAGCGATAGACATATTTATTGTTAACAAAGATTTACAAACAATTTGCTATTAGAAAACCAAACGTATATTTTTCAAAATAAACCTGTGACATTGTTATTAGGATATTAGTATACCCTGCGATGAAAACAAAATAGTCTGTAACGATTAGATTAGATTAGTTTTATAACAAAAACTCGAATTCAGTTTAAAGAAAATACTCCTTGACAGAATGTTTCACTTAAAATTCTCTACAGGTACTTTGTCTCGGATACCTGAGGAGAATTAGATATGAAAAGTTGTATTTTACTTTTCATTTTATTCCCATACTTTTGCATTCCTGAGTAGCAGTAAATATTCTTTGGATTTTACTTTCTTCTGGTTTCTTTGGACCTTTGATATCAATAGTGTATCAAAGTGTATAAAAAAGTTGTCTCAAAGATATTAAGGTATTTGGAAGGTATAAAGTGTCTATTTATATTTTTCGCTACACGGAAAACAATTAATTTTTAATGATATTAGTCCTTTGTTATACTATGTAGTGGCAATATGAATCCTATAAGTGAATGGTTGTTAGTACCCGATTGTTTCAGGAGTTATTTGTTCTGTGTGTAGACATAAACTCCAAGCTATCAAATCAGTAACCGACAAAGAGTGATTCAATATCGTTACATATATTCGTTACAAAAAGCAAAATTGTTTTCCTATACTACATGTATATACAAAAATATATGTTTCTGTATTTGCTTGCCATAACCAAAGACCGTTAACTTCCAAATGCAGAGAGTTGCGTCCTCCTTCATGAAGCCGATGTTGGACGATAAAGACGTTTATTCTTTGATTAAGTACGTTTTTTTCGACGATAGTAAAACCTGTAAAACAGTCACAAAACTCGCAGGTCGGTAAGAATGAAAATAAGGTTAGAAGTACATTGAAACAAAAACTTGGATGTCGAAAATTGACGACATTGATTGATTACTTGTTGGACACTTGGTGAAACATATTGCTACAAATTTTTAAAACATACAAACACTTAGTAAGTTTCACAATTTATAATTTATCTCTGACAATTGTTTCAGCCCATTCACCTATTCTGAAAGAGATGATAAAAACAACTAGATAAAAGAATACTTTTTTCTATGATCTCTTTGAGAATAGTTTAATAAGCTGAAACAATTGTCAGAGGTAAATAATAAACTGTGAAACTTACAAAGTGTTTGTATGTTTTAAAAACCTTTATAGTAAAAACTTGAAACTAATAGTAAAATAGTAAATGGCAAGCAGTTCCAGCACTCGTGATTATTTGATTCGCGTTATGTGAACGTTAAGTGTAGCTTGCTATCCGCAAACATTGGTGAGCTGTCCTTGTTCAGGAAGTTGCAGCGTTTCTCTGAAAAACTCGGAGACAACAAAAGAGCCCACGATAAAGCTACACAAAACCTCGGCTTTACCTCTTTAAAGTGAGCGCGGTTTTCTTAGCAGAACAAACAAAATAGAGTCTCTGTGAAGACGTTGTTTGAGTTTGTACAAAGCAACTTTGTGCTAACTCGGTCAAGCGACTTCTGTCATTCCCGGAAGAACGCTGTCGTCTTTTTACCCTTGCAACTATAAGACGATATTGGAAACACAATACAAGATATTTGGCAGTAACGTGAAGTGACAGAAAACCCTAAACATTGTCGCAAGGTTTGTTTATCAAAAGCCAACTGCTTGAGTGCAGTAGAAATGAGTAGCCACTAAGACAATGTAGCCACTAATCGTTATTCGCAAAAATCAACATTAGTCTCACCAAAAAATGATTACAAATTATGATACGTTATAGATAATAATTGAATTATCAACAAGCAAATGGAAACCTTAGAAAGCTGAAACCTGTAACCAAATAATGCATTAACAGTATGTTTTGTCGAACAATAGGTCAACGGAAATATTGGACAGGTTTGATAAAATCGTGGCATATACGATGCTGTGTTAAGTGATTACATTTTGCCAAATTATTTCCATTTACTTTTACCCTAATTTGGATCGTACCCTTGTAAATTGGAACTCACCCACTGTAAACATGATTTCATTAAACTGCTTTCAGATTTATATGTAACAACTGCTTGCATAAGATAATAACATACTTAAAGTTTTATACCTCATGTAACAAGATTGTTTTTAAAGATGTTAATACTTGCAAAGTAATCTCTATTTCCTGCTTGTATCTTTCCTTTTATCGTGATTCTAGTGTTATTATTTGATACCAAGTCACCTAGATAACTAAAGCATCACTCTCCTATGAAACACTTCCACTTACATATATAAGAAATATTCCTTGTAAATGGCACTGTCAAAGTTTCATAATTGCAAAAGTGAAATGGCAATAAACCTTTGGCCTCTGTGTCTTACATACACATTTCCAAACAATAAGGCTACATGTGGCTGGATAACATATCTTGAATTTGTGGTGCTGTCTACATCTAATCTGCATTAAGTATTCCTTCAGCTAGTCTTATTAGGTTTACAAAAAATACTCGTTTTGTGAGTTAACTTCAGTAAACATTACTTTAAAACTTTGAATTATTTGAATAGTTTCGCTTTAGTCATCAAACACCGAATAAATAAATTGGAGCGTACTAAATATGTGAAGAATTTAGGAAATATTTGTATATACTGCCAGTCCTTGATCAGACACACGTTACCCACGCTACCAACATTACCGAGTAGGTGATAGAGTTTGTGTTATTTCTATTAGCTATTTATACTTTACCAGCATTATGAAAGGCCACCTTTATCGTTACCGGTTTGATAATCAAGTTACCTTAGTTACCATTACTGTTTCAGTCTTCGTACTTATCAGTTCATGTCTTTGTACCTTGGAACCCCTGGAGCACTCCTCAGGATTCTGTTTTCATATTATCTTAGAGAAATCATTTGTATGGAATTCTCTTGCACTTGTTTACCTTTTGTGCAAGACTTTCAGTGAGGGTAAACTTTTACCGTATTTTCACTGCTTCATAGTTCACATTCTCTGATCACAGATCCCCTCAGCCTTAAGATCGTCGGTAAAAAATACTTTTGAATAAGTAGTGAGTTTCGCAACCATTCTTACTATATGCCATACAGAGAATTTTATTAAGATTAACATTCATACCGTATTTATGATAAGAAAATTAGAATGTTTACATAATGAGGAATAAGAGCGAATCGATGTGAAGAGGGGCTTAAGGCAAGGAGATGCTTTGTTGGCGACACTGTTTACTACAGTTGTAATTGTCATTGTAAAGACGGAGTTAGGAAGTAAATATACCATGCAGAAGCAAATAATATGGTGGTATTGGTGAGGGGAAGAGAGAGAGGAGAGAGAGAAAGAGAGAGAGAGAGAGAGAGAGAGAGAGAGAGAGAGAGAGAGAGAGAGAGAGAGAGAGAGGAGAGAAGATGTTTAGCGAAGGTTACCAAGGAAACAGAAACTAGAGGTCGGATGATAAATCGAGGTAAGACAAATCATAATAAGCTCGAAGCGACATACTACGAAACTTAGGTAGGTAAAAGTAAAAGAATGTGTGGATGAGACAGTAGACCGTGTCATATAATTACCGGTAGAAGATGCTGGAACGGAAAGGAATACAGGTGCTGGTGAAGACAGGGAGCAGTAAAGTAATTGTAAAGTCTTTATAAACGACAAAAATATAAATAAAAGAACGTCGAAACGACGAGAAATAGAAGAACTGTTGGAGGGGTAAATATACTGAGGCATAATCAAAGAGATTAACGTTGTTTGAATCTCTTGTCTGAAGGCTGAAATGATTGCCTAAAGCGATAATACGTTCTTTACAACATAAGAACACATTGAGAAAAGACTAAGAGACATATAAAAATCAAAAAGGAAAGATAAGGCGGAAACAGATGCTAAAAGCTGGCGGTACAAAGAGTGTGAGTTCTTAAAACGAGAGGGGTCTCTTTTCAACAGAACAGACAAACACAGATTTTGTTCTGTCCTCGAGGAGAAAAATAAATCTGAAATTAAGAAAAATGCATGGGTACCTGCAGAGTCGTCAACCGAAAAACAGAACGTGAAAGATCTACTGAAAGGACCTAAAAACAAAGAAATAAAAAGGTAACGAACTTTTAAACATACTTTTTTGTATACATATACGGATAGGTACTACAGATAAACACTGGCAAGGAACCTGCTGACAAAAAAATCAAAAATCAATGTCAAAAAATTAAAAAAACAATCAATTATAGACATTTGTACAAAAAACGGAATTATTATTAGAGTGAAACAGAAAATAAGACACGGCATTTATTAATTATGCAGTCAGTTGTTTTGAAAAGTGAAAATGAGATAGAAAGTGTACCAATTTCTATTTTCATTAAGTTAAGATGCATACGCAGAATGGAAAAATTTACAAAATTTGGATAATTTCGTATTACGAATATAGTAAGTCAGTAAATGTTTGTAATAAGAAAATGAGAGTTAATGGCAAACAAAACGTAACAACAACCCTAATGAGATTGTGGATAATTTGGTTTACTGTAACTCTTTTAGTGAGTCAAGAAATACCACAATTTTGCTAATAACATACGTTCATAGCAGAAATTTATATCATAGTGTGCACAAAATGAGAAGACATTACTGTGCTCCGTTTAATGTAAACTCAAATAACAAGGGTGGATTTTCTAATTTACAAGGTATAAGAATCAGAGTAAAGGGAGAATAAGCGGAAAATATTTTGGCAAAGTGTAATTACTTCCACAGTATTTTGAGACCCCTATCTTTTAAAACGTGAACGATATGTGTTTAATTGCTCTACTGCAAAACCCGTGCGCGCGTGTATGTGTGTGTTTTTCGTTGCATCACAAAGTGAACTAAACTATAAAACTGTAACATACTGTAAAATACAGTACTGTAAAATATATTACTGTCAAATATATTATTTCACATACTCATATTAATTTTTGATATGTATAATTACTTTTTAAAGTAAAATTGTCTACATATGTTGTCAATAACATGAAATTACTTACTACAAGTAACCGGTAATCAACGTAGACCTATCGTTAGATCTGTGTCAGCCCTCCTTGTGACACTAGGTAGGCGAGAATCTTAAAAATTAAAACTGCCAACGCGTGCAGGTTATTATTGGTGCCTTTTAAATCAACAGTTATAATGAACGTTAATTATTCAATATCCTTATTATATTAGGCAAAAAGTTACTCTTAAAGTCTTTTAAAATAAAGTAATAAAACTGAAATAATAAAGTAATAAATACAATAAATATAAATAAATCAATACGTCATTAAAAGCAGGAGAAAATTCCTCCATGCTATGCAAATAATATATTTACTTCAAATTTTATTTCTTCATAAATATAATAAAAGATAAAGAAGTAAATAAAAATTAATAAGTAAACAACAAAATGTAAATAAAACGCAAAGATGGCGTCCTCATCACGTACACGCTCATACGCCCCTCGATATACCAAAGATACTTAAGTATTTGGTATTTAAAATAATGAAATAGTTTCTTATCAGGTAATTACAATTTGAATTGCTACTTTTATTTGATTTATTGTCGTAATAATAATTGAATTAATAAATTGAATAAAAATATTAATTAGGCATTAAACATTATTTTTTCCTCTCTTTGACTTTTGTTACGAGTTGGGTTGTTTTATTCAATTCAGTATAGTGATAACTGTTTAACTATTATATACATAAAATAATTAAGTTGTAAGGCTTTTTCGTAGTCGGAGTTTCGTTTTGATTACATAAGAAAGATTTGTAACTTGACTGTTTGGGTGATGATTATTTTTAAATGCTTCAACCGATTTTCATAAAACGAAGCACATCCGTCCACAATATTATATCATATTTAGTACTGTTCTGCCAATGACTTCTGTAAAATTAGTGTAGCGGAAGGAAAAAAATCTGAGTGTTAAAACATCTGAAGAAAACTATTTGAACTTGTTACGTTGGGTATCAAGTTTATCTAAAATTTTAATCAGAATCTAAATATGTTCTTTCTTTCCAAATTTCAAAAATTTAATACACCACAGCCTATAAAGAGATCAACATTTTCAAAATATATAAAATATCAAGGACATCAAACTAAAGTAAATTTAAACCCTAATTCTTATACAATTTTTAAATTGATAATTTTTTAACACCACGAGCCAAAAATCCAAGGCAAATTGTTAATAAGTTTTAAAAATTTATATAAGGCTATGAGGAATTTAGTTCAATATAATAACTCGATATCTCTAATAATTTAGCAAAACTAATATCAGTTAACCTCACTTGCAAATTTTCAGCTTCCTTCGAAAAGTTTGTAAGCTGTTTGCAAGGAACGTTTTATCCCGTTATTAGTTGTCGATTCACATAAAACAAAAAAAATCTTAAATATGAGATACGACGTATGGACACATCTTTGTGGTGTTTCTCGGCGAATTGGCCTACTAAGAGCCATTTGTAAGAAAAACTTAAAAATTTACTACTTTAATTTCATCTAATAATAAACGTATTTTGTTCAAAAAAGCGAGCAAACTCTGTAGCTCAGTGAGCTTCCTAGTAACGTATGAAATCGTGGGGGATGCTTCAAGAGACGTTTGGTTTTCGTTGAAATCACAGTGAAAATGTCGTTTGTTCTAACGCATGTCTGGTCAAAGACTGATAAAGTGAAAATATGCCATAGATGTTAATGCGTTTTACCAATTTGTTCCCTCCTTCTAATTACGTTAAAACTGATGGTACAATTTTTATATAGTTTGGATTCTAAACTTCGCTTCATCCGTTTAAAGTGTGAGGTCTCTATCAAAAAGGTGTGAGATTTCCAGAGCTATAAAACGTGAGAGCAGTCGGCCGACGACCCTATTGATTGAGTAGACTCGCTTTTTCGGGAAATAGTTTCTTCGTCATGCACTCACTCAGTTAAAACTTAGTATCTAATGCGTGACAAAGTAGAACAATGGCAATATCAGCAGGAGGCAAAAAATTTCTGAGATGGTAATGCTCAAGAATTACTTCCATAAGGGTCAATCGTCAAGATCTTCAAGACGCAAGGATCAATACAAGGATTAATGCTCAAAATGACTTTTTTTAAGGATCATGATCCGTATAAACTATCTCTCCGCATACGAGAAGCGAAGTGCGTGCTCGTAAAATATCTGGAACGTTTCAACTTCTGGTCCCTTGTCATAGTCTACCTGACGGTGGGCCTTCCCTGTGAATTAAGTTCGGTCAAATTGGAGCTTCGAATGTTAGTACCGGGCAAGCAGATTTACGAAGCGGACTGGCTCTCCTATGTCCTTGCTTCATTCTGCGTGAGTCAGAATATAACAACCAAATTAAAAGTACCTTTTACTTAACAACAATAATACATTCTATTCATTAATACAGCAGTTAATCCGCTGCACATTTACTTTTCACATTTATTCTCATTCAAATTATTTAATGTCTAGCGAAAATTAGATTCTGCTATTTACAATTAGTCTAGTTAACTGCAATTCAGTTAACATGAAGTCTTGCTAAATCCGCAGCAGCCACAACCAAGCATGTAATTTACTGCAATAAATTATGCAAAATATTGCGTGATCAGCATACTGTAAGGATGTGAATTCCGTGTACATCACAATGCTATAGCTTTGGTAGTAAGTGTAGAGGACTTTTAGGTATCCTCACAAGCATTTCAAGTCATATAAAGCTGAAATAGAGAAATCCCTATTACCTGTTACGGAGATTTCATTATTATATAATTATAATATGATTTTAGCACTTTATGATTTTTATTGCGAATTCAGTGTTACAAGCGTTTTTCTTTTAAAATCGTATGAAATGACATTAACGTACACTGTTATTAGACGTTTAGGTTAAAAATAACACCTTTGATTTACCTACGCAAAGTGTGAAGGTATAAATCAACCGATTGCCTGATTGAAGCAAGTTCCATAAGGTGACATTATGGCCAAATAACTTGTGCAATTATTGTTCACTACTTGACTGATATGTCGACAAATTATCATTACCATGATAAGCATGCAATAGAATTCATATAATAAATTTAAAAATAGTTTTCCTTTGTTAAAACTATTATCTTAAATTTGCGCAGTGAGTGTTTTAATATGTGTATGTTTATTCACTTTATTCTCTACTTCTATTTATGATAAAACTGATGGTACAATTTTTATATAGTTTGTATTCTAAGCTACATTTGCAAATATATCAATCACATGCAGTAGCAGCTCAACCTTCAATACTTAATCCACACGTACCCAGTCCATAAGCTGTATTAATTTTTCCCAATCACTACAAAACCCACTAGTGATAAAAAAAAACATTCTGTCCAAAACATTTTGACCATCCACTAAACCGATTTGTAAACAAATTGCTGAGTCATATCAGACACGTATTGCAATTACAGGTACGAAAGAGTTTTAACATTTGAGAATGCGTCTGGTTCTACCAAATTCTAATTAATATTTTGCACACTCCATACGGACAAAGCGGTATTTGCTATCTATGTATGCAGATACATATAGTGTATATCAAATATGTAACCAAACCTTATGCAATATTTCATGAACTAATAATTTAAAATATTCATTGTAATATTTTTAATAAAAAAACGGAGGACGCTGTGCAATCACATTTACGCGCTCTGAAAAGTCGTTGAAACTCAGAAAGTAGGGTACTAACTACAACTAGTAAGTTGTAAAGTACTAGTAAAGTAGTTGTAACTAGTAAAGTAGTGTAAATACTACAGTTGTTTACTCACAAGGTGAAGTTATAACATATATTAATAGCGTAATATGAAAGAATTGTTTACGTCCCATATCAGAATGCTTTATTTCAAGGAAATATTATTTTATGAATACAGATTTGTCTAATTAGAGGAAAGATATAGAAAAAAGTTAATGCATCCGAGAAACAAAATGCAAATATTCTCTCCCCTACGAATAAGTATACTAAAAATGACCTACCTCATGTAAGTAAGCGCTGATGAATTATACATGTGCAGTATACTGTTATGCAATGCTCATAAGAAATTAACAATATGGAGTGGGTGTTACACTTTTAATCAGTTGCAAAAAAACCCTTTAGCTACTACGATGAATAATTCTCAACTGAATAAAGAACTAATTTTCATAAACTATTACACGTCATTGAAATAAAATTAATTTCATTCTATAATGGTGCATTAATAATACATATTATATTTCTTTTGTCAGGACAATTTAAAACACACATCAGGTTCCCCAAATACAGTGCTGACGTAAGTAAAAAAATAGTCATCTAAAATTCTTTAAACTAACAGATACCATTCTAAACCATAGATAAATACTTGTATTCTTCCCAAAAACACATAAACCCTGTTCCATGTCAGACACAAATTTTTGCTGTTATTTTTGTGCACACTTACCTTTACGATCGTCTTCGTGGCAGATCCCTGAAAACCCATATGACGTGCCCCGAGCTAGAGGGAGATGCTATCTGCCTTTTTATAATGATAAGGTAAAAGATATAAAATGTTTGTACTATTTAAAAACCATAAAGCGGAAAATTTATCATAGACAAGCTGCTTCATCAACCGAAATAATTTAGATGAATAAATGTTGTCGCCCGTAGTGACGTGCTGTTAAAGTGACAAACTTGACATTTGGAATGGATTTATACTATGAATAAATGAATGTAACTGACATTATGAGTAACTACTGCACCTAGTTAAATAGTAGTCCAGGTTCTTCGTTATTCAAAACGGACTAAGTTACAACAGTCCTTTAACCGGCAATTGCTTTCAAGAAAATTATTGATGAAATCCGTAGTCCACTCCAAATCTAAGCTCTTCTTTTATCACGTTTATAGGCTCTTCGTAACGCGCATTCTCGTTTTTAGATTCTGTGACTAACAACATACAAGTATTAAAAACAGCTGATTATATCGTATAAATACGATGATACAACGACTATCAGTAATATTATTGAAACGGTGGGATGCAGGGCTATTAGGTTTCTAAATGAATAACGAACCAGCGCCTCACAGTGAAGAGCATCTTCAGTGGTACAGAGTACTAGCAGATGTTCGCCGTAAAAATCCCAATACAGAGACAAATCATGATGCTTTTGACAATTCCCGTTGATTGTCTTCATCTTTTTCTGCTTCTACATTTCTTGGGTTAGAAAAATCTGCCATATCAGCTCTTACGTTGCCGACCAATATCTATATATTCAGTGGATATATTTTCCTTCGAATCAGGAGTTCATCTTCCATTAGCTACCCTATTTTATTTATTTTTTTTCTTTTAAACACAAAATATTAAAATCCTTGCGGATATCCTTAGCCCTTTATAATTCCTGGTCACCCACGGATCGTAAAATTTCTCTCCGCTGATGTAATTATACTCTCTTGTTTCTTCGACAACACCCAAACTTAATTGCCATAGCTTCAAACGGGTATTGGGTTCGTTTTATAAAATTTTAATAGTGTGTATTTCCTAGACTTGTTTCTCAGTATTCGGTGACTTGTCACATGTATACAAACATGCTTAATTATATTATCAATCACGTGAAAGGAAACCTTACATGCAATATATTTATGTAATACTTCCGCTAATATTCTTCTCCAATACCATCTCCGATCTAACATGGGATTTACTGTTGAAGACACTAATGTTAGTCTTTAATATAAAAATTCGTAAATTGTAAATTTTACACTCTTTTATCTTTAATTATTCCCTTACAACAGACCTTCAGATTCTTAGAAAACTAAAGCTTAATCAGTACACACAAAAATGTTGAACAATATCCCAGAGTTTAATTGCATCTCTCAGTCAAAAATGGAAACTTTTGTTTTCTATCCGCGTATTCTGTCGTCTACATATACAATAAAATGAGTTGAAAAATTACAACGACCCCGAGTATGCCACAATACTCAATGTATGTGTTTACTATTATTGATCAAACTGGATACAATTTATTAGCGTAGTACTTTATGAAAACGTCACAACTGCATCTACAGAAATTAATTCAGATATTTTTCGTAATACAATATCAGCTATCGCTACCTTCTTCTAGCACGTCGCCTAGGTTTCATCGAAGTCGGGCAGTCGAAATACACCTTCATCTCTATTGGCGTTGGTTTATGATTAAATAGTCTTGACGATTATAGGAAAGCGAGTTCCAAACAGATAAACATGATTTTATTCCTACAAAGGTATTGTTTTGCTTTGGCGTATTCCAAGTTTCTTGTAAATATTATCAGAAATATAACATATTCAGTTCTTATTTTTCTTTAAAGTGATTAGTTAAAATAATCTGTAAATCGGAACAAAACATTTCACCCAATAAATTAAGTGTGCTTAAAATGTAGTTCTGATATTAGTAACACATACATGCGAGCCCGCGCGCTTAGTACCGACGCTCCAACTACACGTGTCACACACAACCCTCTTCCCCAACTTGCAACCCGTCATTGGAGGTAGTTTCTTTCTAGCGGTAGAGTAGTGTAAGAAGTACCACAGACACAGAGCGTAATATTCATGCGCCTAATGCTCGATAGAAGAAGAAAATGATAATAAAGAGGAACTGAAACGGAACTTTGCTCGGAAGAAGAAGAAGAAAAGGAAACAAAGGTTGACTGTACAGAGAAGCTGGCTTTCACAAGATGAAAGAAGGGTACTAAAAGTAAAATGAGTCTCTAAAGCTACAAAGGAATTCAGATGTACACAAGGATTGATAACGTCGATTATAGTCATTATATTAGTGTAGTGATTCTGCTGTTATTGAAGAGAAAACTAAAATTTTTATCTGAATAAGTATACACGCTATCAATTAAAAAGGAGACTACATAAGAAGAAATAGTTTCCGTACCTTCTGTATGTGCCTCTGTTTGCGTCAGATGACGATAGTAGTAAAATCTTATTTCCATGCAATAAGTTGGTACCGTCTGTGATTATCGTCAATTCCTCGATACTGCGGTAACTCGCGCCCCGTCTGTTGGGGTAATTGCTTTCTGAATTAAATAAACACCCAGTTTCATATCGCTGTGCTATTCACAGATTGTAATGTAAATGTCAAGTCTACGTATTTCAACTGTCACTTGCACACTACTATACTCCTCGTCTAAGAAATACACATGTAAGCATAGCTAATAGGGTGGGCCGAAAAAAGTCAATTTTATCCGATCAAAAACGGGTATGTCTCAAAAGTTGTATTTTAGGTCTAGGAAGAACAGCGTAAAATATTAAGCCCAAAAAATAATATCTTCAGTCTGCGCAACTGCCTTAAAAATTCGATTTTTTACAAAAAAATTGAGAATTTCCGAAATTTTTTTTATTAACTTCTTGAAGGTGGACGAAGATCGGGTGATGCTTAACGTTATGTTAAATGTCACCACATATAGCTAAAAAATATTGAACCCGTAATATAACTTCTTTTGTTTGCGCATAAGCCATAAATTTTACAGATTTTTTAAGAATTTCGAAAAGAGTACGTTTTTGGTGTAGTTTACCTTATTAGTTTTTTAATTATTTAGTAATCACACAGTTTAGTTTCAAACTCTATGTCATAAACAGTAAACACTATGCAACTTTTCGTTATTTCAAACAGAACTACCCAGGACTCACCACGAGCAGGTGGTTACATGTCGAGTCCCACCCGTGCCCTCCCAACCATCGAACCATGAGAGCACGCTAACTTCTCTAAGCCTTAAATTCCTTCTTTGATTCAAACTTTGATCTTATTGTTCTGTCCATCAATCTTGCTCTAATTACTCCGTCCCTCTTTGTTTCATCACAAACTTGTTGAGATGACTTTGTTACTTCTTTGGCTGCCCTTTCGACAGCTTGAGTGTGTGATGGTAATTTTACTTATGTCAGATACACCATTCGCCTGGATTCTGTTTAGATTTTCTTCTGATAAATGCATTGTTACAGGTGGTTCTGTTACATTTATAGATTGCAACAAGATCATGTCAATGTAGTCTGTGGCAGAAACGTTTATCTTTGGAATCTTGAACTGCCTAACACAAGCTGATTCTGCAATGTTCGACTTATTTCGAGCTGCCATGATTCGTCTGATGGCGAGCTGCCGGATTGTTTTTCTGCTGTCAGTTAACATTGCAACTACCACATTTTCTGGGTGTGCGAAATAACCACTGTTTTGTAAACAGTTATACACCACTTTCTTGTGTTTATCTTGCATGTATGACGAAAATTATACCATTTTCCATAAATTATTTGCTCCATCTTTCAGTTTTGGATTACATTTTATTGTAAACCAGCTTAGAGCATACACTTTCACAACGTAGTTTGTCATTTCTTTTAATGTTTTTGATGGTGAATCTGAAGCAATTTACAGTCGCAAAATCCGGTTGGCAGTAGTTACCCATCTGGCATGATTCAGCATTCCTGGACTTCCATCTTCGAACCCAGGTGGACATTCTCCAACGGAAACTATTCTACATATGCCAAACATGTATTTCTGATCTGTGCTCAATTCTTTTTTTAGATCAGGAAATAATTCTTCAATAGGACTCTTGATCGGTCTAAACTTTACAGGTGGTATCTTGTGACAGTTAACTAGGACTTGCCCAATGGGGCCACTATAACCGCTAGGACCAGATGCTTCACCATCTAAACATTCAAAAAGATGTCTAAACGGAAGCTCGTTTGTATGCAGCTGGCATACTACCCATTGAAGTGGTCTGCCGAGTTTCTTTTCCAGGATACTGATAACGCAATTGTTTTTTTTTTTCAATATTTGTTGGACAACCATCACATCCAACACAAACTAGCTCGGACAAACTAATGTTTTCTCAGTCATATATTCTAAAATTGAGTTAGCAATGTCAACAGCTTTTCCCTGATAAGGGTTTATATGTCCAATATATTTGAACCAGGCTCTTGTATGAGTGATAAGTGGTCTTCTTGACGTACTCGCCGGTGCTTTTTACCATCTTCACTTGTCTCTATATATAAAGTTTTATCGATTCTACCATCAAAATACAAAGCATTCTACACTGTTTCCTCACTACAATCATTGTTTACTTTAATATTTATAACTAAATTTACCTCAAGATATACTTTTTTCCTATTAGGAACATGTTTCGAGAGTTCCTGTACTCTCATCTTCAGCCTTCGCCATCTTGTTTCTGGTGAAGTATTTGTGTGTTGGCTTCTGGATGTTATTAAGGTAGTTTGTTGGTCTTTGGTCTTTTGAAGTTGCATTATTGTGTGTGGTTGTGGTATCTGTTTTTGTATTTTGTGTATTTTCGATGTTGAGTGCTTTGAATATTGTGTCATGTTTTGTATTGATTTGTATTAGTTCTGGTATTAGTTTGTTTTGTGTTTTATGTTTGTAAATCTGTAAATTTTCCCAAATGTTCATTATGGTGCCTTTGTGTGGTATATGTTTTATTAGTGTTACATTGGTTATGTCTGGGAATTCATGTCCTGTGTTTATTGCATGTGTGGCTAAATTGGATTTATTTATTGGATATATTTGGTTTTTTGTATGCATTTAGGTGTTCAAAAGAACAGAAGCAACACATATAATTAAAAAAATAATCACTAGCGAAATGAAAAACAAAGATAAACAAAAGAAAAACAAATTAAAAGAAATTAAAAATAAAGTAAAGAACAATAATTTAATAATAACTAAAGCAGACCAAAGTCAAGCAACAGTAATCATTGATAAAGCAGACTACATCAAAAAAACCGAAGACTTCATCAACAATAATAAATGCGTACAACTAGATAAAAACCCAACAGAAAACTATCTTAAACAAACAATAAAACTAATAAAAACAAATAAAAACATTTTCAACAATAAAAACATAAACATATATATAAACAATAATCCAGAACCACCTAAAATGAACAGCCTAATAAAAATACACAAATTAAATAACCCAATACGTCCATTAAACAATTTCAAAAAAGCTCCTACATACAAAATAGCAAAAATAATAGCACAAAAACTAAAAAGTAACCATCTAACAAATAACCATCAAAACATAAAAAACACATACGAATTAATAGACAAACTAAAAAGAATAAATATAAATGAAAATACATTTTTCACATCATATGACATAACAAACATGTACACTAATATCCCAGTAGAAGAAACAATTGACGTAATAATAAACAAACTTATAGAACAAAATGAAAACAAACAATATATAACCGAAATAAAAAATATTCTCCAACTAATACTAAAACAAAATTACTTTGAATTTAATAGCAAAATTTATCAACAGAAAGAAGGTTTAGCAATGGGATCACCATTATCAAGCATAATAGCAGAAATATTCCTACAACACATAGACACCAAAATACAAAATATCATAAAAACACATGATCCAGATGGCATATGGATAAGATATGTAGATGATGGACTATATGTATCAAATAACAAAAACACAAATGCAGAGAACATACTGAAACAAATCAATAACATACATCCCAAAATACAATTCACAGAAGAAAAAGAAAAACATAACAAAATCAACTATTTAGACATAACCATCACAAGATACAACAAACACATACAATATGCAATATATAGAAACCCAACTACCACTAACATCATTATACCTAACCATTCTGACCACCCACCACAACATAAAATGGCAGCATTTTATTCGTTATTTAACAGAATGTACAAAATACCCCTAAACAAACAAGAAACTGACAAAGAAAGAAATATAATATACCAAATTGGTTATGCAAATGGATACAATAAAAATACTATGATCAAAATAGAAAATAAAATCAAATACAAAATAAAAACTGAACAATTAAGAATTAATCAAACTGAACAACACATAAATAATAACAACAACAAAAAATGGGCCACATTCACATATATAAATAATAAAATGACAAAACTAACAAAACTATTTAAAAACACAGATATAAAAATAGCATACAAAACTAATAAAAATAAATTACAAAATCTAAATAGCTCACACAACAAAGATAATACAACAACCAACGGTATATACAAAATTGAATGCCAAGATTGCAATAAATGTTATATAGGACAAACAAAAAAACAGCTGAAAAAACGTTATTTTGAACACCTAAATGCATACAAAAAACCAAATATATATAAATCCAATTTAGCCACACATGGAATAAACACAGGACATGAATTCCCAGACATAACCAATGTAACACTAATAAAACATATACCACACAAAGACACCATAATGAACATTTGGGAAAATTTACAGATTTACAAACATAAAACACAAAACAAACTAATACCAGAACAAATACAAATCAATACAAAACATGACACAATATTCAAAGCACTCAACATCGAAAATACACAAAATACAAAAACAGATACCACAACCACACACAATAATGCAACTTTAAAAGACCAAAGACCAACAAACTACCTTAATAACATGCAGAAGCAAACACACAAATACTTCACCAGAAACAAGATGGCGAAGGCTGAAGATGAGAGTACAGGAACTCTCGAAACATGTTCCTAATAGGAGAAAAGTATATCTTGAGGTAAATTTAGTTATAAATATTAAAGTATTATATACATCAAGAAACGGACTGTAGCAGAAAGTGATTGAAATCATTGTTTAATATCAGGCTGCGGATTTTCTCTCTTTCACGACAGACTTTATTTTTGTAGTAGCTGTAGATGTAAATTCATCATCACCATTCATGCTAATGTCCATTAACAATGCTGACACCAAAGAAGCTGCAGGCCTGTCTGATATTCCGTATCTGTCACAAGTTCTAGAAAAGTGCTTATATTTAATCTAGTTTGCACATTAATGATTGTTTAAGAAGAGATTTATGGACAAACAATTTGATCTGCATCAGGACATTCATCCGAGTCAAGATCGGAGTAGGTTTCTGGTTCAACAGAATCATTTTCTTTTTGTATCTTACTTTGTCTAGTAGAATGCCCTTTTAGTTTCCTAACTTCTCTTTTTCGAATGCGTGATGTAATTTTGCCATCAGTGTTTCCTATCATCATCAGCCGATCTGCTCTTTTGTCTGTTAAAAATTCATGTTCTAATTGCGGCACTTTTTTTCCCGCACACAGTTGAAAGAGCTTAAATCACTACACTTACAAGCACAGACATCAAGTAGTTTACTAGATTTTTCCAAAAACTCTGAGAGCCGTTTTTTAAAATTATGTTTGTATTGGTCTCTTTCAAATGATTTGTTTAAGCCTTGCATAATATCTATGCTTTTTTTCAACATGTCTTTCATTCTTCTGTGAGACACTACCGGAATTGATGATTTCTGCCACAGTGATTGCACTTTATGCTCATTGCGCACACTAAAGAAGTTATATTACGGGTTCAATATTTTTTTAGCTATATGTGGTGACATTTAACATAACTCTAAGCATCACCCGATCTTCGTCCACCTTCAAGAAGTTAATAAAAAAATTTCGGAAATTCTCAATTTTTTGGTAAACAATCGAATTTTTAAGGCAATTGCGCAGACTAAAGATATTATTTTTCGGGATTAATATTTTACGGTGTTCGTCCTGAACCTAAAATACAACTTTTGAGACATACCCGTTTTTGATCGGATAAAGTTGACTTTTTACGGCCCACCCTAATAGCCAATCTGTAGCTTCACACAATAGACCTATAGCATAGGCTAGGGAGTAGTTTATTCCTTGGCCGTGAGACAGTAAAGTGAGGCAGTGGAAAACATTAATGTATTATGACTGCAGAAAGAAGTCACTTTAAGATATTGTAAGAGAAAAGGCTTATATTAATATTTGGTGACATTGAGAATATTATTACGTAATGAGAAAAAACTGTTACGTAATATGGAACGTACTACGAGTATCTCGACTACTCCAGCAGCCATGTGTGTGTGCGTACACATAAGCTGCTACTTTGTGGTGAAAGACAGTTACGCGTCAACTATCTGGTCTGTACCAGTCCGTGCCGGTCAGTGCAGTGTGTTCAAGGACACTGTTATAGTGGATTCTCAAGAGCGCCTGCTTGTTTAACAAGTCATCCAAAGTGACAGATTATTCTGGAAATTAGCGGAATATAAATATAGCCATTCAGCGACGGTCAAGTTAGTTTGAGTTGTGATTTATCACAGTGCGGTTTGTAGTATTGTGGCGAAGTGTTATGTGTTTTATATTTGTGCGGGACAATTGCAATACAATTGTGTTTTATAATGGTTGACATTATAATTGCGTGTAAACAATTTTTATTTAATTTGTTGTAAGAGACTATCTTGTTGATTACAAACGGTTTAATTGGGATAATTAAAGCTGGTGATTAGTGACTTAATTGGTGTCTAGTATTTTGTTTTCCACTGAAATAAATAAACATGGTCTTCAACCAAACATCCATATTTACTGTAATCTGGGGAAGACGTCAGCGGTAATCTCTTTCCGGTATGATTATAGACTGAGAGCTGACGGTAAAAATTCCAGCCAATAAGTAACCAGAAGAAAATGTTTGAAAGTGGTAATTCACACAGCGAGAATGGAAAAAATCATTTTGTGCCTGGGCGGAAGTTGTTCAATAATTTTTTCTACCCCACCCCCGCAAAATTTTTTGAACAGCAATTCAGCCAATAAAGTTGCAACTTAAAATTACTGCGAAAACTTAGTGTTTATATAGTTGAGTAAAAAAATATTTTTGTGCCTCATTAAATCTTGTTGGAATGTTTTGGCACAATTGTTTTTTTATGTGTTTTTTTGAGCTGTTACTATACCCATCGAGTAACAGCTTCAAATCATGATTAAATTCAAGTTTATACTTTGTTTTAATGAAATATGCATTTGTGCCACGTCTAAGCCTGTCAGAAGTACCTGGCACAAAGCTTTGTATTTCTAAAAATAACATGGAATTTCCATCCGCATAGGTTCTCCTTGCAGGTATATTTCCAGCTGGTAATTTTAGAAAACTATTGTTGTTATTATTATTATTTTTTTATTTATTTTTAGTCGCATGCCTCGAAAGAGTATGAGCGACCAGTTGATTTAACTCTAGAACAAACAGTCAATCCCGATGCAGCTAATTCTCTAACAGGTATAAGCCATTTCACCAATTCCATTACCGCCAGGCAACGTTAGGCATTGAGTCATAGCATACGAACAAAAATTATATCCACAGTCTTACAAAACTTGAAAATAACCGAAGCAAATGATACCGTCAAAGAATTAAACCCGCATAGAATAAATAAAGACCAAAAATGTTTAGAAAACATAATCGATAAGATAAATAAAAATATAAATCCATTTGATAAAAGTAGAGATAATAATAGTTTACTTAATATTGTCACCGGTCGGGCTGCGTCTAAGGAGACTGCTTGTTTTCTACTGAATGTATATAAATTAGGCGAAGAACAGAAAGAAAATTTTATAATAGCTTGCAATAATGATCGCGTTAGATTTGAAGCATCAATAAAAAAGAATGTCATTAAGAATTTTGCGTCGGAATGTCTGAGAAAAATGCAAAAAATTACTGATCGCAATCAGTAATTACCATTAATAATTACTGATCAATAATTACCAGCAATCGCAGAAACAAAATTTCAATAAACAGTTATTTATATGAAAAGCATACAGTCCACTTAAAACTTCATTTCTAACCAGCCATCTCCAATTATCGTTCCTAAGAATATCTCAAGAGCAATTCAAGAGCTTCTAAGACGCAACATTTTTGGTCCTTTAAACCGGATTTTATTTTGGCCTTACGGGCAACATTTTTGGTCTAACGCGACCGCATTTTTGTCCACAGCGACAACACTTTTGGTCCTCACGGGACGGATTTTACATTTTTTGTCCACCACGATTGCAAAATATTTAATTTAATGGGCCCAAACGGCCTGTGGCCCAAACAATATTCAAGCTTAAATACTTTCGACTTAGATTGCTGGCCGTGGCATGCCTTTGTTGCCACAAAAACAACCTTCAAACGTGACATGCAAGATTCTGCAGAGCGTCAAATCTGACACTACAAGACACTACAAGAAAGTTATTCGACGGCAGCAAAATTCCACAACTGTAAAATTACGCAGAACTACAACGTCAAGCGTCACACAACCGGCACAAACAGGCGGTGCGCCAACTTCAAAGGATTGCCGGACGGGATCAGCACGGAACCAACAGGACCGAAGCAGTTTTGAACACGCCAGGATTCCACGTGATTATAAACTTTCATTTTTCTTTACAATTGTTCATATATAATGCATGAGTACAACAAACTTAATAATATTTTACATTTAATATGGTATTATTAATACTTTTACGTAATCAGATATTATTGTCATGTGAGCATAAATTTCATCTTAACTAGATTGTCATATGTACATTTGTGCATGAATTTCCATTTACATAACTGTACAATAACTCATTAGAAGTTCAAGTGTCGAGATAAGGCTATGTGTATATTATCATTTAAATAATTCATACTTTCAATAACGCTCATGGCTGTTCTTTTAAAAGAGATAACAAGTATCTATTATAGTAAGTAATGTGTTAAAGTGTATACCGATCGCTGGCTCCCGCATTATATTAGATTTTCGCAAGTTATTCAAAATTACAGCAATTGTTCACCTACTCTACGTTTAAATTTCTTTTTTAAATTACATTTTGAAATACAATCATGGCTGATGTGAAGGCGTTAATAAAGAAACGGGGCACGATTAAAGCGTCTATATCCCGTGTGAACACTTTCGCGGATAATTTCGATCCAGATACAAGCGTTCATCACGCACTAAAAATTAAGCTTCGCCATTTAATGGAATTGTCCGCTAAATATGACGATATTTAGACTCAAATTGAATCTGATGACTCTGATTTCGCATAAGCCAGTGACAGAGTCCAACCCGAGGATGATCTCTGCAATATCGAATGGAAGTTGCACCACTTGTTAGAGCAAGTAGAGCAGGTGAACCAAAAACCGTTAGTTCATACCGAAATTACGCCAGTTAAACCCCCCCCCCCCCATACAGTTGGAACCAATTAAATTGCCTTGCTTTTCAGGTAGCATTATTGATTGGCAACACTATTACAGTATATTTCTTGAATTAGTACACGTCAGAACCGACCTGACTGATATTCAAAAGTTACACTACTTGCACTCTTCATTGAATGACGAGGCATTTAATGTAATAAAATCTCTTCCAATTACCCATGAAAATTATGCGGTAGCTATTGATTTATTAAGAAGTAGGTATGACAGTAAGTTAATTGTCTCAGCCCATCATATAGGGAATGTTTTGGGTGTGAAATCAGTTCAACAGGAGTCCAGGATTAGTATTTCGAGATTTATTGACGAGATAACCGCGAATATCAATGCTTTAAACTCATTGAATCTACCCGTAAATACATTTGAAATTATTCTCATTCATTCCTTAGCCCAAAAACTCGATAATTATACGTTTCGTCTCTGGAAAGAAAGCTTGTCCGAAGAACGATTTCCTAATTTTAGTAATTTCATAAAATTTGTAAATACCCGTAGACAGTTATTACAAAACCTGGACAGCGCGGCCACTTCAGCAAGCAAGATAAACGTTGGCCATAAGGCTTACTATCGCAAAGCAATTAAACCGGTAAATGTCTCCAAATCAACATTCCATACTCATATCGGAAATAATATATGTCAGCTGTGCAAGGGTAAACACCGACTTACTGAGTGTCCACAACTTGTAGCGATTACTCCACTGGAGAGAAAAAATATTTTAATTAAAAATAAACTTTGCCTAAATTGCATACGGCCAGGCCACGATCTTGCACACTGTCCCTCCAAATTTTCTTGCAGAACGTGTGCGAAACGCCATCACACAATGATTCATATATCTAACAAAAACGATTCGTCAAGGAACAATCAGTGTTCGTTATTAGATTTTTAATAATTTTAATTATTAGTGTTCAGTTATCGTCAAACAAACAAGTCTATATTATTATCCACCACGTTCTGCATGACAACTGACCATGCAGGTAGAAAGCATCCGGTTAGGATTTTATTAGATTCTGGTTCGCAGGCTAATTTCTGCACTATGGATTTCGCACGTCGCATGGGTCTGAAACTGATTAAATCTCAGTTACCCATAACGGGTAGAAATAATTCATTGTCTCAAGCTGATTTCAGTACCAGAGTAAGGTTGCATTCACGCTATAAGAATTTTAGTTTAAACATACATTGTGCTGTGCTTCCCAGTATCACTAATAATCTCCCTGCGGAATCATTTGATGTCGCATCTTTAAATTTGCCAAAGGGCATATTCTTAGCCGACCCACAACTCAACTTCTCGTCGCAAGAACCCGGTGCTCAGTATTACTTGCAATTAATTGAACCTGTCAAATTTATCCGTAGCCCACATTTCCCCATAATAGAGGAGACAAAATTGGGATTCATTCTCGCAGGTAACTTGCCATTTAATGTCGACATGACGAAACCGGTTTCATCATTTATGGCATGTGAAAATGATAGTGCCATTTCCTCTCAACTAAAGGAATTTTGGATTTTGGAGGACGTTGCTATTCGCGATTCCTCCGCTGAGGACTCAGGAATGCGAGAATCACTTTGTATCCAACACTGTCCGTAATAAGGATGGCAGATTTGTGGTATCCCTGCCTCGCAAGTCACTCAAGTCTCATTTAGGCGATTCTCTTCACGGCGCTATCCGCAGATCTCAATCTCTGGAAATTAAGGTCCAGCAGAAACGTAAACGTAAACGTAGACGTAAGCGTAACCGATTTTTACACGGTCACCCACACGAGTCATCATCATGGCCTATCAGTGCCTTTGATACTCATTCTCCCTGCACTCATCCCGATCTGGAGCAGGAACGACGTAAGCAGGCCCAAACTTCACTAATTGTCGCTTCATCCACATCCAGTTAATTTGAAAACTATTCATCTCTTTCAAAACTCATTCGCGTTTTTTCATATTGCCGCCGATTCATTCGGAATTCTAGGCTCCCCATAGTTGATAGGGACACTTCCTTTTTGACGGCCCAGGAGTTGCATGATACACTCTTGATTTTTATTCGCCAGTCTCAGCAATCGCACTTTAGCATTGAGATTAAGGAACTTGAGGCGCATCGCTGCATCACTAACAACAGTAAAATTCTTTCACTTAACCCCTTTCTGGACAAGACAGGTATATTACGGGTGGGTGGACGTCTGCAGCACTCCCAGCTTAACTACGCGAGCAAACATCAAATCATACTACACCCGCATTCTCATCTCAGCAAGTTAATCATAGAAAACGAACATCTTCGTTTACTACACTCTGGTGTACAATTCACCCAGTTTTCTCTAAGCCAGAAATATTGGATCATTAATGAAAAATCCTATATACGCTCGGTAATAGAAAAATGCATCACTTGTTTTCGATACCGTGCTAGGGGCGCAAACCAATTATTAGGACAATTACCCCCTTCCAGGGTCACGCCTGCTAAGCCATTTTCCCAATCTGCTGTCGACTATGCCGGTTCCGTATTTGTACGTCATGGCGGGCAGCGCTCAAAATCGACGTCAAAGGCGTATATTGCTTTATTTATATGCATGACCACTAAGGCCCTTCATTTGGAACTTGTCTCAGATCTTACCTCAGACGTCTTCATAGCAGCCTTAATACGGTTCATCGGGCGTAGAGGTATCCCCATTCAGATATTCTCCGACAATGGTACGAACTTTCGTCGTGCTAGCAGCACACTCCACGAATTGTACAGACTTTTGAAGTCTAAAGGATTTGAGCAAACAACCCAGGAGTTTACCAGTGCCCAAGGCATCAAGTGGTCCTTTATACCACCCTCAGCCCCTCATTTCGGTGGTTTGTGGGAAAGCGGAGTAAAAAGTGTCAAATTTCACTTCGTCGCGTGACTGGCGGAACCATTCTGACTTTCGAGGAATATTATACCATCCTAACTCGAATAGAGTCCTGCCGTAACTCACGCCCTTTATTCGCAATATTTAATGACTTTAGTGACCCCGAACCTTTAACTCCCGCTCATTTCCTGGTTGGTTTTCCGCTCACGGCACTCCCGGAACCCAACTATTCCCAAGTCAATATTAGTCGTTTGGGCAGATGGCAGCTGCTCCAAAGATTCACACAGTCCATTTGGAAACGATGGTCAAAAGATTACTTGCACCAGTTGCAACAGCGCAACAAATGGCGCATTACGTCAAAAAATTTGACTCCTGGACAATCTAGATGATAATTCCCCCCCCTTCAGTGGAAACGCGGGGTAATCACGAATGTTTATTCGGGTCAGGACTCAATCGTGCGCGTTGCTGACATTCGCACCGCACATGGTATCCTACGTCGACCCACTCATAAATTATGCCCACTTCCGGTGGCATTAGACTAGTCGCATGAGCATCATGCGACACGCATCAGGAATGTGAACTTTGTCGCATTACCTTGCCTCACGCCCGGGACATTCCCGGGGCGATCATATGATCTATAATTATTATTATTGTAATTATTATTATTATTGTGCAGTTATTATTGTAATAGTTACTACGCTATTATTGTATCTATCGTGATATTGTGCATCACCATCATGTTTCTATGTATTTTTAAAAATTTTTGGGAATTATTATTGTATCAATTATTATGTCTTTGCTATTGTACTATTCTCTGATTATGTATTTTCAAACTTTTTTGGGAATTATTATTGTATCAATTATTATGTCTTGCTATTGTACTATTCTATGGTTAGGTATTTTCAAACCTTTTTGGGAATTATTATTGTAATGTTATTGTATCAAGTATTATGTCTTTGCCATTGTATTATCCTATGGTTATGTATTGTTGAATTTTTTGGGATTGTTGTTCCAATATCATGCATGAAAATTATTATATCTGGTCATTGTATTATTACTTGTTACTTATTATTGAATTTTTTGTGATCATTATGCTATTATTATGTGAGACAAATTAATATGTCTACTTGATTATTGTATTATTGTGCATCATTACCATGTCATTATGTGTTGTGCAATTTTATTATCAGTTTTCTATGACTATATAACGCAAATCATTATGTATTTTGTAATTATCACATGAATTTGGTATATTAATCATATTGTTACTAATTATTGTCTAGGTGTCATTGCTCTATGTTGGACATGTCAATTGTTATGTTGTTGTTGTATTAGCAGGAATTATTTATTATTGAATTTATTAACATGTAACGTCAATTACTATATATTATTAACCTAATAACTTAAATTGCAAAATCGCCCCAATTTTGTGCGGGCAGCATGGTCAAACTTTGAACCTTGTAAACTTTGTAATCTGAATACTGCATTGCGACACGTGTAGATGACGTCACGTTTTTGTCTGTTATCTACAGCCGGTCTTTAGCTGGGCTGACTGTAGTGAAAATTACGTTAGTTCTACTCAAGACTCCGAGGAGGCCACTCGTTTCAATAACCAGCCGCGGCTACAGAATTTTCATTATTTAAATTATTAGCATGTTCAACATGCGCTAATTCCACTTGGGCGATTTCTGCCTTACTTTTCACGATTATGTCATTCGATACTTAGTTCTAATTCAAATAGCGGGCATCATGCCGCGGTAATTATTACACGTGCCAGCAATCGCAGAAACAAAATTTCAATAAACAGTTATTTATATGAAAAGCATACAGTCCACTTAAAACTTCATTTCTAACCAGCCATCTCCAATTAGCGTTCCTAAGAACAACACAAGAGCAATTCAAGAGCTTCTAAGACGCAACAAAGGAGGACAATGTTTTGGGGACTACTTACCATGTGAATACCAATTTTACTATGTTTTTAAAAACTGGAATGGGTCCATAAGTTTAATAAGAATTGCAATATGTTTCATAATAGTTGTTAGTAATTAATTGTTTGATGTTGATTGATAATATATGCTGTAATATTATTTAAACAAATGTTAATGTTAATGGAAGGGTACAAAATTATAATATTAGGGATATTTGTGAAACTAGGTATGTTAGGCCTGTATAGTTAAGGAATTTGGAAAAAAGTTTATACTAAAACTATAATAATTAATGTCATGTTGAACTATGTTATTACTGATTGTATCTAATAGTTTTAGTAAAGTGAAGGGTATAAAAAAGAACTAATTATAAATAATTTTGTGCAAATAGTTAAAAGTGTAAACTAGTAACTCTGAAAATATGGAATGAAAACTAATCAAAAGTGATATCAAAACAATCAGTGTTCCATCAGAAATTCAAAGATACTAGTATCTTGAAGATCACAGATCACATAAAAAAGTTATAACAATTTTAAGGAAATTGTATGTAAGATGTTAAAAGTTTGTTTATTTTGAGGCTCAGAGAGAACCATAGTAACTCAAAATGATACAGTTTAAATCAGTGAAAGTTAAGGTATAGCCCTTAGTAACAGACATGTTTTAAAAATAATTGAAAATTCCATTATTAGAACTGAACGAGAAAGGATGATATAAAAAAACGAGAGACCAAACTAAAATATTTCGAGTGTAATAACAGTTAATGTAATTAAAGTTAAATCATTTTAAAAGATCGAATGTTTAGAAGAAAGAAGTAAACCATTATTCGAAAGAAGGAAGCCGATTAACATATGAAGAAGTAAATTCAACGTATCCAGGAAGGGAAGTATTTTTGCTAATAACTAAACTGAAGAAGTTACCTTAGTGTCCAAGTTTACACTTGACAAAGAAACTGTTTACACTTTTTGACTAAAATTATATTTTAACTTTCACTAGGGAAATAATTAATAAACAGTTTTATTCTCATGGTAAAAACTATTAATGTATGGTAATATGACCATTTAAAGTGTATTAAACATTGAAAATACGTAGTTCAACATAACCTAAAGACACTGAACATTGTAAAGTAGTAATAAACTCTTGTTAAGACACTCTGTATTTAATTCTAAGTCCATGTATTTTGGTACTTTTCCGAAGATCATTGTAGTTTATATCGTAGCCAAAAGGACCTAACGTAAAACAGGTATATATAGTCTAGTGTTAGTTGTTCTTTTTAAAGGTTTAAAATAATTTTACATAATTTAATATCATGCAGTTTTTGAATTTATTAGGGGTCTAACTGGTTTTCTATTGTGTGTAATTTAATTAGAGTGTTCAATTTACGGGGGTTAAGGATTGCATTAGTTTATATTTATCATTTCTTTGAAATATATTTAAATAATTTGTATTCTGTTGTCAATTTGTTTTAGAATTTGTTAGTTGCAGCTTTGTTTAATTTTATAAAATTATTTGAATTTATAAAGTTTAATGTTTCAGTTTCTAATATTTTATTGTCTACAATTAAAGTAGAATTGCTGTTATCTTTTATTATTATAGTTGTATTATTGTTTATTAATCTGTATTTAATAGTGTTTATTATTTTAACGTTTTATTGGATTTTTTATTGAATCTATATATATATATTGCGACAACACAAATTACTAAACTGTTGGCGCATAGGATATGATAGTATGTGTATTTCAAATTACAAGTCTATATTGGAGGGTTTAAGATTATTTATTGTACAAACACAAGTTATAGTTTATATGGTATATTTGAAATGTACAGAATGTAATGTTTGATATAGAGTCTTTCTTTTAAAGTGTTAAATAATGTTCATACGCAAGACGTGATACGTTACATAAGAAGACTCCCACGATGATGTTGTTGAAGAGAAGGGCCGGTCTTTGCGGTATAGATGGATCGTCAGGTGTGGCTTACAAATGACAGACGTTTCACCAGAAACGTTTACAGCTGGGCTGGCGTTCTGTAACAGCTTGGCTGATGTCCTGTAACAGCTGGGCTGATGTCCTGTAACAGCTGGGCTGATGTCCTGCAATTCCCACGAGGAATCCGACACTTCGCACACACAACGGTACTACGGATTTTATCACTCGCAAAACTTATATAGAGTTTAAGACCAAGTAATATCTCAGGTGACAGTGAGTTTAATCAATAACGGTATATTGAGCTTATACCTCTCCGGCTTCTTCAAGTGTTCTCGCGAATAACAAGGTCTACCGCGATCAGCAGACCACCCTATGAGGAAATCTTGCACTAGCACGGAAACGTCTTGATGGAACTATTGCGTAACAATTAATACTACTGTCACTGCGGAAAATCTCGCACAGTGATACAGTTACACTCACTTCTTACACACGTAAGACTACAATATTAATATCGTGTGTAAAGATATAAAATCAATTGTTATGCGTCACACGCATTACTATCCCCGAAAAGTCTTAACAGATCCTTGCAAGCGGTAGAGTCTTGTACAAGGATTGTATGTACCGTTCGCGGTAGCAGCAGTGAAGAACTGCTTGTAATTTTACGCACAATGCGTTAAAACACTGATGTGTGCAAATGTACTACACACACAGTTCTGAGTCTTCCCGTGTCACTAACGACGAATAGTCTTTACAACACCTTGCAAGCGGTAGAATCTTGTACAAGGAGTGCACGACCCGTTCGCGGTAGATGGCGTAGAAGAACTGCCTGTGTAACGACAGGCATAAGAAAATTTCCAACCACCAGTCAGCATTCTATTGGTGGATGGAAGTCACATGGTTAGTAAAAGTGACAATGCACTTTTCATGCATTAGAGTGCATTTATCTTGTAACAGCATGCATAGCGGTAATCAAACTACACGTATCTCATGCATGCTGCTACATATTAATAATATACATGAACGTAAACAATAGTCCGACAGGTATAGGGATTGTAGCGATACACACGTCTAAGTTCAGTTAATGGCCACACAACGATAATACTTCACGCGCCACCCGGGAAACGTTTACCACTCGCGCACGCGCGCACATTTCCACTAACACAGTACATGGATCACCATAAATAATAATGCACAGTCTTCTTTAAACTAAACCCTTAACCTTACTAAATACAATTGATAACAACCAAACTTAACCATCTACCAATATAATACGAGTGTCCATTGTCTGTGTAATATATGACTTGCCCCGCCTATCATGATCCTGTGATTCGTTGCAGGATTAACTCCTTCCCGCATAAAAAAAAATTTTTTTTTTTTTTTTTTTTAGTTAACTAACAAAAAATAAATTTTTTTTTTTTCAATATACCCAAAACAACTTCCTAATCTTGAAATAATAATAATACCCTCAAACTAAAATCAAATAAACATCCTCAATTAATACTAACATTTCCACCTGTCACTTTGACAGAAGCATCAATTCACAAGACACGTGGTAACCTTCAAACCAAAACAAACACACATGTTCTTGACACACAGATAACGAAATCTTATGCAGGATCATAGCGTACACAGACAACATTCCTTATCTAAACTAGATTATTGTTCACTCTCAGAGTCATCTTACATACAACATTTAAACCTGAACTTGACATATTTAACATCACTACACATTCTTACCCCTATATCCTGACATTTATTTCTGAGTTTACGGATCCTTTGTATAATACTTCCTCAATGAGGACGCATGGAATTTACCAATCGCACGGTTGGTATTTGGGTTGGTTAAGATAAAGGTATTTTTCCCAACTTGCTCCGACAGGGTATACGGACCATTATACAGCCTAAAAAACTTCGCGGCTGTGTTGTCCTCCCTTCTTCCAACATTTAATGCTCGTAAAAGCACACTCTCTCCAGTCTTGAACTTGACTAGTTTATGTTCCGCATTAAATTTCTCCGTGCGCTCCTCGGCGCACTTTTTAATGCGTCTTCTAGCCTCGATTTTCTTTATCTCAACTGGTATAGGCATATTATGTGTCGCTATCCTTTCAATGTGTTTACCCCAGACCCGGCCTGGCATTTCTCCGGTTTGGAGTTCATTCGGAGTATACCCAGTAGTAGAATTATAATTTCCATTTATGGCATACTCAAAAAATTCTAGGAATTCCGGCCACTTACTCTGGTTAGTATTACAGTACGTACGGAACAACCGTCCCAACTCCTTGTTGACCCGCTCGGCCAAGTTACCTTGCGGTCTCCGGATCGCTGTCAAGACCGTCTGGACCCCGTGTTTCTCAAGCTCGGAGTGCCACTTGGTGTTCGTAAATTGCTTACCTTGATCTGAGAGTATCTTCCTTACGGGACCATTTTTCGGCATGTACTTATTTAGCATAATGTTTATGACAGCCGACGTAGTAGGTCTACCAATAGCATATAGGCTAACATGTTTGGTAAAGGCATCCGTAACAACCACCAGGTTCTTCATTCCACGTGCCGCCCGAGGAAGTGTACCCAAAAAATCAATGCATACAAGGTCATTTTTATTACGGACGACAATGTTACCCATTTCAACCTGTGTATGTTGGTTCGGATATTTCGCTGTTTGGCAGATGTGGCAAGAGCGGAGTATGGCCTTTATTTTCCTGGTCATATTTAGCCACACAAAATCCTCCCGCATTGCCAGGTAACATTTATAAGGCCCCGCATGAGCCAGACTCTCATGACACATCCAGGTGAGGTCTTCCACCATGGCGTCCGGTACCATAATCTTCCATCCGCCATTGATAATTTTATACACTACGTCTTTATATATTCTGTACTTAGGGTTTTCTTGTATCCGGATAGCGTCACATATCCGCTTCAACTTTGTGTCACGCTGCTGTTCCATACTAATATTTCTTAGCTTATTTTTGAGACTGTCTTCTAATTTATATTTGACAGCTAGAATTTGAACCTCCTGGTTATTAGACGCATGACGTTCTTCCACCATTGGAGGGTATCGGCTTAACGTGTCAGCTGCTTGGTTCTCGCTTGCCTTACAGTACTTAATGGTAAAGTCGTACTCTTGGATGGCCATGATCCAACGGGATATGTGAGCGTTCGCTAACTTGCAGCGCAACATGAACAATAAGGCCTGGTTGTCCGAAAGGATTTCGAAGTGTTGTCCAACCAGGTAATAACGAAATTTACTAATGCAGTACACAATAGCCAATATTTCTTTCTCCGATGTGAAATAGTTACGTTCGGCCCCTTTTAGTGACCTACTACTGTGCGCAATTATTTTGTTTTCGCCCTTCTCATTCCGTTGGTAGAGTACCCCCCCAATGGCATAATCAGAAGCATCGCAATTCAGGACATATGTGCCCCTTTTCTCAGGATGGAACACGTGCAGGTTTCTACTATACAAATTTTTAGTCGCGTCGAAAGCATGCTGATGACGCTCCTCCCATCTCCATTTATTACTCTTACGAAGTAGTTCTAACAACGGCTCAATTGTCCCAGAATATTCTGGAGTAAAACGTCTGAAGTAACCAGTCAATCCGAGGAACGCTCTGATATCCCTGGGTTTTGTGGGTTTCGGGAACTCCATGATCGCATGTATTTTTTCCGGGTCCGTTGTTATACCTTCCGCTGAGATAATATGACCCAAAAATTTAATTTGAGATTTCCCGAATTCACACTTTTCAAGATTGAGAGTCAGGTTAGCGGCCTGCAATTTCTGAAATACAATCTTGAGATGTTCAAGATGATCTTCAAATGATTTGGATATGACCAAAATATCATCAACAAATATGCTGACGAAGTCCTCCACCTCGGGTCCCAGAGCTAACTCCAAACATCTGACCATGGCCGCTAAACTAGTAACCAAACCAAATGGAACTACTTTAAACTGATAGCATTTATTTCGATATAGAAATGCTGTGTATCTTCTCGACTCCTTGGCAAGGGGAATCTGCCAGAATCCACTTTTGAGATCAAGGCGAGACATGTATTTAACCCCTTGACATTTTATGAATAAGTTCTCCGCATTCGGAGCACAGTCGTAGCATTTTTTTGTAATAGAATTTAGATTTCTCATGTCGAGACATAATCGAATGTCGTTATTTTTCTTTTTAACAACAACCATAGGATTTAAAAAATTGCTATCAGTTCGTTCAATCACACCATTCTGAAGCATACTCTTAACTTCGGCATCAACCTGTTGTTGATAGTGAAGGGGGATGGGGTACGTCTTCCGTACAAATTTATTTTCATCCGTGACCTGAATACTGTGTTCATAAACATTCGTGACGGTAGGATTTTTGGAAAACACAGATTCAAATTTATCAAGCATACTTTGCAGCTTATCTTGCTCATTGCTCGTTATCTGCCTGCTGTGAGTCCGCAGATTATGTGTTATCTTATCGGCAAGTTGAACCGCTGGGCGAGTTATAGTAATAGGTTCACAATCAGACTCCGTCTTACCCCTCCTGCGTCCTAACCTGATATTGTGTTTATTACTATTTACTGTACATTTCAGTATTTTATTTGGAAAATCCATGGTCGCGTGCATTTTATTTAATGTGTCCACTCCCAAAATAACATTATACACTAGTTTCTTGACCATAAGCACAGTGACCTCTATTTCCATTCCCTGAATGGATACTGTTATCATAGCTTGACGGTCAACCCTCTGAGATTCACCCGTCGCTGATTTTATGATTTTGTGGGCTGCCGGCAGAATCGGGATTTTTTAAAAATGTTTCCTGTGCCTCTCTAGGAATCGCTCATCCATTAACGAAATTTCTGCACCGCTGTCAAATAAAACTTCGCCGACACATCCGTTAATTTTCGCGTTGACAATGAGGTCAGTGTCATTTTCAACGCTAATACCTTTCTCATTTTCCTTACTATGGTTATTGCAAATTAAACTATCTCTAATTACAGCAGGATACAGGCCGGACACTACTAATTTTCTCTTATAACTAACATCTTTCACATTTGATTTATTGAACTGCTTTTTATATTTATAACGGGCTTTTAAGACTTCATTCATCCCATTATGTTTACACCATTTCCGATTGGTAATTCTATTAGGTATTTTATATTGTTTTGGTGACTGTGTGTGCCTGGTTTGAGTTTGATACTGAAAATTTTTATTCTCCCGTCCATAAAAATTTTGCTGTGAGCTGACGTCATTTAAAGTCTTATATACATACTGGGTACAGTTTAGAGGTGACGAGGTACTTTGCAATCGTGACACTTGCTGTTGTAGTTTTTGAATCCGCAGGTCACGTTCGGCCATTAATTCATTTATCGTAGATATGTGTTGCACTACTTGCTCTGCCGTACCAGAGAGTTTCGCTTCATATTCACTAAGTCGTGACTTATTGACTTCCAAATTTGCCTCTATATTGGCCTTCATAGTTTCCACGGTCTCGCTAATATGCTTTTCTGCCGCTTCTACCATTTGTTTGCTTTGTTCGGATTGCTCCTGTATGGCCACGTATGATTTCTCGTTTTCCTCATGGAGTGATTTGTTTTGTTTCCCGGCTTCTGCTGAAAGCTTCTGTATATTCACTTCCATCTTTTCTTCCATAGTTTTCATATTAGCTAATATGGCCGCTAAAGCACTCTCTATCCCTTTTGACTCCGCCATAATGATTAAAATTTAATTTAAAATTTAGTAAATTTAAATTTATTGATTTATACGCAAAGCAAGTTATTATTATCACAACAAGATTAGAACATATGGTAACCAGTTTATACGCACACAGAAAAAGCAGTTCAAAATATCAACATGTAAATACCTTATCTAACATACAACAACTAATAATCTACCTCCAATATACTGATAAAATCTGTTCATATATGATATACAAGAGAATATGCACTATTGAAAAATTATATCCTCAGCTTTTCACATGAACAATACACATACAATTATTACGTTAATTATATTTATACGTCGGATTTTTCCAACAAATTTTATATTCATAGACAAATATATAATAGCGTAAAATTACCGCTATTTACGAGCCCTACGTTGCTAAGCGCCAAAATATCTCTATGCGACAACACAAATTACTAAACTGTTGGCGCATAGGATATGATAGTATGTGTATTTCAAATTACAAGTCTATATTGGAGGGTTTAAGATTATTTATTGTACAAACACAAGTTATAGTTTATATGGTATATTTGAAATGTACAGAATGTAATGTTTGATATAGAGTCTTTCTTTTAAAGTGTTAAATAATGTTCATACGCAAGACGTGATACGTTACATAAGAAGACTCCCACGATGATGTTGTTGAAGAGAAGGGCCGGTCTTTGCGGTATAGATGGATCGTCAGGTGTGGCTTACAAATGACAGACGTTTCACCAGAAACGTTTACAGCTGGGCTGGCGTCCTGTAACAGCTTGGCTGATGTCCTGTAATAGCTGGGCTGGTCCTATAACAGCTGGGCTGATGTCCTGTAACAGCTGGGCTGATGTCCTGTAACAGCTGGGCTGATGTCCTGTAACAGCTGGGCTGATGTCCTGTAACAGCTGGGCTGATGTCCTGCAATTCCCACGAGGAATCCGACACTTCGCACACACAACGGTACTACGGATTTTATCACTCGCAAAACTTATATAGAGTTTAAGACCAAGTAATATCTCAGGTGACAGTGAGTTTAATCAATAACGGTATATTGAGCTTATACCTCTCCGGCTTCTTCAAGTGTTCTCGCGAATAACAAGGTCTACCGCGATCAGCAGACCACCCTATGAGGAAATCTTGCACTAGCACGGAAACGTCTTGATGGAACTATTGCGTAACAATTAACACTACTGTCACTGCGGAAAATCTCGCACAGTGATACAGTTACACTCACTTCTTACACACGTAAGACTACAATATTAATATCGTGTGTAAAAATATAAAATCAATTGTTATGCGTCACACGCATTACTATCCCCGAAAAGTCTTAACAGATCCTTGCAAGCGGTAGAGTCTTGTACAAGGATTGTATGTACCGTTCGCGGTAGCAGCAGTGAAGAACTGCTTGTAATTTTACGCACAATGCGTTAAAACACTGATGTGTGCAAATGTACTACACACACAGTTCTGAGTCTTCCCGTGTCACTAACGACGAATAGTCTTTACAACACCTTGCAAGCGGTAGAATCTTGTACAAGGAGTGCACGACCCGTTCGCGGTAGATGGCGTAGAAGAACTGCCTGTGTAACGACAGGCATAAGAAAATTTCCAACCACCAGTCAGCATTCTATTGGTGGATGGAAGTCACATGGTTAGTAAAAGTGACAATGCACTTTTCATGCATTAGAGTGCATTTATCTTGTAACAGCATGCATAGCGGTAATCAGACTACACGTATCTCATGCATGCTGCTACATATTAATAATATACATGAACGTAAACAATAGTCCGACAGGTATAGGGATTGTAGCGATATACACGTCTAAGTTCAGTTAATGGCCACACAACGATAATACTTCACGCGCCACCCGGGAAACGTTTACCACTCGCGCACGCGCGCACATTTCCACTAACACAGTACATGGATCACCATAAATAATAATGCACAGTCTTCTTTAAACTAAACCCTTAACCTTACTAAATACAATTGATAACAACCAAACTTAACCATCTACCAATATAATACGAGTGTCCATTGTCTGTGTAATATATGACTTGCCCCGCCTATCATGATCCTGTGATTCGTTGCAATATATATATATATATATATATATATATATATAAAAGCAAAATACCACTCACTGATTCATACACTCACTCATCACGAAATCTCCATAACTATAAAGCCTACAAATTTGAAATTCAGCACGTATGTTCCTCTTGGCTTCTAGGTGCTCGCTAAGAAAGGGTTTTGAAAACTTTAACGCCTAACCGCGAAAAACCGCTGTATACCGTGACACCGATAATGCAGCTTTTTTCAACTGTACGCTTCCTGGAAGTCTAATGTTTATTTTTTTACTTTTTTACTTTCTTTTAGGCTTTTTGGGAGTTACTACAACAATATTTTTTAATCTAACCTATAACCACGATGAGGCGCGAAAATAATCGCGAAACAGTTCACCCTGTCCCTCTATTCCTTGCTATGTGGCGTTGAGGGTTTATTTTGAGTTCTAAGTTTGGAACATATATTCCTCTTGACTAAGGAAGAGTTTTGAAAGCTTTAACGCCTATCCGCGAAAAAATGCGAAAACCACAACACTGATAATACCGCTTTTACAGTTGTATTCTTCCTGCAGGACGCCATGACCATCATTAAGGCTCAAGGGCAGAGTTTGATAGTGGCTGGTGTGGATCTGAGGAGTGACTATTTCTCCCATGGCCAGTTGTATTTGGCGTTCTCCAGAGTCAGTTCACCTGACATCCTAGTAATCCTCCAGCCAGAGAGCAAAACCAGGAATGTTGTTTACAGGGAGGTCCTGAGAACTTTATCTGAGGGAGCAACTGAAGGTATATGGTAAGCAATTCATTAGCCTGGCTACGTAAAAGAAAAAAACCAGAGGTGGTGGAGGGATGAAAGGGCTTAGCCCATCTATTTTTATTGTTTTTATACTTACAATAATGGGCTGTCTTAATCTCTAACAGAAACTTAGCTTACCCTCTCTAACTAAATAATACAGCGTCATTTTTAACAACTCATTAATTTTAAAGTTTTAATAGTTGATTGATCAAGCTTGATCAAATTGACCATCTTCAAGTTTGATCATCTTCAAATTGATCGAGCTGAAATAGCTTAAATAGTTTCTCTTAGTTTCAAGGTATCGGTAACTAAGCTTTTTAGAAATAACCTATTTCTATTTTCTGATTTTAGATTTTGATTTTTCTGATAATCACCGTAGCGAAGAACGGGTATCCAGCTAGTTTATTAATAAATTTATAAATGTCTACAGTTGCGTTTGTTCTTCTTTCGTCTTGAATATATTCTTCAGAATCGTTTATTTCATATTTAATTGCTAGAATTTTAAATTTTCAGTTGAATGTTTATTAATTATTATATTGTCGTTTTCGGTTGAGTTTTCTAAAATAGACATTTTATTTTAGTTGAAATTTATATTTGTTAGGTTAATAAATTTTAGATGAAACGTAGATATGGCATTTTTATTTTTGGTTATTTAATACGATTTTATTATAATTAATCTTAAAAATTAAACTTTGAAGTAATGTCCAATTTACTTAGGACTATTATGATGTTAAGTGTACTCTGATATAATAATTTTACACTTTTACATCAATAAATTATTTGATTCGACTTTATAATGAAGTTTTGTATTATGGTGTGATCTTGTCTCTTCAAACTGACTTGATAAAATAATTCCCAATTACGCCTTGGATAATTCTGAAATCTTGCTAATTTGTACCATTGATTTTCAAATATAACGGAGAAAGGTATTTCAGTAAAATTCAATTAAAATGCGGAAGGAGAGAAGAAATAGTTCACTTTTTTCCACGCGTGTACACCGTACTGCTGTGTGTGTATGTGTGTGTGTGACAGACAGACAGAGTGAGAGAGAGGGTGTACATGTTGGTGTAAGTGGAAGTGGCGCAAGTCTTATTGACTTACAGTACCGTCTGCTGTTACTGTCAATCCGTCGATATTACGGTATCTCACACTACGACTGCCGGAGTAATTGCTTCCTAAATTAAACAGATACGGTACGCAATTTCCTATCTCCGTTTCAATAATAACAAAGTGAATGCTTAACCTTCACATTCCAATTTCTCTTCATGGGTTTACATCTTTAAAGCAAATCCTCAAAATTCCCATCTAAGAACTTTGTATACACAGATATCAAACAACTACGCGTGACTTCTCCCATATTATATAAGGTGCACAGAAAAATAAATACATTGTCTCCTGTTATTTTGGCAACTGATAAAATAAAAAAAAATAATGATAGTGTGAAGGCTTACAACTACTTAATACAAAATTATCTACAGTTGCCCATGTTTACAGTCATATTAACGGTGGTCTAGTAACAGTCAGTTACGAGATAGTTTCATTTAGTAAATTATAGGCCCTACCCGATTGATTGTTACTGGTGCTGGGAGGTAAAATTATTTAGGTTGGCGTCTGTTGTTACTTGATGTGTGTAGCGCTTGTTGGATGTCTGTATAACAGAGGGCAACTATTTTCGTAGAAGGCTGATATTTTTTTACGGAAGTATCAATAAAACTTATTGTGTAAGAGTTCCTCGTTGATTTATAACTACTGTTTGTGTGTAATTAAAGCTTGTAATTATTGACTCAATTGGTGTCACTTATTCTGTTTCAACTATACAATACGATGACCGGCGTGACCATCGTAGCTATATTCGTAATATTTCATTGTTGCTATTGACGGTTATGTACACTCGAGCACCACGTTAAAGGAATTGTATCACGGTACGGGAACATCGAAACACCCGTTTAGTTGACTAACTGGATGAGCTTATATTTAAAAGAGAACACACCGTGTACAACAAAAGGAAACACTTAATATCTGAAGCCATCAGAAAAGTATACAACGGCGAGAGTGACAGCGTTAACAATGAACGCGATATCGGTAACGACGTTACTGATGGTTATATTAATAATTACTGTTTCAATAATAAATCAGAGTAAAGTATGATTTGATAAATTTTAACAACGGCATTCTTTATTATATTGTTTTTGTACAAACTAATTTTTGTATAGAATCAGGCAAACGCTTTCAATAATTAGCCACGATTAAATTACATAAACTTTGTCGTTCTGTGATCCCAAATACCGACCTCTTAAACACAATTATCACTGGCAAAATGGTATATAAATGTTATATATTCTGATAGATATTTACTAGTCTTCCAGAACAGAGAGATAAAGAGCTCCTTTTACGGGGGAGCAGAGCGTGATACGCAAGACGTTTTTTAGGTGCAGCTATTTATTGCTGAATGAATGAAACTTATATGTTCTTTTACTAATTACTAGTCTTACCACAAGTATAATAATTTCTGAATTTTGCCTGCTTAGTTGAAATGTTTATAACAATCTATCATCGTGCTATCATAAAAATAAAAATAAATGTATTCAAAAACTTACGTTAATAGTTCCGTCAGTGACTTAATTTTTTTGTCGTTACGACGCGTTTCAAGACATATGTCTCATCATCAGGTGTTTCACTCGATAGGAGAGGTCGTCAATACATTAAAATAAAATAAATAAACGAACACATAAAAACACATAAATTACTAGTCTTCGTTCTCTTATAATACATGTTCGTTTAATTATTTTATTTTAATGTATTGACAACCTCTCCTATCGAGTGAAACACCTGATGATGAGACATACGTCTTGAAACGCGACGTAACGACAAAAAAAAAGTAAGTCACTGACGGTACTATTAACGTAAGTTTTTGAATATAATTTCAAGTGACTTGGATACTTGTGAAAAATGAATCCTAAAAAATAAATATCTTAATTGATTTTGAACGTCCACCTCTCTCTCTCTCTCTCTCTCTCTCTCTCTCTCTCTCTCTCTCTCTCTCTCTCTCTCTCTCTCTCTCTCTCTCTCTCTCTCTCTCTCTGATTGTATCCAACACACACACACTTCATGTATTCTGTTTATTCACATCCTATTTTAGGAATTATTAAACTAGTCGCATGCTAATTTATTATTTTTTTATTTAGCTTTATTTAGCTTTTTTTCTTTAGCTCTTCTTCAATTTTCTTTATTATCTTTTAAGATTTTGTTAGCTTTCTCGTTTATTCTGCAAAGAGTTGTAAATTACCATTATTTGCAAGAGATTTGACAATCACTGGAGTATTATACATGCCTTATGTGAAAGCTAACTTTTTCTGTACCCTTGAGAAGAAAGTATAAATGACCTTTGCTATAGAAAAAATTCTTCAATTTGTTGCATAACTTCTACGAGGAAAACTATACAAGGAAAGCATGACTAGAATTACAACATGAAACACAGTGAACACTCTACATTATAAACAAAGCGAACACAATCGTGTACAGAGAACAAGGGGTCTGTGAGGTAGGCAAATACTTTTTGTGAGGCAAATGCGATAGAGGATCGCTGTCAACGTCGGTTACGAGCCTGCAAAATGTTGTTCGTTAACAGCATTCCATCACCCACATTAGTGGCTTTAATCCAATTTAAACCTCTGGAAACGCTGCCTGTGTGTACATTGTGGTATCACTGAGACAGTTCAAATTTTTCTCTATAGACTTGAAACATACATAGGTACTGTAATGTGATGTAAATCACACTGTACATTTATTTGCAGGTTTGGATGTGTTTCCATTTGCTGCAGGTAACTCTGATTGTTGTTAGTGCATTATAAATTACTCTGTGACCGGCATCAGTGTTGAAGTAAAACCACACTCTACTCGTTCAGACGTTTGCTGGTATGTGTTGTTAGTCAAAACACATGCCTATTTTATGATGAATACTGTCAATAATTATGGCCACTTCATTGCTTTTTATGTATATTATGACTACATATATTTTTACAGGTATAGTAAATAATGGTATTTCTTTTATTACATTACAACAACAAAATTTTTTATAATTCATAGTACTATTAAGAAATTATGCTCAGCTATATTGTTAATTTTTAATTCCATTTCATTGTAATTACAGCGTTTTAAAAATAATTACTAATTACAAGCGGATTCTAAAAAATGAAGTAGATTGTCATCATCATCATCATCATCATCATCAATACAGCATCACGGTTGCTTCGTTAGTCGTCCTCAATGGCCATCTTCCTCCCACCGAAGTTCCTCCAGTTTCCTCTAATAATGTTAAGCACCTTCTGGTTTAAGTTTGCGAATTCATCGCTTGTTTGGACAGTCTATTCGTTGGTCTTCTCCGTACCAAATCATCAATGACAATGAAAGTATTGAATGAAAATTGTCAATGAATGAAAATGATAACAGTACCCAACTATTTTTAAACTTATATTATGTTCTGTGAAAACTTTTTTTTAAATGTTGTTGTTTTTAATATTATTATTTTATGTTTGTTTGTACCTTAATACCTAATACAGCCTAATTCCATATTTTGTCTATGTTACATAATAAATTCTGGATAAAGAGATCACTATTTTAATTTGTTTATTGATATAGTGACATTTTTATTAAAATATAACATTGTGTATATGTGTGTGTTGTGTGTGTGTGTGTTTAATAACAGATTAATCAGCAAGATTATTTTTATGTTTTATCAGTATATACGCTTTGTATGTACACTTAATGCTCGTTATACAGAATCAATTTGTTCCTTCAGAGGTTTTAATCTAAATTTAATTAAATTTATTACGTTTATATTACAACTAATTTTAGTAATCATTGTAAATATGGATGGACTGGGAATAAAAAATTATGTTAACTTATTAAAGAATGTTTATTTTTATTATGGTTATTTATATATGCCTATGTACGTATGTAAAATTTTTATTTTACCATTCAGTAACTGTTAAAAAAAGTTAAAACTTTATCGTTTGCTATATCTCATCGTTTACTTTACACTATGATTAAATAGCACAGTTATAGAGTGACTTCAACTGTATAATAGAAACAATTTTTCTGTTTTTATTTAATTATTGTCAAACTACAATCCTACATTCATTTAATAGTGTTCTTGATTGGTAATAAAGTACACGATCGCATAGTTCTATGTGTTTTTACAGAGTATGTTTGAAAGTAACAACTATAATGGCTTCTCTACAAATAAAAATTGTTTGACCTCTGTTTTCTTGTCCAAGTTGTTTTTGTATAACTCTTCATAGAAATGTATTTATTGTTTGTGCATTAAAGAGTGTAATTTACACTTCAAATAACAGTAATATAAATTAAATATAAATATAAATACATATATGAAACTATTATATGTAAATAAAGAATATTAACATAAGGAACTAAACTTCCCTTTACTTTACTATTTATGTAATAAACAGAGTGTTTTCTATGTACGGGTGTGCGAGCCCGCGAAGGTAAATAAAAAAACGCAAACAGAATAAAGAAAATAAAAGACAAAATTAAACTCTCTTGGAGCGTTTTTACTCTTACAACAATTTACTCAAACGGGATTAGTTAAATCTCACAGCATCTATGCGGCAGTTACAGTGGAATTCCTCTGGGTGACAGAACAAAGGAATGAACACAATAAACTCAGCAGGAGCTCTGTCTAAGTAAGTTACCTCGTTTTACTGAAAAACTCTTCATTGCAGTGAACTTTTATCTTCCAGTTTAAGTCATTAAGAAAAAAAAGTTGCAATTTTAATGATTTAAATTAATTTATCAGTATTTTTTCAAGAATGTATACAATCTCGTTAACTGGAAGCGTACGTGTTGTTATTGTACTGTACGCGTTTGGTTGTGGCACGGTACGTTAACTTTCCATCCAGTAATAAAACACTTTATTTTATAACATAAATATTAGTATTATTTGAAGACCAAAATTACTACTGCAAGAGCTGGAAGCCTAAATTTTAACTCTTGTACCGTACAGACTGTGACTAGATGCTCCGTCAAAGTGTTAGGAAATATAGACGCATGTTGTTGTGGTTTGTTGTGGTTATAAGAGAGAATATCTTGAGAATTGGTTAAGTGAAAATAATGTTTTCCTCACCTGAAATTATAGTGTCAACCAACCATTTTATTATGCAAATAGGTCGAAAATACAGTGGCCGAAAAAAGGAAACGCCAGGTGCGGAGGAACCATTGGAGTTGCATGAGGAAACGGAAGAAGAAATAATAATTGAAGTAGCAGTTTTTATGATGACAGAAGAACTGTTTGGCTACAAATTATGGTCGTGACAAAAGGCACTTGTTTGTTCCTGAGTTAAATGAAGCGCCCACGGGCGAAGTTGCTAAAGGGGACATTAAGATAGAGGTTGTTGACGAGAACTAACCAGGTTGGTACCACCTTACACCATTATTCCTAACGACGTATAGGTCGTCGGAACACACATAACCCGCATGAGTCGAGCGAAACTACGTGTGAGCGGGAGATTCGCCTTCCCGGGGACTTGCTGTTTGAATCATTCAAGACTCAACTCTAAGAGTTGCAGAATTATTCTTCGAAAGCAGAGAACCAACTGCTTAGACCACCTAGACCGCCTGTCAGAGCATTACTGCAGACGGTTAGTCAGTTCAGGACGAACAGGCTTAAGGAAGAGGACAGTGCTACGTTGAGGAAATAAATAGTACCGTATCGCTGAGTGCCTGCGTGACCCTTGCCACGCCGGGACGTGCAGTGTTCCAGTTGTTTGGAGATCATACTGTCCAGCAGAGAACAGTAACGTTCTTGATTGTTCAAGATGGTCCGCGCCCCTTCAGACCTTACTTGGCTATTTTACCATCATCCAGGCCCGCTATGTTGTTACTATGCAAGGTGGTGAGGTAGAGATATTGGATTCCGAAAGGTCACATTTTAGTTTAGGCCTAGCGATATTAGACTTCAAATGAGCATTATTCCGGTGGTTTAGCGGAAAGTGATAGTTGTGTTAATTAGTACAAGACTGTATTTAATGTTAAGTCAGATTAGCAGTTTGATTGGTTTGTTACGATATCATTAAACAGAAGTTTCACTTCTGATACAACTAGAGGAAAAGTAAAGATAATGAAATAGAACGTGATAAAGTAAATGTAACTCGCGGTGATTACAGAGACTGGCGCGTGTTACTGTCAAGACGTTTGCAGCATAGGGCTAAATAAGACACTGCCAGTAATTGATTAGGGTGTCAAAAAACAAGGTACGATTAGTAGTATATCCAGTAAAGATAATAAATTCTCATAATGTCAGTATGAGAATTCATAGGCAGCTTTACATCATCTCATTGAATCCGTCTCAGATGACCTACTTCTCTAAACCCGCATGACAAATTGCGGTGCCCTCACGGAGGACACAACTTCCTTCCTGCTTACAGTACCGTTGCCACTGACCATATCCCAGTAATGAACGTTCGACTTGTATTCTGAATAACGTACATTATAGTCCTGTCTGATCTTCGCTTAACGATTTTTATGTTAGGCTGAAAAGGAATATTTTATTCTTTTTACCTGCCAATTTCCAAACTACTCATTATTACTCCTGAAAAAATAAGTAGATATGCTAAAGTAGCCGTCTCGAGTAGAGAAATCATCCGCCGATAATGGTCTTGTAGAATTTCTGATCCGGTGAGAGAGCACGAATTTTGTTTTTCTGCAGCCGTGAAAGGTCAAGAGGTCACAGACCTTGTTTCATTTTGGCGGAGTCCTTGATTACGCAACACGTCTCTTTCCTTTGCAACGGAAAACAATTGTACAGAGTGAAGGTAGAGTGTTGAAATGTCCGAAGGACTATATTTTCTGACCAAATGGAAAATATAGATAACTGTGGAGTCTATTTTCTTGGGACATACCAATGTGCGTTAGTTACTGATCTCAAAAGATTTTGATGGAATTTACATAAGTTCGTTATTTTAGAATTAATTTTAGAGACCTCCTCGTGGATCGTAGAAGTTTATGATTTGTCTTTAAAAGTATGTGCTCTTGCATCATCTTGCTGAATAAAGATATCTATATTAGTAATTACTAAAAGTGTGAGTCAACTAAACACATTTTGGATTTGTTGTTATAAGTGTTGGCGTAAGGCATTTCTTTATCTCCAGTTTTCAATGCTTTAGGAGAAAGACGGAGAACTAGATTCGAGGTAGGACTACTTTTACTCGTATAGGTAGCATAGACTGGTTATGTTATATTTACGGTTGGGTACAGTAGGTATAGTGGGTTACAGTTTACACTTGTGTAGGAGCATTTTGTCTGTAAAGAATAATTTTTATATTTGACTCAGCAGGAATAACGTTTCTTGTAGGTTTGATTTAGTAGCTGACAATTTGTTTGCACATGCCTCAAACATGATTTGGAAACGGCATTTTATAAGGTGTTAAGTAGTAAGATAACTAAAATTACAATAATGTCTGGGCGTGACCATTCAAACCTTAAAAGGAGACTTTACGAAAGACGAAGTAATTTCTATTCACCATAACTCCATGCCAGTACTGAAAGTGATAATTCTGTTCAATTTGAATAGACTACAACACTTAGCTATCACTAGACTTTAGGATATAACTTTCGTAAGTGTTAATACCTGGGTAACAACTAATATTCATTTGTCATAATGTGATGCTCAAAATTGCTGCATCTCCTCACACATTACGACTTTGGCCCACTACTGCTCTGTCCATACTCACAGGCCAGTACATAGTGACACTTCTGACCTTTCAGTTTTCAACAGTTCTCAGCGTCTTTTTCTACTTGCCAATAACCTCAGGCAAGGAGTACCTTGAACCTAAACAAAATTTTTACACGTTCGGTTAGACATCAGGAATACGTATCAATCTGCAACCACACACCTAAGAATTATTCGTAGGTGTCTATTTATTTGTCTGGCCTAAAATTACAATTTCAAAGGTCAGTACTAAGATTGTAATAGATTTGAATACTATTGTAATAGTGTTTGCAAGTGAAATGTATAAATTTTGGTCCTGATGTTTCCTCAGTTGCTTTTGTTGGAAACCGTCGTGCACTGGGACACTTTACATACAACGTTAAACGAACTGTCCACAGGACTGAAGGGAATGAAGCGGGAACTCAGCGTAAACGTCACTATAGATCCCGTGGGACGCTTCACTTGTTGACACGCGCCCTGTCACGCCGAGAGTTGTCTCTGTGGAATTTGCTGTTGACAGCAAAATACGTTTCCCTTGTTACTCATAATTTTTCATATAAAAAAGATTCACAGAAAAAGTTGATTATACAATGGATTTTTTCGTTATTTTAATTTTTGCGGTCTCATTAGCACTTCTTATGGGGATCATTAACATCCGATGTGACTGCTTAAAGAGTAAACGCACCTTACGAAATTACTAAATTAAGCTACTCATTACTTATAGCAGAAAAATTATTTCTTGCATGTACGTAATAATAGTCTTGAAGCTGGCGTAAAATAGAGAATTCCAGTTTGCAATATGCCCGTTGGAACAAAAGAATGTATCTTGTTACTTGATGTTGAATTGCTCTTATTTAATAGCAATAAGCAATGCTGGGCTGATAACGATTTATGGTAACTGCGAATTATGTCGGTACCACAGAAGTACATCTTCCTTAAAGCAGGAAAGACTACTATTTGCAATCATTTTTATTTTTCAAGTAGGTCTAAGTTGTTTTATGTAAGTGATATTCAATTTACGAGTATTAGAGAGACAGATATGTATTATTTGAGTCATGTCGTTAACACTTTCCATTCACATTATCAATATCTGAACTTCTTGTTTTTTGTCTTCCAATATACAGTAGAAAGGAGCCTCCAAGGAGAATTCCATACCTTCAGAAGACACAGAAGATACCCTAAAGTATCAAATACGGTTAGCATTGCGTTATATGGAAAAACCTTGGGAACAATTAAAACCAAAATTTACAAGAAATCTCAACACTCTGTTTGAACATCCTATAATATCCTGGATTACGAGTAACTATAAAGGCTCCCCGTTCCAACCTGCTAAGATTAACGTCAAAAATATTCCTTTGAGAAGTTATACGTCATGAATACTTCCTACCGAATATTCGGGTGTAAAGTACTTCCTAGATCAACTGGTATGTGTCGAATTATTGGTTACAGCTTAGCAGTTGACCGTTTTCTCTAAACCAGAAGTTGACTACTGACGGTCACTTTATAGCACTCTGTCGTTGCAGTGTTTAGGGATACGCATACCTCCCTGTCCGCTATCGTCGTTGTTTTTTGTGAAACATTATTATTTAATCCGCCTGTGAAACTTATCCGGCGTCTCTTACTCCCAAAACTAATATTTTTCAGTATAGTACGCGTTTTTTTTTGTATCGGCCATCTAAGAACCACATGCCAATTTCAATTCTTTATTCTTTTCTTTTTCTCCAATATTCTTTCATCTTTTCACTGTGTCTCTTCTTCCTGTCTTCAGTCCACTTTAAACCTGCGTTTTTCTCTCGCCTACCCTGGACTCCCTCCACTTTTAACACTTTTGCCCGAAAAATTTTTCTTTCAATTGCTTCTTCTGATGTATATTATTTTTCTCTAAATCCTTCTGGACTTCTTTAATCCAACTTGATGTTGACTTCTTCTCCCACAGATATTTAAAGATCTGCTTTGTTAACCTATTGTCGTCCATCCTATATGAATGTTCAAAAATTAATAGTGTTTATACACTCCGCGTTTGCCACACACATACACACACAAAACCAGTTACACCAACATAGACGCTAATCTTGAAATTTTACATTACTTACCCAAAGGTCGAAAACTCAACACAACTGAACAATACGAAATATACAAACACCACACAACACAACCAAACAACATACTTAACGACCAATTACAATATAAATCACATACACTTTTTGACACAATTATACAAAAAACAAACGTCAATTTGAATCCCCACGTCAATCCCCTTCCTCTACGCACCACCCCCACTACATCTTCCATACAACAACCGTTACTAAAAACTGGCAGTCTGTCTCTAAGCTGAAGAAGGCGAATACGACGCCGAAACGCGTTCGACGAGAAGAAAAAACAGTAAGTTCACAAGTAAAAGTTTCATTTTTAGATAAAGTGTAGTGCTGTGAAAGAAGATGATGAACAATCAAGACAACTAAAACATAATAGTCTAATTTTTCTCATTGTTTCTGTTATATTTTTTATACTTTGATATATTTCATCATTACTTCTTAATTTCCAAACTTCTGAAGTTTTTGTGGAACTAATGTTTTCCTAATAATTTGTCTTTCCAATATTTCTAGTTTGTCTAAATTATAATTCAATGCTAGAAATTCACTTGCGTATAGGCAATCTGGCTACACTACTGTACTGTAATGCCTCATTTTCGCATTTTTAGATATGCACTTTTTATTTTAAATAGCATTATACCATATGCCCTTTCCATCTTATGAATCCTTCCTTCTATAGCAGATTTTTCTGAACCATTCTCTTGAATTATTTCTCCTAGATACTTAAATTTTCAAACCCTCTCTATTCGACCAATATCTGTTACCAGGAATTTCGGCGCATTTTTAATGTTCGTGAGAAATTTGGTTTTATCTACAGAAATTCTTAAACCTATTCTAGTGCCTATGTTCTCTAAAAAATTAACTTTTGTTACTGCAGATGTCAGATGTTCAGAAAGTATAGTACGCGTCTTTATATAATGAGATTTTTTGTTTTTAAAATTTTCTCAGCAATTAACCACACTGTTGGCCTGTCACAAGCCTACGATTATTGGTCTTAAATTTGTTTATATCAGTAATTATAAATGGTACAGCGCGTCTTTAATTCAAATAACTGGGGGAACACGCGGTCATTAAATAAATGTGTCGCTTCCCTTTTAACGGTCTTCACACCTGTCTAATACGTTAAACATTTAACTTCAAAACACGGAAGCTCTTTAGGTCATTATAAGTTGATGTAAACTTAGAACGACAGCTATCAGTAAGGTATTAATAATGTAAAATCAAATCCGTTAAATAAATATTACGAGGTATTTTTGTTACTCATTTCTTTTACCGCTTTCAACAATAACCCGTCACTGTAGTCAGTACCATAATACGAACAAAATAATTTTACGAATACTTACGATTACTGTAGGAAACGTATGGAAATTGAGAAGACCATAATATACTTTCTTACATATGGAAATAGGGCTGTGATAACTACAAAATTTTGCATAAATACATCCTGCCTTGATTAATTTAATTAAAAATTAATGATTTAAGAAATCAAAATATATTTATAAAGTACTACATATAACAGGAGATATTATAGCAGGAGAAATATAACATATAACAGGAGCAAATATCATATAACAGGAGATTCATGTATATGAAAAGAGAAAATAAGCTTCATAAAAACATTGAATATAAATTTACATACAAAACTATAATGTAAGAACACTTTAGACACTGCAAATCCAATTGTCACCAAAGTGTGCGAGGCGTGAGCATTGACAAAGAAAATAACAAATGCTTGCCAATTTTAAAGAAGTTCAGCGAAAAATATATATGTTTATAAGGAACGAGTTAGGATGGTACACCAGACATAACTGAAACCTACAAAACTTATTGCAGGAGCAAAGCGAGTTCTCAGTTTTAACTCGACCGTTTGTCTGCCTCTAAAACTGTCTCTTTGTTTGACACGTGTCTCACGGTACCTTTTAAATGCATCTACCTATTTTATGAAGCGAAGGTAAGAATGTGAGGGGATAAAATTTTTAAAAAATCGTTGATGTCCATCTGGGTTTTTAAATCAAAGAAATGTTAACCAAAATATGAATTTAGTGTCCACTTTTGAAAATGCCTGAATTTTGGGACATCGGGGGTTAAAAATTGGTAAAAAGTTTGGTGAAATTCGTATTGTATACAAAATTAAAGAGAATTTTAATTCATATATAAACGTACTATTAATATTTTAAAGTTTCAAAATTTCAAGGCCCAAAAAGTGCGACAAAGTTTGATGAACTTGCAAATTTCATGTGGGATATCAAATTAAAGATAATTTTAAGCAAAACATGAATATAGTGTACAGTTCTGAAAATTTTCAAATTGCTTGACACCAGGGTCCAAAAATGGAATCAAAACTTTTAAGAAATTGGAAAAATTTAGGCGTGTGTTAAGCTAAACATTTTATACAAATCCGATTGTTTGGAATTTTAATTATATGATTGCTCTGCAGTAATTACTTTACTAAACAAAATGTGGTAAGTTAATAGAGATGTTTGTAATTTTTTGATAATTAAAATATTATCTAGAATAAAATGTACTTCGTTTAAAGTAGTAAGTGAATTCTGCAGCTCAGGGAGCATACTAATTAAAATATAGAAACACAGAAGAGTACATCAAGGTTCAACGCCTTTAAAGGACAATATAGGAGGAAAGAATAGACAATCACCGAGTTCCGTAAGAAGTAGGAAAGCGACAACTAATGTGTAACAGGCGTACAGGGCAACTAACACAATAGCAAGAAAACACGTAATAACAACGCTAAGCAAGTAATTTAACTTACAAACTGGCAATCGAAGACTGGAGTTTCGTCTCTGGGGAAGAAGAATCTAATGGAGATCATCGTTTAGCAAGCTGTAAAACAACGGAATACGATGTGTTTCTACATTTTTGAAACAAAGCTTTCATCCAAGAGTACTAAGAACATGTTCAGTGTTATAGAAATGTCAGAATTAGGTCATTATCCGTTTGAAACTGAAGCCGAAACTGAAGAAAATGTAGTCCCACGTAACATCGTTGCGACGTTACATCAACCGTAACGTTAAGCAGATAGCAAAAGTAACGTAGTCAATAATTATACGTTGTATTGTCAGTAATTTTTAAACAGAATTGTAGCAATCTCTATTTTTATTATGTGAGACAGGTACGTTTATAATGTGTCGAAAACTTATGTCGTCTGGTAAATCGTGGTATGAATATCGTGAATTCAGTAAATAGTTGTAATATAGAAAATTAGACTGAACAGTAAAACGCAACAGCCACCCTAATGAGAGTGCGACCATTTTGGTTCACTACGACTTTTTAGTGAGCCAAGAAGTAACAGCTTTTTGCTAAAAACGTGCTGGGCTTGTAGCAGAAATTTATATCACAGTACCCACAGAATGAGAAGCCCAACACGTTACTGTGCTCAGTTTAATGAAAACTCAATTAACAAGGGCGAATTTCATATTTACAAGGGCTGTGACTGAAAGTAGAGGGAGGGTAAATGGGAAATATTTCGGCAAACCTAATTACTTTTCACAGGCTTTTGTAAACTCCGACCTTCTAAACCGTGAGCGGTGTATCTTTGATTGCTCTGCTGCAAAACGTGTGTGTGTGGTTTGTCGTTGGGTCACCAAGTGAATAAACCTTTTTTAATTAAATGTATTACTTTTTATACTCTACCTATAGTACCAGTATTCTTTTCTTTATTATTTAATTAAATTCACCTTAAAATTATTTAAACACTTTTGTTGTTGACAGTAATAAAAATTACTGGATGTAAAAAAACTAACCTTTTATTTACAGCTAATTGAACGACTTATGAGTTGCAAGTTATTCACCTGTCCAGATATCTGTTTGGGTGATGTCTCACGTTAACTTTTGAATCCGTCAACTAATTTCCATAAAATTCAGTTTGCGTGCACCCCACAGATCACTATTATTTTAAGATTGGTACTCTCAAAAATATTGATACTAAAGGAAATACTTCAGCCAAAGTTTCTCGAGCCAAATAATAAAGAAAAATAGCAAATTCTCTGTGAGGCGTCAAGCTAACGGAAATTTTAAAGGCAAGATAACTGAATATAATGTTCAGTTTTAGAAATCTAAACCCTTTGGGGCATCGAAGCCAAACAATTGATTAAAAGTTTACAAAAATTGTAAAAATCTGTAGTTGTCGGATTAGAAAAACTTTTGCAAATTACAAACACTCTGAATATAGTATTTACTTTAAAATTTTATATGGAAATGAAGTTCTGAAAAAGTTATAAAAGTGTTTCTACAGCTTCAAAGTAGGAATAAATTTATTAAAAATAGAAACATTTTTACCTCATTTTTAAATTAATATATCATTAATTTAACAAAAGGTTAGAGATATCTGCCAACGCCCTTTATAAAAATATACATTCTGTCCAAAACATTTTAAGGTGTTGCAAAAAATCTCCTCCCTCATATCGGACATGCTTTCTAATCACAGTCACAAAAAAGTTTAACATGCGAGAGTGGATATTTTCCAAATTTGACTACTGTTCTACTAATCACCAATTAGCACCGTGCTCAGTCAGCATTTGTACAACATACGTGTATCAAATAAGCGAGCCTTATGTATAACCTTATTTAGAAAACGATGTGATTTAAAACGTACGTAGGATATCCATAAAACTACAAGATTAGCTAGTTACAAACAAGCTACAAACTGCAAGCTGCAAGCTAGAGCAGATATTCTAAAAACGTGATTGAACCTCAAAAATTACTAATTATACTTAGATGATATCAAAATGAATATCTGAAGTTACAGAGACATACTGTAATTACAACACGTTTTATTCGCGTAATATGAAAGACTTATAGAATAATGAAATTTAATACAATTGAGTAGTTTGCACTTTATAGAAATAGTCTCTATTCCAAAGAAACACTCCATGGATGTAAATTTTTCTACGTAGAAAAACAGAGTAACGTTAACGTTAAAGATAAGATAATTTTTTTTAATTTATTTAACTATTTGCAATCAGTATAACATAAAAATAACATACTATAAGCAAATCTTTTGTATGAGAAAAAATAGGTGTTGACCATGTGGAGCTGTTATCCTGTGATAACAAACTCAGTTATTACTTAAAAGTAAGTCGCAAAAAGAAACAACAGTCACAAAGATTGTGGTTGCTTAAATTTAGATGGTAGGTCTAGTATTTTTTGTCTCTTCAGTCTATGAGTGTCTTCACTATTGTCTAGCAAATTGATTGCAAGAAGATTAGGGTGTAGTTCTAGTTTACTTAAATACTTTTCACTGCACTTACTCACCTCGCCTGTACAGATGACACTTTTAAGTCACAGAGGATTTCTCTATTTGGTATAAACCAGGGTGCATTTGTTATAATCCGTAGAACTTTTGTCTGGAATCGTTCTAGTATCTCTATATTAGACGTTGATGCCGACCCCCACAGCTAGATAAGATAATAAATATTTTTAAAACAGGAACTCAGTTCCACATTAGACGGAAAGTTGACATTTTTATGCACATTTACCTTTACGTGCGTCTGTACAGTTCCACTAAAACCTATATGACGTATGACAAAGTAATTTGCACAGAGCTGAAAGCAGCTGGTATACGCCGTTTTTATAATCAGAAGATCAAATATAAATCTTTTTTGTGTTATTCAAAAACTGAAAGCGAACAATTTATCATACAGGATCTGAGACATGGACTAAAATAATTTTGAAGAATAAATATTGCTGCCTATAGTTACAAGTCGTTAAAGTGATTCCTTTAACACACAAAATACATTTAATGTGAGGAAAAGTGTAAATGAAGGCAAGATACACTATGAGAAAGTTTTGTGTTTAAGTTAGTAGCAGTTTAAATTAACAATTTGTCGAAACTAATTAAATTATATTTAGACAAAATTGAAAAAAATCTTATAGTATACGGATTTTAAGGAAGTTATAGAAGATCTCCAAATTTTACACCAGAATCAGGAACACTTTTGTCATGCTTATTGACACTTCCCACAACGCGATTAATACTGCCACCTCAGTGTTAGTATACTGTTTAGCCTACACATAAAATTTCCACGAATTTCATCTCGTTTATTTTAAAGCTACCTTATATTTAGTCTTACAAAGATCAGAAACTTTGTCCATAATAATTATGCTCTAATATGTCGTGATAAAATCAATGATTAGTTAATAGCGTAATTCTTTTGTTCCCGCAGTCTCAGAAATCTGTTTCCATTAAACTTTTAAACATCATGGAATATACTTACAAGCACCGGTTTTTTACTAAAATAAGTGTTTTTCCTCCTCCAATTTTTATTACCTAATTTTTATTTGTTCTTCCTTGTTTTCTTTTGGAAAAGGGTTCAATGGGGCGTAGGTCTATTAGTGATGCACCCTCCTTTGTAAACCCATCCTCTCTTCAGACCTCTTATATAAGAGTCGCACGCTCGTCAAGATTAGAGTTGTCAACAAATATATTCATCAATAACGATAGCCGTGCAATCTCGTTTCCCTAATTACAGCATTCTATTAAAACAAATTAATCTTTAACTCATACCACATACAAACAGTTTAAGGAAAATAAAATTAATTTATAAACTTTTTACTTGACTTAAACATAAATATTTAGATTTATTTGTGTTTTCCACGCTAATAAGTAATTTTTAATCATTTTATGATTTGTCTTGTTTGTCTGTTTAAAACTCTTGGTTAAATTAAATACTGGTGTTAATTAGTAATATGCGAATAACACCAAGAATATTATATATTCGAATAATGACACGTTTTTGTTTCTCAGATGAGAAATAAGAAAATTATTTGGAAAAACATAATAAAAATCTTACACTGTGTAAGGTATTAGAGCAATTTTATTTTTAGGCAGTTTAAGGCAGTTTCGTAATTATTTTTGAATAGCAAAAGTTACATGTTAAAAGTATTGTGTATAACAAATTTCCGTAGTAAGATTATTATTTATTGTTTCAGGTGAGTCCTTTTCAGCTATTTGAGTTTCCCGTCTGGATACAAAGAAGTCGCACATTAAGGGTAAGTACATTTCCCTATAGTGTGTTGTACAACTAGAGTCCTTAATATTTCTACTTTAGATCTTTCCATACCCCTATTTTGCTACTATCTCCTTCTACTTACTTATAACCTTGTCTTCTATTATTCACACACACAAACACACACACACACTCTCTCTTTCTGCGCGGGCCCATATATATTTTAAAATGTTAAAATATTTCTTGTAAGAGATATCGATGAGACAGGAGATTTTTACAAAATTTACTGCAAAAAAGCATTCATTTCAGATCCGTTGGAATAGATTTATGTGAATTTTGAGCCTTTACAATTCAAGAATAGACAATTGTAGCAGACTCCAGTATGTTTATAGGCTACGTATACCAGCATTAGTGTAAACTCAGGAGGAGTGAATGTAAATTTACTCCCACAGGTCTAAAAAAAAACCCGTTCTGTAAAATTTTGTTTGGATCTAACCAGATGCTCATAGTATCGCAGGTTGTTTAACAACGTAAAGCAATAGTTGCTACTTTCTAAAGTCTGTGTTTGAACCGTTTTCTTATGTTAAAATAATTCTATTTTCATATTTGATATTACCGTTTGACAATGACGTTCTTTTCTGTTTCTGACGATTGATTATAAGGATACCACCTAACTCTCATATGCTGGCGTGTAAGTATATACACGTTCTTTGTAGGTTTCCTAAATGTGAGGTAACTAAAAATATAATATAATCATAGTATTTTCCTGTAATCATCCTTATCCTTCCGGAAACCAATTTTTATTTTTTGAAGTTACTTCTATTGTAGTAAGTGTATAATCTTGGAAGCAGAAACTAATCTTTCATTAGTCATCCTACCTTCACGAGTAATATTTATAACTTTTTATGTTTTTCTTCTAAATACAAAATATTTAAATACTTACTGAAATACTCATTTCTTTAATAATTTGCGCAATATTCGGCTACCCACGTCCCGTAAAATTTTATAGCCGCCAATATAATTTTACTCTATTAACTTCCCCAGGCAATGTAGAACCTTCACGGTGAATCATAATACATTTAAACTTTTCAAGTATAGACGCAGCGCAATGTCATTGTTATATTGTTAGACTGCACTATTATTACACGCAATAGGCTTGGCGTTCAATAATCTTTCGGCTCTTGCCATAAAATCTTATTATAAAACCAATAATTTTACCTATCTGGTAATGATTCACCTGGTATTCTAAGTTTCAATTCTGTGTGTGTGTGTGTGTGTGTGTGTGTGTGTGTGTGTGTGTGTGTGTGTGTGTGTGTGTGTGTGTGTGTGTGTGTGTGTGTGAGATATTATTAGACAGTGTTAAAATCTTATTTGATTATAGTATTTCGAATATTTAATTAATAAACTTGAGTTAGTGGTTATATTACAAACAGAAATTACACTGTTACGTACCACTATAGAAACATTCCCAATTAGCGTTATCAAGCTTCACAGCTCATGATCAGATCGGAAATATCATCACATCATCATATTTGCAATCTGATGATAAGCTGTGAAGCCTGTAAGCTCTAATCGGGAATTTTGTCTATAGTGGTGTACACTACTAACAGTGTAATTTCTGTTAGTAGTCGGAAGATTGCTTCTGATAATAATATCAATAAAACGTTGGAAACGAAAAAAAATCAGTTTCAAATAGATATTAATAAACTAAAAAATAATGTTTCAAAGGTTGAAAAAAATTCCCTTAATCTCACTTTGGGATGTGTGTTCTTAAAAAAAGAAAGAAAGAAATGAGTAATTTTAAAATAGAATATACAATGATATAGTAAACTCACATTTTGCAATGTAAATTTTACAAATGTTGGCCTTCCAACATTTGTGTCTGTAGCGTTTTATGCATTAATAGTCAAACTAAGCTGCACATTCTACCTGAGGATATGTTCTTCTAACAATATGATCGTGTTGGGTGTATTCCAATATTTCATACGTAGCAACAGAAATCACTCATTGCCTATTTTTAAGTTGTACCTTTTACATTATTAACACCATTGATGGTGGCAAAGAATACGGTCTTGTCTAGCCTGCCTCTCACACACGCGCACACACACACACACACACACACACACACACACACTACACAAAATTTCCCCATCATTATGCTGTTTGCCAACGCACACGGTTACAACATAGATGGCTAATTTCTCACTGGCGCTTGTGGAACGTAAGCTGTACCTTTGCCAGAGACCGCAGCACACCGAAGGGCTAATACTTGAAGGTAACTGAAGAAGGAGATTTTTACATTGTGTGGTTGCGGTGTTTTACATAGCGTGTTTAGTAGACAGTATCGAGATAGGTTTTATGAGCGTCAACACGCGACAAACACGACAGGAACTTGTAAACTTGATTTTTTTAAAGCAAACTATTTTTTTAAGCAAACTATTTTTTAAGCAAACTATTAAATTTATTTTACATTGGAAACTGAATTTTGTATATACTTAGTAAACTGATTTATGGAACACTTTGTACATTATCATACCGTTTATCTAGTAATATTTAATATCTCTACACCTAAATTGTGAGATTGTATTATTGGATATCTAGTTATATATGAATAGTTGCTAGCAAATAGTCTTTTTCAGACACTGAGACTCTTTTCTTCATTACCGATTGAGTGCAGAAATAATAAAAGGATAGAGAGGAATCGCACTGCTGTCACCTATGAAAGCACAAAGCTAAAGAAAGTCGATACCGCATATAAATTGAGAACGTTCCCCAGCTGCGTTAAAGTCGCAAGCACAGACGTAACCATTACACTGGTGAGTTAACTGTTGTACTTGTATGGATTTGTTGCCCATTTTACAAGTAAATTCGAAGGAAGTCCTGTATTTCAAATGGGTCCTACAATTTTAGAATACAGAACACCTACCGTAGTCATTAAATTGAGAATAGCTCTATTCACGAAGGAGAAGAGGATACTGAATTCTATGAATATTGGCATCGAGACTACGAAAAATCTGTTTCAATCTTTTATAAAGAATGTGGTTCTGTATAAATCTGAAAAAGGTACACTAAGAGAAAAAGGCAAGGACGAATAGAATATACGCAAGGTGCTGGAGGAGAATACAATGGAGGTGTTAAGTACACAATTGTGTGATGTTTACACTGATAAAGGAAGACGAAGTTTATGGAAACCATCGACAGGAAGAACAACAATGTTTGGTGAACTTAATTAGGAATAATAATTATATATAAATAAGATATTTGAGAGGGTAATTAATAGAAGAATTTCCAGGGATGGAAGGTAAAAGAACCTGAGTTAAACGGTTGGATGAGTACGCTTGAAGAAATACAGATTTCTCCAGAACTTTAAAAGAGAAATCAATCAACCAAAGAATCTGATGACTTAAGAATATGTCCGCCCATCAATCTCTGGATAGATGAAACACAAGTAAGTACTCCAAGTAACATTTCTTAACAAACACGCACTCCTTGGGTGGTGGTATATTTGTAATAATATACTAAGAGATTTAGTGTAAAGGATATAAATTAAAGATAAAACATGCAACTTCAAAGTAATACATTATTTAGACAAACGATCATTGTGAAAATGTAAAAACAAAGAGTATGCTTTTAAAAAGTAACCAGTAATATTATATAATTTAAGATATCTATTACATTCGTACAATTCATTTTATTTTTAAAAGCAGTTACCGAAAGGAACAACACAAGGATTTTACTTTAACATTAAGAGATTAACGCAAAAATAACTACGAAAAGTACTAAAATTATTTGATATACCAATGTTTAGTTTGCGTCCTGCCGCAAATGACTAGTTGCATTCATGCTAGTTGGGTGTAGTTACTGATGGAGTAATCGCCAATGAATAAGAAATTAGAAGTAGAATATCCATAGCAAAAGAAAGAATTAATAAACAAAAGGAAAATGTGTAGTAAATAAGTTTGAATTTCATGAAGAGACTGGGAAATTTTTACATGCCTTCTGGTGAACTTTGTTACATTCTCAACATAAGGCGTTATATTAACTTAAAGCACTAAATCGGTGGGCACTACCAACCATAGCTTGTGGTTCTCAAATATGACGCTTACAAGGAAAACATAAAAGAATAACAGAGAGCAATAGAGTAAAAACAGAATAGCAATCAATAGGAATGTAAATGTTAAACATCAGTACATATCTAATGGGAGAATAAATAAGCGGATCAAAAGCAGAACTAGAGTGAAAGATATCCCAGATAAGGTGAAATTTAGTTTTTCAAGCTACAAGTTAAACTACAAGGCAAAAGGCAGAATAAACATAGTTTTCAATTGTGACTGCATGGGCATAAGAGATGAGAGGATCGCTATGAGTGACCGTAAGACTGGATAGAGAGCAATTGAAGCAACTGTAAAGAAAGTCTCAGCTATTTTATCTGTGTTAGCAGTCTTCATAACAACTTTGTTGTATTTTGTTGCTTCTCTGCTATGTACAATTTTCCCTCGAACGAGGCCTTTCGGTTTCGCAACCATTATCAAGTTCTTACTACAACTTAAAGAAATTCGTGTATTTTTGGTACAATGAGTTCCTGTGGCTCATGCATTTTTGTAAAGGAAGATATTGTACACTGTTTCCAAGTGTAAGCATAACTCTTTTCACCACTACAAAATTGTGTGTTTTTATACTATCTCTCTTCATTACCGCAAGGACAAGTTACATGTTTTGTATATGGGTTCAAAGAGAAAAGTCTGCAGAGTACAAAGGTTTACAAATGAATGCAATATAAAATTCTTGAGTTTGATATAACGAGTAATTTTTTCCAAATTCGAAAGAGAAAATCAGGAGTATAACCCAGAAAAGTAGTAGGCTAAACCGTGGGCAAGTTTGTAATAAGGAGGTGTTTACAAAATTAAATAAATTCGCGCCACCGCTCGTGTGTCAATGTCGCCAGCCTGACAGGTAACGTTGATAACGTTAATTACCAACTACTCTTTAATTACCTTATGTATTTAAAAAATAACTGGTTGAATTCACTGTTATGAATTGTTTACATTGTTTTTAAAGTTTTAATTACTTTAATTTTTAATGTGATAAAAGTTTAATGGCAATATAAATAAAGTAAAGACTCACAGATTTAGCAGGCGATGAGCTACTAGAACGCCAGTTAACTGTCTGAGATAATCATCTGTATGTGGATTAAAAAAGTTTTTAACAATTTAATTTTATTTGGTATTTTCTCATGCAATCAATTACTATGAATACATCCCCACAAGTTTTGCTTCTGTACATTTATTATATTTTACGGCGTTATGAATTTTAAGCTACCTGTATAGTGTCTGCTTGTGCAGTAGCTTATATTGTGCAATTATTATTTTGCGCAATTAATTAAATGGTTTTCTTGTGCGCATGTATTTATGTTTGAAAATTTTTCTGTAACAGTTGTAAGGCTTCGTTAAATGTACTTTGTAGATGTTTATAAACTTATAGTGTCTGTATACTATACGACCCGGTATCTTCATGCTAATGTTTACAAGTTACAAGTATTTTCCAAACAATCTAGAAATGCGGTTTTTTGCGGGCCATTTGAACTGTACATTTGGTTAAGTGGCGAAGGCTCAAACGAAGACTGTCAAAGCTGGAGCCGTCAAATCCATTCTGCCAATCATACATTAATTTCAATACAGGAAGGCCTATTTCTAATAATGGACAACTATGGATGACTAGAATGTATTTTTCTTGCTGATATTGGCCAATACTAAGTTATAATTCGTAGGTATTGAGTTTGAATTTGAATGTAAAATGATGTGAACCTATAAAAATATAAGTCTCCATGTTTTGCTGTTACAGCAGCGATTTCAAAGTAAACTTTTTCTTCAGAAAGTACGTACAATGCTTGTACCCACACGTAGTAACTGTAACTTGACGGCATTTATAATATATAAGTATACATTAATCCATACAAGGGAACATGCAGCGAGGAAAGCAAGCACACGTACAACTGTATACTTAATGGCCGGAGTTTTATGAACTTACTCGTAAACACCTTATTTCTGTTTCCCCGCAAAGCTTAAGCAATATTGTCACGCATCGTCGTATTGTATTATTATTTGGTGTTCTGCCCTAAGACAGGTCTTCAAATGGTAAAAGCACTCCAAGCTATCCTATCGCATGCCAATCTTTTCGTTTCTTCGTAACACGCTCTGACTTTAATGCTATCTATTAACTTCATTCTACGACTCCCACTTCTTTTTCTCTTTCTATGACACCCTCCATGGCACTTGTAAGCAAGCAGCCTCTTCTTAAACAATGACGTAACCAATTTATTTTCCTATTTTCTATTACCTTTAGGATTCTTCTGTCTTCCCTTATTCTTCTTAAAGCTTCATCATTCCTTACTTTATCAACCCACCTTACTTTTTCCATTGCTCACCAAACCCACATCTGAAATGCTTCTAATCTCTTCTCATCCTTCTTTCTCAGTCTCCATGTCTCTGCACCATATAAAACAACCCGCCACACATAACATTTGGCCAACCTTATTCTTAACTTCTTATTAATTTTGCCACACAGAAGTCTTTTCTTCCATTAAATGCCTCTTTCTTATAGTAATTCTTTATCTAATTTCACAATTGCAGGACATATCTTCACTTATCAAGCTTCCAAGATATTTAAACAACTCCACCTGTTGTATTTTGTCTTGCCCTATCTTTATTTTTGCCCTTACCCCTTGCTAATCACCATGCACTTAGTTTTTTCCTTATTAATCCTCATTCCATATTCCTCGCATACTAAATTCAAATCTCTTATCATTTCATTCATTGTCTCTTCCTTTTCTGCTAAAACAGCCATGTCATCAGAAAACCTTATAAAATCAATTCTTCTTCAACCGACATTCATACCTCTTGTTTTGTCAAAGCACTTCCTAATCAAGTGATCAAGATACATGTTAAATAAATTTGGTGGTATACAGCAGCCTTGCCTTACTCCTCTTCCAATTTTAATTCCTTCTGTACTCTACTTTCCTATTTGCACACTCACTTTCTGTCCAAGGTACAGATTACGAATGCCGTATTGTAAAGGTCATATTGTAAAATGCAAACAAATTACAGACACCAATGAAGTCACGAATTAAGAACTTTAATTAGTCACAAATAATGTTTGAAACCAACAAGGTACAATAATTCAAGTTAAATTTGTCCACACGCATAATAATGTTATCTTATTACAGTACCGCACTAATTAACACAATAATCACTTTCCATTAATCTGCAACAATCACTTGATCCGCACTCTAAAATATCTCCAGCCGAACTGACTAAACCGGCCGCTGTTGATTATATAGATTCCCCAGAGGGTCCTGAACAATTTTCCATATTCCTGACCGCATGCCGACATAATGTTTGTAGTTGCAAGAGCTGGAACAGTCTGGAGGCTTCGTGAGGGCTACGCTGGGCTAGTCAGAAACGTGAAGAATGACGTTCTCGAATTGTCGAGGCTTTGCGTTAGCATCGTAGCAATACCGTGTGACACCTAGGTAGTAACTCAGGAGTGTTTGTGAGTAGATTTCTGTACTAGGACTTGTGTTACACTCTGTAGAACAAAGAAAAGACGCTTGGGTAACAGCTGTCAATTTATTAACCCGTAACCTTACTTCTTATGTACACAAACTACATGTTACCCACTGTACAGCTATTTCCAAGAAAAAATAAAACTTATACAAAATAATGAAACAGAATTTTTGTTCTGTTACTTCTTTAATTAAATTATTACAATTATTCATCTTGTTATTTGAATTAGCAGTCTCTGTTAATTCCAACTTTGTCGTGTTTACTTGCCGAACTGCTACTTGTCACGTTCTGGACGAGTCCTTTCAGTGTTTCCATCTTTTCCAACATTTTTGTAGTGGTTTAAGACTTGAAAATGGTGGAAACACTCGGAGGCTATGTACGAACATGACAAGTAGCAGTTCAGCTAGTAAACACGACAAAGTTGGTACTACAATTATGTTGATAATTAAAACATAATAACTCCACTTCCCTTGTATATTAGCTTATTCGCTGAATTTATATTAAACACTATTTACATTATATATCTGTTATAATGCTTTTGTCCAGCATAAGTTAATCCAAAGATTTCTAAAAACTTCTATTTTAATATCTCGTTTTGGCAGAAAACATTAATGAAAACACTGCATAAAAATTCTGTAGGGTCAATCATTACTTTTGAGGTTAATCATTAATTACTGTATACAGTTAATATAATAATAATGTATTTCCTTCTAACATGTCTGAGCTAATATTGATGCAGTATGTTGGACGTTAACATAAAAAAAGATTTCCTTTGCAGGATTTTGGTGTACTTTTCCTTCCGTGGTACATTAGTTATCGTGTTTCAGAAATCTACGGATTAAAAATACGAACAGTTGTATATTTCTGACACTACTTACAATTACTTCTAATAAAGAAGTTATATTTCAGTTCACGGTTACGCCATTAAGAATAGAAAATAAAATAAACTATTACGGTTATTAAAATATAGAATAATATACAAGTCATACTTTAACGTGATATTTTCTGACACTTGGTATATTCAAAATACTTTAACCCGTTTTACGATCCAACCCGTGGACTTTTTGGATCCAACGTACTATAAAATAGCGAGACTTTGAACATGGAAAACCACACAGTAAGATAAATGAACATTTCCATGGGACATTTACTTATTTTGTTTTTTATCTTACATATTCCAAAAGCTCTGATTCATGGTCGTTTTTTCTTTGAACAGAGCATATTCTTAAAAGGTGAGAACCCTGATATTCCCTTCCCCTAATACAAGGCAATTAATATTTACATAGGCCTACTACATTATTATACGCGTATTAATTATATGTTATAATATTTTATTATGTCTATTACTACATATTATCTTTTTTATATTTCTGTTTAAATTCTAGCTAGACGCATTACAGACTGGACAAAAATTAAATGTAAAATTAAAAAAAAAAGCTTCAAACTAACAATCGATATTATATTATGCATATATAATAAGGGCCAGAACCAGGTTGTTAGTAAAATTTACAATATTAACTATATTGTCGCCTTTTTGAAATTATGTAAACAGAATTGCTAATTTTAAGAGAAGTGAATTGCTAATTCTAATACTACCCTAGACCCATAACTGTAGAGTCAACATATCTGATTTCAATACATTCAAAATAACTTGGATCCTTATAGTGTAAGTGAACTAATGGTAAGTAGTAGTTGTAGTAGTAGTAAACAGTAAGTGGACTAATGGTAAAAGGGGTAGTAGGTATGGGTTATGACGTACAATGATCATATTGTTATTTGAATTATCAGTCTCTGTAATTCCATCTTTGTCGTGCTTACTTGCTGAACTGCTACGTGTCATGCTCCGGACGAGACTTTTCAGTGTCTCCACCATTATCAAGTCCCAAACCACGACTTAGGCTTTAGTTGGCTATACAACAGAACCATTTCGCTACATGACTCAAAATGGAAATATCACATCTTACTTATCTTTAATTAGTGTGAAGACGCGCGGGATCGGCAACGTTGATTATGGTTAGTATTCATAAAAAAGTTATTCTAATAATTCAATAAACGACAATTACTTACTAAATAAAATAGTAGGCAAACAAAAAAATAAATATATTTAGAGAAATGGATGTTTGTAAAACGAAATAAATAAATATTACAAACATCTACATTGTAACGTGACGGTTATCTTAAAATAAATATTAAAACTCATACAAGTTGAAGAATAGAAATATGTCAAAGTGCGTAACCTAACCAAGTTACTAATGCCTGTTGAAGTACAGAATAATAGTAAAATACTCAGTTTATTTTGTAAGTTATATGTCTTAATATGTTTGGTTAAGATTATAAACTGATATATAATAGTCAAGGAAAGTATACATGTCAGATCAAAATATTGTGACACTTATTTCAATTAAATACTACATATCATATTGTATTAAAAATATGTAAAAGCCATACCACATTAGGTATAACTGATTAATATTTTAATGTGAAGGGAAAGTGTGTTAATTCAGGAATCATTTATATGAAACAATAATTGTGTATCAGTAGGTGTAAAATTGTAAAGAGAAATTATGACTTGACTAGGTATTTGTGTCTACATATTCTAAAAGAACATAATGCCAATTAAAGTAAAAAGAAGACTAATTAAGTGAGTAATTAAGTGATTAGCTAGGGTAACTAATGTTCAGAAAGTATTTATTTGTGTTATATTAAAGGAAAGGTTTAAGAAACCAATAAAAGAATATTGAAATAAACTGTATAAAAACTGTTGTAATTATTTAGAATAATTAGTAAATTATCGAAAATACGACTGCTTACGCTGACGAAAATTGAGGCGAACATTTGGGTATCAAAGTAAGCAACAATAATATTTTGATTTTAAATTATTATTAATTCAATCAATTTTTGAATTAATTATATATTCAAGAAGCAAATACCTAACTAATTATTTTTATATTGAATATAAAATACGTAATTATCTCTACACCAGTTACGTCAATTAAAAATCATTGTATTCAAAACTGGGCGCTACAACGAGAGTTGTTAATAAGAACACAGTTAAAAAGAACAAATCAAATGTAAACAAAATAATTAAAAATAAATTAAGAACACTAAAATAATTATTTACATATTTGGCGCAACAAGGTGAGGCCTAAGTAATTAATTTTGAATAGTGATAAAATATTTATTTACATATTTGGCTCACACAACGTGGGGCAACCAATACAAAACAATAAAAATTTTATTTTAAAATATTTATTTACAACATATACTGAATTCAATCATTGGATCCCTCATAACTTTGTAGTACATAACCACAGGTGATGAACATGAAGAGCTCGCGTGGCAAAGAAACTGAAGAATATGGACTGAAGAATGTTAAATATTAGCGGTTTATTCATAGAAAGGCGCTACGGAACACAGTAAATTTTACAAAACTTTAATTCGTACTATTCTACTGTACGACTCTGAATTGAGAAGGGATGTATAATCACTTCATCAATAAACAAAATCCAGAGTTTCCCTTCCAATTTCTGAAGAACTTACGATTGACTCACTACAGTTTTCTTCAAGTCAACCACTTCTCAAAGACATTAATGGTTTATGGTTTACTAACATTAATGGTATGTGAAAGAAGTGGAAACGCAAAAGCCACAAAGTACGATATTATTGTAAGAAGCTATCCCGATGGAACAACAGTATCCGAAAAAGTTGTCAAACCTACTAGAGTTATAAGGAAATGGATATTTTGATCTCTTCCTCTCAGTTATGTTTAATGTATGTCAATGTATTAGGTCATATAATGTATTTCATATAGGTATTTCTGATTGCTCATAAAAAAGGAGTCAACTTAATGTAGACCTAAATAGAAGCAAGGACGTGCAATAAAACCTTGCATCCTAAAGAAAACCTTATATCGGGATTTTGTAAAAACATATTTAATGAAATCATGTATTTACCGTATAATTTCGGCGCATCCCCCTTTGCTCTCAAATTTGTTTACTCTTGAATCGAAGCTCTAACATCACCATTTCTTACAGTAATTTGAAATAGAAGCCTGCCAACTAACCTGAAGGAATAAGAAGTAAAAATTACAAAGGAATAGAGTATGACAGTAACACGATAAGAAATGGCAAGGAGTTCCAGCAACTGCAGTTGCTGCAATAAGTGGCACCTTATTGTCATCGTAGACGACTTCTGTAGTAAACTGATAAAACAGACACAGTTTACTTATACAACTAAGCTTTGATATCACAACTCTGTGAAAGATGGATTTCGTTGTCACTGTCAACGACGTCTATAATGATTACAAATACATCTAGCTGTATAAAGCTCTCAGAAGACACTTCCTATGCCCTACATACCTAAGCAGACGTGCGCGAAACTAGTTTAGTGTAAGCCGAAGGCGTAACTCCTTTCCTGGCCTTGGCCTACAGTAATCGCGTAATTGTGTAACGTTATGAAATGTATATAAGTAGTTGTTGTCTATCTGTTTTTTAATCAAAATTCTGAGTCACACAATAACCGATAATCCTTTGTGTAGGCCAAGTGTTACAAGTTGCGACCACTGAACGTCCGTTAGCGTAACCTGTAATTTATAACACAACCCATTTTTGACCACTCAAAATACGGAACATCCTCAGGTACACACTGCAATCACATTTGTCAGTTTACCTAAATCAAAATTTTTAACAAGACATGTATTTTTGTTTACCTACATGTATTGAATTTTTCTTAATTAACTACAATTAAGAGTTGTACCTTTAAATATATTATCTAGAGCAGTAACTTTATACTAGTTTATTGATAGTACTAAGCAATAACCAAAGTAATGAATGATATTTAAGTGATAATAAGTGCAAATAATTTTGACTTGATCAGTTAATCTATTAAAATTGCAATTAATTTCAATAATCGACTAATTAATTGAGTACAGTGGGTATACTTGCACAGTTATTAACCACATCTTAACGGATAGGTTTTAATGGTGTGGCGATTTGATGAGTTGGCCTGGCGGTCTTTATGGCCTTCTGACTGCTCCTTCTATGTTGTGTTGGCCGATAAAGAGGAGCGACCTCCTTCGTCTACCAAAAGCCTATGTCTTCAACATCCGTTAATGAAAGATTGAGTATTCTGACTGTTGTTGTCAATCTATCGAGCAAGCAAGATGTAGCCGGCCTTTATAATTTTATTTTTAATTAGTTAAAATTTTACTATGTGAATTAAATTGCGTGTATTAATTACAGAGATTAATTAATCTGCACATATGCAGACGACACAGTTATTTAAAATAAAATGGGTATGATTTACAAATATCCATGTTTCAGTTAAAAGAAGTAGCAAGAAAGCACTCACTGATAATTTAAGAGAAAACGTTTAAAACCATGGCTTTTAAAGGTAAATATCCAGTGAGGCCTCAGTTAGTTATAGACAACAGTATTTCATAAGAAGTGAGTCACTTTAAATATGTCGGTCTTAAAGTGAGCTAAAAGTCAGAAATTAATATTACAGAAAAGATTAGTATATTTAGGGATATTTGTGGACAGATTCATAGAAGTCTTAGAATCAAAACAAAACAAAACACAAGAATTAAATTTTACAAGAAAAATGCAGTACCCACCCACATTGACATACACGAGTGAGGTATGAGTCTGACAAAAAGGAATACGGGGGATTCAGAGTGCTGGAATGCAGTTTCTTCCAAATACTTTATGCTGTACATCGCAACAGAGAAGAAGGAATAAGGATATTACAACAGATTAGAGGTAAAAGATGTAATTGTAAGTACTTCAATTATAAAAGACAATGGTGTGATCATTTCAGAGGGTGACAAATGATAGATTACCAGAAACGGCTTTGAAATATAAAGCCATTCGTGGGAGAAATGTGAATCGTCCGAGGACGAGATGGGTGCCGGAGCAGGTTAATATAACCTAGTTCTTGTACTGAAGAAGAATAATAAAAAGTGCATTAATTAACGGCTTAAAACTTACTTAGCCTCATGTTGTACTGTAAGCTGAATTTTGGAATGAGACATCAATGGATTTGCTTATTTTGGCTAACCAACCTTAAAGCTTGAATTGAGTTTCGGCTTTGCTTTAAGTATTGCATACAACATACGACTTACAATAATGGAGCTCTTCACGTTTCACTGGTAAAACGCGAGCTTAGAAATGTCCCTCTGTGTGGACATGCAAAGCTTCAGCACGTTCGTTACAGGCATCATGAACGAGAATAACGTAAGTAAACGTAATGACCTTAATTCGTTAATGTATGTTTTATTGTTTAATACAATTATATTAGGCTTTGCTACATATAGACGATAATATACATCCAATAATTAATATGACTTGTACTTACGAGTCAATACTATTAAGACATTACACAAAAGAATAGGAAATCGTTTCCAAAATCATGGTTTACCTTCTTGTCATATCAAAATTTTTTATGTCACTGCTATTTACGTATTTCCTTCTAAATTTGTTTAGACTTATGTACGTAATGTAGCTGAAGATTGTTCTTTAATGTATAGTAAATGTATTTATGTAAGTTTAGGGTGACACAAACAATGCTTTTATTAATATATATGTTACGACGGTTTACTCGATCGTCGTAGGCACAGTGGAAAACAAAATATAAGAAACCAGCCAGGAAACAAAATTACGTCACTAATCACCAGCTTTAATTATCACAATAAACAGTTTATAATTAACTCGTACAATATTTCCAGTTAGATTTGTCCATACCAATAGCAATGTCTATTAATAGAGTTTCACACAATTATTAACAAAATACTACTTCACTTCGATAACACTCAATCAGCACTAGCGAAAATCGCTCACGTAACTGAACTGACAACCCGGCTGCTATGGCTTTTATATAGGCTGCGCTGAGGTCCCGTACAGCTTTGCCTCCTTACAGCGCGCCGGCAGCTTAATGCGTACCTCAAGTGTTCCTGGAACTCTCTAGAACCACCTACTTGAATGACCCAACACAAGGCACACTGGACGGGGGAGTGGAGAATGTTCTGGATTGTTCGGTACGCTTCTCGTAACACCGCCCCCTCCTGAAGCCTGTTCGTCCCGAACTGGCAAACCCTCTCTGAAATAATACTTGGCCAGGCGATCTAGGTGGACGTCCTTGTGAAAGATAATTCTCCGGTTCTTCGAATTCGATCTCTTGTGATCCGAACATCAAGTTCCCAGGAATACGAGTCTTCCGCTCAAGCGCTAGTTTTGCTGGAATCACTCCCGTTGCGTCATGTACTGATGACCTAAACACCACTGGCTGAGCCAAGTCTGTTTGGTTCTCGTCAACAACCTCTTGCGTAACTTCATCTTTAGCAAATTTTCCCCCAGGCGCTTCTATTATCTCAGGAACAAACAAGGATTTTCTTTTAAACCCATAGTTGGCTTTCCAGTCACTTTTTTTGCAGTTTCAAGTATTTGTACTTACTGTGCTAGTTCTTCTTCCATTTCCGCCTGCAATAGGAAAGGTTCCTCTTGACCAGACTTGTTCTTCTCCGGCCAATGCCACTCGCTTGATTGCATGGTTAGTAGACCCTGTCATTTTAGCCATGCAAAGCTGTATCTTCTCTTGGTCAAACTTCAGGACGCTTTCTCTCACATCCACAATGAATCCGTAGGCATTCATAATGTACGTGCCAAGAATCACTTCATCGACAATGTCTGCAATGAGCATTTGGTGGCTAAACTCGAGAATACCCAGGCGTAAAAGTAGGTCTATTTTTCCTAACACATTGACGGGGCTTCCAGTCACAGTCTGTATAGTACAAGAGCTGATCTGAGGCCGTCGGTGGCTCATTTGTCAGGGCGTATAATAGACACTGTAGCGCCCGTGTCAACTGTAAATGATGTTCGTTTACCTTCCGCAAATCCATTAACGATCAGGTTTCAACTATTCTTATGTAGCGTGGAAACTGTGCTGTTCTGGTGCTTTACTTCTACAATTGGTGCGATCACTCCGTTCTCCCGGTATTTTCTTCTCCCAACAGTCTACCTGTAGATGACCACGTTTCCCACAGTTGTAGCACTTTGGTCTTCTGTCTTTATCCTTTGGTTCGAAAGATCGTTGTGGCGCTGCTGTCTTCTTAACGGTTGTTCCTCAATTGTCTCTCTACTCTGTCCGTTATGACGATACTGTGATGTTGGATCCGTTTGGATCTATTATTTGGTCTATTAATAGAGTTTCACACAATTATTAACAAAATACTACTTCACTTCGATAACACTCAATCCGCACTAGCGAAAATCGTTCACGTAACTGAAATGACAACCCGGCTGCTATGGCTTTACAGCTTTGCCTCCTTACTGCGCGCCGGCGGCTTAATGCGTATCTCGAGTGTTCCTGGAACTCATAGAACCACCTACTTGAATGACCCAACACAAGCCACACTGGACGGGGGGAGTGGAGAATGCTCTGGGTTGTTCGGTACGCTTCTCGTAACAATGTACTACATTAACCAAACTCGAATTTTTTTAATGTAAAAATTTGCTTATCGGAGTGTAAGAGAAATGACACTTAAAGTTATAAATTTGTAACCAACTATTATAACACTTCTAATTGTATCTTCCAAAATTATAACTATTGTAAAGTCTCATCTTGTAGTTATTAAAGCTTGTGACAATAGTTTTTACTGCTTTCCTTGCTAACTTTATCCAGGCTGATTGTTGATTTAATATAATACATTCTCTGTTGACGAGATAGTTCGTTGTTAGTTTTATGTTTAATACACCTAGTAAAATATCGTATTTTAAATGTTTATTTTAAATAGAATCATTTCATGACGTAAGTTTAAATTTTTCTTGTCTGTTGACTGTGCGTTGTCAACGTAGAGGGTATAACTAAGAGAGACGTATGCTACCGGACATAGACTCCTAACAATGTCTACCGTAATGTCACGTAGTTATAGTAGAATTCTTAAAATCACAGTTGTGTAGCAATATGCATGATTGCACAAGTTGGATGGATGACTAGAAGGCAGCTCAGTAACCGAAATTTCTATATTCTTAACGACAAACAAAGGATAACGATTCAATAATTAATAATAGGTGTGACAAAATTTGTAAAACGGAGATGATAAGTCAAGAAGAGGCGCAAATTTTAACTAACATTATAAGAATTCTGAGGGAAGCGGAAAAATGAAGTTAATTAAATCGAACGAAAGGGATTAAAGTAACACGACCAGGTAAGAATAAAGAAAGAGTGAAAGAATGTTCAAGGTAATTCACAATTAGAATATTGCAAGAAGGAATATATGAGATTATACGTATATATAAGGTAATATTAGGGAACACACAGCAGAGGAGTAACGCTAGATAATGAAGATAGGGGCATTCATTTAAAGTAAAATTATAAGTTTTCTCGCATATTGAAACTTAAACTTTAATAGTTTCTTCAACTTTTACATATTGACTGTGGTGCAATATGTTTTTGTAGATCACTTATGAAGTATTTAGTTGAAATTACAACTTAGCAATTAACGATTTTTTCAAATATAGTATTGCATTAAATTTTAACTAAAGGAATAACTAAAGGAAGTAACATATATTATTCATTATTCAAATTTACTCTCAGAGTATATCCCACTGCCGCGAATGGATTGGTAATAAACTTACTTTCAATGTTTAAGACATTATTCTAGAATAGATGATGCACTAAACCCAATAAGAGGCCTACCGTTGGTCAAGTATAAATAGGTACAGTATCAGCTTCTGAGTAGTCCATAATTAGAAGCCTACAAATACAAAGGAATAAAATATGTTTTTTAAAACAGAATATTTTTTACAACAGTGGTCTCTCACAAAACACCAGCCCTGAAGGGCGTGACTTGAAGAATTTTCAGGGTGTAAGACGTTATTCTTATCCATCTTGTCAGTCGATGGATTTTTGTAATCTTTTCTTTGTTGTCAGAAACTGGCCGATGATTTCACAACTAGTAACTTTAAGTTCCCTACAGAATAAGTACATACATTTTTTTTTATTAAAGGTGAAACCTCGTAAAACTTTACCCTCTTCCCCTTTATTTGTTTTAAATTAATTTCTTTATTTTTAGTAATTGGTGTATTTACAATATGTAATCTGAATATAAGTAAAATTGTCGTTTTTCTTCATAAATCTTGTTTAATTACTTTGCATCTATTTCAGCATTAGATATACTTATAATACTGTGATTAACATGTTATTTGTGTTTTTCCACATAGTTTCCTAACAGCTTAAATTTTTTTACTATCTTCTACAACTTAAACTATATATTTACCTTTCAAATATTCCATAAAATTGTTGTTACTTGTACATTTTCTTGGAATGTTTAGTTTTTTTTATTTACTTATAAAATAGTTTTACATTATTGAATTTATACTTTTCGTCGCCAGGTATTGCAGCTTAGGGACAAGAAAAGACTAACCCGAATCCGTGAGGAAAGCCATAGTAAGTAAATAATAAGGGTAGGAGTACTCTCTATATTGGATCGCGTCTCTTGATACATATAACAATCTCTTATAAAAGAATAATCTAACAAATCATATTTTCAAACAAATTATCATTGTTGCACACCACTATAGAAAAAGTATTCCGATTAACGCTTTCAAGCTTCTCAGCTCATCGTCAGATCGGAAATAACAACAGAAGCAACAGAATAAACCAACTCGTCACACCCCCACCCGCCCAAATGTCTACACACACCCCCGCAAACAAGCTATAAGTATAATGTCCCTTCCCAGCCACCGAGCCCTGTCACCCCCGTCTGTACAGTTACATATTTTTCTAGCACATTCCGTGTGTATGTGTGGTGTGTGTGTGTGTGTGTGTGTGTGTGCATTATTTTCAAAACCTAACGTTGTAAAGCCTTCCTCATTCACACTTTTGGGCGCGGTCACTCACCCTTATTTAAAAAACATCCATATATGCAATTTCATTCTTAATGTTATCTATGCGTCCTCTACCTTTTACTTCTTAACTATATTATAAAATATTTCTTCATTATCAAATTTAGTTTTAGTATTCATTAAATTGTCTAACCCTTTCTCTCTTTCTTTCAATATTTCTAACTCCGCTCTCAGCTTTCTTTCAACTGTATGATTTCCTACTTTTAACATTTCATAGTCTTCCAAAGGTTTAACAAACTTAAGGTTCCCTTCTATAAAATGTCTTGCATATAACGAATTCGTTGTTCTCTTACCTTCTCCACGTTTGTGGTCAGCAACCTGCATACGAATTTCCGTCGTCTCTCACCTACGTACTACACTTTGTTGCAGTCTTTACATTTTAATTTATAAACTCCGCTTCTCTGTAATGCTGGGAATTTTTCTATATTTTTATTCCTTATCTTATCAAATACCGTTTCACATTTTTTAATTTCTATTTCTACTCCGTATTTATTAAAACATTTTATAATTTTTCTGGTATGTGATCCTATGTATGTCAATGACTCTGAATAATTCTTTTGTACTGGTTCTATTTTAACTTTTTGTATGTTAATACATTTAATAACTTTATCCACTATGTTGGTGTTATAGTTATTATTCCTTACAATTCCCTTTATCTTTTTTGTTGATACTCGTGCAAACAGTTTCTGTGGGAGAGCCAGAATAAATAACTGCGATGAGCGAAAATGCAGTTTTTTTTTATAAGTTATCACAGTGAAAGTGTATTTTCTGGTAACTATACTGCACGAGTTATTTAGTAGCTTGTCACACAGGAAAGTAAAAGTACCATGCAGACTGTATAGAGCAGATCGTGGGTCACCACTTAACACCGTGATTTCTAGTACCACTCATAAGTTTCGCAGAGTGTTTTTTGTTAACCTGTGAATTAACTGTAACAGATTTAATAAAGAACATATTTATTACTTCATGTTAGTATTCACTGGTTCCCAGATAATTTATTTGAATCACGTTAATGATTTCCAGGTATTAAATATATTAGGTTTTATTAATTATTTTTACGATTCTTCAACATTAAAACTGACAACATGCAGGTGCAATCAGGGCATACTAAATGGTCCTTTGTGTAGTCACTGCAGCCTCGCGTTCAAAGCGCCAACGAAACCAATTCTATTGGATTCCATTCAACGTATCACTGTGCAATGGTTGCATGAAGTAATCGCGTATAACGAACGTTCAAACCTTTAAGCAGCAACAGTAGTACAAGTAACGTTGAAGCAAGTAAATCACATTAACTACTTGAATAATAACATCGGATCATCTGATATACATAGTGATTTAGATACTAAATTAGATAAATATGATTTGAAATGTGAAACCAACGACTGAACATTAAGAAAAATATTCCGACTAGAATATAAATCACATTTTGCAAAACTACAGATGCTTTTGCTTTATTCTATGGTATTCACAAAATGTAAAATATGATATCTTTAGAGACGAAATGTCTACGAAACATAAAAGTATGCACGACAGTTGACAAAATGCGATATCAAGGCTCTCGCGATAAATTAATCATACACAACACTAATCAACAAATGAAAGACCGTAGGCAAAAATGGAAAGCGCAGATAGAACGGATTGGTATCAAAAGACTGACTAAACAGGCTCTGACAATCAAGCCAAAAGAAGGAAGCAATATAAGATAATACGGTCAAATACTCGAAGACGAAACATATTACGTCAAATCAATGTAGCAGAAATGACGACAACAGTTAACGTGAAACGTTTTTGCGGAATTATTCGCACATTATCTGAAACATTGGGACGATGACAGTTAGGTTTAGTTTGATTGCGTCAGCGCATTAACTGAAACATTGGGACGATGACAGTTAGGTTTAGTTTGATTGCGTCAGCGCATTAGCTGAAACATTGGGACGATGACAGTTAGGTTTAGTTTGATTGCGTCAGCGCATTAGCTGAATACTTATACGTTTCACAGACGCGCTTACAATCCGCCGTACAGTTACTGGCGTACCAATCGTACATTCACGTAAAAATAGTTACATTCCAAACAATACTTTTCCTTTTTCCGTTTCGAATACTCCTTTACTGTAGAGCGTTGTGAATCCGCCATGTTACACTGTTCACTATTCATCGCAATTTAAATATAGACATTATCATAGAATAAATCAAGACGTAAGTAGTCAAGTGTAAATTAGTGAAAATGTGGAAACTTTCGAGTCACTGAACAAAAGCGTTGGATCTTCTGTAGATCCACAGAAACAAGGTATGTTATCGCTAGATGGTACTTGAGTTCATATTGTCAAATGTGTAAAAGTAGCATACAAGCTGTCAAGCTTAGTTAAGCTAGTGTAGAAGAAATGTTAACACCTTTATCGTGCTGAGTATTCTAACCTTATAAGCTTGTGGCTAAATCGTATTGTGTCATTTAGGCTTATATGTGTAGCCTACTTAGGCCTATAGTTTCTATAACTTATCACAAACACACACGTTTAGTTCGAACTGTTGGTGCGTTGTATAGTTCAAAACATCTCCGTAACGTAGACGCAATACATAATACATGTTACAATAATGCATGCCCTGTGTAGGCCTATATTAAAAGTAATAACGGACGATATTTTATGGACTATTTAAGTCATGTTTCCGTTTTACGTTCCGAATGTACATTTCATACTAATTTGTTCTAGCAAGACTAGAAAATTCTATTTCAGTCGCCATCTACTCTTAATTATATCTGTTTTGCTATCCGGCTTCTGATAATCTTATTATACGCCCAAATGATTTTAAATTGCGTCTCTCGATTCGGTTAATTACGATCTGTTTTGCACTTACAGTAACTCCTTGCTTCTTAATTATTCTACCGTGCCGTTACCGAAACATAGCGCTCCTTCTCAAGTAATCCGTTTTTCCCTCGACTAGAGTTCTTTAAAAATCCACAGTTTGGGTCTATATTTCAGAGTCATGGGTCAATGTTACCCATGATTTTTTTCATTGGTTTGTCTTAAATATGTTACAATCCTACCAAAATGATATTAAACTAGTGTAAAACATTTAGTACTGCGGCAGTGTTTTAACTTAATAAATCGTAAAAAAAGGCGGTTTAATGTGTCACATCATGTATAATTACAGACATTTAAAAATATGCCCCAGATATACCCAAAAAATATACCCACCGAACGACGAACAACCCACGTAGACTTGTAGGTAATGGATCGCGGCTTCAATTGGCTTACAGTATTATTTTTTGCTCAGCACAGCGACACTTTAAATCTTATAATTGGCAGGGAAAAAATAGTTAAATAGGTCGGCCAGCTTTTAGTGATTCACCTTCCTACCTAATGGGTATCATATTTCATTTCAAGACACGGAAAAGATTTCCACCTGATTACTCATTGGATGTGAATTTAGACAGAACCTGTGGTAATTAATAAAAAGTACAATAAAATCCGTTAAAAAATGAATGTAAATGGGCGTTTCTATTATGTTATTCAATTATCAGTTTCATCCAGCTGCCGTCAATATAAACATAAAACTACTCCAATATGGCAAGGCAATTTAGAGTTACTGTCAGAGACTCGAAGACAACATAGGTAGGTTACACGTTCCCATTCTTGTGTACTTCAGTAATTATAGGCAAAGTGCCTATTCTGTCCATATTTTCGTAGGCCTTACCTGGACGGTGAATTGCAATACTACCTGAAGTAATCTAATACTAGCATTTTTTCTATGCAGTCTCTCTATATTTCCTTCCAAATTTTGATTTTCTTACCCACGACGCCTATGTTTAATTGCTTTCACTCATACTCGCGTATAGTTCTATTTATACTTTTGTGTAGCCCCTTTCACTCGTCACCTCTAAGACTTTAATGTTGCTCTTGTATCCGTCTTTATTTGTGATCCACATAAGACTCCCATACACCATCATACAGCTGTTGTTTGTATTGTCGTATTTTATTTGTCGATTATGGTTCTTAACTTTGTTATTTATTGTCAGTTTACTGGTCTGTATTTGTTTACTCGTCTGTATTTAGAAATTTTGACTTCGATATAATACTATACTTTGTTTACATTTAGCTATATAGAAGTAGAATATATATCTCATATGTTTTTGTATTAAGTAGTGTGTGTGTGTGTGTGTGTGTGTGTGTGTGTGTGTGTGTGTGTGTGTGTGTGTGTGTGTGTGTACATACACAAATGTATATACACCATAAGAGAGTAAATAGATTATGTTTGTATCCGTGCGTACTTCAATTTATTTGTGCCTGTACTCGTGAATGTTGTTAACGGTAGAAGAGTAGTAAAACCTTACCTCTGTTAGTACCGTCTGTAATTACTGTCAATCCGTCGACATCGCGGTACCTCTCCCTACCACTGCCGAGGTAATTGCTTTCCAAATTAAACAGACACGCAATTTCCGACCTCCATCCCACTAATCACAAACTGACTGCCAAACTACACGTTTCAATTGCTACCTAAGGGTTTACAATCCTACCAGTAAATCCTCGGTATTCTCATCTGAGAACGTTAGGTACTAAGCACTTACACAAGTTCTTCCATAGTATACAGTATAACTTACCAACACAAAAAATATACTCACTCCTAAATTTTAAATATCCTTATGGAGAACCATACAGGACTTCCATGTTCTAAGATTTATATTAAGAAATCATTTTCAAAATTAAATACTTCCATAGACACTACTTACTTCTACTTCTTTCTTCAGCCTTAACCACACTACTGTGTTACTAACGTATACCACCTCACGTTAGCGTGCTCGATTTTCACTGATAATGGCAGTCGATGCCAATGATGAAACGTCTGGTTTTGAATAAAACATTGGATTACGGAAAAACAGCCCGGGAATGATTTTTAACAACAAACTACTTCTTTGTTTCCAATAACGTAGTACACATATAAAAAATGATCCCCTCCCTCTTCAACTATCATTTTCATTTACAGAAAATGACCACCTCCCCCTTTAACTACCGTTTTAATTTATAGATATTTCATCTACCTTTCTACAGTGGATTATTATGGCCTTCTTTTCAGGATAATTAATTTATCAAAATTAAGTACTTTACTCTTGTTAAAACATAAAACGTTGCAGGTAAACTATCCCTTCCCCTTAACTGATCTTCACCAAAATCAATAGGCCTTTAGTCCCCTACAACTCAAGCACATATGCAAAAAATGCGGCAGTTATGGTTCGCCATTGAAAAAAATTCTACACACACACACTTTTCGGAAGATGACTTGTCTTCATTGCTTGAGGGTAGTACAATCAGAATCAGCCCTTATATCCAACACGATTTTTTTCGCCATCACCATACTTCCATTTCCTTATGGAACATGGAAGTAAAACAATTGTTATCAAAGGAATAAATGAAAAAATACGTATTTACAACGTATAGTAACGGAACAAACGCGCATAAATACATGTTAATACACAAATATTTGTTTACCAGAAAACATTAATCGTGCTGCATGTTGTGGGAAGAAACTTTTGTGTTACTGTAATACTGTAATTTTACAGCGCTGCGTTACTTTGCATTACAGTCATTTCTGAACAGTTTAATAATGGCGGACAGTATGTCAGGAATTGTTATTAGTTTCCATATTTGTAGAAGATAGTGGTAGTTACCCACCTAGCACTCCAGATACATAACTAACGATGCATCACATAGCGATGTGTGTACAAGTGATGGATAAATTTGCGTACGTTTCAGCACAAACACGTTTGCAATCGCACGCTATAGAAACGCTTCGGTTAACGTAAGCATGTCTGACACATTTAAGTCTATATAATATAGGTGTGTGAAGATATGTCCTGCACTCGTGAAATTAGAACAAGAATTGCTATAGCGAAAGAGGCACTTAATGGGAAGAAAAGACTGCTGTGTGGCAAAATTAATAAGAATTTAAGGAAAATGTTAGCCAAATGTTATGTGTGTGGAGCATTGCTTTATATGGTGCAGAGGCATAGACACTGAGGAAGGAGGATGAGAACAGATTAGATGCATTTGAGATGTGGGTTTGGCGAGCAGTGGAAAAAGTGATGTGGGTTTATAAAGAAGGGAATGATGAAGTTTTAAGAAGAATAGAGGAGAGAGAAGAATATTGAAGGTGATACAAAATAGGTAAAGGAATTGGTTAGGTCATTGTTTAACAAGAGACTGCTGCTTACAACTGCCTTGGAAGGTGTCATAGAAGGAGAAAAAAGAAGAGGGCGTAGAAGAATGAATTTAATAGATAGCATTAAAATCAGAGCGTGTTACGAAGTAACGAAAAGCCTGGTATGCAATAGGACAGCTTGGAGAGCTTTTATCATTTAAAGACATGCCTTAGGGCAGAACACCAAATAATAATATAGGTGTTCTAGGTATGATCTTAACAGCGACAAAGTTGGGAAGTAAGTTTAAAAATAGTTTTTTGGGGGGGGGGGGAATGATACTGTTATGACGGTCGTACAGGTCGTCGTGTGTGAAACAGTGAAAGCAATAATTGGCACCAGATTAAATGGCCCATTTTGAACTATAACGACAGTTTAAATAACAAAAGCAACAGTAAACACTCGTACACAACAAGTTTCCAAGTTCACGATTGACCAACAGACCATAGCGTATCAAACAATAACTGTCACCTAATTAACAGTGTTTTTCTAAATATTAGAAGTCACCAGTTACGGATGTCCACTTATAATAAGTCACAATCCACTGTAATCAAGACGTACAATAAATGGTCTTTATTAAAAAAAACTAAACTCGCTGCTTCGGAATCCGGTGTTTTATACTTTGGCTGTGTTACAAAAGTGGTCTGGTTCACGGCAGAACAATCGAAAAACGTCTGGAAGGCGTGTCTGGCAAAATTGAAAAGTGTCGCTTATCCATACCGCTAACACATCGCGTGCAAGGAATCACGTAGCCAAGGACATTATAATCGAGTCAGCGTAGCATACTGCTACGAAATTACGTAATGCTCTCGAAAAGTCGGCAGGTGCAGTTACGTGAAAGTTCTACACGTTTATCGGCTAGCCAAGAAGGTGCAGTGTCTTTGTCAAGGCCGCGCAGTAAAGGATCCTCTAGACTGTTTGAGTTCTTGTTAACTACGCAAATTATGCTGGCACGCCGTGGAAAATCTTTCTGGAACATCTGCAGGACATACATAAGCAACAACGGCCGGCTTGGAAGGGAGTTAGATCTGGCGAGATTGTAGTGTGCAGATCAAGTGATTGTGGAATGTGAGTACTATGTTTACTTAAGGTGGAAATCTTAATAGTGGACATTAATATTGCGTTTGTGCAAATTTAACTTTAGTTACTATATGAGAGTACTTTTTTGATTTCAAATTTGTATTCGTGACTCAAAAAGCTAGTAATTTGTGATTTCATTGATGTCTGTATTTTGTTTCCACTCTACCATACGACGATCCGTGAGACCGTCGTAACAATACCAAAGTTTATTTGTCTGCAGGCTAGTTATATTATTCAACTTAGTGTCTTTTATTACTTGTTGTGTGTAGTTTCGATGCATTGTGGTGGTTATTTCACATTTAATGTTATAGTAACATTTTGCATGCGTACCATTTTTCGTCTATTTAAAACAATCAGATGTTTGTGGAGTGAAGAGTACATAGTGACCATTGCGCTCTACTGTAAATTAAGTTACTCATTTCCATTCATACTTATTATTAAATGTCATTTATTTCCATTCATGCGCTTGTTATAATACCCCTGTAAAACAGATATATAATGATAGATAACAGTCAAAAACAGTAAATAACCGTTACGGAGAACTGTAATTGTGTAATTGTCTGACATTAAAATTATGCGTACACTCTAGCAACACATTCTAGGAATTATATCTAGGTACGGTAACATCAAAACAACCGTTTAGTTGACTACTAGGCTTGGTTGTAAACAGAACACACCATATACACACATAATACACATACACATGCACATAATACATACACATAATACACATAATATTAAAGCCATCAGCGGGGGAATAGAGTGGCGATTGTGACATCGTTAACAATGAACAAGACATTGGTAATCAAGTTACTGATAGTGATACTGATAATATTGTTAATAATTCTAAATAGGTAATTAAATTTTAATAGTTAATGTTAATAAATGTTATTAAATAATGTTAAATAATTGCAAATGCTTAGAAGTCACATGGAACTGTTAGATGTAGTAGTAAGGTTGCTTTTAGGAAGAGCAGCGTCATACGCAAACAGAAGAGCTGTGATATTCAACCATTATAATTGCACGATTTATCACTTAAGGAATACGTCTTGTATTGTAAATTAACCAAAGCAAGCAAAATTTATGAATGTTGACGGCTTAGTAAAAATTTTTTTATAACAGACGATATTATTAACAAAAAAATTCGTACGCCTATGCTAAAAAAACATTTCAATTGATTTTGAATGACCACTTCTCACTCACCCTCCTTCTCCCTCTCATTCCCTTTATGTCTCTCTTTCACACACACACACACACAAAAGAACGAAAGCAAAACTTGTGCGTTAGTTTTATTTACCTCTTATTTCAGAAGTTATTAAGCTAGTCGCAAGCTGATTCACTGGCACTTTTATTACCCTTCTTCATTCTGCCAGTTTAATTCCATTCGTAATTTAATTCCATTTTCGAGAAATTTCATAGTCACTATGATATTAAGTGTATCTTATGTGAAAGCTAATTTATTGTCTACGATTGAGAAAAAAAGTTCAATATACTTAGCGATAGATAAAAAGTTCTTCAATTTATTGTCTCCACGAGAAGATCATGATTAAATTTAAAACATGAGAGAGACAGAATGCTACAACGTCCTAAACAAAGAGCTCACAATTGTAAAAAGGGAACAAAAGCTCTGGGGGTACAGGCAACACTTTTTGTCAGCGAAACGCATTAGAGGATCGCTGTCAGCGTCGGTTACGGTACCACAAAATGTTGTCTCGTTAACAGCATTCCATCACCAACAGTAGAGGGCTTTTAATGCAATTTAAACTTCTGGAAATGCTGGCAGCGCCTATTTTATAGTATCACTGGAAATTTTACCGGACACATTGTTTACTGCACACACACACACGCGCGCGCGCGCACTACTGTGAACACGTGCTGTACTGTAATGTGTTTTCAGTCATACAGTACATATGATTTTTGTTAATGCGGTGTAAATCGCACGGAGCTACACATTGTCACCGGCATCGTTGTTTGGGTAAAACCATAATCTACTTAGGCAATCCAGAAGTGTGTTTGTACGAGTTGTTTGTCACAACACATACTTGATGGATTCTAATGGAAACAGTGAAACTTCTTTTTATTCTAATATTTCACTTCACTGTTTTCCTCATTATAAACACTGTGTGTGTGTTTGCGCTCGCGCTCGCGCGTGCGCGTGTGTGAAATAAAATTATAAATGTGGCTTTTTTTGTATCGGCTATCTAAGGACCACATACCAATTTCAATTCTTTATTCCTTGTTCTTTTCTTTTTTCTTTTTGTCCAATATTCTTTCATGTTTTCACTGTGTTCCTTCTTCCTGTCTTCAGTCCACTTTGAACCTCCGTTTTTCTCTCTCCTACCCAGGACTCCTTCCATTTTTAACACTTTTGCTCGAAAAACTTCTCTTTCAATTGTTACTTTTGCGTTTATATTTTTTTTTTCTAAATCCTTTTGGACTTCTTTAATCCAATTTGATGTTGACTTCTTCCTCCACAGATATTTGAAGATCTGCTTTGTTAACCTATTGTCGTCCATTCTATATAAATGTCCAAAAAATAATATTATTCTTTTTCTCATCGTTTCTGTTATATTTTCTATACTTTGTATATTATATCATTACTTCTTAATATCCAACCTTCTGAAGGTTTTCGTCGGCCTAATATTTTCCTAATAATTCGTCTTTTCAATATTTCTAATTTGTCTAAATTATAATTCAATGCTAGACTTTAGCATTCATATAAGCATTCTGGCTTCACTACTGTACTCAAATGCCTTATTTTCCCATTTTTAGATATGGACGTTTCTTGTAAATATATATATTTATTTATACATATTTATTGTAAATATATTTATTATAAATAAAGTGTGGCTTTTATTGTATTACAAAACTAATAATTTTTCTCAATTTACAATATTCAGTAAGTAATTATAATGCACATTACATTAACAAATATTACTTGTATTGTAATTTTACTCTCCTACTAATACGGAAATTAAAATATGAATTGACTAGCAATATCGTCATGTAGAGACTGAAATAGTAAATCATCATCAACATCACAGCAGCAGCAGCACCATCACTATTACCTCCACCAACTCCTCCATCATCATAGATCAGTGTACAATCTTCTTTGAATTTTCATCTCACTCGGTCGTTGTATAAGTCGTCTTCAATTTTATTATATCTTATCCCTTCAGTGTACGCCTTTCTTTCAGTTTTCCTTAGTCTACTTGTCTACTATTTGCATTTCAGTTCGTCTCAATGCTCTTCTATGTTATATTTTACAATGGTCTATTCTCCGAAACGTAGGCTATATTATTTAATAAAAATAATAATTCGATTTTTAGTGTACAATTCAATTAGATGTAACTCAAAACACTTAGGCCAAGTTACCAGCTTAAGTGAATTGTTATAAAATCGCGAAAGAGAAGCCTCACAACTAATATGACAAGAGAAAAAGTATGAGAAACAATGAAATAAAATATGAGAAGGTAATTGAAACATAACAGATTTCAATAAATGGCAAACTACAAGGTATTCATGTAGACTTAAAAACAAATTTTTCTCCGTATTCAATTACACTGCCATTTTAGCTAAAAGCGCTCGACTAGCTTTAAAGTTGTTTATATTACAATCTTCGCAGTGCACAGCGATAAGTTAAATCCAATAAATGACAGCAAGCGGTGAGGGAATGAAATAGGCCGGTTTGCTTTTAATAAGCTCTACTCCAATCCTAATGGGTTTCATTTCAAAACACGGAAAAACGTTTTACATGATTACTAAGTAGATGTAAATTTAGAGCAGCAGCTACAAATACAGTAATATACAAATAAAACGAAATCCGTTAAGTAAATATTACCAGGTAATTTTTGTTACTCTCTGCTGTTTTACCGCTTTCTGCGTTAACCCATCAACTCAAACCGTATTAAAATTCATCAGTACGAACGCACTGAAGACAAAGTATGATACTTAAAGATGACTGAGCAAGAACACAATCTACTTTCATCGCATTCACTATATGCAATTAAGACTATCAGAGCTAAAAATTTATAGCATGAATGTTCTGACTCTGGAATACGTGGAATATTGACGTTAATTATATCACTATCACTTTTATTGAAATGACCGAAATACATTTAGAATAATATGTAATATTTAATATGTAAACAAATCTTTCTTTTAATTCATAAACAGAAGATTTGACATACGTAACGATAAAAATAAAGTTGTATGTGTCTTAAATAAAATTTTTCAACTCATTTTTATATACGAAACACAAAATAAAATGTATATTTATATTTATATACACAAGACACAGACAAGTCCAATTGTCACTAAAGTTTGGAGAGAGAGAGAGAGAGAGAGAGAGAGAGAGAGAGAGAGAGAGAGAGAGAGAGAGAGAGAGAGAGAGAGAGAGAGAGAGTGTGTGTGACGGAGAGGGCAATGATAAAGGAAATAAAGACTTTTAAAGGTGAAGTCATAAGAAAGAGTTTAATCATACTCGTTTCCTTACGATAATTCAAAACACGCTTCATCTTTACCCAAATAAAATTACTAAGTAATTAGAAACATATTCTTTAAAAATCTGTTTAACCTACAGTAATTGTTATAAACTTAATATAAAACTCATCTCAAATATATATTTAAACAGAGTTCCATTTCAGACTGCAAGTTACGCTGACTTTTATGGACATTCAGCTTTAAGTGAGTCGCGGCAGTTCATAAACAACAAATATGACAGATTACACAGTCACGTGCCCCAAGATAAAACCAGCTGGTATCCGCTGTTTTTATAATAAGAAGACCAAAGTAAACTATTATTCTCCTATTTAAAAACATGAGATAGAAAATTTCCTTTGTACTCTTTACATTATACGACACCAACTAAAGTGGCTTTGAATCTTTAGTAATGATGTCAGTAGTGACACGTTGTTAAAATTAAAACTTTTAACATTTAGAAAGCATTTATCGTTACGTACTGCATTTTCTGACACGTATAACACGAACGTGATTGTTTTATATATTGTACTTGCTTTATAAGTAGGCCTATTGATTGATTTGGCGTTCAGTATTTATTTTACTGTTGTAATATCTCTATGTATGCCATTTACCTAACTATACTCTAACGAGAACCCTCTCAACGCGTACTTCCATCCGTTACCCACAGGTGTTGTCTCATTCGAGGCCGCGTGAAAGTATGTTCCAGATTCTTCAAGAGCACTCTTGAAATACACATTAGCGTCAGCATATAAGGAGGATGGAAACTTTCTAGAAGGCGTGCGCGATCTATAAAAATACCACAGCAGCCGGCTTTCTATAGTTCGGCCATAGCCTATATGTAGTATATAACAATTTTTTATTATTTTTAACTCAGGGATCACTTCTTGAAATATTTCTTTTTCCTCCCGGAACACTTTATAAAAGTAAAGACATACCAAGTCAAACACAGAATAGATTGTGTGTGTGTGTGTGTGTGTGTGTGTGTGTGTGTGTGTGTGTGTGTGTGTGTGTGTGCGTGCGTGCGTGCGTGTGTGTGTAAAAGGGAGAGAGAGAGAGAGAGAGAGAGAGAGAGCGTGCGTGCGTGCGTGTGTGTCACGGCTGCTCTCTCTACTTGTATCTAATGTATGCTTTCACCTTTCCACATGACATCAAGCACCGTGGGTCTTTCAGGAGCTTCAGTCTTCTTCTCTTCTTCAACTGTTACCTCACAAATTGTTGTTAGCAGCCCTGAGGGTATATCCTATCTAATTTATGTCACCTCCGCCGCATCTTTCTCCTCTCCTTGATTCATTTAATTCATATTCACTGCTTACTATCTCCTTTCACTTTATGCCTTTTAAGTCCCTCTAAACACAAAATTTTATTTCTCCTCTCTTACCTTTATCAATTCCTTGCAATCCACTAATCTGGTTAAAGCATAGCTGTTAATGGCGGACTCATCTCGGGGGGTATTTAATCCATTTCATGAATCCGATATATCTACATATAGGCCTAGGCGTAAAGAGGTTTTCTGATATCTCTAGAGAAATAACGAGTGGTTTAAAAAATGTCATTCGTGAATCCTTAGATGTTTTAGCAGAACTCAAAATAGTTCCGCTTTGTCATTGTAAGCCGGCAACGTGGTACCGGTAACAAAGTTAGTTTAACGTGAATTGTTATTAATGTGATATAATCACGCACATACAGGCACACTTAACCCTACAAAATCCCACTTAAGTATAGGACACACCACTATCTCGTGACTTTCTGTACTTATATTGATTGTGTGCTGACGTTTTCCTTAAAAAGATCGTTAAGTTAATTTCTGGAAATATTGGTTCGTAGTTTCCGTAGATCTATAAGTGAAACCACTTGTTGTTTTTAAAACTGTATTGTATGCCTTTTTAAAACGTAATAAATTTATTTATTAACACTACGTTGGAAGGCAGTTGAATATAAAATTACCTGTTTTGGGGTTTCTGGTCAATTTAAATAATTTAAATTATATGACTGCTACAACTGTAGAACCTAATTACAAGCACATTTAAGAAATCAGAATTTGTTTAGATCTGCCAAAAGTATTAATGAACTTACTACACAGTGCATTCATTATTTATTAAAATTATAGTTTGTAACATAAGAATCATGTTTGTAGAAATTAATATTTTTAGTCTTTTCGTTGTGTTACATAATAATAATAATAATAATAATAATAATAACTCCAGCATGATATCGGTGTCCTCGCTGCCGAAGCTCGCAACGGGGCGTAATTGCGGGCGACGGTGTAGTTCGTTGCCTGCACAGGCCTTGAACTGCTTCTGTTGCTCCAGCAGATCCGTTCGATGTCTTAATTTTGAGAAGTTGTTAATGGTTACTATGTTCACTAAGTTCTCTCCTATATACGATCCCATTTAACGCTTTATTAACTTTAGCACTGTATTCTGGATCGAATTAGTTACATTTATAGTGGCCACAGTGTTCATTTTTATGTGCATAATTAGCTTTGGCAATTGAAACACCTTACCCCCCCCCCAAAAAGCCTGTGTAGTCTCATAGTATAGCAGGCACAAGTAACCTTCTAGCAAGCACATACTGCAGTACTGACGTCAGTTACGGCTTGAAGTGCGAGTAATACCAGATAAAACTTCTGTCTTTGTATGTTTTAATTCTTGCGTCCGGTAAATGTCTTTTGTAAATTAAAACACTTGCTCACACACACACACACGCGCACACACACACACACACACACACATGTCGTATCAAGCCGTTTATTGACGAATTCCGACATGATCTCTACCCTTCTGTTATTAGAGCTTCCTTTTCTGCTAGCCATTTTTCGTTTAGAGCCCTTCTAATACTATTTTGGCAGGTTTCCCAAGCTTTCCTTTATGCTAAACCCATAATAATTGGTGTTTCTCAATTGCCTGTATTATGTTTTCTTTAACCACGGAATTTTTACATTTTTCCAGTAAGTAATTATAATTTCGAATAACTACCGTTGATTTTTAAGAGAGAGACTTTTACTTTCCTTATATATATGTAGTCCGGACAACATTGAACATTGTAGTCCGGCAACCTGCGTTACTTGTCCCTGTCTTGGCCGCCCTGAAAAATAAATAAAAAAACACTTATTAATGGCGCCTTCACCTGGCTTTTCCTTCTCACACCTGGCTACCAAGTACATAGACACATACATACTCCTAAATGCACTATTCTCCCTTCTACGTATTCGTGCCTTCACCTTCTCAACAGACGGGCTGCACTGGCGTACAACTCCCCACAATCTCCTTACCATTTGGCTAAAGGGGGCTTGCTCCAGACCAGCCTGAGCCTGATCTTAACAAGAACCAGACTCAAACAACGCCAATAAAAACATTGAATTTTATACTAATATTTTGTTAGTAATAATTAATGGTAGTGACAATTATTTACGTAGTTGCTTACATTTTTATGACTAGGCCTACTACTAATTTGCACATTTAAAATACGTATATTTAAAAGATTTATTGTGAGATATATTTCCTTAGATATTTCCTTTATTGTTTCAGGTGAGTGAGTTAAAGTTCTTTGAAATTGTAGTCTTCTTCAAGTAAGTCACACATCATGGATAAGCACAAATCAATACGGTAAATTGTACTATACATACTTTGAATGCTTTATCTGTATCTTGTGTATTTTCTTTGTTATTTCTCCTTTTATCTTTTCCTATTTATTTGTAATTGTGTCCTTTATTACTAACACACATACCTACCTATATTATGTGATTATAAAAAAAATTGTTAAGTGCTTTCAACGTGTCGTTCCGGTAAAACTTGTCACATTTACAGAAAGTAAAGTCTAAATAAAAATTCAATTTTCAACATTTGTAAAAAAATAAGCTTACAACAAATATTACAGATTACTTGATGTCACTTGGATTTTACAGTACAGACAGTCGTCGAGAAATTTACCATGCACAAGAGTAAATCTCAGGCACTTTGAAAATAGATTTAGATGTATTTTCGTTTTTCAGCCAATAAGTAGACACTTTTGAACCCCAGCATATTCTAAGCTACGTTACCAAAATTAATGTATGCTAAGGATGAGGAAAAGTGAATGTAAATTTCGACCACCAGTTTAAAAAAAGAAAACTCATGTAAACCGCCCCAAACACTCATATTAACACAATCTATTTGGTATATATAATTACGCCTATTACTTAAAGTTACAATTACTACTTCTTTAAAATTGCGTTTCAATTATTTTTCGTGCGTTAAAAAAATGGTAGTAAGTTTATATTTGATTTGAAAATTATTGGGCTAGTGAGACGTGGTATTTGTTAGAACGACAGTCATTTCAACTTTACTAAGAACGATCCTCACGTTCAATGGTGTGGTCTTCACTTAACTACCCAACTCTTCTTTCCGGCGTTTGACATAATACTATAACCCGTAAGAATGTTAAATGTAAACAAAATTGATTTTTAACTTACCAGACAGTTGATCATAACTAGATACAAAAACTCTAAGAGGAATGTTGCATTAATGTTATAACCTTTCTATATTATGTAGTCCAATTTCTGTATGAAGACCTCCTCCACAAATAAATATAAGTATTTCTCTTTATCTGATTATCTGTTTATGTTGATTATATTTCTTAAATGGGGCTATATCACTCTCACTTACACTTTCAGACAAATGAGAATGCACTTGTCTCTTGACGCTAATTGAGTAGTGTAGGATATAAATTATTCTGTCAGTATATTTCTATCAGTTATCATCATCATCACCATTATCATCTTCTACCCTTACTGGGTTAGGAAAGTCGGCCTTACACAAAAACCAGCTCTTATGTGTGCGACCAGCAACTCTAACAATTGGGCATATAGGCATATGGGCATAGCCCTATCAATTCCCTGTAAGTAGGAGTTAAACTTTCATTACCGTTCTGTCCAAATTCCCGTATAAATCAAAATTATTATACCTTTCAATTTTTTTTCTGTACACAAAATATTTAAATACTAGCTGCTATCCTCATTTCTTACTCAGTCCCCCATTATGCGGTCACCGACGGCCCCATAACCTTCAGCGCCCCCTATGTAATCTTATTCTCTTATTTCTTTAACAGCACCCAAACGGCTGTGCCACATGTTACAACGGATGCCATCGCCTTGTAAAGTTGTAATTGTGTGCCTTCCTAATCTTGTTCTTCAGTGTTATATTAACAGTTATCATTCATATTAAAAACAGCGTCAGTTGTTAAATACTTGTATAACATGTATGTAATACAGTAAGTACTTTAGTATAACGGATGATGAAGGCATTGCGGGGTAGCTCAGTGAAAGGGACCGGTCATTCATCACGTTCATTCGTCATGCTGTGCTTTGAATCCCCCTTAAGGTCAAACCGATTCAACAACACGTCTTTCTGGTTTCGGGACAATACCGCATTCTGTCGGGCTTACTCAGTACCAACGCAGGGCGTACTCCGCACACCACAGCAGCTATACCCTGTACAGGCCAGCCAGTCACTGCAAGTTGGTTTCTCTCTAGCAGTGGAATCTTGTTATCTGTACTACAGGGCTTAATGACCTAATGCTTGAGTCAGGATGATGATGATGATGCTGATGGACAATAAAAGGAAGCAGAAACTCATCATGGTAGTTCGGCTGGAAGAAGACGAGAAAGGGAAAACCAAGTTTGTAATGGATGGAATATATTGTGAAAAGTAGCTTTCAAAATGGATAGGCGGCTACAAGAAGTGAATTGCGTCTCCCTTCTTTACAACAGATTTAGAAATACTGTACATTGGAAAAGTAGTTTACAATCAGTAATTTATTGTAATCTTAACGTAATAACGTCGTAGTCATTGAAGAATCTAAAAAACATAATTTGTCGGAAGCCAAAATTTTGATGTGAAGAAGTGCGGAGTCTTTACTGAAAGCCGATTGGAAATAGTTTCTGTACGCACGAATGTGCGCACCTTCGTGCGTGAGTGCGTATGGTTGTGTTAAGTAATAAGGTGGTAGTAAAATCTTCTTTACATACAACAGATCGGTATCGTCTGTGATTAGTGTCAACTCGTTCTCAATATTGCTGTTCGACTGGCGGGGTAATTGGTTTCCATATTAAGTAGACATGCAGTTTCCTACCGCAGTGCCGCTCACAAATTATAATGCAAATATCAAATCAACAACTGTCACTTGCAGACTACGGTACACTTTGTACTAGAATGTCTTGTGTACATACAATAAGCGCATGTCAGGCGTCAGGTACAGTTACCCCAACACTAGCTTCACAATTCACACTACACAACATACACTGCAAAGTTGTTTACTCTTAGGCCATCAGAATGGAAATTGTGCAAAAGTAAAACAATTGTGCATGGCAATTATAACCTACAGAGTGACTGATAGGCAATATCGTATTTTTTTGTTAATATGATTTCGGTGATGATTTTAACTTCACTGTACATATCACGTAAATTTTTTTGACATTCTTTGTTGTGCTATAACGTGCACTCTAAATTCCATTGCTTGAGTTTTGCAACTGATTTGCCTAACCAAAATGAAAACAATAATTTAATATTAAATCTATGTCTGTTTGTTAACTCCTAGTGAAAACTTAAATTAGTATTCCCAAAGGGAGATTGGCCTATAAATTCTCTTGTGTCTAATTTTCTTTTAAACAGTAACAGCTTAATAAAGTCACACTATTAATACTTTTAGTTTCAATTTACTTCTTATAAAAAATGATATAATAGAGGTATATGTATAATACGTATATAATAACAGGTGTTAGTACGTGTTATTTTTTGGAACGGTTTCGTTCGTACCTGGTATTTTCAAATACTAGTTTAGCACACCTCTACATCACATCTAAATTTCCGCACATGCGCTGCCTGACAAAGCCGTCTGGTTAGTGGTGAGGGTTAGGTTAGTTTTTGCACAATCAGCACTACACAGAGAGTGGGTTCCAACAGAAGACTGCGGTTGACTGACGGCACACCGATGTGACCGTGTGTAGACAACGCATCACTTCAGTCCGATGTGACACACCAAAACGATCGTGTGTGTAGGCTGCTTTACAGTTGTCAACCCGTGAACAAAATAATATTAATCACCATTATTGTAACAAATAACATAACCATAATAATATTACAACATAACGTAATAATATGTTATATTATTGTAACATAGGAGTGGTAGTGGCTAGCGTGTGGCACTGCTATGCTGTAAGCGCGGGTTCGATTCCCGCCGGGGACATCTGATTTAGATACGACCGTTCCCCCTCGCAAGGCGATAGGAAACCAGCGAGAGGTATCCAGCCTAGTATAAACCCTTCCCAACTATGCCGTTTGGATCCGGCTTTAACCTGTAGGTCCCATATACCTATGAGAGACTCAAAAGTCTCCAAAACATTAATAAAAAATATCAATCCATATGGCCATTAAGTTTGGCAAATGAAAAAAAAGTACGAGATACAAATAGTACGAGAACTACAGACTGAGAACTACCGGACACCTGGCAAAGATCTGCAGCAACATTTAGAATACCCGCTTACCACGCGTAGAATATTATGGAAAATAATGAATATATAACAAATGGTAAATAATATTAAAATATAACACATGATATGTTATGGCCATATGCAATGTTGGTGATGAGAATCTACCGATGTATAAATACTGAAATGATTGCTATGTGGAAATGAAAACAACATCAGGCAAGAAGAAGCTGTAACAGATAGAGAAAATAGAAACAGAGATATAAACGATCAGTTATCGTAAGTGTGTAACAATTTTAAACCATAGAATGTTTTTAAAGAAACATTTATAGACAGAAATAGTAGTAATATTATGATCGTTGAGCAGGAGTTTTTTTACAGCTGCATTATAGTAGTGAGTAAAAGTTTTCTTTAGTAAAAAAAAATGTATATGTACTTCCTAACCTAGCTTTATATGTTTCTAAACATGAGAAATAATGTGCGTGTTTATGTGTGTGTGTCTGTGTGTGTGTGTCCCCGCGCGCGCGTGTCGGTCTGTTTGTCTGTCTGTCTGTGAACGGGGGTTCTTTGTGTTCCTTTTAAAACTTTGTAACAGACTTAAAACTTTAAGGTTCTTTAAGGCAGAGGCGGATTCAGCAAACATTTTTGGGGGAGGAAAGTGTTGACTTTGGGGAAGATTTTGAAAAGTTAAATCATTCTGTAAAGGTCAAACATATAAATTATACTAATGAGTGAAGATACACTAAGTTTGCTATTAGCAACACAATAGATTTATTTCAGTACAAGTATTAATTCGCATTTGTATTTATTAGTCCATTGTTCTTTCAATTATATTCCCATACAGTTTAAAATAAGCACTGCTCATTTAAGTTATAAATCAAACAAAAATTAAGCATGCTGGTAATGTGCAATTACAATTAAAAGTAATTTTACAGTAAAACCGTGAACCAACGTAATGTAATATGATTTTTGAATCATAGTCACATTCACAAGACGACAAAAACTTTCCTGTGAAGTGACCATTTGGGGAGGGAAATTTCCCACATTTCCCCCTATGTGGATCCGCTCGTGTTTAAGGCTTTAGGACGTAACCTAAAAATAGAGCAAATTATTAACAATATATGATATTTATATATGATTTAATTCTGAGATTTAGGGTCATATTAGAGTTATCTTAGAGTATCCACACTGTATTTCTGAAATATTAGGTATTCAATGTAACATCGTAATATTAGCGCAGTAAAATAATTGCAATAAGGTTTCTTTTTGTACATGACCAAATCCTGAAAACACACGATGCTCCAAATGAAGTAACGATAGAGATTTCCAGATAAGTAATGAAGTATTGTTATTCCACGGCCCACTCCGTTCATAGAGACGTCTCCCATCTGCATCTGGGAAACCACTGTCACCTCTGTATCGTGTTAAATATATTTCTTAATAACAAATATGTTATTTATTAATATACTTGTTAATATGTTTACGTTCAATATAACTGAAAATAAAATAGTTAATGAAGTTATTGAAGCATATATTGATTAGAAACATTGTAAACGTTAGCCTAGCATAGGTTAGGTTAGGTTAAGACAAACGTTTACTTGTCTCTATTCTCCACACGTCTACGTCAAAGGTGCGTTTCTCTTTCAACTTCCAATCCTCTATGCATTTCTGATTCACTCATTTCGAAACCGTTGTAATCGTTCTAGAGGTTTCTATGCTTTGTTTTTGTAGTCGACCTCCAACCATTCTTTTGCTTGCCAAAACCGTTTTAATCTTCACTTCTCGGTTAGTTCTACCACGTACTCTATTTCACTCATGAGGTTCTTATTTCTTTGTTGACTAAACGCTGGCCCTAGCGACCAGACTCTAACATGTCTACCCTAGACTCTGACCCTAGCCTGTTTTTGCATGCAATGTACTTCCTTACTATCAAAATTTTATACAACTAGTCATTTATAATGTCGATACCTTATAACTGCAGGTAAGTACCATAATCTCCGCAACTATTTTGATGTTCACCCTAGATACAGATACAGTCCAACCGCAAAAAGTTAAAGCATCTTCATTGAAGTTCCTTATTGTACTTCAGTTTCTCCTAAACCACTTTTTCATCGTCCTAATATTTAAGAAGGTTTCAATTTGTTTTTGTCTTGATATCATTAGCCGCCCCATCTTTGATAAGATTACTTTAACATTCATTCTTCTTATTCTCACTACAGTCATTTAGTCGTGAATCTTGAGTCACAGGAATTTAGTAGTAAGATACCCCTTACTACTATCGGTAAATCTAAAAGAAACAAAATATTTTCTGTACCCGGTATACCCGTTCCGCCACAGTTTTACATTTTCTTAATGCTCCGTAGGCTATATAAAAATTTACATTTATTGGTATTTGACATCATCAACCTTGTTTCAATATAATAATCTTGAAGAGGGATGATACTCTATTCCCACCTTTACAATAAAGCGTTGTTTTCTTTACACTCTTCGTTAATAATTAGAGAAAAATGTTTGTTTAGATAACTAAAGTTATAGGTAGGTCTACGCTTTGTAAATTGCCAGTCACGGGACTTCCACTTCTACGATTTATTCAAGTTAACATACATGAAAAGCTTTCCGAAATCCTGGATAAAAAGTGCCAGTCGAGTCACCTAACTTACTTTAAATAACTAATTTAGCATTAGTTAGGACTACCATTTTTTACTTTTTATCATTGCTGTCCACTAATCTTACGTTTTTAACCAATCTCCTCACGTCACTCGTCGACACTGATCTACATCTGTAACATTCTCAGCTACTATATATAAGTGGAATTATTCAACCATTAACGGCAATTCCATCCCGACCCAGCAACACCAATCTATTTAAGCAATCACACACAGTAAACACATCGCTAATACTCATCACTCTTCTCCCTGTGCCTCCGCGTACTCAACGCTCAGTCTGTACTAACGTACGTAATCCCAAACTTCCACGACTTTTGGCTAAAGGCAACTAGTTCTCAAAAACAACCAACCACCCATCTTTCTCACATGGATCACAAACATCTCGAAAAAAGTTCCGAGATCCAACAATCATTGAAGGTTTAAATGTCATCTACTTTTTCGTTTGGCATTAAAACCGTTCTTCTGGGTTTCCTTTACGTGCGGTTCCCTGACGTTATTACATATGGCTATAAACCTTTATATTATTGCATTTATACTTCTGCCAACCATTACAAAGTCCGGTAAAGATTGTTCCGGAAGCCAATCATTGAAAGTTTGTAATTTTGTTTAATCGATACGGTTTAAAAAGCTTCATTAATACTTCTATTGCGGGACGCATTTTTAACTACTTATAAAACAAGCAGAATTATCACTGTTGCACACCACTATATAACAATTATTCCGATTAGCGTTTTCAACCTTCACAGCACATCGTAAGATCGGAAATGATCGGAACTCATTTAGATTCATTTAGAATATAGATTCATTTCCGATCTTACGATGAGCTGTGAAGCTTGAAAGCGCTAATCGGAATAATTTTTATATAGTGGTGTGCAACAGTATAATTCTGCTTGTGATTTTAACCACTAACACAACTTTCTTCATTATACTTATACAACGTTATTCCCTGCCTCTGGAGAACGTATTACTGATTCTATATCATACCCTCCTAGGTGGCTGCTCCTATTTACGATACTTCTTTCAATGTGTAATTTATCACTTACCTAGTGTAATACTAAATAAAAATAAGAGGCTGACAGCACATCACCTTACTGACTATGTAATATCGCTGTACATAATGTGAATTACCATAATTCTTCTTGGATTTCGTTGTCCATGACGTGCCCGTTAATTAACTACATATAATTAAATCACTACCGACTCGGAACACAAAGTTTTTTAGGGGTAAAGACGTAAAAGTTTAACCTTACAGACTGAACCAGTTTTCGCTTTTAAAAAGCTTCTTCAGAGGCTGCCGCTGGGAGCACTGCCCGTCTTGTTCTTGGCGACGGTATCGACTTTTGAAGGATCGGTGTTGTGTGTGTGGTGTGTGATATGTTCGAATAATGCGTGTAATTTGAATTGTGTCTGTTCGTTAACAATGTCGTTTTTATGTGTTTTCGTGTGTTTGTATATTTCCAATTGTTCAAGAGTGTCTAGTTTTCGGCCTTTTGTGTTGTGCCGTACTGGTTTCGGCATGTAGGCGATGTGTTTTTAAAACGAGCGGGCTTTGACGTCACGCGCGGCCGCTGCATCTCGTCGTCGTGGGCTATGCAGACTGTTTGTTGTGTAGCGATGATATCCAGTTGGCGCGCCCAGCTGTAATTGTGTATTCCTGCATCGGCGAGGTTTCGTGGTTAGACATTCACATCGAATCTTTCTCTTTTCCTTTTGAACCCTCAACCAGGTCATCTGCTCTCGACTGACGGCACTCATCGGTTCGTTGCTCTTCTATATGAGTGGCTGAATAAAGTTCTGCTCCAGGTGCTCGAACAAGGGCGAGATGGGTGTCGGGTGTTGACGACCAACTGTCCACCCTCCTGGCAGAGACGACCCTTAAGCCACGATATGCCGTCAGTCGAGATCCATGCTTTCAGACACACTTATGTCGCTACTCTGCCCCAGGACTTCTTAGTGCAACCGAGACACTACTGATCAGCCAAAGTATTGCTTAAGTGCACCGGACGATCCAGGTGGGATCATTCCATTTATTTAATACTATCTCAACTACACTGTGAATTCACGGAAGCTCCCAGAAGCATACTCATGAAGTTTTTTTTAACCGCTAAAATTTTGCACATACTCTCATGTTCAGTTCTGTGACTACATGTGTGAACCTTACATAATTAAGTCTAATGAAATCTATTATATCTTCTTATAATGTGTAAGAAAATTACACACACACACACATATCCGCAGGCTCTGCTCTAAGTTCTACCTTTCATCGAATTAAAACTATTCGAGAGTTAGTTATTTTCCGCATTCATGTCATGCGGTCATGGCAAAATTCCGGTCACAAAGGGGGCTGTCTGATGTCTTTATGTGTTGAAACTATTGTCATTATCACATACGCATATTGCTTATTATGACTAAAGTGGTGGTTGATTATTATTTTGAGTCTCTGGTTTCGTTGGGGGCACTTACATTTTCCGGTGCTAATTACTTTGACATATTAATGATACGTAACTGAGATTTATCTAATTGCCTTGTTAATTATATATATATATATTTGTGTATTTATTTATTCTTGTTGAAAAGGGTTATTATGAGGGGTTTTGTACAGAAATAAGGGATGTGTGTCATTTATGTTGTGTATGTGCTTGTGTGTAATCTTCATTTTTTTATTGGGGGAATATGTTATAAATTATGATATCATAAATGTGCTTACTAAGTTACTAAAAGGCTAGCCTATTTAAATTCTTTTCTATACAACACTCAAGGATTAGTAATTTTCTATTTAACTTTTGAATAATATTCTTGCAACAATTAACTTGAACATAACGTGGCAGGATCTATGCAATTTATGTTAAACTTAAATTCACTCACATCTTATGCCGTAAAGAATATTAATATATGTATATATAATCCTGCAGTTAATTTTACTCATTGTTGAATCTATAACTTGTCATGTCATGTAAGAGTTGCATGCTTAATAAAGTACACGCTTGTTTGTTAATAGACTCTTTCATTTGCAAGTCCTGTCATTCACCTGGGGGGACATGTCTGTAATTGTAACTTAGAACTTTGAACACTTTTGCTTCCTCTAGGTTCTCCACCTAGTTCTAAATATTATGTCTCTCCCCTTTAAAAAAAACTTAATAAAAATAAAATAAAATAAAAATTCAAAAAAATTTACAAAAAAAAAACTTATAAAACAAAGGGGGGTTTCAGTGTGTACGTGTAAAATATCCATGTTATTTTCGATATTTTTGTATGTGTGCTTTGGTTCAATGAGGTGGTTCGCAAAGGTGATAACGGGTGGTTTGCAATAATTCTTTTAACACAACACATCATTGTGGTGAGCCAAACTGTATTTACACACTAATTTTGGCTTACACTTCAAGAGTTAGAGTTATTTGTACACTAATACAACTAATGTTCACAGTTTTAATGTCATTGGCATACATTAGACACTGTGAAATGGTGCACAATACAGTGATAAACTCTAATAGTAATACGCTTCCCTCGTGTTTGTAAATTCTTATTAAAAAATTACGGAGCGATTAACACAAAGTATCACAATGTAGCTTTACAGAATATTTAATGATTTCTTCTCTTACAGTTGTAATTTATTTTTGATCGCGTTCATTGTGTCATTACGCACATACTATATTCTTCGTATTGTTTAAATTAGCAGCCATCCTTACTATTTCTTTTATGAATTTGCTAACTGCTATAATTTTTTTATTGTTCGACTAAGCTTTTCGTCATTACTGACATCTTCAGGTCTTAAACAACGACCTGTTGTTTAAGACCTGAAGATGTCAGTAATGACGAAAAGCTTAGTCGAACAATAAAAAAATTATAGCAGTTAGCAAATTTATAAAAGAAATAGCACATACTATAGTTTGCTAACAATGCTTTGGAGTATTGTTAGTCTTCACAGAGCTTATTCTTCTGCACATAGTTCCAGACTTATATTCCGTAGGCACACTATGCTTTCAGAAAGCATAGTGACTGCTAATTTTCTTGTAAATTAGCAGTTTTATGCAAATCTATGCTCCATTTGTGTCCAGCAGCCAGCTCAAACTACTGAATTTAATATTTAAATGATCGCTTTCTTCTTTGCACGTTTCTTCATTTAAGCTTGGTGTTAAACTTCATGTTTACCCAAATACTTTGTATCTGTAAAATTTATAAGAGCCGACTTCGATCTTTAACTAACTTTATTCTGTTGGCAATTTTTGCTTATGCTTGTTAATAATAATATTGACCTATTAGGTAATTAATAATCACGCCTTTTAAAATTTTCAGCAGTCATATTTATCACAGCGAGTAACATGTTTGACGATCTGTGTGATGTTTTATTAGCAAAAAGCTTTTTAATCAGCCTCAGTACCCAGTGGCATCATCAACATTCATCAGCACGATGCCCTGCATTCACATTTGCAGTATTACATTCATCCATTCAAACTAACCCAACCCATAACGCAAAACCGCCGAGGCATTAACGGCAATGGATACCATTTAAACTAGCAGAGCCAAAACGAAATGAAAACAAATGTTGCCAACTTACCGTAAACGGCCTTTTACATTACAGTCTGTGTCACATTATACACTATGTTTTACTATTTCCGTTACTAACGTCATTTTGTTTTACAAATCAGAATAAATTCTGTTTCCTTGCTCTATCTTTTATTATAATAATTTTTAACTTATCCAGTTTTATATTATGTTGGATTAGCTAATATTGTAGCTCTACAATGTATTTTAACAAACAATTTTGCCTCACTAACAAGCGTTTTTTACTAGTATAAAAGAAATTCACGTTTGATTATTAAAGAGAATTGTTACATGAAAAAATATGTGTTTACCAATATATTTTAAATGTTCACCATTTTGCCAAATGTAAGATTGCTGTAGGCCTATATATGATTCATTTTTCAAGCAAGTTATCTTTCTACGTACTGAATTTCTTTTGTGAGGTTCAAAAGCGAATTCTATTTTCTTCGTTAAACTGACGTGTGGAACAGTCTGTATAGTATCAAATCGTTTAAGTGGTTGTATGCAAGTGGTATAGCAGTATTCAATGTTGAAATTGTATGATAATGTGTCTAGTTATTTTAGAGTTTAATGCTAGTAAAATATAATATTCACTACTTATGTACATACAAACCCTATATAGTAGTCGTTAAAAATCAGCTTTTAAGGCATTGAAACTCTGCAATAAACTTTTTCTATAACGGATTGCGTACATAAATACTTAAAATATATTAGATAACATTTTTTTAATTTAGGTGCAAAGCATCCGATTTACTCAATACTTGCAGACGTGTGGTCATTTGAGGGAGAAAAATCACATTGTTGACACCTATTAGACAGAAGGGGTAATACAAATTGGGGTAGCGTTCTCTGCGCGGTTTCTGTAACCATTAAACTGGCCATCATTTGTTATGAATTCACTGTCGCTCCTGTTTGTAAATTTCTGTCAGTGTTACAAGTGAATTAGAAGGGGGTGAGGCATTACAAGTACTAGCAGAATTTTAAAAGATGGAAGACCTACTACAGACATTAAAGTTAGAATAGTTTTAATAAAGATTGTCTAGAGGAAGAAGAAGAGAATGCTAATTTATATAAACACTCGTACCGAGACCAGGACACATCTCTTACAGTCTATTGTATAGAATGTGGTTCTGTAAAGGGCTGAAACGTAGACAACAGGGAAACATGGTAATAAGGGCAAAGGGATTAATAAAAGCTTTTAAAGACACAAACAATCTTATAGAGAAATCAGGTAAGTACTTATGAATATTTTAAATGGGTTAATTAAATTCGACGTTTATGGAAAACGTCGTTAAAAGAAACGACGGTGGTTGGAGCACTAAATTAGGCTAATCATAGTAAAAATTGAGCATAATATTGAAATGATTACATTATTTACGCGTATACAAAATATTGTTGATTAAACGTACAAAGTTAAGAGAATGCAGATATAAAAGTATAAAAGAATGCAGTATAAAAAAGTGATCTCTAATATTATATAATTAAAATAATTCATAACATCAGGTAATATTATTTTTATTTCTATAAAAAGTATTTACTGTTGAAAACAATACACGACTGAATCCTATTTTGATAATGGAATAACGCAAGAATTACAAGAGTTTGATGTGCGAATGTTTGCGATTTATTACAGGAATTTGCGATCGCCTCCCCCTTAACTGACTGACAGTCCAATTAACACTATAAAAATAAAAGATAAGTACAGATACTGATGGAGTATGCTGGCTAAGGAATAGAACAATGTACAAGAAAGATTCGAAATAGAATAACCATAGCAAACGTAGGATTTAATAAATAAAAAGAAAAGAAATTGGAATTTGTATAGCAGAATGAAGTTGAACTTTATGAAAACACAGGGAAATTTTCATATGTACTGTATTTGTAAATTAGGTTACGTTTACAAGACTAGAATAATTACATAAAACAGAGTATTTAGTTAGAGAATAATTCAAAACATCGCTTGTTGTTCCTGAACGTATAAACGTCAAGAAAGACGTAACAGAAAACAGCAAACAAGAAAAAGTAATAGAAAGGGAAATGTAAAATGTCAGTATATGAAATGGGAGTCACAATATAAGTAAGTCAGATGCGGATCGAGTATAAAACACGAGCAGTAAAAGGTAGCAAGCTAAAACTGAGTTTAGCAAGTCATAGCAATAAAGTACAAGACAAAGGTAGCATAAACATATTTTACACTTGGGACCGCGGTGGCACAATAGATGACAGTACGGTTTGGTGAAAATGCAGGATCAAGATGAATAACCTTACGATTGGATAGAGAGCAATGGAAGCAACCGTAAAGAAATCTGTGTGTTGCTGGCACAATGAGCTCCCGTGGCACATTCATTTCTTACGGGCAAAAATTGTACAGCGTTGCTAAGAGTAAGTCTAACTCTACACAACTACAAAAAAAGAGTTATGCTTTTTAGTATGTTTCTTTTACTGTAGGTTTAGTAGTTTTCTCAATAAGTTGTTTTCCATGTGTTAATAGTAGGCTATCTTTCTTCATTAACGCTACTGCGCAAGGAGAACTTACATTATTACATACGGATTTAAAGAGAACATTCCTTAGAATATAAAGATTTACACTGTGAAAAACAAAAAATTCTTGCGTCTTACAGAACGTGCATTTTTTTGGAAATCGGAAAGAAAAAAGTATCTATATTAGACTCTTATAAATATAAGGTAGTATGAGAGTAAAGTTAGTTTATTTTTTGGCCAGGTAATAACTTACAATAGGAAATTTGTAGGTAAAGGATTGTATTTTACATTGTCTTTCAATCACTTTTTAAGGAGACAAGTTGGCTCATAATAACGAGATTATTACATTTGCATCATTATTGCCATGTTCTGAACCGATCGGAAACCTTGATAACGTTATTTAGAATCTGTGTATTTACGTTACGTATACAAAACAGCTGGTTGAATTCACTGCTCTGTATTAGTTCGTTTACATTTTTTAATTTTTTTATTCACTTTAATATTTAATGTGATTAAAGTTTAATGAAAACATTAAAAAAGGTGAATGTGTATGCATAAGTGAAAGTGGTGAGCTACCAGAACGCTAACTAACTGTGTGAGAAAGTCATCTGCAGGGGGATTCCAAAATTTGTATACTTACAATTTTTATTTTACATTTTTCCATGCAGTGAATTACTTTGAATATATCCCCATGAGTTGGCTTCTGTAGTGCAGTATTACATTGTGTATACAGTATTTACTTGTTATATTAATCTGTAGTGAACTACAATGATTTTCGTGTGCGCGAGTGTTTGTATTTGGATATGGTCTTGTATATCACAAGAATGTGACATTATTAAATGTGCTGTACATACGTTTATAAACCTATTTTGTTTGTACACCGTGATTCGGTATCTTCACGTTACCGTTTACATGTTACAACTACTTTGCAAAGAATCCTGAATACATTTTTTGTCGAGGTATTTAAACTTTAGATTTGGTAGGGTAGCGAAGGTACAAACATCAGGGTACCGAGATTTGGCAACGTTGTGGTGGCGTCCTATATAATCCATTGTGTCTGTCATACATGAATTTTTATACACGGATGCCTGTTAGTAACGATGGCAGGTTAGGTCCCCACCTTCTTGCAGTTTCTGGCGAATACTGAGTAAGTTCGAAGATAGCCTACTGAGATAAAATTTCCTTGTAATACTAGTATCACGACTCATGAGTGAGTTAGCGTGATACTAGACACCGCCAGAGAATACTAAGTGCGAATGAAACAGAATAATTTACACAGCTGTTTGCAGGAGATGCCTTCATTTGCCTAGGCAAACCTGAATATGCCGCGTTGTTACGAACTGTTACGCCTGATATCGTCAATTTGCTAGTAGCGATAGAGGCTACTAAGTGGCAAGTGATGAGTGATGTGATGTAACGCGATTCTAGACACCACCAGAGAATACTAAGTGCTACTGAAACAGATTAATTTACACAGCTGTTTGCAGGAGATGCCTTTATTTCCTAGGCAAACCTGAATATGCAGCGTTGTTACGGACTGTTACGCCTGATATCGTCAATTTGCTAGTAGCGATAGAGGCTACTAAGTGGCAAGTGATGAGTGATGTGATGTAACGCGATTCTAGACACCGCCAGAGAATACTAAGTGCGACTGAAACAGATTAATTTACACAGTCGTTTGAAGGAAATGCCTTTATTTCATGTAAAAAGATGTGATTATATAAAAATTTAACTATTCACGTCGTGTCGTTCTTACTGCTGCGACTTCCGAGTAAACTTTCTCTTCAACAAGAAGCACAGTACTTATAACCACATACAATAACTCCAACAACAGCGTATTCATAAAATATATCAATACAATAATGTACAGAGTGACGCATACATTGCCTTCTCGTGAGCAAAGCAAACACGTAAAACTGTATACTTAATGGCCGCAGTTGTCTGAGCTGCAGCGCAAACATGTTGGTTTATGTGCCCCCCCCCCCTAAAGCTTAAGGATATCATGTGACACCACAGTGTGAAACTTTGTTAGTAACAGCATGCAACCCACAGTGATTCACACGGAGCGGTAAATTGATTTCAGTACTAAGACTTGTGTTACACTTTATAGAAGAAGGACGGGTGTCAGTTTATTTAACGTATACCCATCGCGTAACCTTGCTCGTAATTTATGCAAATTATTTATGTTATAAATATAACACTATATTATAGATATGTTATATCTACTGAAGCACTATATGGCTCTTATGAAGATAAAACAATACTGATGTAACGTTTAAAAAATAAAATAATTTTTGTTGTTTATATAATAATAAAAAATTATTTGAATTACTTGATAATTGAAAGTTAATCGCAGTGAGTCAGCAACCTGTCGTCATACTAGTTGTCTTTATATTTAAAATAATTATTTATTTCGACGATCTTTTGTACTATTTCCATCACATAGCGTGAATCAATCGAGAGGTTTTGTAATGCTTAGTGTTTTCGTACCTGTTTTCGGAAGAAAACAATAAGTCACTGAATAAAAGATGTATGTAGTTAATCATTATTTTTTATGTTAATTATTCGTAGAAGCTGGCGGAACTGCTCGCAGTAAAGGGAAAGTGATAATACCGGATATACTATTTAATGATGGTAATTTCATAACCCGTCTTTGAACAGTAAAATGTATTAGTTATGTGTGTTATGTATTTAAAAAATGTATCAACTGTTAACGTAGCTGTTTTTATAATGAATGAAATTTAATTTTAAATATTTAGAGATTGAGTTTTTTGCGTGTATAGTTTTTGGATGAGTGTCAGCCACTGCATTCTGAATTATTCCAGTTACAACATATCTGAGTCTACTACGTCTATATCACATAATTCGCTGCTACTCTCATCAAATTAGAGTTTCCGTTTTCCTAAACTTTGTATCACAGTTTTATTAAATGTCTTTATTTGTTGTACCCGAAATTTGTTATTTCTGACGTACATGTTCTTCCTCTTGTGTTGTGTCTATCCCAAAATTCTTCCATTGTGCAGTAGTGAGTACCACTGAATTCCCGTTTGAGTCACCTTGTAGTGGAATCTCTCTAAGGTGGACTGATTGCTGAAAATCACTGCAGTTATATATATCAGGACTAAAAGAGCACATGATTCAAAGGCCGAAATTGCCTTGTCCATCGTAGCGACTTTCATGAATGCCTTGTTACAGAATTCTTTAATATCGTGTGGAGATATATTTGTATTTATATGGCTTCTCATACACAAATCACAATCTTGTTTAAATACTTTTTTGAGGGGGCTAAAGAAATTAGATCTAATAACTGGAATTTATGGGAAGTGCGTAGTGACATTTTTACCATAACAATGTCGATTGTTTGCAGAAGTTATAAATGCTAATAGATATGGGAATAATATGGTTGTCGACGAGGATAAATAAGCTTTGGAGGAATCTATAATTCTGTAGCGCTGAAACAACATATAATTTTACCTCTCTCCGAAGATAATGGTGCCCCTAAAGTTTTGATTCACTTTTAGTCTAAGACTCGACCAGCTTTTATACTGTCGTTATGCCAGTTACATCCACGTTGTACACTGTGTTTCGTAGGAAATTATATTGTTTTTTAACTTTTTCAAGGCTTAAAAAGTATAATTTTAAATCTTTTGTATTAAAAGTTATAATTCGATATTGATCTCTTTCGTTTTCTGGGTTTGATTTCTAGACATATCTTTCTAAATAAAGATAGCTAGTCTTTTTTGGCTAATTTATTTAACGAATCAAAGTTATGATGCGTTTTGTTAGCCTCGGAAAATTCATAAGCCAATTTACTCACGCCTTCAGCAGAAACCCTAAAAAATAATACTAAATTTTTGACAGTGCTACTCCGATGAAATAATTAGTACTGAATCGCTGAGTGCGTACGTGATTCTGAGCACACAGCGCGTGAGGCTGTTCCAGTCGTTTGGTGATCATTCTGCGCGGCAGTTTGTTCATGCCCCTTCCAGACATTTGCTCGACTACTCTACCAGAAGCCAAGCTCGCCAGCTCGCTACATTGCTAGTCGACGGAAGTATAAATTATGTATTTCGCAGCGATTCATTTACTTTACAGCTGGCGATTTTAAAAGTTGATCGCAGTGATTGTTGCGGTTTATTGAGAAGTGATTATTGTGTTAGTGCAAAAGTGTAATAAGGTAACATTTATTGTTGGACAAGTTTAACTTGAATTATGGTGTACGAGTCATTTGTTGCTATATAACTGCTGTTTGTGGCAAAGTGAAGTTTGTCATTAGGGACTTCAGTGGTGTCAGTTATTATACTTCCACTAAACAACACGGCGATCGGTGTAACCGTCGTAACAATATGGTCTGCCATCTGTTTTCTTGAGCAGCTAAGAAGTGGAATTTTTGCCTATTTTAGGGGGTCGTAAATATTCTGTCTATGCAGTAAAAAACGTACGCATTAATTATATTCTAACATAAATTTTGTCTGATGTCTGGCTTATTAATAGTTGCTCAACTAAGTTGACAATTGTGTCATAAGAGAAGAAAATTATTATTTACAATAGTGAACCAATTCTGAATTAAATAGAAAATTATTTTCAATAAAAATTTAAAATTACACATTACTTAATTCAATTTGAATATTTACATTAATAACATTTATGTATTTGTTTTGCTTTGTTAGATCATCCTACTATTCTTTATAAGTTTTGTCTTAAAAAAAATATTTATTTTTTCAACTGCGTATTGAATAAATGAATATTTATTCATTCTATGTTACCGCTAAGAAGCTATTATTGCGTGTGTGCGGCTCGGTGATATAGATGATGATGATGATTTTGATGGTGATGTGCTGATTCCCACGTAGATAGTTGGTTGTCTGTGTTCCTACTTTATGATGATGATAATGATGGCACTGGTGCTCCTCCGTCAATCACTATTATACTAGTCACGGCGTCGTGATGATGACGAGTCTATGTCACTGAACAAACCAACACAGGTCCTTTTAAGTAAATTATTACTGTCTGTCCCTCTTTCTAAATTGACAGAATTAATATATAGGTCTATAACGTTTGCTGTAAATCGATGTGTAAAGTATGGAATAATTCTGTCTCTAACATCCACAACTTGATCTAAGGGTCCTTTTTCAACACACTACTTTTTCTCTGTTTTTGCAGTAACGGTAAAATTTATATTCTAACCAGAGGTGGCATTAAATGCGAAATTTTCCACTCGTTGTGTGCATATAACTTAATTGTTTGTCACATATTAAATACGATCATAATTAGGTTCAGTTAATATAACTGCCTTATATTTACACGCAATAAAAATACGCGTCAATGTGCACGTCTTTCAATAGCATTGTCTTATTTGAAGTACGTATTTTGTAACTTGCGAATTTCATCAAATAAACATATTTAATTATTGTAATTCATTCATGTCTGGACCAGAATTTACTAACACAAGTAAAATACATACGTACACAGAGATGCTCTCTTTCATCATACATAACAATAATGGGCCTGCTGAACACACGAGCGTTAAGTAATGTACACGCACAAACGCACACCCAGCTGAAATCGACAGGTGTTTACAACGACAGGTTAAAGTTTGTCATCGCCTGTGCCTTCCTGCTTCCGCTCGTACTGCTTAAAATAATTTATAATAGTTTCTACATTAATTAATTACGTAAATGCAAAACTTTACCCTGGATGATATGCAAATACATGTATTGTTGCAATATGTCATATATACTATTATATACTAGGCCCGTATATTATTATTTTAAACTTACATTTACATTTAGCCAGTAGCTCTACACATTGTGTAAATTTTAACGTAACACATTTAGTAAGGCTGCCAAAGTAAAAAAGTCGGTATGGAGAACCATACATGACTTCCATATTCTAAGATTTATATTTAAAATCATTTTCGAAATGAAATATTACCATAGAAACTACTTCTTTCTACTTACTGCTTCAGCCTTAACCACAGTACTGTGGTCACTAACGTAAACCACCTCACGTTATCGCACTCGATTTTCACTGATGATGGAAGTCGATGGCATTGCCGAAATGTCTGGTTTTGTAGAAAACATTGGACTACGGCCAAATATCCCGGGAAGGAATTTTAACAAAAACTACTTCTTTGTTGCCGATAACGTTGTACACATATATATCAGTGGCGAAGTTACATGGAGGCAATTGAGGCAATGCCTACCCTAAAAAATTCTGTAGAATAAAAATTATAAATACGTATGAACTACATAACGTAAAGATTATACATTGTTACTGCGACTGTCAAATTTATTAAACCGAAACGTGCTTTATTGAGCGACCGCTAGATGGTGACAGGTGAGATTCGGCATAGTTCGTTTAAAGCGAATGAGGCAACCTGAACTTGCCTCAGCGTTTTTTGTATACATCGTATGTAAGCAATGTAGTGGTGTGATAGGGAAGTGTAGGGAGGGGGGATTTTCCCGCGCTGTACACATAGAGCGTTGAGGCATGCCTCACTTCTGTGGTCCAAACAGTTAAGTTAAAGCGCCTGTGTTGTTTCTAAGTGTTTATTTTATGCGGTTATTAAAAGTGTCACTGTTATTCCGCTGAACTAACAGATGATCAAGATTGTTATTTGAATTATTTGTAACATTAAACATATATATAGAAACTAATCAAGTTTAAAAATTTGAAGTTCAATCAGTTGTATTATTGTGTATGACTAATACAAGGATTGTTCAATAGAAACACGTATAGAGCTGTAAAGCATTTTTTATTCAACGATTTTAAAAGAAGTCTCCAATAACATTAAGACATGAGTTCCACTGTTGCGCTAACCTGTAGATTCCCTGCTAGTAAAATTCTTACGGCTGTTTGTGGAACCATTCGGTTACAGCAAACTCTACCTCAGCGTCCGATTTGAACCACCGTCCTTTTAGTGATTCCTTAAAAAAAATTTAAGATAAGATTTTTGCCTACCCATTCATTAACTACTAGCTTCGCCAGTAAGCAAATTGATGTCCATTTTTTCGGCTTGCACGCGTTATGTTGGTGTGGGTTTCGACACTTTCCATTTAAAAAGCGTGCAAATGTAAGAAAATAAACATGAGTGAGGCCAGAAATAACGTGAATTGTGTGTGTGTGTGTGTGTGTGTGTGTGTGTGTGTGTGTGTGTGTGTGTGTGTGTGTGTGTGTGTGTGTGTGTGTGTGTGTGTGTGTGTGTGTCTTACCTGCCCTTTTTTGCTGTATTAAATGAAAAATATTATATTACATTAAAATGAAAACTTTATAATTTTATTGCCTGGCAACAAAATTATTTTATTTTTAACAATTACCATTGTTTCAAAAAGTTTAAATAAATTTTCAAGTACTTTACTCTTGTTAAAACGTAAAAGGTTGCAGCTAAACTACCCCTTCCCCTTAACCGATCTTCACCAAAATCGAAAGTCCTTGAGACCTCTACAATTCAGGGACGTATGCAAAACATTATTTGATTCTGTTTGAATTTGCGGCTGTTATCGTTTGCCATAGTAAATACGCTTGACAAAAAAACGTTGCTGGTAAACTACCCCTTCCCCTTAACCGATCTTCACCACAAACAATAGGTCTTGAGTACTCTACAAATTAGGGCTGTATACAAGATATTATTTGATTCTGTTTGAATTTGCGGCTGTTATCGTTTGCCATATAAAATACCCTTGTTAAAAAAACGTTGCAGGTAAACTACCCCTTTCCCTCAACTGATCTTCACCAAAAACAATAGATCGTGAGTACTCTACAAATCAGGGCTGTATGCAAAAAATTATTTGATTCTGTTTGAATTTGCGGCAGTTATCGTTTGCCATAGAAAAAAAATCTACACAAGACACACAGACAGACAGACACACACAGACACTTTTCGGAAAACGACTTTTTTCATGTTTTGAGTGTAGTACAATCAGAATCTGCAATAATCTCGAACACGATTTTTTTTGCCATCACCATACTTCCATTCCTTAAGGAATATGGAAGTAAAAACATAGACACATTGCAGTGTATATTATAGTACAGAAATATTAGTATCCAAAGACTAGAACGCTACTAATGAACTTCACAATATCAACTCGTATTGATGTTTTTTATAAAATTGTATAAATAGAAATTCTAATATGAGTAGTCTAGAAACATGAGTAGTATAGACTCATGTTTACGTAGAGGAGACACGATTGAGTACAATGAACTTCAAAATAAACTTGACCGTTGAAGTGCAGATGAACTAATGAAAACTGTAGTAGTATGTTTCATGGGGTACAAAATTAAATGAACTTGGAAGTTGTTATTTAACCATCTGGGGACCAGCGTCAAATGTATCGGACTTCACGTTTTCGTCACAAAGGCTCGACGTCCTATTTATCGGATATAATTTAAATTTGCTGGTTTATTACGGAATAAATTCTCAGGTGTGTGAGTAGTTCACATTTAAAATAAACATTAGAACTTTCTAATACAACTGCTAAAAGCGTTGATTTTAGTAATGACGTGGAGTGACAATATTTCTTTATTTCCATGTTATGTTCGTGTTTGAAAAGTAATGTTGTTTCAGGTAGAATTATATTTATTTGTGCGTTTTTTATTTACGAACTTATTGTTACGTTTCTTTGTTGTACTTTTATAGACGTTTTACTCAAAAATTAACCGCGAAGTTTATTGTACATACACGTAAAAACTGAAAAAATGAAAAAATTCAAAGTTGCATGTGCGTTTATGTATCATTTCAGAGACTTACATAGATTTTACGTTATATTTTATTATCTTTCCAATCCTATAATATACCAGTCTATAGTATTATTTATATTTACCGATATTTAATTGCTAAAAAATTAAGTTATGATGGTGTATAGTGTGGAATATAAATACATGTTATTATCTTTACTTGCGTCACAAGATTAGCGTTTATTTTTCTCATATAATTGGTGTAATATGTGAGCACGTACTTAGTACTTCGAAAATCCCGATTTTTTTTGTGCTTTGAAGATAAGTTAAATGCAATTTTTCTCCAAAAGCTGGACTTTCAGTTATATAATGTTAAAATTTTAATTAAAAATAACTTAATATATAACAATAATTTCATATTGTACAACAAATTTGTGTATTTTAGGAAAACCCTATTCAGAAACGTCCACATGTAAGAGGATGAAGAAAATTTACAACATGGGAAAATGGCAAAAAATATCTGGTCTTTTCTCACATACCAGCAACAATAATAATAGTCACCGAACGGTTAACTAAAATAAAAAGTGTAGTAGTACAGAATGCTTCAACACTGATAGACAATCAGCTGAACTTGAGATCTAGAGAGAAAACAATGTGGAATCACTGTAAAGGATTTAGTTCAGCACTATAAGGACAACTGCCTATGACGATCTCTCTCACCCTCTCTCTCTGTCTCTCTCTCTCTCTCTCACGCGCGCGCACGCACACACACACACACACACACACACACACACACACACACACACACAACATGTCTTTGAAATTCAAACAAAACATATGCACTATGCAAATCATGTTAAAATTGTTTGTGTGCACATGTGTGTAGTTGGTTCTGTGGGGGGCACAAAATTAGCTCTTGCCGGAAAAAATGTTAAAAATGTGAGTAAATTTGCATAATGGTTTAACATATTTTATAAATCCAATATTTCCAGGTGTTCGCTAATAACTCTTTAGGGAAATGGCTGGTGATTTTCATAAATTCTGTCCGTGGATTCGTTTAATGTTTTACGGGAGATGGAAGCGATCGCGCTTCGTCTCTGCAAAGCCAGCAACGCCATTACACTCACCTTTATGGGGCTATGAATTGTTATTTATGTGACCCACGTAAGCACACACATGCGAAATGATATTACAAGCACCCGCTCAAGTGCAGACATGAAGATCGTGCGTCTTATAACTGCGGGTATTTACATTGCTAGTGGCCGGAGGATTTGACTTTTCCTAGGAAACCTAATTAAAATAATTTTTTGGTAATAATGGTAGTGCATAATTTTATATAGGTTTACTCCTCAATTTTAAGGGGAGTCGCATGACCCTATCTTCTCCATGTTAATTTGACCAACTTTAAGTACATTTTTCTCAAAAATATAAAAGATAGAGATCTAATTGCTTTTTTATTTTAAAGATCATATTTTTCTTTACATTTTAAACAGAGGGTTTTTTTTATAATAATTTTATGAATAAATTTATGTAATTTTAAAAATTATGTTACGAAAAGTAAGAAAAAATGTAAGTAATTTTTACATATTTAATAAAGTAATAACAATTTTAAAAATCCCTCTGTTTAGAAGGTAACGCTAGGCATGAGAAACAAAACAAAAAAGAATTATGCAATTATGTCTTACGGCTCCTGAGAAAAGTGTACCTTTAACTGAATAAATTACATTTTTCAGGAAACGCATTTAAAACAGACCTTACACTACATGCTATTGTTCTTAAAAACTGCCTTACTTTAATGCACCCCTGCTCCATATGAGGGATTGTTTGGTTCCCCGTGCTCTTCAAATGCATCTTCTAACTTCCTTTTGGCTAATCTGATTTTCTGACGACACTTTTTTTTTATTTCTTGAATCGCCTTTTCGGCTTTCTTAATTTTCGCGTCATAAAATTCTTTCATTGTCTTTATACAGTTTGTGCCAGGGGAAATTCGTAGTTTTTTTTAATTTTACATTTTGATATATTTCCTTTATTAAAAAAGGCAACAGCTTCATAAACTCCCAACTCTAAAGTTGTTTTCATAACCAAGGTCCTCCAATTGTTTTATCGTCGGATAGGGTTGTTCTACCCATTTTGGTTTTCAGTTTCCTAAGACGGCTGCCCATATGTTTTTGTACATGGCCAACACACTTTAATTTTTCAATTAAAAAATCTGGGCCACATGGTTTTGCTATTACTACAGTTTGGTAGGAAGCACTGTCTCCATCTCGAAGGTGATATTTTAGCGCAGATTTACAAGACTATTTTGCTGCGGGAGTTTTGTAGCCATAAAATTTCAAGGGCACGCTCTCATAAAAATGTCCATAAAATGTGGTATACTGCACCAAATTACATAATCTTGTTATTAAATTAAAGCTAAAGATGTGTAGAATAAGAAAAGTTAAAAAACAGAAAATCGAATTTTTTTACCCATTGGGTATAAATGTATTAAAATACATTTATTGTAGAATTGACGGTAAACTTAATTACTATGGTACTAAGGTCTTTTTCTATTTCTTCTGCCCACTACGATAATAGAAGTAAGTTGTAGTTCTTTATTTGTTTAAGTACTTGGTAGACATAGTTTAGTTCCGAATGACTATCGCTTAAAACATTTGTGTTACCTAATTGTGTAGTTGAATAATTTTGAATTATTTTCAAAGAAGAAATTTGTATTAACTTCATAGCTTACGCATCCGATGAAATTAACAAAATACGCGTATAATTTTACCTGTGCAAAGTAACGTCCGTTTCTCAAAGAAAATTGATTTCGTTTGAAAAACTAAGGCACAGGATCTTACTAAACTATAATAAATCCTAAATATTCTTATTCATTTGTCAGTTCATTCCACAGGGACTGCTATGTACAATTCAACTGTTGTCATATGGCCCCGATATGCTTGATAATTTTTGCCAAGTTTGATCTGCCTGCATAGTGTTATCTTTTTCCCTTCAGTAATGTAACCAATTTTTCACTACATCACTAACGCAAATAAATCTAGGCCAACGTTAAACCGCTAATAGTTAATTGTAAGGGGTTTTCATTGCTTAAGGTTTAGTAATTCGCGGTAAGTTACTGGATAAAAAAACAAATGAGAAAACCAACAGGCGGCGCAAAATTTCGCCCCCACCGCCCCCTAAGTTATATGTTTTCGTACCTGAATTTGTACAAGTCATTAGTGTATTAGTAATTTTTTCGACTGTTTTAAATTGAATGTTAATTTCCTTTGATAAACTGAAATGTAAGAATTATATTGTATGTGTAAGCGTATATAATTTTCCGATTATATATGTGTGTCTCCAATAGTTTTGAGAAAACTTGTACATACCAAGGTATAATAAACTGCTCTATATCAGGCAAACTTTAATAAAATCCTCCATTTAGTTCATAACAGTGTAGAGAATGCGGATCATTCATCATCAAATATGTGTAAACTAATAATGAATCTGTCTGATTTACAGATTACTTCTGAGCCACATAGTGTACTGCCATTAAAATGATTTGACACTGAAAAATTTACTTTTAAAACTAACATCTGCAATACTAAAAAAAGGGAACAGAGCACCGAGACCTCTATGATTCTGAGAACTAAAGAACTTCAGAATACTGTTTGACTGTCGACTAACTGTCACATTGGATAAGACGTTGTCTTGAGTGGTGTAAAACCATGAAACTGAATTTTTAAGGTGTTTAAGAAACACAGAGAACGCTTAAAACCATGATATACAGATATCAACTACTTCAAGTAGTCGGCTTTATACTGTCAGACGTTAAATGTGAGATATTGAAGAACATATTACAAGTATAAATTAATTTATTTTAATTATGATCCTGAAACTACAGTGTTATATTTCACTGCAATAACGCTAGAAATAAAAATGATTTAAAAACTTAAAAGGCGTTGATGGAAAACGCGAGGAAAGTAAACTTATTTTTCCCCATTCGAAACTTTTATTCTGTGAAAAATGAAGCCAATATAAACTCTTAGACTTCTTGGACCAGTGTCATGCTAAGAGATTTTCAGTTTCAGAAGCAATGAATCTCAGTTGGTTTCTTGTAATGATACTTGAATCTTGCATATGTAAACCCATAAATATTCATAGGCGTAAATACTTAAGGTACATAGGCCTAACTCACTACTTCGTCTTTTAATTAAAATAGCAAAGTTTCTCCACAAAGAATGCTGTCGTTTTGGTCGGATGATTAGAACTATATTATCACATAATACTCTTCTCATTCAGCGTCGACGTCTGTTACTAATACAGTTTTAGGTACGTAATTACAGTATTGTTAAAAATAAATGATTGGACGGTTTCCCTAAAAAACTCATTGTTGGGTTTCGTTGTTTTATACTTTGTTTACAGTCTCAGATGACAACATAATTATTTAGTTATGCCTCTTCTAAAGAGTTATGTAAAGTGAAAAAAATACAGACGTCAGAATGAGGTACAGATTGTAGTAAAGAAGAGTTGACAATATTTACACAGCAATTATGTTTACTTTTAACTTTATTTTCGTTGTAACAAATAAACCTCATGCAAGCTGACGCTCATGTTGGTGTGAGTCGAGAGAAGAAGAGAAACAGCAAATTAAAGGATAAATCTATGCTCCGTTTAAGAGTTTCCATTCTTAAAGTAACTTTCTGAAGCAGAATTAGTTAAGTCTCACAGCACCTACGCAATAGTTACTGTTGAATTCCTACGGGTGCCAAACAAAGGAATTAACAAAACAAAAGCAACAGTGCTATCTCAGAAGTCGTCTTATCTAACTAAAACTCTGCGTTTTAATTAATATACTTTATCTTCCGGTTTAATTAAGATGAATGTTTTGTGTTTGTTATTTTTGAAAGAAGTTTTTCTGTGTTCTTTCTGCGATTGCAACTATTCCTTATGAGTTGAAAACATAATCGGTTTTGTCTTAATTACATCCGTCTTTCGCTTTAACACTATATATTAATCATTTAGTGAACCAGTAGATTATAATGTTTATAGACATTTAAAAGTAAAGTCTGCCGCTGCTCGGGGATAACAATACTAAATAGAATACCATGGGGCTTAAATGCAGGGAGAGCACATTAAAAGCAGGTATAGTAGCAGAGATAGTAACACAAAGCAGCCTTACGTGGATTATGAAAAGTGGATGTTACCAAAATATGGTTTGATTTGGAGTACCAAATTATACAACTTTTAAGTACCAGCTAAGAAGTTTGGTAAATAACATATCCTATGCCAGCTGTTTATGGGATTGGTAAGATAACAATGCTCTGTTCAACATAATCACTTCACTAAATAAAATAACAGTGCTAATGTAAACGTAACAAAGATTGGCTACAGCGACTTGCGGGCGTTTATGGCAGGCCGCTTGCAGTGTACGGACGAACCAAACACTGTCAATAATTAGGGAGAAACAGCGATCACGTCAACAAACAATGTACGTTTAGTAATGTGTACAACTCCAATTATTAATATTTATGAGTATTAATATTTATCACAATTCATAAACAATTTATTTACGCTACCTAATAGCATCCGTTTCCTGTGACTTTCTTCTATAAAACAGCATGCCAAAGTACGGTGTCCTCAGTACCGAACCAATTTCCTTCCTGCTCACAGACTAGTTGGAACTGCCCAAGACACTCAAGTTGTGTTATGAACAATACAATGCTGTCTGTTATCCGATAGCCGTTATTATTTTAGGCTGAATAACACTCTTTAATTCTCGTACGTCCCAATTTATAATACACTCACGATTACCCCTGGATAAATAACTAAATGTGTTACAGGAAATTTGCAGTAAACCGTAGAAATTTGCCCTTTGTCAGAATTATTTTTTGCAAGTTACGCGCATATCCGTCAAATTAATTAGACATATTAATGCAAGCATATTATTTTTAGAAAATCTCAGTTTGTACTTTGAATAAAATTTGTCATGCCTTAGTTCCCGATGTAGACATTTATAACTTTCTTAAAATTTTGAGTTCCATTTGAGGTCCGTGTTGTCCTAAAGTCGTAACAAATGCTACATACAGATTAGAGGTAAGATTGGTTTTAATCTATCATCGGTTACATTGTAAATTATTTTCAAATTTTGCATACTTTTTTGCAAATTCAACCTATAATTTTATTTTTCCAAAACTGAACACTCTACTCAGATTTCTATTAAAATCCTCTTGGCTTTAATAGAACAAATGTGATTTTATCAAAATTAGAAACACTCTTTAGGCACCGGCACCCCAAAAAATTAAAATTTTCAAAATAAAACACTTTGTTCAAATTGTTGTTAAAATTTTCTATAATTTGGTAAACCAACAAGGTTTTTTCTTATTTTTTACATATTGATCCAATTTTTGTTTACTAGCATCCCAAAATTTTAAAGTTGCAAAAATTTAAAGTTGTAAAGGTAATTTTCTAAAATGTATCAAACCCGATAAAGAGATAAGCAGTGATGTGAATAAAACTAAGCTTTTGCTAGCCTAGCATGTGCTAGGTAGACTAGTGTTTGGTACAAATCGGTGTGAATAAATAAAGTCTTAAAATTGGAGAAAGCACTAGCCCTCATCTAGTGCAATCCGGAAAAGCGGTAGCAAATACTAGAGGTAGCACATGCTAACCTTAGCACTTGCTAGGTTGTAATGTTCCTGTCGCGACATGTTCCCCCACCCCTTCCCTCTTCACTGGCGCTCTCTGCCACTGCTACTCATATCAGCGCCAAGTGTTGTGTAATGTGTACAGGTCATAGCAATAGGACGCCATCATTGCAAACATGTCATCATCGTCAAACGATGATGATCGTGGTACCAGCGTTGACAAAAAGGTGGACCGAGCTTTGTTACACTGCTAAAAGACCACGTTGTTGTACTTGAAAAGTCTAAAGCCCCATCAGCGGCAAAGGCGAAGAAAGAGGCTTGGGCAAATTTGAGCGTTGACTATTCTGCTGCTTTGGGAAAACTTGTTACTGCAGCAGCACATTTGATAAAATTGTTGCAGAATATAAAATCACACATTAAGACGAAGACAGATTTACAAGTCACTGGAAATAAGCCCATTAAACTTAAAGCAAGAGAAAAAGAGTTTATAGAAATGATTGAACAAGACAATCCGGTCTACCACAAGATCCCCGGAATAATTTCTGTTGGCACCAGCTTCCAACAATCAAACCCAGGATACAGATCAGAAAAAATGGAGGAGAATGAGACTGATCAAGTAGGCTAGATAAGTAAATCGTCAGATGCAAATGGACTGAATCAGAAAATCAGGAAAAGTGTCAAAGTAGTATCGACTTATGAAACTGATGAAACTTCTGATTTGTCAACTCCACAGTTACAAAGAGTTGTGTTGTTGCAGCAGTATAAACTGAATAAATTGAAAACTGAGAGGGAAGCATTGCTGTTACAACAAATGAAGAAAGATTGTTGTGATAAATCTGCTCAGACCGATTTAACTGCTGTGGCTGATGAGTTGTATACTCTTCATAATTTGTAATTTTTTTGTAAACTTGTAAAATGGAAAAAATAATAATAAATGAAATTCCTGTTCCCAAAAAAATAAAACGAAACAAACAAACGAAGTTGTACGTGTGCGCGTAGGTCTATATACATGCGTGCGTGCGTACATACGTGTGTGCATGTAGACCTAGGCACACGCACGCACGCACATACAACTTGCCAAATGTGTGTTATTTTTGTTTTTTTATTTTTTTGGACAGGAGTCGTTATTCATTTTCATTACATTTTACATCATAAACTATAGGTTGTAAACATTGTACAATTTAACATCTTTAAAAGTGACAGACATGACAATGTTCAGGGGATATTTAAAAACTGCATCATAAAAGCACGCTTTTCTTTGCCTCTTCTTGTTGTGGCGACATTCTCGTGTTGCACTTCTGCAACTGCGTTTACTTCTTCGTCAGGTTGATATTCAAATCCCCGTAGTCAAAGTCGTCGTTCACATGCTTTGCTACTTTGTGCAACACGGCACAACTTACTGTTACATTTGGAACGTTGTTCAGGGCTACTCGAACACAGTTTCCAAGAATAGGAAATCTTTTCTTCAGCTGGCCGAAACACCTTTCTATTATAACTCTCTCTCTCTCTCTCTCTCTCTCTCTCTCTCTCTCTCTCTCTCTCTCTCTCTCTCTCTCTCTCTCTCTCTCTCTCTCTCTCTCTCGAGTGTGTTAAGTTGTACTGTTTTTTTTGGGGGTTTTGAGGGGGCTTAAAGGGTGTAATCAACCAAGGAGACAACGCATATCCTGAGTCCACTATGAGGCATATTGCACCATCATACTTTGACACGATTCCTCTGATTGGGCTTCTCCTCCACACTCTTGCGTCATGAACGTTGCCTGGCCACTCGGCACTGATGCTTGTAAACTGTTCCAATGCGTTACAAGTAGCTTGTACATTAACGCTGGGATATCCCTTCTTACATATATACTCATCTCCGCGTAGTGCCTGTCCTGGTTTCAGTATTTCGATATGCGCGCAATCTACGGCGCCGATAACAGTTGCAAACGGAAGTGTCTTTGCCACAAAACTTTTGGCTCTTTCATTTCATCTGCCGTAGACGGAAACCGGATCCAATTGTGTGATTGCTCAACAATACGATTTATCACATGGCTTATTGTCTTGTTGACAGTAGTGCGGTGGACACCTACATCTTGTGCTATACCAGATTGAAAACCGGGGTCCCCAACAAACCGCAAAAATATTTCTATTTGTTGCCTCCGACAAATACCACCACCACGAATATCATTTCCCACAAGAAACTCAGCTACTAAGAAGTCTAAACTTTGACTTTCAAACCGTAACAGTTCTTTACAATTACATAACCCTATTTCACTTCGCACACTATAAATTTTACGATTACGTATAGGCATGAACTCCGCCATGTTCGACAACAAACAGCTAACTGAAAGGAATCGTAGCATATGCTAGAGAAAGTCTAGTGCGCCACTGACCACACTTGAAAATATCCTAGCTAAAGCTAGTACAAAAACTAGTCTAAAGTTTTTATTCACATCAATTTTCTAGCAAAAGCTAGGTGTCCGGGAAAACTTAGCACATTCTACCCATAGTAAGTGCTAGCCGCGTTTATTCACTCAAAACCTAGCATTTGCTTAGAAAAAAACCTAGTTTCAGCATATTCTAGGTTTTATTCACACCATCAAAGGTTACGATATGCGCGTAACTTGCAAAAAATTATTCCGATAAAGGGCAACGGTTTACTGCGTAAAATTCAGTTAGCCTCTTTCCGTTCATATCACTTTCCGCACTTTCCAATTTGTCTAACAACATCTTTCCGCATTAGCTTTATAGTTAAACAATTATTAAAAGTTATTTTAAAGGAATAAATTAAGCGTTATTTTAAATATAAAGTTTCCAGCTGTGATCTTAGCGGTTTCGGTTACGTAAAATCAATATTCTGTAAAATATTCTTCTCTGTTTTCTCAAATCAAAAAATTGTACCACGTTATAAATAAACGGTTTGTGATTATACACGCGAAATAATAATGAATTGTACTGGCTCTGTTATCTAGGAGACGATTAACACGCCATGGTTGAGAATGGACGAGCAACAAAATCCAACTAGTACTACAAAAAGGGATTTCATACATATGAGGGAAATGTTTACGTTAAATATCAAACAAATTGAAATAATAAATTTAAGAATAAGGTATACATGAATTCAAAATACAAATACAAAATAAATTCTGTCAAATACAAACACAAAGTACGAATATACAAAACCGTCGTATTAAAATAGTACGTATGGAGTACTGAGCATTGCGGAAGACAGAAGTGTAGAGTAGAGGAAACGACTAAGACAGGAAGAGTCCTTGACATTGTTGCGAATCTGATAGATTTTGAATGAATGGAATAACAAAATTGCTCAGAGCAAATGCCGAATTTTCTATGAATAACACCACTAACGCAAGGCATGGAATTAACTTTACAACTGCAATATTCTTTTACGCAGTGACTAGAAAAACAGTGTAGGGGATAAATTGAAAAAGAAGACAGAAACGTGGAGAAGATTGTTGTTAGACACGACACACATAAAGATGATTTTACGGCAAGAGATAACCAAATTTGGTAGAAAGAGTGCTTCAGAACCAGCAACAGAATAATGATAAAATATTAGAAAGTGAATAGTAAAATAAAGAAAACCTAAATACCAAAACGATTAATATTGACCTCTTGACTAATGAGTTATGTTTTCCTAAACGAGTATTCAGTAAGTTGAATGACCAACGAAGGTTTGAACAGGAAACGCCAAATGCAAAATACATGGTTTACTTAAGAAAATATTGTCTGTTTGTGTTGTATGTATGTATGTATGTGCGTGCGTGTGTGTGTGTGTGTGTGTGTGTGTGTGTGTGTGTGTGTGTGTTTTAGAGATAACATTGTAACCTGTTAGAAATGTCCATGGCAGGGAAGTTAGGGAAAGTTATAGTTTGCAAACTCAGTATGTTGATTTAACAAACCCTGGGGAGAGGAGTTGGACTGTCGGGTTGTAACAGGTTTTACTAAAGATTAATGTACTTTCCATAGTATCCGAGAAAATCTTGTTATTACAAAGGAAACATAACTTCATTATAAGCGTTAACTTAACTTTTTTGTGTAAAGTTAAAATACAAAAGAGACTATTTAACTTAATTGTATCAAGACATTACCAGGTTATTTGTATACTGAATAATGTCCTTCCAATATTTTTTAAATCTCTTTTTCGGATAATTTTCTCCGACATTAGCAGCTAAACAATACTGGAAAAATCTATCATTGCAGTTAAATGTAATTTTCCTTGAGGATGAAATTCATGTGTTATATAATATTTTGCATTTTATTAGACTGATTTCTGATTTATTCATTTAAATTTTTGCTTTTAACTTACAGACATTTAGGATTACAGAATCAATGTTGTACGTGTCAAGGTTAAGTACTTAAAGCCAATCTATAACCATTGGTCAATTTACATGTTTGGCTAAAAATTTCAACATTTTAACTGTTCAGCTAGAAAATACGTAGTTCAACTAATATTCTGATTGCTTTTGTTCTTTTTACTCGCTGGGAATAAAACAGAAAATATACTAAGACTGGAAGTTAATTTCTGATATCCTACAGTGTCAGTGTAGGCGCATGTATAACAGAATATTATGTAACGTCTCACAGGATGACATTGTAACCACTGGTGAACAATTGGATTCCACCATTACAGATTATCAAGTAGATTTGCAGTAACATTGTAATCAAAACTGTAAAGGAAAGTAAACGATTTGTTTTCGAAGAGGAACGACATTTAGTTTCAGAAACATTTGCATTTGTTCCGTTTGTTTATTCCACGTCAAAGCCTCCAGCGTAAATTGTAACTTGCGCTTTGCTCGAGACGTTAAATTCTCTACAAATTCTTATTCAGGACAAAACAGTTGGTCTTACCCCACCTTCCATGACACTATATTGAACCTACACGGAAATAATTTCTATAGCGTTCAGATCATTTCTTTCGGTGAATATTAAATGAGAACAGGAGAACAATATTTACGGCTAAACAAGTATAATGTAACATGTTACATAGTTTTAAGAGAAACGAAGAAAGCTATATAGCCTTAACAAAAAGGCTAAGTGAATTTTAAAAATATAAGAAATGGAAAAAATTAAAACGACAACACTGAAAATTCATTAAAATATTTTTAAAGCATCTCTCACTTATGAAGTTTAATGTACTTTATATCAATTTAAGATTATCTTTAATGAGATTAATTATTTTTAAAATTTTACAAAAACTTTTAAATTTGTTTGTGTGTGTTGTGTTTTAGATAAAATATAAATGTAACAATTAATACAAAAACTATTTCTATGTATGTAATAGTAACAGATTTAACATAAGTATCAAACTAAAAAAAAATCGCAGTTACCAAACTAATGATCTTCTGTTCTGTTCATTTCGATGTGAGACTAGTAAATTTAGGATAGTAGATAGTTTCAAATATTTAACTCTCTCACTGACTGCTGAACACGTAGGCCTACCAATTTGGTTGTTTTCAAAGACTGAAACCCAAAAGGTTAAAGATTATAATACTATACCTGTTATAAATCATGCAGTTTACACAGGTTATTCATATTTCAAATATTTCCCCCTAAAACCGTTCGATTTGATGCAGTTCATCAGTATCGCAAAACTCATTTGCAGTTTCAGTCGGTCCAAGAGAATGGTGAGGCACCGGAAGCCTGGAAAGTCAGCTTCCAAATATTGACCTCTACACTTATCAATCACAACTTGTATCCAAATGAAACTTATCAGAAACCTCTTGTGGCTTGACCATATTGTCAGTACTTGGAGACTAACTTGATAGTGGGCAACACTTACAAAGGAACGAATCTGTCTCATAAGTGTCGGTGTTAATATGTGGTGACAATATAATTTGTAAGTATTATATCAGCATTTTTTATATCTGACATATTAACGCATCGATAATCAGATCTAAACAATATAACAATAGTTTATTTTATCTGGTGAGAGTGCTTCTATATAGACTGAAAACCGTCCTGCGGTTTGCGTCATACATAGGCCTAAACGAAGTGCATAAACGAAATAATGGTCGTGTAAGCCCTTCTGGAACATAGAACACAAACGCAGCCGTGTACGTTTAAATTTTTACCTATCTACAAACAAACATCAATTAAAAAATGAAAACATGAGATAAAATTGGCTTAATTACATTGTGTAACAAGTGTTACAGCTTAGTAAGGGAACTGCATTTTAGAGAAAACAACTTTACAGTGTTGGAGGCTTACTGCCTTATATTTTAGAGAAAGGAAGTAAAGAAAGTGCAAGTGTCTACCGCGGTGGAAATCTGTTGATTTATTTTTCCAAAGGGAAGGAAAGGGGTATAAAAATTCACATAAAACAAGATTACTGCTATTTATGGCGTGAAGTATATTGTTGAATTGGGGTCAAAACGCCGTAAGTAATGGTAGGCCTACTTTTCTGTTCCTCTCTTGCGTCTGCCTACAACCACCGCTTCCGATACAAAATATAGGACTGCGTACAACACAGTGATTTCGAGGGAAGCAAGAGAGAACCTTGTTAATTACTCCAGCCAAACCTAATTCAACTCTTAGTTAAAATTACATTCTTTTAGTTTTTATGAATCGCATATTAAAATCAGTGACGCTAGTAATCGATGATGTTGCAACTTAAAACTATTCAAGTGACTCATTCTGGCCATTGACATTGACACCTTGCAGCAAAGACAAAAAGTCTGTCAGTGTTACACGTGTCTCTTTTACTGCAAATTTTTGTTCTTTTCGATACCATGTAATATCTTTGAATAAATACACTGCAAGTAGGTTTATTTTTACCTGACGCACGTTTCGCAGAAATTATTCTGTATCTTCAGGGGTTTTTTAATTGTAATTGAATGTTTCGCTTACAATATAGTTAACAGATAATCGATTTTACTTCGATTCTATTTTTGATTGTTGTAATGTTTATGTAGTCAGCTACTTATTATATATTTAATGTTTTATTTTATTATTCTAATAAATGCATGATTTTAAATAAACCGTCTCGTTTTGTTTTTATTTGAATATTTTCTTTAATTAGCAGTTTATTATTGTGTTTGTAAATATTAAGATTTTCCCAGATATTCATTTTGTTACCTTTTTGTAGATTTTTAATTAATTTGACATTTTAAGTGTCTGGAAATTTATGTTTATTATTTAAACAATGTGTGGCTAAATTAGATTTGTAAATATTAGGTTTTAAAAACGCATTGAGATTTTGAATGAATCTCTCGGACTGTTTTTTCTTCGTCTGGTCTACGTAAAATTTATTGCAATCTGGACATTCTATTTTGTAAATTCTACTTTTATTATAAATGTTGAATTTAGTTTTAGGTTTTATTTTACTAAAAACAGTATTATCTGTGTTACCAGATATTTTTAAGTTTACATCTTTAAATAGTTTGCTTAGTTTACGAGTTATATTTCCGTGATAAGTAACGTTGATATATTTTATATTATCATTAATGGAACGATTTTTACCTGAAGGTTCGAATGGTGTTTGTTTAGTGAGTTTATGTTTTATTTTGTTTTCTAATTTATTATTGATTTATTTACTTTCAAGCAAATAGCAATGGATATTGCTATTTATTTGAAAGTATTTCTTTCTTTGTTTCTTTCTTGTTCTTTTAATGGGATTGTATACATACGGTGTATTAATGAATTGTATGCTTCCATTTTATGTTGGGGAGGATGACTAGACTTATTTGGAATAATTAAATTAGTTTGAGATGGTTTTCTGTGTACATGGAGTCAAAATTATTTTCAGTTCTGTTTATGGTTAGATCTAAGTAATTCAGTTAATAATACGATTCTTCTTCTGTTGTGAATTTTATTTTGTTATGTAGATTGGTAGTTGAATTTAATATATTAGAAATATTAATGTCGTTATTTTGAGATATATATATATATATATATAGAGAGAGAGAGAGAGAGAGAGAGAGAGAGAGAGAGTGCCATCAACGTATCTAAAGTAGCATATAATGGGTCGTTTAATTTTATTATATTTATTATTGCTTCAATATTTTGTAAAACGATTTTGAAGGTGATAGAGGATTTTGATATCATTAGAGGCTACGGGTAGATAAACATTTAAGTTCTCAAAAATGCTAAACTGATGTTACCGGTTTAAGCAATAACAAAAATGTTTGTGACACTAAGAAACAATTATTAAATTCCTGAACTAAGGAGTTTCATAACACTTCATGGTACAAAAGGTATGTAGACACATCTCCTGAAGAAATACAGACAAAACGGTTTGGCTCACAATTTCTCATTATGTTGCAAAGTACAATCAACTCAACTGTTACTGCGACAGGATATACTGTATATTATATCAGCTTTCACTTTACCACTTGCCAAATTTTTATAAACAGCTGTTTTTATATTTTTTCATTTTTAAAACTTTAGTGCTGCTAGGCCTATATCAAAATTTAAATAGTATACAGGTGAATTGTTGTTCGTGTCATACAAAGGGAAGTTTGCCACTAAAGTAACTGTTAACAAATATTTTTACCGCTTTCAGTTCTGATAGATTTTCAGTTCTACCTAAAACCACACAGTGTACAGTTTCCTCACGTTTTCTTCCCGTGAGCCGGTATGTTCACGAAAAGTCAGAAAGCAGAAAATATATGTCAGAGAATTTGCGAAATTCCCCAGTGTCTCACATAGTGACGTTCAAGTAGACAAGAAAACTTTCAGTGTTTTGCTACGTGATGTTTTGCTTGAGTTATGGTAAAAAGTTCTTCTCATGCGTAAAAACCACCGTTAGTTTTTCTTTACATTTTGTCTAGTAACGAGAAACTGTCTTTCAGTAGTAGTTTGTTTCGGCGAAAGATTTACATAAAAATGGATTACTATTTGGAATAACTCAATTTTAGTTTTTATCCTGGAATTGTGCAGCTACAAATACATGAAACAATTAAAACTTATTGAAACACAATAAAACTTTATAAGAAAATCTTTAAGACAGGATGAAAGCAGACTTAATAAAAGGAGCAATAATAGCAACAAAAACATAAACTAAGTAATTCAATGTAAAAATGTAAAAAGTACTTAAATATTTATATGTATTTAAGTAAACCAATATTTCCGTGATATTATGTACGTTCAGAGTATCACAGTAATTTTCCACCAAATGTAACTGAATATTTGTTGAAAATAAATGTTTACATAATGACTAGATCTGGTGAAGGTATTAGGGTGGTTTAGTAAGTTATGAAAACATAGTCTTCTATACATATGGTAGGGCTATATTGCAGGCCATGATCAATATACGGTTTTCAGTATAAGACTTCTCTGCGTTGAAAATCTCTTGGACATGGGATGTTTTAGGATAATGAGAAAGATAGAAAAAAGGTAAATATTAAAAGTACGTACCGAGCAGTCTGCCCGTGATCCATGGTTTACAGACAAACGAAACGTTTCGACAGCACCACTGGCTGCCATCATCATTGGAATTCGAGTCTACCTGAACGCAGGTTGTTAAATCTCAGGCCCACAGTACTGACGAAATGTTTGGTTCTTTTCTGTAAACCATGGATCACGGCCAAACAGCCCACTACATTCTTTTAATACAACTAACACCGGCAGTGAAAACCTTACAAAAATATTAAAACAGTAAATAGTTTCTGCGGTAAGACAAGTACACCAAACTACATGGAAAGTGAAGACTAGATCCATTACTGTTCTTAGAATGTATTGATCATTATTAATTTAGACAAAACAGAGATATTTGTACAAAAATAACTAAAACTCTACACTTTACGTAATCATTCAAGATGTTACCAATTTGAATGATTAATTTTTTCAAAGATATTGATTTTTGTTTTCTGTCAGTTTGATTCAAAAGATACGTGTAAAACACAGGCGTACATAACATCAGTCTTCTTTTGCTAGACGCTGTACAATACACGTCCAAGCTACAACTTGTGGAAACTACAATTGTTACAAATATTTGGTCTGTATGACTTTATTTGAATGCAATATCACAAACGTCATGTGACTTTTATTAGTAAAAGTTCTTTTTGCGTCTTAATACTATGGAATGTTTTGTTCAATTTTTTTATAAAGTTCTGTACGGAAATCACGTCATTATAAAGTTCTGTACGGAGATCACATCATTATGAAGTTCTGTACGGAGATCACATCATTTACCTGTACAAAGTTCTGTACGGAGATTACATCATTTATAAAGTTCTGTACGGAGATCACATCATTATATAGTTCTGTACGGAGATCACATTATTTATAAAGTTCTTTACGGAGATCACATTTTTATAAAGTTGTGTACGGAGATCGCATCATTTACCTTTGTAGTTTACGCGTGAAACAGGAAATTTCCGATATTTGTCTAATGCTATTTTCGTGTTTCTCATATATTTTCAGTATTTTATCTGTAACAAAATATTAAAATATGATTGTGTAAACGGGCTCGTAAAGCAGACTCCAAGCGCTAGACGCTAGAGCATTTTTAAAGCCAATTGCATGCGGTAGAATTGAGGTCCTTGAGAAATCAGGCGCACATAAATACGTTATTAGATGCGTTAAGATTAGAAATAAACTTGCGAAAACCTTAATAGAACTGTTGAGAAAAGTGTCCTGAAACAACAGACAAAATGTTTAGGCTAGTAATATGGAAGGCACAGAAGAGGAGAATGAAGAGAATGAGGTAAGACAGGGGACGGGGAAAGAATAAGAGGAAGACCGAGAAAGAATGGAATATAAAAGAGCATGAAACGAAGGAATTAATGTGGAAGAAAAAATAAGTTAACTTAACATGTGGTAAATGTCTGTACATCTATGATGATTTTAATATGCTGATATAATAATAATAATAATTATAATAATGTTACTTGTAGAGTTAGCTATATACGTATATGCAGTAATAAAATATACAACAAATATGCTGTACGGGGTACTTAAAGTTAAACGCCAATATTATTTGCTGCACTATGAACATTGCTAAACTTGTTAAAACTCACTGTATAGTGTGTGTGTGTGTGTGTGTGTGTGTGTGTGTGTGTGTGTGTGTGTGTGTGTGTGTGTGTGTGTGTGTGTCGGAGACAAATCACTAAAGGGACTTAATGCGTCAGGACGCGCTGCGTGATGTGAATATCTATTAACTTACATACCCGTGAAAGTGGTAGATCAAGTGAGAGCCTAGACACGTTTTGTACACATCCCCTCTAGCAGGACGCAGTGCCACTACGTAATTTGGTACATGTTACTGATAAATTCAGTAACTATCTTCATCCTTTCTTGTTCCTGTTTTTTATTCATGCCACAGGTGTAATATGATAAACGCTGGAGGCTGTAGTTCGTAATTGTCTAGTTTTTTGTCACTAGATGGACTTTGTGTTACTAAAATTGAGGCTGGTTCTGCGCCACGATTGATAAATATTCCATACGAATAATACGGTTGCACTTGTCCTTGGCTTTGTTATGGTTTTTCCGGACGGCCTTTTACTTTTTTTTAAGCCAGGTATTTTAGCTAGTACTGTTATGGTTTGTTTGCAATAGTTATGTCGACCCCGTCAATGACAATTGTGAATTCGCTGCCTCTGTTTAGCTACATATAATTACTGAGTCGGATGGAGCTGTTTTTATTAGTGCAGTACTAGTAAATTGCAGAACATAGGTTTTAACACTTGTGAAATAGCTTTTAGTTGCCTTTTGTAGGAGACTAAAATTCTATCGCGCTGAACCAGTCATTGGGTTCGACACGTCTCCAACTATTCCTTCTCTCTCCAACTATGAATTGTTCACTTCTATTGTTAGTAGATTATGTCAGCCCTTTGACATTATTTACATATTGACATTTTCAGTTATTATGTAATTTAATTTACGAGTATATATAAATCTTACACATTCCGTGTCAACATTACTTCATCTTTTGCCTTTGTTTCTTTTTTTGTTAATTTTTGTGTACCAATTTCACATTACAATTTTTTAAGTATTTAATTAAATTACTTAATTACATTTTTTATCTACTATTGTGGCATTAAACTTTTTTTTAGTCATAGAAATTATTCATAAATATGACTTTGTATAACAAATTCCTTACACCACATTACTGTATTAATTGATGACGCGTTGGGCACTTGGTGAAACATATTAATACAAAGGTTTTCAAAAAATATATAAACACTTGGTACAACATCCTCACACCCCCACACATGGCAGGATACACACACAGATGTTCACTACCCTAACATCCTCTGTTTTAGTTGTTCACTGTTCTCTTTGACAATACCTTGAGAAGCTGAAACTGCTGTCAGAGTTAAATAAAAACTGTGAAACGTACCAAGTGTTTATATATTTTTTAAAAACCCAATTACTGTTGTCAACCTCTAATACAATTCCAGTGTTGCCTGTGATTGGTCTTATGTACACTTTGTTTTTATTTTATGTACTGTTAATTTTAACTGTAGTAGAATATATAAAAAGTGTATGTATACACACACGCGCGCGCGGGCGCGTAAACATTGGAACTATAGTAATTGTTCCATTATTATTATTAATATTATTATTAATATTAATATTATTATTATTATTATTATACCTGACCACACTTTGTATATTTTACACAAAATAAAAATATATACATACATGACATATCGATAAAGTTGAAGTTAAATGTTAACTAACGAAACAGTAAGAATTAATCCAAATATTTAATAAAAATTAAACCAGTTAATAGGAAAAACAACGGAAAGGTAATTCAAGAAAGTAAATGCATTTGTAATAGCTACATTTATTTGTTCAGGTTAATTACATGTAACGAGGTGCAGCAGAGCAGAGAGAGGGAGTTCAGTAGATATTATCAGAGCACATACAATTATGAAAATTGTAATTTGCCTATAACCAATGTATCCAAAGTCATTTATAATATTTGGTACTAATATAACCAGCATAAACATTCATTAGTGTAAATTACATATATATGTATGTAGGCAAAACCCGTACCGCGTGACAAATACTATCAGCGATTACCAAACTCTTGTGGCCACAACCACCAATTTTATTAATGCAATTTTCTGTGGTTATACATTTACAATATTATTGTTGGTAATGTAGTTACAGCATTAATGTATTTTATTATGGCCTGGGTGTGCTGAGAAGAATTCGTAATAAAATAGGATGTCATTTAAATTTACTTTTAGTGGTTTATATATATATATATATATATATATATTGTAAACTTTTATAAGAAGAAAAAATGTGATACTCTTCAAATGCTTAGACATTTAATTTTAAAACAATGAGAGGTGAAATATTCACATCAGTGTCATATTTATTTTCAGTGCATAATGTCTTTTTATAAGAAAATAAATGTAAACATAAAGTTTAAAAACGTTAGTGTTGAATGTGTTATAGCTAGGTAGAAAGGTTTTAATACAATAAAGGAAGAAAAGGAAAGAGAGAATAAACTGTAATGACAGTTCAAAGTCTCACAAAGATGTCAAAACAAGGTGGAAAGTTAAATTACTCCTCTCCAGGTTGAATGAAGATTTATGTCTTAACGACACTTCCTACTATACACAAGACTATAAAAGAATTCGTAGTGCACAGACAGCCGGAACTCGAAGTTTACTGAAGCATAGCGTATTGGAATCATCACTTATGGAATGCTTATAGTGTGTACCGTTGTGCATAACATTTATGAGACACTCGTACCTGAATACCTTCCAGCTACCTGGTTACATACCCTGAATAACCTCCTTACATATTTGAGGTACATTGTACAATACTACAATAATACAATATACAATTACAGTAGTAAAATCACTACAGAGTTTCATCCATGTTGACAGTTCCATTATATTGCAGTCTGGACTGATGCTTCAGGATATTACTACTTTTTACAAGTTATGTTTTCGTGCATTTATAGGCCTAAAGTCAGCTAGCCTAATTTACTCTATGTGATTAGGCTAATTGCTAATGTTTATGCAGTCATAACGGCAATTTTGTCAATTTATTAAGGTTTTTCTTTACTAGCAAGCAAGTTTTCGACAAATATTTCAATTATACGTTGTTGTTTTGAATTGAAGTTGTATGTATATAACGTCAAATCGCAGCTATATATTACAGAAGTTGCCCCGTCTACACACACACACACACACACACACACACACACACACACACACACACACGTACTGCAGATGGGCACGCCACATGGGCACTGCAGGGCAATGTTAACCTGTTACATAAAGTATGTTCGTAGACATTGTTCCCATAGAAATGAGTTGCGTTGAGAAAGTTAATACGTATGATTTATTTTGAATTGTCGTTTGTCATGATTGCCAATAATAAGATGTTTCTATAGAAATTTATTTAATGTTTCAAACTTGAAAGTAACGTTTGTGTAAAATACTTATCTAAAACAAGGAAAGTTGTAAGTACTCGTATTACCAGCACTATAAAACATACAAATTTCAAACTACAGTATGTGTTAAACGACTTACTGCATACACGATTAACTAACTATAAAAAATATCATGTTATAGTTTTCCAGACTTATATACTTCTGTCCGGCGACATTTTTAACAACAGTACACCGCAGCCAATCAACTAGGAAGAATTCTAAACACGAGGACACTGGTCGTGAAAACATTCGTAATTATTTAAAATGTAGTACTGTAGGCCGAATAACGCTACAGCAGAAGGCTTTCGGCCAATCAACGTCTACTACAGGCCTTTGCCATGTTGGGTTATTATTATGACAGTCACGAGATTTTGGCACTACTTAAGTAGTAAAACCATAGCAGAGTGTGGTAACGCTGTTCTTGTAATGTGGGAGCAATGTGGGTGGGGTCTCCTGTAAAACCAGTACACCCTACCTATAATAACTATTCGTTGGTTATAATCAAGATATAAAATCATTTACCTAAGACAAGATTCAAGCCTCGAACTCTATATCCGTCATCAGAGCCATGTTGACACGTTGCCTCGAAACTTGTAATGCTGTCAAAGTGATGTTGAAACTACATGGCTAATCATCAATGATGAATTTGAACTATAACAATTCAAATGGTGGATAATAAAGAAAATTTCAGCTCCTACGATAATACACGATGGGAAATGTAGTAAGCTGAAAAATCAGGAAAAGGCGGATATACAGGACGAAAAGAGTTTAATAAGCTACACAAAAGTACAGAAACTAATGGGGACATGCATTGTCCAGGGAAAAGCATCGTAAGCGATTATAAGATAAGTGAGTGTACGGGAACTAGAATGAAGACCCAGAAGCAGACAAAACGATAGGAATTCAAGGTGTGGATGGTCTGGAAACTGGAAGTTCAGAATTAGTAAAATGTGCCACTCGTGTTAAAATAGTTCGCCCAACTTTACACATTTCCACCTATCCACAGAACCCAACAAACAGCAAAAATCACTAATTTCACTAATTCCGCAAAATATTATCGCATTCCGACAACATTACAATAATATGCACTCTAATCGCTTGAGAAACAATGCACAAAAGTGCCTAATTCAACTGCAGCGCGCTATGTTTATAAATAGTTACGGCATTTTGAATAACTACTTGGTAGCCGAGAAAGCACTAGATTTACTTATTTGATGTTCTTAGAGCACTCTGGAACTATCTTTCTAGAGTAGTATGGAACCTTCAGGAACTATCGTGTTTTCGGTTATATAGGTTACGTATACAGCGAATGTTTGTGGGAATAAGCGTATGTGTTGAATCCGTTGAATACTGCCGTACTGAACAACACAGTAACAGTGTCACATACACACAAATCTATTTGACCCAACTCACGAAGACTTAATCGCGTTGTTTATTCTATCTTGTCAAACAGAAATTAATATTTTATTTCGTGAATGTTTCACTAATTGATGACGCTAGATATCCTGACTTATAACTGGACAGCTTATAATTAGACATTCTGACAGTTTCCGTTTGGCTTTTTTTTTTAGACTGGGCTAAGCCCGTCTATCAATTTACATCTCAAAAGAATTTACATGGTGTAGGATGGGCGTCCTAAGGGCCCACTCATTTAAAAACTAATCACTTTGTTCTTGTGATGCCTGTCACTTGAACACACTACACTAAGTCAAATGGTTTCATTCTATTTATCCTTCGCATAAGTTCAGAATTGTCGACAAGTTGCAGCAACTCGATGTTCTAGTGTTTATGCAGACGTTTCTCATGCTTCTTGGCGAATTGTTGAACATCATTTTCAACTGAAGCAATCTTCAGATCCCTGTGGATGTCCCCAATTCGTATGTAACTTACAATAGGGCATTAACAATACACCTCAGTATTTTATTTTGAAATATCTGGATACGTTTTTGTTACTTTTCTTTATGCATCCCCAGAGTTGTTCACCATATGTCCAGACAGGTTTTAGGACTTGTTTATGTACCAATAGTTTATTATGTACAGATAACTCAGAATGTCACCCCAGGAAGCAGTAAATTTTTCTGAATTTTTGGTCAAGTTCAATTCTTTAATTTTTTACTTGTTCCCTACAGCGTAACTTGGCATCCAACATCATGCCTAAGTACTTCGCACTGTTTTCATGTGGTATCAATTGTTTCTGTTTGGCGTGTTACGTCTTTCTATTATTAAACACTGGAGTGAACTATAGCATGTCATCGGCAATCTAATGTTCTTGGTAAACACTTACTCATCACATGTTTCTAGATATAGGCGTATATAACATTCTAACATATCTAAACTGTAGCTTGTGAAACAGGAAATTTATAGAAATATACATGACTTCAGATGCCAACAATTGTATACGTTTACTTGTGTAAATACGCAACACACAGACACTTCAAAGAGAGTTGAGGTCTACAATGCAATGGGTGATTCAGAACTGTCGTTAAGGCAGGAAGGCAGTGCACATAACAAGTTAACAATATTTTTGTGCACATTTTCTTTGTTGTATGAGACAGTAAAGGTGAATTAACTTATATAAATTCAAAGACAGGGAGGCTCAGTAGACCAGTGGATATGGCACTAGAAGTCCCGGGTTCGATTCCTGGGCCCCCACAATAAAATCAAGGTGCGTTTTTCAGCCCCCAGGTCGACTCAGCCTGTTGAAAATGAGACCTGGGATAACATCTTAGGGATAATAATGAGCGGCTGAACCGTAGTGTTGGCCACACTGCCTTCCCTGTATGCCGTACGGCTCCCATAAGGCAGCCTACCCTGCCTGACCCTTAAGCTGCTTCCGTGGTACACATGGGAACCATTATAATTATTAAATCCAAAGACTGTGTTTACTAAAAGCAAGTGTATGTAATAAACAATTTTATAGAATGAAACTATAAAACAAAAGAGAATTTTTTATTATATAAATATATGCAACCGCATTCAAGAGAGAAAACAGAATTTTCTTTTATTATTTCTGGTAACTAATTTCTTAATTACATCTGCAAATAACTAATGACAGCAAAGCATATATAATTGTGTAAATAGCTTACCAAAAATTTAACTACGGGAAATTAAAAAATAGGATGTAAAAGACCAGGGGTTATTGAGGCCGGTTATGACATAAACGTTCCCTTGTATACTCTAACACAAATGGCAGAATTCGTGAGAGTACATTTTTGAAACGAAATTTCCGTTTGGATAACTTGTTAAGAATATCATAAAATATTCAAGGCTTTCGAAATGGAGACGTTGGCATTAAAAGCAAAGCAAGGACGTCAGAAGGGTGTTTCATACTTTAACTGGTAAAATGATCTATTTTGAACAAACATTTAACCCAAGAGTTTTGAATCGAATTTTAGTTCATTAAGTTTCTCTCAGTCTCCCAGTTGGTTTGTAAAATGTATACTCATTCATATCACATACATAAATTCACTTAAGACGTTAGTTAGACTAAGGCTTGCAAAGTAAGACTACAATAAAGTTGTTTTGATAGTTCATCTTCTTTTTTCACAGCGCTAAATTAATATTGGTTATTAAACTTTCACTTGTGAACTTACTTTGTTCCCTCCCGTACGCGTTTCGGCGTGACGTGCGTCTTCGTCAGCGGTGTGAGACAGACTGTCAGTAACTTGTAACGGTTTTTTTTATTTTGGTTGGTAGGTTGAGTGGGGGGGTGGTGGAAGGGAATTGGCGCGGGGATCCGAATTATTGTTTGTTTTATGTATAATTGTGTCAAAGAGTGTGTGTGATTTATAGTGTAATTGGTCGTTAAGTATGTTGTTTGGTTGTATTGTGTAGTGTTTGTATATTTCATATTGTTCTGCTGTGTTAAGTTTTCGACTTTTAGGTAAGTAGTGTAATATCTCAAGATTAGTATCTATGTTGGTGTAGCTGTGGCTTTTTGTGTGTATGTGTGTGGCAAACGCGGAATGTATGTTGTTGCTGGATAGAGCTTTTATGTGTTCAGAGTAACGTGAAGAAAAAGATCTTCCCGTCTGGCCTATATAGAAACTATTACAATCATTACAGTTTAATTTGTAAACATCTGTTTTGTTGTATTTGTCTATGTCCGTGTTTGTATCATTGATGTGTTTTTTGATGGTATTGTTTGTTCTGTTCTGTATGCTATTTTGTACTTGTGTTTCCTGAATGTGTTGGCGATTTTGTGTGTGCTGGAGTTATGGTATGTGGGTGTGATGTATTTATTTTGTTGTGTGTTGTTGGTATTTATTGTTTTGTTGTTTTTGTTTATGATGTGTCTGTGTAGTTTGTTTATTAAATTAGGGTTGTAACCGTTTTTAATACTTTTATTAAAGTATCAACACTCTTTGATACAATTATACATAAAACAAATAATAATTCGGATCCCCGCGCCAATTCCCTTCCACCACACACACCCCCCACTCAACCTACCAACTAAAATAAAAAAACCATTATAAGTTACTGACAGTCTGTCTCACACCGCTGATGAAGGCGCTGACATCACGCCGAAACGCGTACGGGAGCAAAAACAAAGTAAGTTCACAAGTGAAAGTTTAATAACCAATATTAATACAATAAAGTGTTACTAGGCCTACTACTACTACTACTACTACTACTACTACTACTACTGCTGCTGCTGCTGCTGCTGCTGCTGCTGCTGCTGCTGCTGCTGCTACTATCTCAAAAGCTATATTTAAGCACTTTCTATTTTTTCATTTGATTCTTCTTATTGATATCGTTCACATCCACATGAATGAGTGGGTACACTAATCACCTTATAAAGTTTAAGCAATATACCCTGTCTTGCGTTCTTAATTACGCTCTCAATTGTGCCTCATTAACATAGAATTATCAGTAACTTCATATTAGTATTATAATTTCTTACACAGTCCACATTATACCTTACGTAGGTGAACTGTAAACCTTTTTTTGTTCAGGATATTTTCTGTCTGCACATGGTAACTGCCTCAAAAAGCATAATCTTAGTTTCTGGTGTGGAGACAAAATAAATAAACAAACATGGAAATAACAATTATAATTGTTAATTTTTATAATTTTAGTGTGAATTATATTAATTAAAATTTATTGAAATTGACGAATACAGGTCTCTATGAAATCTTATAAACCGCTTTGCAATGGATTACAAACTGAAAAAGTGCCAAATGAATATTAAAAATTCTGTTAGAAACTTTAGCGATGTAATATTAAGAAATAACTATTGAGGAGTTTTTTCTGCCAAAACCTTTCCAAACGTGAAGAGTTCTAATGGTTGACACACAATTTCACAAAATTTTCTGAAATGCCAAGAGGAAGCGAGTTTGCGAAGGATGGGAATCAAGAATTTTAAACGCCTGGCTGGAAGAAATATGAGTGCAAGCGAATTTGAATGGACCTGGATGGAAGAAAGTCCAGGTCCACGCAGGGGTGTAGCGTTTAGAAGAAGATCAAGAAGAAGAGTAATTTGTGATATTGCAACTAAAACTTATTGAAATATCACATTCTGGTCGCTGGCAATGACACATTGCAACAAAAACATAACGTCTGACAGTATTACAAGTAGGCGTATTTGTTTTACTGCAAAGTTTTGTTTATTTTTTTCTTCAATATTCGTTAGACTACAAGTTAGATAAAAATTGGACCTTTTGCTAAGATAATATATTAAACTTATACTACAAGGTTAACTAAACACAAAATAATGTTGCTGTATAAAGAAACAAATATTAATTTACAAACTCACACGGTTTTGAAACACGTTATAGTCCACAAGGGAATTGTTCACGCCTTCTACAGAAAGACAGCCAAACTGTTCGGCTCGCCATAAATTATTAGCTCTGAAACTACAGTTAGCTAAAACGTCATTGTGACCGGCTGTACATCACTTTACCTTTTATTTTACTCTTAGCATAATTTGTATGAACCGCAACTTTTTATAAACTTATTCATTTTTAAATCTTCTTAATAGTGCTAGGCCTATACAAAAAGTTTAAAAGCGTACAATTTATTATCAGTGTATTGTACAAAAATAAGTTGCGAAAGTAATTGTTAACTAATACTATTACCGCATTGATTACTCTTTGATTTTCAGTTCTAGTACGTTAAGACAAACTGGAAAATTTCCTAAAGTTTTCTTCGTCAGAGTCAGAAACTTTACGAACTCGGAAAAGCAGAAGACGCTTGTTACGACAGTCAATGAAATTTCTAACTTTCCTGTACAACGTCTGAAATGAAGCTCAGTTATCTGTCTCACAGTGTGACGGTCACGTAAACAAGAAATCTTTAACTAATTATACAATATCAGTGTAGTTAGTTACTATTCTAGTTAGGCGAGTACTATGTTTTGTGAACAGTGTGCTCGAATTATAGTTCTTTTTACGTGTAAAAACAACAATTAACTTTATCTCCATGCCGCGTCTAACAATGAGAGGCTATGATTTAGTAATAGTTTCTTTCGGTACAACACTAATATGAGAATGCATTAGTGTCTAGAATAGTTTATTTTTGGTTATATTACTGGGATTGTGATATTAGGCCTACACGGAAACGCTAACTGAAAATCTAATAAAGTTTTCCAATTAGAAACAAATTATAAAAATCACATAAAATGAGACTATGTTTTATGTTTTGATGTCAAAGATTGATGAAGTACTGCTACAGAAAACTTTGTAATTAAATGTAATATAAAATACTAAAAATATTTTATTGGAAATAATAAAAACGTGGTTAAAGCTTCATGGAATATTACTCATTCAAATAAAACGTATTGATATTACGTGTATTCTATTGTACTTTCTGTATTTTAAAACTTAACGGTATTTTGTGCAGCGACTATTAAAGGCACATGTATATCGTGGGTGTGATAGAGTATTAATGGCTTCTATACAAGCCAAATGAAACAAAACGAAAAACTGTAATGTCTTTGGCAAAACTACTCATACCAGATGATGTATTGAGGGGTTGGTTATTAAAATAAAATATACTATGTAAATTTAAAATTTTTATTTACATAAATTACTAATTTTACTTCCATGTTCCATAAGGAAATAGAAGTATGGTGATGGCAAAAAAATCCTGTTTGAGATAATTGCAGATTCTGATTGTACTACCCTCAAAACATGAAAAAATATCGGTATGGAGAACCATACATGACTTCCATGTTCTAAGATTTATATTTAAAATAATTTTCGAAATGAAATATTACCATAGAAACTACTTCTTTCTACTTACTGCTTCAGCCTTAACCACAGTACTGTGGTCACTAACGTATACCACCTCACGTTATCGCACTCAATTTTCACTGATGATGAAAGTCGATGGCATTGCCGAAACGTCTGGTTTTGTAGAAAACATTGGACTACGGCCAAACATCCCGGGAAGGAATTTTAACAAAAAAAACTATTTCTTTGTTGCCGATAACGTAGTACACATATATATAAAAAATACGCATAAAATTAATGGCTTGTATAAGTTAATGATTGATCTCCATTAAGTAGTGCTCAAGTTTCCAAAGTTTTAATATTATGATGTCCGTAATTAAAACATCAGAGCAGGTTTAGTGTGTATGAGGGTACACCGTGGACAAAAAATTTCAACATTTCCTATTGAGCGTTGCTTAGAGTAAAGCTGCAAATCTACAGTGTACGTTTCACCGAACAAAAACGGGGAAAAGAAGGAGCGCTCCGAAGTCACTCATGGACCCTCAGCATCTTGCAGAGGGTTCATTCCCTAAAGACGAAAAGTCTGTCTATGAATCGTTCCTCTGTAAACACGTGCAGTTACACTGCCCAGCGATCCACAGGAAGCAAATCGTTATCCACGCTGGACACTTTTTCGGCTTGCACGCGTTATGTAGGTGAGGGTTTCGGCACTTTCCATTTAAAAAGCGTGCAAATGTAAAAAAATAAACATGAGTGAGACCAGAAGTAACGCGAATTGTGTGTGTGTGTGTGTGTGTGTTGTGCCTTCCCTGCCTTTTTATTGTAGTAATCATAATAATAAAATGGAAACATAAACATTACATAATTGAGATATGCTTGCCTGCCACGGACGATATATTTTCACTTATACATGATTTACACTAAAATGAAAAAATTATAATTTTATTGCCTGGCAACAAAATTATTTTATTTTTAACAATTACCATTGTTTGAATAAGTTTAAATGAATTTTCAAGTACTTTACTGTTGTTAAAACGTAAAATGTTACAGGTAAACTACCCCTTCCCCTTAACCGATCTTCACCAAAATCTAAAGGCCTTGAGTCCTCTACAATTCAGTGAGGTATGCAAAAAATTATTTGATTCTGTTTGAATATGTGGCAGTTACCGTTCGTCATAGAAAATACGCTTGATAAAAAAACGTTGCAGGTAAACTACCCCTTCCCCTTAACAGATCTTTAAAATGACAGTAAAATGACTTTTACTTCCATGTTCCTTAAGGAAATGGAAGGGTGATGGCAAAAGAAATCGTGTTCGAGATTATTGCAGATTCTGATTGTACTACACTCAAAACATGAAAAAAAGTCGTTTTCCGAAAAGTGTCTGTGTGTGTGTCTGTGTGTCTGTGTGTCTGTCTGTCTATGTGTCTGTTTGTAGATTTTTTTTCTATGGCAAACGATAACTGCCGCAAATTCAAACAGAATCAAATAATTTTTTGCATACAGCCCTGATTTCTAGAGTACTCACGACCTATTGTTTTTGGTGACGATCGGTTGAGGGAAAGGGGTAGTTTACTAGCAACGGTTTTTTTTTATCAAGGGAAATTTTTTTTTGCAAACGATAACAGCCGCAAATTCAAACAGAATCAAATAATGTTCCGCATACAGCCCTGAATTGTAGAGTTCTCAAGACCTATTATTTTTGGTGAAGATCGGTTAAGGGAAAGGGGTAGTTTACCTGTAACGTTTTATGTTTTAACAAGGGTATTTCTTATGGCAAACGATAACAGCCGCAAATTCAAACAGAATCAAAAGATTATTTGCATACAGCCCTAAATTATAGAGTTCTCAAGACCTATTGTTTTTGGTGAAGATCGGTTATGGGAAAGGGGTAGTTTACCTACAACGTTTTTTTAACAAGGGTATTTTCTATGGCAAACGATAACAGCCGCAAATTCAAACAGAATCAAATAATTTTCTGTATACAGCCCTGATTTGTAGAGTACTCAAGATCTATTGTTTTTTTTGAAGATCGGTTGAGGGGAAGGGGTAGTTTACCAGCAACGTTTTTTATCAAGCGTATTTTCTATGGCAAACGATAACAGCCGCAAATTCAAACAGAATCAAATAATGTTTTGCATACGTCAGTGAATTGTAGAGGACTCAAGGCCTTTAGATTTTGGTGAAGATCGGTTAAGGGGAAGGGGTAGTTTACCTGCAACCTTTTACGTTTTAACAAGAGTAAAGTACTTGAAAATTTATTTAAACTTTTTCAAACAATGGTAATTGTTAAAAATAAAATAATTTTGTTGCCAGGCAATAAAATTATAATTTTTTCATTTTAATGTATATTATGTTTGAGTTAATATCTTTATATATACAGTGGAACTTGGTTATTACGGCCTCGGCTGTTACGTCAACTCGGGTGTAGCGTTATTTTGTCATAAGTCCGGTCAAACTGATATCTTTAACATTATAAAATTTCCCGGTTTTAACATCACTAAATATTGTACTACTCTGTTATAGCGTCAAATATTTCTCAGATATTTTACTCTAAATTTCATATAAACGCATATATGTGTGCGCGCGCGCGCTAGCCCATGGCTACAGACATACATTGTATGCAAGCGATAAGCACTGTAACAGGATTGCCGGCGCCAGCCATTTTACGTGCTCCAACGGATGGCTAGATCGATTTAAGGCCCGACACTCGATTTCCTTTGCAAAAATTTGTGGTGAGGCAAAATGCGTAGATCTGAACGTTACAGGCGATTGGGTGCGTAACACTTGGCCAGAAATTAGAGGATCATATAAAGATGAAGTCACCTTTAATGGACATGAAGCCGGAATTTTTTATAAATTAACTCCAGATAAGACTTTCAAATTTAAAAATGAAAGGTGCGTTGGTGGGAAGCTCTCTAAACAGAGAGTTACAGTTTTTGTTTGTGCGAACATGACGGGAACCGAAAAAAGGAAACTTTTAGTTATCGGGAAAAGTTTGCATCCTAGATGTTTTAAAAACATCAAAAACTTCCTGTAAGTTACACTGACAACATAAAAGCGTGGACGACTTCTAGTATTTTTGAAGATGACTTCTGTACGTGTGTATGTCACTGAACTCCTCCATGTATAAAATAATATATCGTTCGTGGCAGGTAAGCGTATCTCAGTTATGTAATGTTTACGTTTCCATTTTACTACTATGCCTACAGCAATAAAAAGGCAGGTAAGACACACACACACACACACACACACACACACACACACACACACACACACAATTCATGTTATTTCTGGCCTCACTCATGTTTATTTTCTTACATTTGCACGCTTTTTAAATGGAAAGTGCCGAAACCCACACCAACATAACGCGTGCAAGCCGAAAAAATGGACATCAATTTGCTTCCTGTGGATCGCTGGGCAGTGTAACTGCACGTGTTTACAGAGGAACGATTCATAGACAGACTTTTCGTCTTTAGGGAATGAACCCTCTGCAAGATGCTGAGGGTCCATGAGTGACTTCGGAGCGCTCCTTCTTTTTCGCGTGTTTGTTCTGTGAAACATACACTGTAGATTCGCAGCTTTACTCTAAGCAACGCTCAATAGGAAATGTTGAAAATTTTTGTCCACAGTGTACCCTAATTCACACTAAACCTGCTCTGATGTCTTAATTACGGACATCATAATATTAAAACTTTGGAAACTTGAGCACTACTTAATGGAGATCAATCATTAACTTATACAAGCCATTAATTTTATGCATATATTTTATATATATGTGTACAACGTTATCGGCAACAAAGAAGTAGTTTTTGTTAAAATTCCTTCCCGGGATATTTGGCCGTAGTCCAATGTTTTCTACAAAACCAGACGTTTCGGCAATGCCGTCGACTTCCATCATCAGTGAAAATCGAGTGCGATAACGTGAGGTGGTATACGTTAGTGACCACAGTACTGTGGTTAAGGCTGAAGCAGTAAGTAGAAAGAAGTAGTTTCTATGGTAATATTTCATTTCGAAATGATTTTAAATATAAATCTTAGAATATGGAAGTCATGTATGGTTCTCCATACCGATATTTTCGAAAAGTGTCTGTGGGTGTGTGTCTGTTTGTCTGTGTCTATAGATTTTTTTTTGGCAAACGATAACAGCCGCAAATTCAAACAGAATCAAATAATTGTTTGCATACAGCCCTAATTTGTAGAGTACCCAAGACCTATTGATTTTGGTGAAGATCTGTTAAAGGAAAGGGGTAGTTTACCCGCAACGTTTTATGTGACAACGAGGTTAATCTTTTCTACGACGAACGATAACTACCGTAAATTTAAACATAATCAAATAAGTTTTTGCATACATCCCTAAATTGTAGAGATTTGAAGGTGTGTTGATTTTGGTGAAGATCAGTTAAGGGAAAGGGGTAGTTTACCTCCCACCTTTAATATTTTAACAAGAGTAATTGTTTCTATAACGAACGATAACTGCCGTACATTCAAACAGAATCAAATAATTTTTGCACACCTTCCTGAATTATAGAGTACTCAAGGTCTGTCTGTTGATTTTGGTGAAGATCGGTTACGAGAAAAGGGTAGTTTACCTGCAATGTTTTATGTTTTAAAAGGGTAATTTTATTTTTATGACGAATGATAACTGCCGCATATTCAAAGAGAATAAAATAATTTGTTGTATACGTTCCTGAAGTTGTAAGTACTCAAGGTGAAACCCCCCTTTTTATTTTTTTAAGTTTTTGTAATTTTTTTTTGAATTTTTATTTTATTTGATTTTATTTTATTTAAGTTTTTTTTTTGTAAAGGGGAGAGACATCATATTTAGAACTAGGTGGAAAACCTAGAGGAAGCAAAAGTGTGCAAGGCCCAATTACAATTACAGACATGTCCCCCCAGGTGAATGACAGGACTTGCAAATGAAAAAGTCTTTTAACCAACAAGCGTATGCTTTATTAAACCTGCAAGATGTTACATAAACTGACAAGTTCTCGATTGTGTAAGCACACAATTAATGGCAGGATTATTTATATATATACGTATATCAATTAATATTCAGAATGTCAAAAAAAATAAGTGAATTTGATATTAACATAATTGCAAAATTTCTGCCTGATTATGTATGAGTCAATGATAACAATAATCTCATTCATAAAAGCAATTCACCAATCCATAAGTGTTGTATAGTTTCAAATAGGCTAGCCTTTTGTCTTAGTAAGCACATTTATGGTTTTTTCTTTTTTAAATTCATTACATATTCCCCCAGCAAAATATAGTAAAATTACACACACAAACACATACACGACATAAATAACAAAACATCCCTCATTTCAGTACTAACTTCCTCATAAACCCATTCCAACTACAGTAAATGAATGCACCATAATATGTATAGATATGTACAAATATAAAAGACAGCGTAAACTGATAATCACAGCTCCTAAGTATAGATTTGCCTTGGTAATTAACACCAGAGAATGTAAGTGACCGCCCCCAGACTCAACCTGCTAAACGACCCTGACTTTAATCGTTAAAGCGCTAAGTATATGTGGGAAAGAAAATAGTTTCTCATCTAAAGCCTCAGACAGCCCCCGTTACGTGATTAAAACTCGGCCATGACCAGATGACATGATAGCACAAGATAATTAACTCCCTAATGGTCTTAATTAGATGAAAAGTTAGATCTTACAGCAAACTGCGGATATGTGTGTATGTGTGTAATTTCTTACAAATTATGAACAGTTATAAGATATTTCATTAGGTCTACTGCTGTAATGTTCACACATGCAATAACATAATTGAACATGAGAGTTTGTGCTAGAGTATAACGGTCAAAACTTCACGAGTGAGCTTCTGGCGGCTTCTGTGCATTCACCATGTTGTGGAGAGAGAAATAGATAATTAGAATGTTCCCACCTGGATTGTCCGGTGTACTTAGTCCATATTGGCGCTGATCAGTAATGTAACGGTCGTATCACAAGTCCTGGGGCAGCGTAGCTTTGGAGGAGTTTCCCAACAGTTGTCCTCGACTGACGGCAATCGTGGCTAGAAGATCATCTCTGCCAGTAGGGTGGACAGTTCTTCGTCACACCCGACACCCATCTCGCCTTTGTTCGAGCACCTGTGACATGTAATAGGTTGTAGAGGGTGTCATGAAAAAAAATACGCCACATAGGCCGTCCACATTAAACTCCAACACCAACTTTAAACATCAACAGCGCACACACCCATCGCCACTAATTCATTTTAATCAGTATTAAGCTCCCCAGCTGTGACTTACTTCACTTATGTACCAACTACCTTTTAAGTATTTCGTTGAAATATAACAATTAATTAATTACGTATTTCATAACTGTTAATAACACCAAACACAGCTGAGTGCGAGATGCATTAGCATTTTCTTTATTGAAGTCAATTTGGCCCACAACATTTACACTCATATCAATTTAATTTTGTAATTGCGTTAACGCACACATTGAAAACTGCTCTACACACACACACACAAGTATATTTTATAATAGACGCTGAAACACAAAATATATTTGGGGTTAGAATATTTTCAGAACCCGCTAACTTGTACATACCTGGAGCTATACTTTATTTAGCCAACCATAGCGATAGCCGAGGAAGTCCTGAACAAAAGGTAGCCGCCAGTCGAGAGCAGATGACCAGGTCGGAGGATCGAACAGAAATGAGACTGATTTACTGTGTCGGTCTACCCAGGTAAACTCTGGATACAGGAATGTACAGAAACAGCTGGACGCGCCAACCGAATTGCGTAGTTGCACTACATCTGTGTGTATAAACGGACGACAACAACAACAACCGTATGGCAGTGCATGACGTCACCGCCGCTCGTTTTAAAATACTTATAATACGCTGCCGAACCCACTACGGCACACCCTCACCCCAAAAGGGCAACATGGTTGACCCAAAACAAACCAGTCCTCAAGCACGACGGCTGCGGGAAACCTGAGAAATCTCAGATTCTAAATCGCTCTTGGTGGGTTCAGTAACACAGGAAAACGAAAAGCAGAAGGAAGAGGTGTGAGTCAGTGAATGTGTGTCTGAAAGAGAAGATGTAAGTGTGAGTCCTGCATGCTCGCCGGGCCCTGGTCCGCATGCAGATATAAGAGACAGGAAAGAACAGGAGAAAGAGAAGAATAGCAGGCCAGCTCTGAGTACTGATCACCAAGGCCTCCCAAACTCAACAACTGAGACCCAGGACCATTAACACTATTCCTCCCTTCCCAGGACTGAAAATCTCTACCACACTGCGACCATCCCCCACGCGAGTCCTCTCCTCCATGCCAACTCTCAGGACCGCCCCAACACGTCACCATCTCCGGTGACCACCACCTAACTCTCCTGGCACTCACATATTCACGCCCGAAGGCTAACAAGGTGTTACAAACCTTGATATGCGAGTACCCTTCGAGAACCGTCCACCGTCGTGGACCGACCAGCCATGTGAAGCAAACAAGGCATCCTCCATCCTTGACACATGACTGGCCCACCTCCCCACACTAGGGTGGGCGGACCCGATTCACAAGGCAGAGAAGACCGTGCAGAGGGCACGCGAACATCAATCCTATTTCTTAACTTTTCAAAGCAGCTTAACTAGCAGGAGGGGGGTTTACCTTTCCACCGTCTAAACAAACCACACTTAATCCAAAACTGACACACCAGAGAAATCAACCGGGGAATGCGGCATGGACCCGACCCTACAATGATCGACAACCAAATTCAACCTCTATGAACCAGGAAACAACAGCACATAACTTCTCCATCTTATTTTTAGAACAGGCGAAACTGATAATCTACAGGACCAGGTCCGAGAAGACCAACAACCTGTCCTCATCTACTCCATCCAATACTGAAAGTTTCTGGAAAATCCCTGAAATGGGGTGGGACAATTCCCGGTAACATACCGTCGCCAGAGTTGCACAATTCTCAAACACAACACAATAACTGAAATCCCCATAAAACACATAACACAAACGTAACCTACAACATAATGACAAAGAATCCGAAAAAAACTCAAGTACACTTCTTCCTTTGAGCCGCTCCAGAGTGCTCTAGCGATGCGACGAGATGGGAGTCGTAAAAGCAGAGAAACAGCCATATAAAATTTCCAGAAGAGAACACGACACAAAACAATACACTTGACTCACTATATACAATCAAAACAACAAAACTGACTCACTGACTACAATCCACAAAGTACACATAAAATTGAATGTAATCGAAAATATAAACTATCACATCCATGCCCTTGGTCGGACCATAACCGCATTCAAAATACCCGATACCGCAACGCAACGCCCTCAATAAACAAATACTATATAACGGGGTGCAATAAAACACGTTGTCTAATCCAGGAGACAAATCACAATCAAAATCGACAAGTACTGACGGCCCTCATCACGTCCAGAATCTGTTTGAGCTCCAGGGTATGTGCAAGTGAAGTCAATCAGCACACATTCATTAAAAAAATCAATCACATTCTTATAACCCCTCTTCAAAATTCATCTTACACTCAACATCACAAAATAATCACTTAAACACTAACACATATTAAATTATTTTAAACTTCATCAACCCCTTATTCATTTTATAAAATGTGCTATTTTTCTGGTTATTCTTTCTATTAATTCGTTACACTACCATTAAGTTTTCTTGCAACACTTGGATTCCAATTAAAAAATAATTTGAGATAACTTGCAAGTCCTAACACCAGCTGACATGTCTGTAGCCACACCAAGTTTCATTTAAGGAAATAAATGTAAGTCCCCAGATTCTAAAATTTCTCTAGTTCAAAAGAAAAAAATAAGGCAGAAATAATACCTACTACCTACCTAGAATCATAACCACGCTCTGATCTAACATTTGAAACCCCCCTTTTTATTTTTTTAAGTTTTTGTAATTTTTTTTTTGAATTTTTATTTTATTTGATTTTATTTTATTTAAGTTTTTTTTCTTTGTAAAGGGGAGAGACATCATATTTAGAACTAGGTGGAAAACCTAGAGGAAGCAAAAGTGTGCAAGGCCCAATTACAATTACAGACATGTCCCCCCAGGTGAATGACAGGACTTGCAAATGAAAAAGTCTTTTAACCAACAAGCGTATGCTTTATTAAACCTGCAAGATGTTACATAAACTGACAAGTTCTCGATTGTGTAAGCACACAATTAATGGCAGGATTATTTATATATATACGTATATCAATTAATATTCAGAATGTCAAAAAAAATAAGTGAATTTGATATTAACATAATTGCAAAATTTCTGCCTGATTATGTATGAGTCAATGATAACAATAATCTCATTCATAAAAGCAATTCACCAATCCATAAGTGTTGTATAGTTTCAAATAGGCTAGCCTTTTGTCTTAGTAAGCACATTTATGGTTTTTTTCTTTTTTAAATTCATTACATATTCCCCCAGCAAAATATAGTAAAATTACACACACAAACACATACACGACATAAATAACAAAACATCCCTCATTTCAGTACTAACTTCCTCATAAACCCATTCCAACTACAGTAAATGAATGCACCATAATATGTATAGATATGTACAAATATAAAAGACAGCGTAAACTGATAATCACAGCTCCTAAGTATAGATTTGCCTTGGTAATTAACACCAGAGAATGTAAGTGACCGCCCCCAGACTCAACCTGCTAAACGACCCTGACTTTAATCGTTAAAGCGCTAAGTATATGTGGGAAAGAAAATAGTTTCTCATCTAAAGCCTCAGACAGCCCCCGTTACGTGATTAAAACTCGGCCATGACCAGATGACATGATAGCACAAGATAATTAACTCCCTAATGGTCTTAATTAGATGAAAAGTTAGATCTTACAGCAAACTGCGGATATGTGTGTATGTGTGTAATTTCTTACAAATTATGAACAGTTATAAGATATTTCATTAGGTCTACTGCTGTAATGTTCACACATGCAATAACATAATTGAACATGAGAGTTTGTGCTAGAGTATAACGGTCAAAACTTCACGAGTGAGCTTCTGGCGGCTTCTGTGCATTCACCATGTTGTGGAGAGAGAAATAGATAATTAGAATGTTCCCACCTGGATTGTCCGGTGTACTTAGTCCATATTGGCGCTGATCAGTAATGTAACGGTCGTATCACAAGTCCTGGGGCAGCGTAGCTTTGGAGGAGTTTCCCAACAGTTGTCCTCGACTGACGGCAATCGTGGCTAGAAGATCATCTCTGCCAGTAGGGTGGACAGTTCTTCGTCACACCCGACACCCATCTCGCCTTTGTTCGAGCACCTGTGACATGTAATAGGTTGTAGAGGGTGTCATGAAAAAAAATACGCCACATAGGCCGTCCACATTAAACTCCAACACCAACTTTAAACATCAACAGCGCACACACCCATCGCCACTAATTCATTTTAATCAGTATTAAGCTCCCCAGCTGTGACTTACTTCACTTATGTACCAACTACCTTTTAAGTATTTCGTTGAAATATAACAATTAATTAATTACGTATTTCATAACTGTTAATAACACCAAACACAGCTGAGTGCGAGATGCATTAGCATTTTCTTTATTGAAGTCAATTTGGCCCACAACATTTACACTCATATCAATTTAATTTTGTAATTGCGTTAACGCACACATTGAAAACTGCTCTACACACACACACACAAGTATATTTTATAATAGACGCTGAAACACAAAATATATTTGGGGTTAGAATATTTTCAGAACCCGCTAACTTGTACATACCTGGAGCTATACTTTATTTAGCCAACCATAGCGATAGCCGAGGAAGTCCTGAACAAAAGGTAGCCGCCAGTCGAGAGCAGATGACCAGGTCGGAGGATCGAACAGAAATGAGACTGATTTACTGTGTCGGTCTACCCAGGTAAACTCTGGATACAGGAATGTACAGAAACAGCTGGACGCGCCAACCGAATTGCGTAGTTGCACTACATCTGTGTGTATAAACGGACGACAACAACAACAACCGTATGGCAGTGCATGACGTCACCGCCGCTCGTTTTAAAATACTTATAATACGCTGCCGAACCCACTACGGCACACCCTCACCCCAAAAGGGCAACATGGTTGACCCAAAACAAACCAGTCCTCAAGCACGACGGCTGCGGGAAACCTGAGAAATCTCAGATTCTAAATCGCTCTTGGTGGGTTCAGTAACACAGGAAAACGAAAAGCAGAAGGAAGAGGTGTGAGTCAGTGAATGTGTGTCTGAAAGAGAAGATGTAAGTGTGAGTCCTGCATGCTCGCCGGGCCCTGGTCCGCATGCAGATATAAGAGACAGGAAAGAACAGGAGAAAGAGAAGAATAGCAGGCCAGCTCTGAGTACTGATCACCAAGGCCTCCCAAACTCAACAACTGAGACCCAGGACCATTAACACTATTCCTCCCTTCCCAGGACTGAAAATCTCTACCACACTGCGACCATCCCCCACGCGAGTCCTCTCCTCCATGCCAACTCTCAGGACCGCCCCAACACGTCACCATCTCCGGTGACCACCACCTAACTCTCCTGGCACTCACATATTCACGCCCGAAGGCTAACAAGGTGTTACAAACCTTGATATGCGAGTACCCTTCGAGAACCGTCCACCGTCGTGGACCGACCAGCCATGTGAAGCAAACAAGGCATCCTCCATCCTTGACACATGACTGGCCCACCTCCCCACACTAGGGTGGGCGGACCCGATTCACAAGGCAGAGAAGACCGTGCAGAGGGCACGCGAACATCAATCCTATTTCTTAACTTTTCAAAGCAGCTTAACTAGCAGGAGGGGGGTTTACCTTTCCACCGTCTAAACAAACCACACTTAATCCAAAACTGACACACCAGAGAAATCAACCGGGGAATGCGGCATGGACCCGACCCTACAATGATCGACAACCAAATTCAACCTCTATGAACCAGGAAACAACAGCACATAACTTCTCCATCTTATTTTTAGAACAGGCGAAACTGATAATCTACAGGACCAGGTCCGAGAAGACCAACAACCTGTCCTCATCTACTCCATCCAATACTGAAAGTTTCTGGAAAATCCCTGAAATGGGGTGGGACAATTCCCGGTAACATACCGTCGCCAGAGTTGCACAATTCTCAAACACAACACAATAACTGAAATCCCCATAAAACACATAACACAAACGTAACCTACAACATAATGACAAAGAATCCGAAAAAAACTCAAGTACACTTCTTCCTTTGAGCCGCTCCAGAGTGCTCTAGCGATGCGACGAGATGGGAGTCGTAAAAGCAGAGAAACAGCCATATAAAATTTCCAGAAGAGAACACGACACAAAACAATACACTTGACTCACTATATACAATCAAAACAACAAAACTGACTCACTGACTACAATCCACAAAGTACACATAAAATTGAATGTAATCGAAAATATAAACTATCACATCCATGCCCTTGGTCGGACCATAACCGCATTCAAAATACCCGATACCGCAACGCAACGCCCTCAATAAACAAATACTATATAACGGGGTGCAATAAAACACGTTGTCTAATCCAGGAGACAAATCACAATCAAAATCGACAAGTACTGACGGCCCTCATCACGTCCAGAATCTGTTTGAGCTCCAGGGTATGTGCAAGTGAAGTCAATCAGCACACATTCATTAAAAAAATCAATCACATTCTTATAACCCCTCTTCAAAATTCATCTTACACTCAACATCACAAAATAATCACTTAAACACTAACACATATTAAATTATTTTAAACTTCATCAACCCCTTATTCATTTTATAAAATGTGCTATTTTTCTGGTTATTCTTTCTATTAATTCGTTACACTACCATTAAGTTTTCTTGCAACACTTGGATTCCAATTAAAAAATAATTTGAGATAACTTGCAAGTCCTAACACCAGCTGACATGTCTGTAGCCACACCAAGTTTCATTTAAGGAAATAAATGTAAGTCCCCAGATTCTAAAATTTCTCTAGTTCAAAAGAAAAAAATAAGGCAGAAATAATACCTACTACCTACCTAGAATCATAACCACGCTCTGATCTAACATTTGAAACCCCCCTTTTTATTTTTTTAAGTTTTTGTAATTTTTTTTTTGAATTTTTATTTTATTTGATTTTATTTTATTTAAGTTTTTTTTCTTTGTAAAGGGGAGAGACATCATATTTAGAACTAGGTGGAAAACCTAGAGGAAGCAAAAGTGTGCAAGGCCCAATTACAATTACAGACATGTCCCCCCAGGTGAATGACAGGACTTGCAAATGAAAAAGTCTTTTAACCAACAAGCGTATGCTTTATTAAACCTGCAAGATGTTACATAAACTGACAAGTTCTCGATTGTGTAAGCACACAATTAATGGCAGGATTATTTATATATATACGTATATCAATTAATATTCAGAATGTCAAAAAAAATAAGTGAATTTGATATTAACATAATTGCAAAATTTCTGCCTGATTATGTATGAGTCAATGATAACAATAATCTCATTCATAAAAGCAATTCACCAATCCATAAGTGTTGTATAGTTTCAAATAGGCTAGCCTTTTGTCTTAGTAAGCACATTTATGGTTTTTTTCTTTTTTAAATTCATTACATATTCCCCCAGCAAAATATAGTAAAATTACACACACAAACACATACACGACATAAATAACAAAACATCCCTCATTTCAGTACTAACTTCCTCATAAACCCATTCCAACTACAGTAAATGAATGCACCATAATATGTATAGATATGTACAAATATAAAAGACAGCGTAAACTGATAATCACAGCTCCTAAGTATAGATTTGCCTTGGTAATTAACACCAGAGAATGTAAGTGACCGCCCCCAGACTCAACCTGCTAAACGACCCTGACTTTAATCGTTAAAGCGCTAAGTATATGTGGGAAAGAAAATAGTTTCTCATCTAAAGCATCAGACAGCCCCCGTTACGTGATTAAAACTCGGCCATGACCAGATGACATGATAGCACAAGATAATTAACTCCCTAATGGTCTTAATTAGATGAAAAGTTAGATCTTACAGCAAACTGCGGATATGTGTGTATGTGTGTAATTTCTTACAAATTATGAACAGTTATAAGATATTTCATTAGGTCTACTGCTGTAATGTTCACACATGCAATAACATAATTGAACATGAGAGTTTGTGCTAGAGTATAACGGTCAAAACTTCACGAGTGAGCTTCTGGCGGCTTCTGTGCATTCACCATGTTGTGGAGAGAGAAATAGATAATTAGAATGTTCCCACCTGGATTGTCCGGTGTACTTAGTCCATATTGGCGCTGATCAGTAATGTAACGGTCGTATCACAAGTCCTGGGGCAGCGTAGCTTTGGAGGAGTTTCCCAACAGTTGTCCTCGACTGACGGCAATCGTGGCTAGAAGATCATCTCTGCCAGTAGGGTGGACAGTTCTTCGTCACACCCGACACCCATCTCGCCTTTGTTCGAGCACCTGTGACATGTAATAGGTTGTAGAGGGTGTCATGAAAAAAAATACGCCACATAGGCCGTCCACATTAAACTCCAACACCAACTTTAAACATCAACAGCGCACACACCCATCGCCACTAATTCATTTTAATCAGTATTAAGCTCCCCAGCTGTGACTTACTTCACTTATGTACCAACTACCTTTTAAGTATTTCGTTGAAATATAACAATTAATTAATTACGTATTTCATAACTGTTAATAACACCAAACACAGCTGAGTGCGAGATGCATTAGCATTTTCTTTATTGAAGTCAATTTGGCCCACAACATTTACACTCATATCAATTTAATTTTGTAATTGCGTTAACGCACACATTGAAAACTGCTCTACACACACACACACAAGTATATTTTATAATAGACGCTGAAACACAAAATATATTTGGGGTTAGAATATTTTCAGAACCCGCTAACTTGTACATACCTGGAGCTATACTTTATTTAGCCAACCATAGCGATAGCCGAGGAAGTCCTGAACAAAAGGTAGCCGCCAGTCGAGAGCAGATGACCAGGTCGGAGGATCGAACAGAAATGAGACCGATTTACTGTGTCGGTCTACCCAGGTAAACTCTGGATGCAGGAATGTACAGAAACAGCTGGACGCGCCAACCGAATTGCGTAGTTGCACTACATCTGTGTGTATAAACGGACGACAACAACAACAACCGTATGGCAGTGCATGACGTCACCGCCGCTCGTTTTAAAATACTTATAATACGCTGCCGAACCCAGTACGGCACAAAGGTCTGTTGATTTTGGTGAAGGTCGGTCAAGGGAAAGGGGTAGTTTACGTGCCACGTTTATGTTTTAACAAGAGTAATTGTTTCTATGACGAACGATAATTGCCGCACATTCAAACAGAATCAAATAATGTTTTGCATGCGTCCCTGAATTGTAGAGGACTCAAGACCTCTTGATTTTGGTGAAGATCAGTTAAGAGAAAGCGGTAGTTTACCTGCAACGTTTATGTGATAACAAGGTTAATTTTTTCTATGACGACGATAAATTGCCGTACATTCAAACGTAATCAAATACGTTTTTTCATACATCCTAAGACCAACTCCATTGTACATCCATTGTAGACAACTCAAGACCTGTTGTTTTTGGTGAAGATCGGTTAAGGGAAAGGGGTAGTTTACCTGCAACATTTTATGTTGTAACAAGAGACATTTTATCATGACGAACGGTAACTGCCGTAAGTTCAAACAGAATCAAATAATTTTTTACATATGTGTCTGAGTTGTAGAAGACTCAAGGCGTATTTATTTTGGTGAAGTTCGGTTACGGGGAGAGGGCAGTTTACCAGAAACATTTTTTGTTGTAACAAGAGTAAAGTACTTAATTTTGATAAATAAACTATCCTGATAAGAAGATCTTAATAATCCACTGTAAAAACGTAGATGAAATATCTATAAATGAAGAGGCTAGTTGAACGGGGTGGGGGTAATTTCCTATAAATGAAAATTATAGTTGATTGGTGAGGGGGGAGGGGATAATTTTTTATATGTGTACTACGTTATCGGCAACAAAGAAGTAGTTTGTTGTTAAAATTCCTTCCCGGGCTGTTTGGCCGTAGCCCAATGTTTTCTGCAAAACCAGACGTTTTGGCAGTGCCATTGACTGCCATCATCAGTGAAAATCGAGTGCGATAACGTGAGGTGGTATACGTTAGTGACTACAATATTGTGGTTAAGGCTGAAGCAATAAATAGAAAGAAGTAGTTTGAATGCAAATATTTCATTTCGAAAATGATTGTAAATACAAATCTTAGAACATGGAAGTCATGTATGGTTCTCCATACCGATATTTTAGTTTGTGCTATGGAAACGTCGGCCTTGCCTTTGGGTTTCATACCCAACACAAGAAATAATTATTTATATTAGTCCTGGTTGATTTGTTAACAATAGAGTAGGTAGCTTATTGGTTTCTTGCATGAGAGACAATAAATATTTATATAAAAGTACAATAGACTCTATCAATTATTTACATAATTAATTTAATTATACACCCTTTTGGACACTTCTAATTACATATATGTTAGTCTTAAAAAATAATTAAGTTTCAATTTACTTTAGGCATTATACAATCTAGAACTCTATCTCTGACAGATGTTTTTTCTATGTAATAAGGAATGCATTTCCGTCACTAAATAATGATAACTTTAATTTTTTTTGATAAATATGTCAGCATGACGTTTTACTTCATTGGAAACTAATACTGCCTTTGAGACCACACAAACACGGCAAAACAAGGAAACGTAACCTAATACCCGATTTCATAACATAATTTTTTTTTTGCTACGCAATTAAAAAGTAATTCTGCAATTCCATTACCAACACTAATAAATTTCTCCAGTAACTTGAAATCGAGACTGCCAGTTTTGGCACTACTAATCATTCTGTATGATAGCTTCGTAGTAGTTATAGTAATTGTAATATCACTTTGTTGTCTGCTAAAATAATTCAATTTCAAGTTGTAAATATCAAAAATATACTAAACTGTTTTAGGCGGTTACAAATACGATTATTCCTCGCTATTATTATCGTACTACCGACGAAGCTTCAAATTTTAAAAGTTACTGATTATACGATTATATACCAAATCATAACCAATAACCACACTATCATAATAAAACTATAAACAATCTTTTTCTCTATTTATTAATAACAAATTCAGAAAATACCGAGTCTATACCTGAAATATTTCAATAAGTGGACTCTACATACGGTTGAGGTTATCATAGGTTTAAGAATGCAAAAGATTGAGAGTCCATGTGACCAGACAATATAAAACGAAACAGGCGGATTTAGCAGAGTGTCTGAGGGCGGTCAATTAAAGCTCAAACAACAGTATTATCTTCATCACTGCCATAGGCTTTACAGTGAATTTAAACTCACTCTATCGTGTGTGTGTGTGTGTGTGTGTGTGTGCGCGTGCACACGCGCGCATATCAAGGGGGAATCAGGAAAGGGATTAATGCCTGAGAACACGCCACGTGATGTGAATATCTATTACATACCATTGAAAGTGATAAATCCCGTGAGAACAAAGACGCGTTGTGTACACTCTCACCTACAGGATGGAAGATTTTTGTGCAAGAAGTAATTATGTGTCGGTACATACTGTTGACGTCTTGGTTATGAATTTTTAATTTTATTAATTGTATATCATTTTTTCTTTGTAATTTTAGTACAGGTACGAATTGTGAACGCTGGAAGCCGGTAGTTGGCAATAGTCTTTCTAGGTTTCTCTTAGTTTATAGTGATCTTTATCTAATTACAATTTTTGTTATAAAAAAAAATGCAAGATAAATAACTCAATCAAAAATGTAAACCGACATGCTTCTCTTTTTCGTTTGGCTTTCCGAATATTCTATTATTTGTATCTTCAGCCAGATATTTAAGCTGCAACTAAGATAGTTCATCTTGTATAATATGAGCAACGGTTATCTTGAATCCGTCAACGGCAACGGTGAATTCGCTGTCTTTTCGTGGCTATATGCCTATACACTGAGTAGATGGAGGTGTTTTTGTTTGGCGGACTTTAGCAGCAGGTGGTAGCCAGCTATTCTGTTGATGCCCTCCCATCTTCTCTTTTATACCATCTTCTCTCATTCTACCCCCCCCCCAATGTTTCCCACATTAATACCAGATTTTCTAACCCACATTTAATTTACGAGTTGACAATTTTAATTAATATATATTCAAGTCAAACATGCGTCTCACGCTGCTCGTAAGTAAATTAGTATGCGGGATCACGTAACTTAACTTACCAAAGTTTTCGGCATGAGTGCTTCTACCCTGATAGTGGTACGTTGGTGTTCGTGAACATTATGTTATTTTAACAGTATCGTTTTGTTGATAAATGTGTTTCCTTGTATAGTGTGTGTGTTTTTATGAGTGTGTTTTAATGTTTGTTGTGCATTTCTAAGAAGACTTCTGATTATGAGTAGTTAAAATATTCTGTTTAAATTTTAAATGTGCATTGGTGGAAATCCTGGAAATAGCTTGTAACACTGGTTTTGATAACAGTTATGATTAACTTTATCTGCAGATTAACGAACTCCCAACGAACTCTTGACCTCGCTGAGTCGACTATAAGGAGTGTATAAGTTACAAAGCATAGGGTTATAGTGTAAATACATCATTTAAATAATGACTATACGACAATGACTTTCTGATAGTGTTTTCTAAACATCCCATAAATTAAAAGGTAAAATACATTTACTACATTAAGAAGTTACTTAGTTTGGTGCAGTCTGAATGCCACATTTAGAGTTGTTGCATTTCTGAGCGTCCACTGCGTTCATCACATTCAGTGCTCGTATGACGACATTTAAACTCGAGTGCCCACTTATACACCATTGCTTCTAAAGGCGAGCATCTCCTAACACGGTTATCATTTTTATGTAAATTTCCATCGGTCTGTCAAAGGATTCTGGATTTGTTTATTTTTTTAAAACACGTGTGACGCATAAATATCGAACAGTTGGTAAACAATTAATAACTTTAGATATATATTTCGAAATTACCAGGTGTTTACACGAAATATGAAGCTTACAAGTCACAAAAAATTTTAGTTCTACCGCTAAGCTATAACTCTGGCTCTGCGAACTTTTCAATTGACTCTCGTGTAGCCAACAGTGTTTAAACTTAGTTTGCTGAAACTACATGAGAAAATCGTATATTCACTGTACATTTGTCGTTAACTTTATTTTTTCTAAGATAATGATTATTACTATTAACATTTCCGCGTTTTTTAAGACTTAGTACTTAGTACAAGTCCAAATAAAAACAGGCGTTATATTAATAACTACAGATACTAGTTATTTTATACGGTGCAATGCTTAATCTTTTATGCGTACGCGTATATGTGAGAGAGTCTAGCTACCTGCAGTATTGTTACCTTCACGTTTGAAATACCCTTTGCATTATCAGACCCAAAGTAACCATGCATACGTAACAACAGACTCAATAACGGGTAGACAGTGTACATTTAATGGAGCATGAAATCTACATGGCACCGCTAGTATTGCGACCCTCAAGGAGTGCAGGTGTTTGCGCGCGCGCGCGCGTGTGTGTGCGTGTACAGAGCGTGCTCGTATGTACGTGAGTGTGTATTACGATTCTTGGAATTGTAATCGTAATTAAATATTTACCTTAAGTGTTGTGTGACTTTAATTTAGTTAGTGTTTTGTGTTTAGCCACACCATTTTAACTGAAGATGGCACTGTAAACCTGAAATGCTTAGTGCTTTTGACATAAAGTTGTAGGAATGAAACGTGGTTGGCCTATATAATTATATTTAACTCGTACGGATTTTCCGCAACTGTGAGACTAAGTACAATAAATAATTTTTTTTTTAGTAAGATATATATATTTTTCTCTATACGGCCGGTATATAGTTCACTTGACTTCTGTTCCTTGCGTTTTGTGTTGAAACATAACCGAGACAGAGACAGCCGTATAAGAAATATCCGAAGACATAAGGAACTGGTTCTTACAATGGCTGAAGGAACTGTGGAGGTGACAAAACATTGATTAGAAGACGTGTAAAGAAGAAAGGAGAATTCTGTTTACATTCCCGGACAGGGTACAGAATAAAGTTGCGTTTTTCAGCCCCATATCGACTTAGGCTATAAACGTAAGTACCTAGGATAACATCCAGCTGATTATTGTTAGGCTGAAGCGTAGACGTGCCAAAACACACTCTTGTTTGTGTGTCGTACAGATGAAGCTCCGCAGCCTACCTTGTTTTGGATGGTACAAAAAACATCATTATTACTTTTGTTCGTCACTGTGTTTGGTTTTTGTGGTGTTTATATCGTATGATATAAATTTATCACTAAGACGATACATCGCTGTATAATATTTTGTTAACTAAGATATTAATGACACGGGGAATAAGTATATCTTTTAGATCATAAGATAACACAATATTAATAATAAATTATATATAATAATATATATCTTGTAGATATAATAATACATCTATTTGTATATTTGTTTTTATTAGAATAATATTTATCATTGCCATATTCTGAATTCATGTTAACATGAAAAAAAAACATCTTATAACCAAGCTTAGGAGACGCTAAACCTACAAGATTCAAAGACATCTTGATTTCAATCGAAACTGCTGAGAGGTTAAGTAGATTTTCTATGGAACATCAGCGACCATATGCTTCATAACGAACAGAAACTACCACCACTCATGAAGGATTTCATCGAGAGGATTATAATCAAATATAGCTACCTAGTAGTGGATCACGAAAATGAATAATGGAGTTGCTAAACGGTGTCTATAAGGGACGACAGACTCTGCACGACTTGGCCTAGAGATTTGGCACAACCTTGAAAACATTGTTCTATAAGCTTGACTCTTGTATCTCATTTACTTGATACCCTGATACGGTTATAAATTCTCAACTGGCAAATAACAAAAATATTTAACTGAAATAAGTAATTTACAATCACTCAATGTAGCAGTATGGACTCACATCCACTACGTTTGGAAAAACGATTTAACAATTTATGAAGCTATTTATGAATAGGAAGAAAGGAGTGCGAGTAGCTGGTCTTACAGTCCGCATAAAGTCCTGTACATACCTATGTTATAGTCGTTTTTGTTAACAAAATTTCAGAATTCTCTTTGGGCTATAAAGTAGCATTTTGGAAAAGCACAATGTTCTTTTTTATTAATGCTTGAAAAAGAAATCTGGGTGAAAACATTTTTATTTTCTTTCTTTACACAAATCAAGTCAGTTTGTAAACGAGTCAATAGGAGTAGCCCTATATGTATTGTAGTTTCATGTCTGGCTTGTATTGAAACAGAAAGTCAAAGACAATAAACATATATTTGTATAAGAAACTATGATACTGAAATATTACAATCTCCGTTTTATTGTTTCCAATAAAGCGTGCTCTTGAAATGGTTTCATTGAATGATCCTACAGCAGTTTGATTGTAGATTTATTTTCTACACTGACTGTTTTCTTTGTCTTGATATATACAATAGTCTTATATTTGTTAGTCACTTACGTAAGGCACTTGCGCGTACGCATATTCTTCTCTATAAGACACACACACAAAGAACGGTTGAGTCGAGGGAGACATTATTTGAGGGATGGGAGGCATTATTTTGACCTCGACAGTAACAATGGGTGCAAAAACGATTCAATTAATAATTGATTAATGTTAACTAAATACTACCCCATCATTTCGCTTTGATTCCGGCAGTAATTCACCTACTACACAAGGAGGAAGGAAAGGTATTTGTCTGATATGTTTGTGGCTAACTCCACGACTGCTGCGCTAAATACATGCAATTGAGTTTGTTTGATGATGCAATTCACACCGGGAAAACGACTTTCAAGAAAATTAAAAACAGCAGTTGTTATTCAATTTTTAAAACTGCAATTAACATTCTGACTACAGGTTTTTTAACTTATCTTCAGGTTATTTAGGTAACTGTAAAGTCAAATAATTCATCTATTGTCTTTTATGAACGTTCAATATTTACAGCCATGTACTTACATTTTTCTGTATTCAAAGTTATATATATTTTTTTACAATAATTATGATTGTTAATATAGCGTAACTGATTATTTGTTATTGTTAAATTTTATTAACATATTCTTATCCATTGTCACAGGTTATGTGGAGGTTAAGTCTATGGTTATCGAAAACAAGTTTTGGGTACCAATAAAAGATCTTTCCACATATTTGCACAACTAATTTATTTTCGTCTAAGTTATCGATTCTGTTTAACTTAGACTAAGTTACTGTACAGTATATATTAATAGCATTCTTACAACTACTACTAATATAGTATAAGTAAATAAGTAACTAAATGGCAAGTCACTTTCCATTACATAGACCTACGTTTCGTGTTCTTCAGAATGTGAAATAAAGCTTATGTAGGCCTAAATATTACTTTACGTAATTGCCCTTCTGCCCACCGTATCTCCGTAAATGTGTGTGTATGTACGTCCGCGCGTGTGTGCAGCGCGCGCGAGTGTTTGTGACATCCTTTTTTGCATTAAATAAGCTTCTCGGATTAAGTTTATTCGAATTTGAGGCATTGCAAGCAACGACAGTTAGTGTGCTATTTTTAAAATTAAATTTCAAATTTAAATTAAAACAGATATAATTAAAACGTAAATGCAACGAAATACGATTAAAATATAAATAAAACATATAAATGTTAACAATATTTCTATGTAAATATATAATTTTTTTTTTGTATTCTCCTGAGAAGTTGTACTTTATTGCCGACAAAACATTACGCCGACGTTCCTCAAAATCTCCAATTATCGTCTTGGCAGAAATGACTAGAAATTCTTTCTAGAACTAAAAATTCTTTTCTTCTAGAAGTAAATATAAATCTAGAGAAGTTAGGAAACAATGAATAAAAAAATTAAATCTAAGCACTGTGACCCCTCTTTCCTTTTATGTCTTTTTTTTATGAGTATAAAAACAACTTAATTCATTTTAATATTTTTTTTTTGAAAGAGAAGCCACAAGTTAATTAGGACTAGGCCGAAGCCTAGAGAAGCAAAAATTATGCTGGGTCCAGTATGACGGGACTTGCAATAAAACTCAGCCGTAACAGAACGATAACAATTTATTTTATTTCATGCCCTGCCTTAATATTATTAAACTAGAACAACATATGTGCCCAATCACAAGTATGAATAAAGGTAAAACATAACAAGTGTGTATAAATCTTAGGCATAAGAAATGTGTATAAATATAAAACATCACAAGTGTGTATAAATCTTAAGCATAACAAATGTGTATAAATATAAAACATCACAAGTGTGTATAAATCTTAAGCCTAACAAATGTGTATAAATATGAAACATCACAAGTGTGTATAAATCAGTGAACACCTGCATATATAATTATAGAATTCTCTCCCATCTCGTGGCTAGCTAGACACATAACAACACACACAGGACATAAGGTACACAAACTCACAATCACCTTAATTTTAACACGCATGCCCCTGGAATGCACCCACCTACCAGGTAGAGTAACTACAATCTTATAACCCAGCAGTGATAAAATATACGCCCGTCGGCAACCCGTTCAGTAGAATTACATAAAGCCAAAACCCCAGGAAGGATGATAATAATTCATGAGGCATAAATAAAACCGGACCACCCATTTGTCTAGCATTCCATTGATCAATGACCCATGATGAGCGTGTGAACCTTAAGTTCCTTTCACATCATTAAGTAAAATTGACAAAACTACATCACCTACTTTCAAACAGTGTTTATAGAATTCTAGACAGTTATTTGACTTCACAAAATTCCAAAAAGGAATTAAATCTTTATGTACTTTAATAAACAGAAATTAATTGCTTGAGGCTTTACTATTTCAGAAGATTTTGACAATATATATAATTTACCCAAAAAAAGAAAATGATGAATACATGTTTTACAGTCAAAAATTAAACAGCAAATCCTATAAGTGGGAAGTCAACCCATATGTGTTTGCCAGTCAAGAAAACAATCAGTTTAGCCCTTGTGCAAGGGGCAAAATCAGCTAAAATATTTCCATAACATTAGTAAATTATTTCTATTAGCCTCAAATGACTATATAAAATAATTAAAGGAAAAGAATACAATAAGGTGGTTGTGCTCTGGCATCTGTGGGAGCGCGCCCACATGTAGTTGACAAAATTTGACAGGCATTCAACCTGTCTGAGGTTGCACCAGCGCGTGTCAGCGAAAAACTAAGTCCCCTTTGGAACCCCTGAAAACGTCCCCAAAAAAAAAACCCAGGAAAGCCCCCAGCCCTTAAATGTGAAACCCATAGTCAAATTAAATTTTATACACAGCTGTTCCAGCCGGAACAGAGCTACTGAGCTGTAACATAATTTTTGTAAAGAGTTAAATGAAAATGAGATGCAACTGTAAAATGGCACAAGAGTAAAATATCTCTGGCGCGCTCCCCCAGTGCAGCACACACTTACAGGCATTGCATTTAGTGTTATATAAATGAGTTATAAAAAAAGTTTATGAATTTAAGTTATAGTGTTCAGAGTCATGATCACAGCTCAACTTCCCGGTAGACAGTCTGGACACGTGGTCCCATGGCTTCTAGGCTATTTACAGTAAACGGGCACACTGCCGGCCCGGCCCCAAAAAATGAAATAAATGCATGAATATCACCTTATAAGTGCTGGCGAGTGCAACATAGAAAATCAGTCTCCATCTCCCTCTTCGTATAAGATCTTGTACATGGTTCACAGCTTAGGCAGGTGTACAGCCATCAGCAAGCCAGGAAACCAACTTAGTTCGAGAACCCTATGCATTCAAGTAAATTAGAGAACAGTCTATTAAAAATGTACACCCGAGTTAAGGTAATTAACCTCTTAACGGGCCGCCAACTAACTCTCAATAAAAGCACAATATTCATTAATTAAAGTTTTTACAACCAGCTTAAAGAGTCTACAAATCAGCCATGGAATAAGTAAATTTGAATCATGAACAGACCTTATTAAATTGTGGCTTAATTAAAGTGATCTGCACAAGGCCAACATGCTTCGACATAATTTTGCAGGTTAAACCGGCCACGTGGTAAGTGGTAATCGTTATTTGGCAAAAAAAAATCAACTGCAAGGTACTCACAGCATTAAGAAAGTTTTACATTCAATTAAATTTCATACATAGAAGCTCTCACACTTAATTCTCTACTGTGAAGTTAATTAACAAACTCTGCGACAGTTTACTACATGCACAGACACAGTTCACGACCTGACTGCGCACCAAGTTTTAGTCCTTAATATTTTAATGTTGTACACTTTTATCATTACAGTGACAATTGAAAACTTCTCGCACTATTACATAAAATAATAAAAAGAGCATGGCTATATACTGGGCGTCGTAAATCAGTAAAGAATGAGTTTCTCTTAACATAACTTTGTCGGGTCGCACACACACACATCATTACGTATTTTATGCGGTTGCATATAGTTATTAATTACCCATACATGAATAATTATTTATAAAGACCAATAAATACAAAGACAAACTTACCGGGAGTCAATTTACGTTTTAGCTTGGCATGTAGAGACAGAAAACTCCGTCGTAACGTCCGAAGAGAGGGACAGCCAGACCGGTGTATTTCTCCGTGGGGGCAGTGAGTTCAACTGGCCGTTAGCAGCAAAGCTAGACGACCCTTCAGCACGAGCTGCGCGCGCAACCTTAACTGCAGCGAGCAAAGTTCAGCCGCCCCTGCTCACTTTTACAATCAGAATACGACTTTAACTAAAATTTTATTAACGGCCGGCTTTAGACCGGCACAGCACCTTATATTTACACGAAATGTCATAAACTTAATAACCTTATTAAACATTCGTGAAGGGAAAACCATAGGAATACTGGAACAAAGTATTTGAAGCTGTACAGATAAGATGCAAAGATGACAGGACAGTATCTACAGTCAAATATGAAAAGCTACAAAAACGACAAGGTGCACTCTATGAATGAAATATAAGTGGTTCTGCATCACGATTCCCTGTGGTGACATTGCTTCCATATGCAACAGTCTAGGTGTTAAAAACTCACCTTACTGCTGACTGAAGGTCAGTGGTTCCCTTTACATATCTTAAAGGAAATAGACTTAACTCTATCGTAGGGCTATTAAAGGGAACAATAATTTAAAAACTCAACTCGGAAATTTGAATTTACTCAAAGAACTAAAAAAATCAAGGAAGCCGAGATCAAAAAATGTTAAAAATATTTTTAAATGACATATTTGAATCATTGAATGGTAACAACGAGAGGTATGAAATCAACAGGATTAACCAATAAGCTAAATAAGTAACAGGTTGTACAGTTTAACTGCACTTAGTGTTGTGAACAGGTTTTTAGAGGTAGCGTTATAGAAGTTTGAATAGTATAGACAAGTGGTCAGTGACAAGTAGGTACAAATATTGACCCATTCTCATCTATAATATAACGCGCTAGGTAGTGTGTCAGTCATCGGTATGTTACCATAGTAACAAGTAAATAAACAAATGATATTTACCGGCATCGAATGTATACCTTTATCCGTTCCTATAGTTTTTAATGTTTTTACTATGGGATTGTATTGATATGTTTTGTAATTTTGTATACAGATACGTCTATATATTTTGTAATTGTCCTATATTTCTGTATATGTTTTATTTGTAAAATTTATGTTTATACATATTTCTGATGATGCAATGAATAAGCAATTAAATATATTAAATACCACTACTAAAGATGTCAACATCACCATGGAGACCAGAATTAATTGCCATAGTACCAAGTAAATAAATAAAAGCTATTTAGCGGCATCGGAACTGTACATTTTCCCATTCCTGCAGTACATTTTTGAAGTTTTATATAATATGCAAATGTATCGATATATTATGATGTAGACAAGAAGAAGTGTACTAACTGTAAATTGTCCTATTTCTTAATGCAAAGCGAAAATACGTGTTGTTTTCATTTGTGAGGTTAGGTTACAACGGTTTTTGATTTAACAGGTAATTTTAAATCTCCAAAGGCTGTTGCAACAACATAATAAGTGTTGAAAATTTGGAGAGAATTTGACTAATGAGTACAAAATTGTTATACGAGCTGACAGAACGCCATATATACATAGACAATCAAAATTATATTAAAATACTTATTAAAAGTGAAATATTCGCATGCAAAGCCGCGGGTAACAGCTAGTTGTTGTATAAAACAGTAAAGTTAAAAGCAAAACAACATGCGCGCAGAAATTGTAATAACTAGAAATAAACATATTTAGTAAAACATTTTGTGAATTAAAAATATAAAAGAAAAGAGAATTGTAGCAACACCTCCCAAAGACACAATATTCCATTTTATAATTTGGCGTCATCTTGCTGAATACCTGTGGTAGTAGTTAAAAGCGATAGACCAAATACTAATTGTGTAAATAGATTTTTAAAACGGTTAACGACAGGAAATTAAACAATACGCTGTATAAAAGAGCATATTGTTAAGACCGGTTATGATGAAGAAATTACGCTTGAAAATCTTATACAAAGGACACAAATCGTGAGATCACGTTTAGTTATCAAAGTAAATTTTTGTTAACATGACTGGTTAACAACATCTAAAACTATACATAATTTTGGTGATAGCGATGTTATCAATAAAAGTAAAGTGAAAACGTCAGGCAAAAGTGTCTTAATTAAATTGTTAAGAATGTCTACCTTCTACAAAAATTTAACTGAAAAGCGGGCTTTTAACTCATCATACTCAAGCCTCTCCGATGTCAACTGATTTTAAAACTTGTGCACCTACGTATTCGGATAACGAATACTCAGTTAACTTTCGTTACTCAGGCTATTGGTTTATGTTAATGCGAGTTAACATTTGAAAATGCAGAAATAAAAACAGCAGACGGGGATTTCTGATCTATTTTAAAATGTAAACTCATACTTTTATGAACTCTTTGATCAACAGTGTCTTTACGTTAATTGCATGTTTATGCACTTATTGCATTGTCATATACTTTTATGGATCGTTCATATGGCTAGAAAAAAACACACTAGCACTGATATTATTCCTAAAATAATAAGAAATTTTGTGATTAAATCTTATACACAAAGGAGTTCAAATAAGTCTGGTGTAATAGATTTAATTTTATTTCAATAAATTAAACTACTAAGCTGTAGTCTATGTGTCTTTGTTTTGTGCAATCGTTTGACTTTCCATTTTAAACAGCATTAACAAGACAAATCAAATAATCCGATAACAAGACGGCGTGGATAATCCGTAATTCCGCTAATCCGATCAACACTTGAATGCCAAAATGTCGGATACGGGCGAACTTACTGTATGTCAATAGTTCTTTAAAACAAAAGATGAGGAAAGAGAGTCAGTAACTTATTTCTTGCAAACGTGCATTCTTCAGTTTTTATGTTTGTGTGTGTGCGAGGCGGGGGGGGAGGCTATAAAGTATAGTAAAACGTATTGGAATAGAGTACCGTCTGTGATTACCCTCACTCCGTCACTGTCAGCGCTATGACTGCCAGGGAAATTGATTTGTAAATTAAACAAATAAGTATTTTGTGAACCCAGTCACATTAATCACCAAGTGAATGTTATTCCAAATAATTTCAAAAGTACCTTATGCTTGTAGCTCTTAACAAAATTATATCAATATTTCAATCAAAGAATGTTGTGTATTTATGTATAAGTGTAATAAGGCTTACACCAGTCTTCCCACATTATATAATCTACTTAAAAAAATACATCCGCATCTGTTGTATAAATAATTAAGAAAAAAAGGCATTTAGTGATATTAGCGAAACAGTATTTCACTTTATTCTAATTAAATAAACATTTATAAATAATATTCATGTTTAATCTGGTATCCAAGTCACTTGATCGAATTAATAAATTATTTTACCTTCAATTATCCGCCTTGTGACTTCTTGTAAATCTCGTCTATGACGCGTTTCGGAGACTATGCTCCATCATCAGATATTAAAATAAAAAATAAAACTATATCACTCTTTCGGGATCGTTACATAATAAAAATGTCAAATTTGCATATGTACTGTACGCGAATTTGGGTGCGCACCCGTTCAAGTTCAATCTGCTACTCAATTCACAAATTCACAAAATCTGCTACAAATTCGCGTACAGTTCATATGCAAATTTGACAATTTTATTATGTAACGATCCCGAAAGAGTGATATAGTTTTATTTTTTATTTTAATATCTGATGATGGAGCATAGTCTCCGAAACGCGTCATAGACGAGATTTACAAGAAGTCACAAGGCGGATAATTGAAGGTAAAATACCGGTAATTTATTAATACTTATAAATACACTTTAGGAATATAAGTATTAATTTGACAGAAACGTTCAAACATATTACTTTGTGCAGGCAATGTAGTTGATTCAGTATTCAAGGATCTCGTTGTTTACTTTGACAAACACTTACGAACACTTTAATAAAGGGGAATACAAGATATCAGGATTGTTATTTGATTCCAGACTCGTAACTATAGTATCACCTAAAAACAGTCTTAGTCAGTCAAATTGTTTGTCACTCGTCAGTACGTTTTCCATACTTATATTCCTTGCTTTATAGTCTTTGCAAAGAGAAGTGTATTGAAGAAACATTTGTAAATAGTAGCAACACTGATAAGGAACAATATATTTCTCTGCCTGTAAGTGTTACGTCAACTTGTGCAGTACGTTTAGGAATGATATCATGGAACGGTACAGAGAAACACCAACTTAGTTGAATATTCGGCGTAGATTATAGACAAAAAACACACCTTGTCCAAAAATTATATAAGCGAACTTTTTAATATTTAAAATATGAACAAAATATTCAAAATCGTCAGCGAAGTGGGCTCACATAAAGGCGTCGTGACGGGGCCAACAGTGAACGAGATATTGATGTTACTGCTAGTGGCGTTAATGTTAAAAATGTTTCAATTATACCAAATAAATCTAGTTTAATAATTTGTGATATTCTTCTAATGTTCAAATATTTCAATAAAATTTGCCATAGAGCTTTCAGTAATTAACGATAAAAACCTTATATAATTTTTTCAAACACAAATAGCTCCGTAGACGGATAGCGAAATTTTAAGTCAGTATTACCTTCAGCGTAATGGTAATTACTGATTAAAATACGGTATTTGTAACGTACTTCAATAAATAATGTGCTACTATTTTCAAATAAACAAAATGCTTATTGAAATTAGGCTTCCATTTTTCAAGCTTGAATATACAGATTTGTAATCTCATGGCAAGTAGAGCAGATGTATTAAAATGTTTTACAAAAAAAAAATTACACCTCAATGATATTCCCTTAAATTAATATAACAGTTTATTAACATTTAGTTCATCTTTAAATATTTTCGTTTCTTGACTCTATGGATACTTTTAACTCATGCTACAAGCCTGTTCTGTCATTACGTAAATAATACACCAAATGGCTGACTCTAAAATATGAAGCCAAGTTTAAGCTTCTTGTCCAGTTAAAATCAAAGTGTTAATGTTTCTTTTACACAGTGTAGCTTAATTGTGTGTTATTGTGAGTACAACACTACTGATACAACACAATTGCGTATAACGTTTGAATATTCTGTTCTATCGCTTAATTTCACAGACCAATTATATGTGTTTACTTTACGGGTTACGAATCTTTTAATACTCAGTCAACTTAGTGTGTATTTAAATATAATATTAATCGTTACCTGTTATGTATTCTTTTAATTTTATTTTAGCTTATTCTTTCTTCCTATTACTTCATTATGATAATAATTATACTATTTCTAATATGTTTTTTCTATCCCTGTTTTATCGATACTCATCTAATTACTGATATTGTTATACTTAATTCTAACTTTTAATTTTTCTAGTTATTAAATATTTACTAATTTTTTCAAATTATAAAGCATTCTTCATAAAACTCTTTTTATTAAAAGTTCAAATAAGAATTAGTCTGCTTCTTTAAATTATAATATTGTTAACAATTAACATTTCTTCTTCTTAACACTTAATGTAAGTAGAAATTTCCTCGTTTTACACTTAATGTATTTAGTTAACAATTTTTTCCATCACACAGCTTTTTATGATTAAAATACATTTCATCTAGAATTTTTTTCAAGTAATTTCCACTCTTTTGACTTTTTGCAATTATTTGTAACTTATAAAATTTGCTGTAGTACTTAGCTTTACATTTGTTTTTGATAAATTTATTAGGCCTATGTATTATTTTATGTTTCATACAAATTACTTCAACATCTACTAAATTATGGTTAATTGAATTTTGATTAATTACACTATTTCATATATAATTTAAAGTTAAAAATTTACTTTACTAATTTACAGTTTTTGCATATACTGATTAATATTAGGCTACCTATTTAAAACATATCTTAAATCAACTACCAAATTTTCGAATTACACTATTGTTTGACATTTCATCCAGTCCAATGTGGCCGAAATCCTTCTTGCTTTCTTAGAACCTAACAGTTTACAAATTTTAAAAATTTCTATTTTTTTAATAAGGTTTATGTACTCTTACATTTTACGTTACAGCAGCAATGGCAGATATATGGCTTTGCTAGCCGGAGCTGACTGTGATGCGCAAGTACGAATGAACACACGAATTATTACTTAAAAAATGCAACATTGAACCAACGTCGCTTCCACCACGAGTAGAATGATTTGTAATATTTGGTTGCTTAGTAAAATTTGTAATAATAATATTTTCAATCAAGACATATTAAATCTACATCTACTTTAATTATTTCACAAGATTTTGCTCAACACATCATTAGTAGACTTCAAGTGGGTTATGATACTTGGTGACCAGTGCGAGTTAGAATTTCTTAGACTCTTCAACGCATTTTAGACCTTCTGCTGTATGTTGGAATCCCAGGATACCTGAGCAACTGTCCCTGAGACCAGGTAATACATTTTTGTAAAGATAGCTAATGAGGACGGGATATCTAGAAGAGTTGGCTATACTTCTAGGGAAACATTGTGACTGGCCTGTGATGGTAAGAAGGCTGCTCTGAATAAGAATCGGTGTATATCACCAGCTGTGGTCACAGGTACTGTATATCACTATGGCGTCACTACCGCCATATCGGTGTGACGATTTAAATTGTAACAGCAATTGTAAAATAAAATAAAAAATTAAAAATTAAGTTTACGAGCGATTAAGCCATTTTAAATCTCACTATAATACTTAAAACCCCTGTATGTACTCAATATGAGAATGTGAAGCAATTAAAAAGTCCAAAGAAACACTAATAAAAAAGGCAAATTGTAAAAAGTTATTATTGTCATATTTAACCCTTTGCTTGTCATCATGCGGTGACCTGTTAATTCCGGACTCGACGTGTCTACCGAGTCGTCTGTAATTTAGGATAAGATAAAAATCATAATATTTATAATTAGAAATCTGAAGACACAGATAGTCGTTAAAATAACTCACTTAAATTATATATGTTTATTAAGGTATAGTTTTAGTAATAAAAAAAGTTAACTTAAATAAAGATAGGGACTATATTGTTGCGGAGTAGTTGCCCCTCTCCCTTTGTTAAGTACCAGTCGAAGCGAGCAGAAAGTCTCTCTCTCGCTATGTTGACCTCACGGAGTGCAGACGTACGAGCGAAAGCTCTGACAAAATGTTGTTAATTTGTTTGTTTAATTTAAATGTAGTTTAGTAACTACCACTGCTAAAAGCGTGTGTCATGTACCAATAACTATAAATATGTGGTAACAAGAAGACATAATATGTAACAACAAAAGGTAATAGTGTTAAGCAAGATGACGACTCCCTTCAAGAAGTAAATCAATTTTCAACTTCACTCCTGAAGATGTGATCTGCAGGAACTTCATAAAGACACGTGTACCAGGCATAAGATGCTGTTTAGGACATCCGAGAATCTACACATACTTACACCGAAGAAGCTTCAATCTCCTCTGTGAACATCCGACATATTATTGACGAAGACCCGACCCAGATGATGACGGTGCCTACAAGGATTCCCAAGACGGACACCCCAGGACGAGGTTTCTACGTTCGACTGTAAAGGTGACTCGATAGCTTGGCTATCGAGAGTTAATAATATTTGTTACCCTAAACACTTCTAAAAGAGACTTTTCAAAGACGATTAATTTTATGTAAACATTAAAAGAGTAAATCTAAGGGTTTACTGTAAAAACTCAATTATCATACGTTGTAACGCTTTATATGTTAATGTAACTTATTACCATTCCAAGTAATAGTACCATTCTTCAAATGGTTAAAGAAGTCTTGCAAGTTTATAAAATGAATTGAAAGTAATTAGAAGTCTTTACTATAAATAAACAGAAAGTTAACTCGGATCCGAGGTATAAGAATATAGAATCAATTTGATCCCAAAGTTTTATGAGAAGCATAATATTTAAATATTTTAGTTTTAATTAATGATGTCATGGGATCTGTCAGTAACTGTTACTAAATAAAGAGAAGTCGTCTTGTTACACATGGAAATGAGTGCATAAATCAGTAAAATACCTTCCCTTGCTTCCTTACACAGATAGTAAGTAATTTGTTCAGTGAATTTGATTTGAATACAGTTCGTTACAACGTACGCAGCCCATGTAATTGGCAGAGGTCAGTTAAGTTGGGTTCCCTGGATTTGTAACGCGGGAATACGTTACATCGGTTCAAGATTCAACGTATGCATAGAAATTAAGAAAAGATATTACTGGTCTACAACTGATACATATGGCTACGTGCATAGACTTTTGTCGTGAGTCTTACACAGCATTACTGTGTTGCTCTATTAACAGTGAGTACTTTGTAACTCACTAAAACTAAAAATTACTTACCATGGTTTATGCCAAATTAAGTTTCTCTCTCTCTCTCGCACACGCACGCCAGCGCACGCACACGTACACACATGCACACCCTCACAGAAACACAAAATAATCTCTTAGTTAGTTAGTTATAGCTGTAGTATTGTGATAACGACGTACCATCCAAATATGTCAGCACCAGAACAGCTTGTTTTAGTTGTAATCTGCAAACCTACGTTACGGTGCATTACTCAAAAATTAGTCTATTTATTTCAAAGAGTTCGATTACGAATAATTTTATATTTTAATTTGCCGCAACTCAGTAACCCCCTGTTGTTGCTTCTTATCTCTTATTCCAGAAGAAATTACGCTAATCGCCTGATGTTTTACTGCCAACTGTAATTGTATTCCATTCACGAGTAGGCCCTAATTTAGCAACCACTATGATATTGGGTATATGTCTGATTTTAAAGTTAATTTATTCCGTAAGTTTACAAAAAAAAATATGAGCAGATTTTAGCATTTTAAAAAATCTTTACATTCCTCCAACGAAGAAATATCTACAATTAAAACATGAAACACACTGAATACAATACTTTCTAAATAAAGCGCGCACAATCGTGTAGTCAGGGTAGAAGGGCGCTGGGGAACAGGCAAATACTCTTTGTCATTCGAATGCATTGGAGGATCATGTCGACGTCGCTTACTAGCCTACAAAATTTTGTTGTGGGCTTTAATGAAATTTTAACTTTTGGAAACGTTGTGAGTGGGTACATTATGGTAGGCCTGTCACCGACTCAGCTGAAAATTTTACTGGACAGATTGTAATATATAGACGTGTGTACATTTGCGTCACTGTAATTCAGCCAATTAGACAGCGTGCGTGTGTCTATTTACTGAAGGCTGTTGTAATATCATGTTTGTCAATGCTTTGTAAATGACACAGAGTTGTATATTGTCAGCGACATCACTGTTGGGGTAAAAACCACAGTCTACTCTTCTAGAGGGTAGGCTGTTCCTATGTGTTGTTTCTCATAACATTTCTTCTCATAACAATTCTATTCATTTTCGAATAGAAATTGCAAAATTTCATTTAAATATGGCCACATCATTGCCTTTTATTTTTATACTTATTACAAATTCTACGCGCGCGCTAGTGTGTGTGTGTGTGTGTGTGTGTGTGTGTGTGTGTGTGTGTGTGTGTGTGTGTGTGTGTGTGTGTGTGTGTGTGTGTGTGTGTGTGTGTGTGTGTGTGTGTGTGTGTGTGTGTGTGTGTGATTTTTAATTTATTGTCAGTTAGCTTTATTGTATGATGAAATTAATAACCTTTCATAATTCGTAACATCAGATAATTATATGCAATTTGAAACCCTAAATAATTTTTGAAGTTACGTCTGGTTTAAAAATATGGAGTTAGAGTGCGTTTTAGAAATAAATTGTTAAGCATTATCTCACTGCAGATACTGGTAGAAAACCTCAATCATCATCATCATCACAATCATTTAACCACCATCACCATCATCGTTATATATCGTCTTACAATATTATCTTTCTATCTCTCTTGGTCTTTTCTAAGTCATGTGGATTGTTCCCCTCGCTCTCACACACACTCTCTCTCTCTCTCTCTCTCTCTCTCTCTCTCTCTCTCTCTCTCTCTCTCTCTCTCTCTCTCTCTCTCTCTCTCTCTCTCTCTCTCTTTCATACCCATGCCCACACGTTTTTTCCAGTTTTTTTTTATCTCCTTGTTCACGTTTTACTTTTGTTCGTCGTCATCGTCGTTGTTGTTTTTATTATTATTTTTAATAAAAGAATTTTTTATAATTAGTGCTTTTTATAAAAGAATTATCTTTAACGTAATAAATTATTTTTAAAACAAAAAAAATCATTTTTAATTAACAAAATTGAAAGGTAAATCGTTTAACTCATCGCTTTAGGCAGTTGACATCAACCATTTTCGGTTTGGCTATCTATCGAACTACAATTCCGTCCCATTTAGTAGAGTTCTGAGTGACCGTCAAAGTATATGACACAGAGCTTAATGGGTTTCAGTGTAGATTTCAGCATAGAGTATGTTCGCAAACGCAAATGTTGGTGTTGAGATTTTTATTTTCTAAAGGTGTTTTTTCGATGTATTCATTTATTATTTTTCTACGAAAAGTGCTATTTAAAAAATCAACAACTGATATACACAAAACAAATACCTACGTAGTTGAAATGTTTGCATAAGAAATTAAATTTGGCTTTTACTAGACATTTGTTTATACAGTAAACAAAGAACGTGTGTTTGCAAGTGTGGGTGTCTGTGCGCACGTAAATACAGACAGAAAGAGAAAGAGTAAATAAAATACAAAATTCTATTCAGTTGCTGCGTTACCAGTCTTAAAATAAAATACGGAATTAGTTAAATCTAACAGCACCTATGCAGTAGTTAAAAACAAAATTCCTCTCTGTTATATAAAAAAAAAGGTATGAACACAACAAACTCAGTGTGGGCACTACCTAAGATAGTCAACTCGTTTCACTAAAATATTGCATTTTAGTGACTTTCTTATTGTTCAGTTTATTTAGTTAACAAAAATATTTCGTTTTATCCGTGCATTTCCGGTTTTAATTGTGGCCTAAATTATCAGCATTCTGTCAGCAGTTGCAACACTTCTCTTAGCAAAAATCACTGTTCACTGTGGTAACAGATTAATACTGCATCCATAAGTACGTATATTTTATATTATAAAAATCATCATTTTCTGTTGTTAAAGTAAGGATTAAACCAAAATTGGTTTGCTTTGAGCCTAAGCACATAGACTAGAGCTGCTCACTTTAGTTTACTTCGGAGGCCCCTCTCCGCCCCTTCGGCTTATCCTGTAAGAATGGTGAAATCTCGAAGGGTATCCGATGGCCAATACACATTCTTCCATAAGATTTTGGTTCAAACTTGCTATACTCGCCAACACCTTTAGCAGTCCTACAGTTATCACGCTAGTTAGCTCAGGTAAACAAGCGGTATGAAAGAATACAAATTACAGACTAACAAAAACTAAAGTGGCCACCAAGCGTAATGATGTGTAGCAGTCTGCCAGAGACAGAAAGGGAAGTAACAACATCACACACGATTCAAGAATTTAGACAGATATTCCATATTAACCAAAAAATAATGCGATAATGAAGATATTAAAAAGAACAAATAACACCAATTAGCAAAAGAAGACGACCAAAACTGATTCTCAATTAAAAATCAGTGGATAGAAAATTACTTGCTAATCATAAAGAGATAGTTTCAGCATTTCTGTAAAGGCGGAACAATCCAAATACATCATTGAACTTTGAACTTTGAAGACGATGATGTCACAATAATGTTGGTGACTAGGCCTATAATGAATTTAACAGTAAATGGAATTAGGAATGTAAAACCAAATAAGAGAACAAAATTTCTACACGTGCCTTATAGGAGCAAATAATCCCGTAACAATAAAAGAAATTCCTATTGAAGTTCGAATAGGTTGGTAAGAGTAACACTGTATTCGGAGAAGTCCCACAGTAGCATTCAAGCAGTTCAAAACTCCAAAGTTTTTAAGTTCTGTTCACTCACTTGGTTACATCAGCACTTTTCTTTTAGTTGTAAATCCTTTCTTTTCCGTTCTACTCTGTCCGTGGATTTTTTATCTAAAGTTTGTTTAATCGCCCCACATTTGTAGTCCCATTTTGTTGATTGCGGTGTAGCAACTGAGTCGGAAACAAATTAACCCTAAAGCTAGGATTGATTTTACGCATTAAGCTACCTTTATACATAACGGGTTTTATATTTTTTAATTCAAACGCTACAAAAACCGATGTTGTTAAAAAAATAAATTGGTATTTTTTTGCATTTAACACAAACATTTTCCGAATAATTTAATTAACAAAATATTCTTGTGTAACCCCTCTTTCAACTTTTAGACTTTATTAAAAAAAAAAAATCTTTTTTTTTTTTTTTTTTTTTTTGAAAGAGGGGCCACTAGTTATTTAAAACTAGGCCAGAGCCTAGGGAAGCCAAAACTGCGCTGGGTCCAGTATGACGGGACTTGCAATTAAACTCATTGCTTAGCAACAATAACAATTTTATTTAGCTATTTCAAATAACATGCAAGTATCCTTTCATCAAATTAAATTACATGTAGACATCAGCATAATAATACCTCCTTACATGTAGACATCAGCATAATAATACCTCCCAAATATAAATAACTATAACATCAATCAATATGCACACATAATTACACACAAATAAATAGTTACATAAATACACATGGCGGACACATATCGATATGCACACATATATATATATATATATACTACACACATGTTCACCTGGCAGGCAGCTCAGAAACATTTAACCATGCCACCGAAGAATAGCATCTTCAGTATCAGTGACCTAGATCCCCATCCCAAAATACTGTAAAAGGGTAAAGTACCCAGCCTCCATAAACTTTCATAAACCAAACCATTAACCAGTCCAGTTATGACTGCTTGCAACCAATGAAATTATCACAAGAATTCAAAATTTTAGAAAGGTTCCCCCAGATAGGACTGCGCCATGGCCAGGTCAACATGGCTGCACGGCCGTACGAATGTATAACAGAATTTATGATTAGAAGTAAGAATCAATAGTGTACCCATATTAACAACTGCACTAGTAGTACACTGGCTCTGGCAGTAAAAGAACTGAATGAAATTTTACTCATATTGAATTATTACTGAGTTAATATAATTTTTATAAAACATATAAAATATGGTTTATGATTGAACCAATAGTGTGCTCATATTAACAATTTAACTAGTAGTACACTGGCTATGGCAGTAAAAGAACTGAATGAAATTTCACTTATATTGAATTGTTACTGAGTTAAAATAATTTTTATAAAACATATAAAATATGGTTTATGATTGAACCAATAGTGTGCTCATATTAACAATTTAACTAGTAGTACACTGGCTATGGCAGTAAAAGAACTGAATGAAATTTCACTTATATTGAAATGTTACTGAGTTAATATAATTTTATAAAATATATATATAAAGACCACTTTAATTAAAAAAAAACTTTATAACATCAGCCCCTAATAAAACACGTTTGAGTTGTTTTTACAGTGTTGGCTCGGTCACAGGCGAGGCCATGCGCACCACCAGTTTCAGCAACCTAAAACATGCTATAGACCTGTACTAACGGCACCAGCGGGTGACGTCCACAGGTTACAGCACCACCCCAAACCTTTAAATCTACAAAAAAAACGAAACCCATATAGCTATGAATACCCTTAATCAATGTAAGCATAATTCACCCCCTACATATCATTAAACTTAAGTCACACACACTTTTACCCTTAAAGAAAATTTCTCAGCAAAATTCGGTAGCGCATGACCCCGTCCGGGCTCACATTTACTAAGGGTGCATAAGCCTTAATAAAATATACTGACAAAATTTAAAAGCACTTATTGTCTCGCTGGACTTGTGTCCCAACAACTTTAATTGGAGAAGTTCCAGGAAGAGAATACGGTGTTCTACATTGTAGAGGCCAAAATATAGATAAATGGTTAAATGTCACCTGTGAAATCCGGCACAAAACCTGGTGTATTGTCCATTTCTTCCTCCCGACGGCACAGACGGAGAATTATTCGTGTAATGTCATTGGTGGCAGACGTTCGGCCACCCGCTGGAGTGGATCGAGATCGTCTTAGGTCGGGAACCCTGAACAATTATATATATTGACAATTACTTAATGTTACCCAATTCACGATCCCCCTAATATTCATGACTCCAGCAAAATCACACACTACCACATGCTCAGATTAAAAGAAAATTTGCAATTTTTTCAAGAAAGCACAGAAGTTACCTTCAGTAGAAAATTTTAGAATTAAAATTACTAGTATTTATGGACAGTTCGTCAACTTAATAAACCCTTATTACAATATCGAGATGAGTTGCAAACTTAAACAGGTTCATAAAACATATACAGTTCATATACCTCTACATTTAGTGCATAAAACATTCTCTTATGCCCCCCTATGATTATAAAGAACTTATTATGATATAATTAGGAAAAATACACAGCTATAATTACTTTATAAATGCTTTAGCTCAGCCAGTGTTAACTTTCAAGGCATGCATACACAGAGTTTAACTTGCACACGCCACGTGGTGACTTTCGTATTTATATCGCATTGCATCGGCATTACTTTAAGCTAAATAACTATTCTTTTCTTAAATAATAAATAAGTTACTTTTAACAGACTTACCGAAGAGTCGCTTAGTCGATTATCTAGTCATGATGGTTAATAGCAGAGTACAAAATCAAACTGATGTCCGCCGGGAGAAATTGGAACTGTTTCGAGTTCGGCTGCCTGACGAATACTGAACTCCGTAGTCACAAGAAAAATATCTCTATCACTCCCGCCTAGAGCGCGCACGGATCGCGAACAAGACAGATAATGGCTCATACATCGCTCAAATAATTAATTCACAAACCCCCGCAATGACCGTCACCTAATTAACTAGGAAAATGGCCGAGTATTCCAAAACTCGGCACACCCCCACTCCAAAAGGGCAACATGATTGCCCCAATTGGAACTCAGTGGTACCCTGCAGTGTACCATCCTTATATATCATACTCAAGTTGTTATCGGTTTTCCCATCAGTCATGGCTCCCAGGAGAACAGATGCACCTCACAACTTCGTCCATTCCCCATGCGACCCCACAACGATCAACAAACAATTCCATTACTATAAATAACGAAACAACAGCCATAACTTCTCCATTTTAACTTTTAGAACAAAACAGGGGAACTTACAATCTCGAGGAGCACAATCTACTTGTGCACTCTCGGCAAGTCTCTCTCCTTATGGATAGGTTTTTTTTTTTTTTTTTTTTTTTTGGCAGGGAAATTGGGAAGATGAAAAGGGCAAGGATCATTAAAGGGTCCATAGCTAGGAGTAAGGGTGAGGACATGGCTCCCTCCGGAAATAAGGATGAATGGAGGAAACCAAGGCTCGCGTGGGCAGGGACGCAACCCTGAAATAGATGAACACCACTGGGAGTGTGGGGAACATCTACCCGCTACCCGTTAACCGCTTCTTCTCACTTTTCTGTGACGGACTTTAGTGACTCGTTCCTTTCGCACACCACTCTCTGAGGGATTATTTCGTGTTGAGCTGTACTGATTTGTTTCCTCGGAATCAGGATCAAGGCAACTTACCTCACTACTTTCACTCCGCTTTGGAATATGCTCGTCGTCTAACTCCTCTGCTACAATTTCTTCCCTTTCTACACTTTCCCCTTCTTCGTCCACATAATCCAAATCAACATCCTGACACTGCACCTCCTCAACATCTTCCAGTTGCTCCTCTGATCCATCTTCAACCGCATCTTCCCTCAGCTCCTCACCAATTTCTTCATCACATTGGTCACCAGTTGCTTCACAAGCTTCTTCTCCAATCTCATTTTCCTCAACACGTTCATCATCAACATCATTGCCATCACATCCACTTCCACCATCAGAACACTGCACATCCTCGTCCTCCTCTAGTTGCTCGCCTGGTCTACCTGAAACTTCTTTTCGTTCTTCGGAATCCTCAACACTACCTACAGAAGGCGTCTGCACATCTTCACACACTACATCATTCTCACTCACACACTCCACAACGCTGCCACCAAATTTCTCCTCAACTTCTACTTCATCTACTTCTACCACGCTTGCGGCATGGACATCCCCTTGTCCATCCGCAACCTCAGAAACACTTGCAGCCTGGACATCTCCGGGTCCATCCGCAAACTCAGACTCTTCAGTCTTTCTAACACCCACAACTATACTTCCCTGTGCAGCATCTGCAGACCGCTCTTCTGCCTCTTCCTTCGATTCCTCTCCTTCACCACTCTCAGCAACTACCACCTCCTCGACATTTTCCACCCTGGAATCCAGCTGTCCAGGTTCATGTGCAATTACTAAATTAATTTCTACTGGCGATGGTAAAGCGACACTCTCAAGTGACTTCTCACATCCCTGCGTAGACGATGATGATGTTACAGGATCTGGATCCCTCACGAACCGAGATGGAGATACCGGAACAAATTCTGCGGCCTCTGGATTCAACCATGACGTCCTCACTGACGCAGTATTAACAGACGTTTTCTTGTCGTCGTGTATTAATCCACTGAAGTTATTCCGCTTTTCTTCTTTCTCTTCACCTGCTTCATCCACAACTCTATTATGCACTGGTACTTCCTCTGGAACCTTTAAAGTTTCCTTACTCTCCAAATAGGAATAACTTTCTACCGGTTCCCTACTTGCCGCTGTTTGTTTACTAACATAATTTCTTCTTCCCCTGTTAATTTCATACTTCTTTGTTTTGTGTGCTGTAGCTGTTGTTACCGTCTTCTCACTTGCCACCCCCTTGTAGCCTCCATTACTTCCGGAATATTCAGTTTTTCTGACTGTCTCTTGGGTTCTCCTCCAACCACCATGTTTGTCTTCTTTGGCTCTTCCTAATGAACCACTGGAGTATTGGACATTGGTAGCCTCTTTTCCCCGGTACTCGTCAACCTCCTTGACCGTTCCTGAAAGCACACACAGTCGCTCAAGGTCCGCAAAACAACGTGGACGGTCCGCGAACACCAAACGGGATCTCTCTTGGGGCGTCACCCCTTCTAAAATTCTTCAACGACATCCTTCTCGGGCAACCCTAACCTCAAAACCCGAGCACATTTACGGATATCCTGCACAAAATCCCCCAACGCCTCTCCGTTGGCCTGTGCACGATAGAACCGGCTAAGTTTCAAATGCTCACGTTGCCGACGGGGTATGAAAGAGTCCAACACCTCCCCATGGAGAGAGTCGATACTGCCACCACGACGCAGAGTGCGGGTGACCAGCTCAGCCAATGAACCCCGGCAATATGGATATATAACAGACAAGAGGACATCCTCGGGCAGCCCCGGAAACTCCGCCAACTGCAGGACGATGTCCAGGAAAACCAACAATTTGCCCACATCTTGTCCATCTACCACCGGAAGTCTCTGGAGAATGCCGGAAATAGGGTTGGGTAGTTTCTGGTAACCTACCCCCGCCAGAATCACAATTCAAAACCCACAACAACAAACATAATTCCCACGAAACACCTAACACAAAAACATGACTTACAACACATATTAACAAGAATCGGAAAAAACTCAAGTACTGTCCTTCCTTTGAGTAGACCCCCGGGTTCCCTAGCGCTGCGAAAACTCAATCCACTCCAGAACCAACTCCCCGTCAGCCGCCAGACTCAAAGAAGAAACGACATCAAAACACTAACACTAACATACAATCCACACCACCGAACAACTACCACAACATACAACAATTCAACAAGACATTTATTATAACTTCCATGACTAAGTCGGGTCAATGACAGTACCGACTTCCGGTCAGGCCATACCGCATCCAGTCAACCTCTCGCGCTTTTACTTCATAACTATTTATATAACAGGCAGCCATTCCCCCGGCAACACCCTCGCGCTCTCCGGTAAGGTCCAATCTCAACAATAATAAAACTCCCAACTAAAACGCATGCCACGTGGCGGCTCCAGGTTTACAATTAAAATCCCATAGCCTCTACCAATTATTTTCATTTTCAAATATTGCTGATGTTTGATGTTCTTTCCAAACTATTTCCGAGCTTGCAAGCCCCGTCACACCACAGGACCCAAGGGTTCGAGCAAAGAATCGATCGCGCTCTGCTACCATTTGTAACCCCTCTTTCAAATTTTAGACTTTATTAAAAAAAAAACCTTTTTTTTTTTATTTTATTTTATTTTTTTTTTTTTTAAAGAGGGGCCACTAGTTATTTAAAACTAGGCCAGAGCCTAGGGAAGCCAAAACTGCGCTGGGTCCAGTATGACGGGACTTGCAATTAAACTCATTGCTTAGCAACAATGACAATTTTATTTAGCTATTTCAAATAACATGCAAGTATCCTTTCATCAAATTAAATTACATGTAGACATCAGCATAATAATACCTCCTTACATGTAGACATCAGCATAATAATACCTCCCAAATATAAATAACTATAACATCAATCAATATGCACACATAATTACACACAAATAAATAGTTACATAAATACACATGGCGGACACATATCGATATGCACACATATATATATATATATACTACACACATGTTCACCTGGCAGGCAGCTCAGAAACATTTAACCATGCCACCGAAGAATAGCATCTTCAGTATCAGTGACCTAGATCCCCATCCCAAAATACTGTAAAAGGGTAAAGTACCCAGCCTCCATAAACTTTCATAAACCAAACCATTAACCAGTCCAGTTATGACTGCTTGCAACCAATGAAATTATCACAAGAATTCAAAATTTTAGAAAGGTTCCCCCAGATAGGACTGCGCCATGGCCAGGTCAACATGGCTGCACGGCCGTACGAATGTATAACAGAATTTATGATTAGAAGTAAGAATCAATAGTGTACCCATATTAACAACTGCACTAGTAGTACACTGGCTCTGGCAGTAAAAGAACTGAATGAAATTTTACTCATATTGAATTATTACTGAGTTAATATAATTTTTATAAAACATATAAAATATGGTTTATGATTGAACCAATAGTGTGCTCATATTAACAATTTAACTAGTAGTACACTGGCTATGGCAGTAAAAGAACTGAATGAAATTTCACTTATATTGAATTGTTACTGAGTTAAAATAATTTTTATAAAACATATAAAATATGGTTTATGATTGAACCAATAGTGTGCTCATATTAACAATTTAACTAGTAGTACACTGGCTATGGCAGTAAAAGAACTGAATGAAATTTCACTTATATTGAAATGTTACTGAGTTAATATAATTTTATAAAATATATATATAAAGACCACTTTAATTAAAAAAAAACTTTATAACATCAGCCCCTAATAAAACACGTTTGAGTTGTTTCTACAGTGTTGGCTTGGTCACAGGCGAGGCCATGCGCACCACCAGTTTCAGCAACCTAAAACATGCTATAGACCTGTACTAACGGCACCAGCGGGTGACGTCCATAGGTTACAGCACCACCCCAAACCTTTAAATCTACAAAAAAAACGAAACCCATATAGCTATGAATACCCTTAATCAATGTAAGCATAATTCACCCCCTACAAATCATTAAACTTAAGTCACACACACTTTTACCCTTAAAGAAAATTTCTCAGCAAAATTCGGTAGCGCATGACCCCGTCCGGGCTCACATTTACTAAGGGTGCATAAGCCTTAATAAAATATACTGACAAAATTTAAAAGCACTTATTGTCTCGCTGGACTTGTGTCCCAACAACTTTAATTGGAGAAGTTCCAGGAAGAGAATACGGTGTTCTACATTGTAGAGGCCAAAATATAGATAAATGGTTAAATGTCACCTGTGAAATCCGGCACAAAACCTGGTGTATTGTCCATTTCTTCCTCCCGACGGCACAGACGGAGAATTATTCGTGTAATGTCATTGGTGGCAGACGTTCGGCCACCCGCTGGAGTGGATCGAGATCGTCTTAGGTCGGGAACCCTGAACAATTATATATATTGACAATTACTTAATGTTACCCAATTCACGATCCCCCTAATATTCATGACTCCAGCAAAATCACACACTACCACATGCTCAGATTAAAAGAAAATTTGCAATTTTTTCAAGAAAGCACAGAAGTTACCTTCAGTAGAAAATTTTAGAATTAAAATTACTAGTATTTATGGACAGTTCGTCAACTTAATAAACCCTTATTACAATATCGAGATGAGTTGCAAACTTAAACAGGTTCATAAAACATATACAGTTCATATACCTCTACATTTAGTGCATAAAACATTCTCTTATGCCCCCCTATGATTATAAAGAACTTACTATGATATAATTAGGAAAAATACACAGCTATAATTACTTTATAAATGCTTTAGCTCAGCCAGTGTTAACTTTCAAGGCATGCATACACAGAGTTTAACTTGCACACGCCACGTGGTGACTTTCGTATTTATATCGCATTGCATCGGCATTACTTTAAGCTAAATAACTATTCTTTCTTAAATAATAAATAAGTTACTTTTAACAGACTTACCGAAGAGTCGCTTAGTCGATTATCTAGTCATGATGGTTAATAGCAGAGTACAAAATCAAACTGATGTCCGCCGGGAGAAATTGGAACTGTTTCGAGTTCGGCTGCCTGACGAATACTGAACTCCGTAGTCACAAGAAAAATATCTCTATCACTCCCGCCTAGAGCGCGCACGGATCGCGAACAAGACAGATAATGGCTCATACATCGCTCAAATAATTAATTCACAAACCCCCGCAATGACCGTCACCTAATTAACTAGGAAAATGGCCGAGTATTCCAAAACTCGGCACACTTGTATGACAACGTGATAGTGTGGAATCCGAGGGAACTCTAAGGTTTCGTACTACGGTTTTATGTGTCGAAAACTACATTGTGTATATTCATCATCATTAAAAACATGCACTTAAAATCCTTGATATAAAATAGCATGCATCCACTCAGAATTACATAAGTTTACCACAAGTGTGGGATAATCAGCATATACTTCGTGCGCCAAGACGGGTGGGCACAAACCCCGTAGCTCCGCCTACAGGCTCTTTCAGTAGGGCGAGACGGCAAGGAGATACCTCCATCAATCGCCCCATCGTCCCAAAGATACCAGAGAGGACTTCTTAATACTTAATACCGGAGACAAGAAGTGGCTCCAATGACCAGCAGATGAGCTCCGGATTGGAATTCAACTCGATTGCTGATGCCAGAGATCTCTCCGATCTCTGTGACTGGTGGAAGTCTTTTCTATCGATCATTCCATCTGTAGTCCAAGTCTTTGCTACACCTCTCGGGTTACAAGACGTGGAGAGTGCTCCAAGACCATCAAGGTAGTGACCACTTCCGTGCTGATAACAACGCGAACGCCAAAGAGAGTTATACGCACGTCGAATAAATGACGTGTGGACCGTACTGATTGGATAACTTCAAGGCTGCTTGTACTAACGGAAAGCCGCTGTAAAAGACGTAGTAAGAGAAAAGCGACGAGCCCTAAACAAGTATAAATGAGAGCCGACCAAACCCTTATTAGCTTTTAGGCGACTCCAAAAGTAGAACAATACTTGCTGGAAAACATTTGAGCTGGGAAACCTACCTCTCGGCCATAACACGTTCGACTTCAGTGACAGAAGTATGGAAGATCAGAGCAATCGCTGACACATCAGTTTTTAAGCCACTCACATGAATAGAGCACGATGCTGAATCGATTTGCAACCTCGATAAATTGCTGTGCCAAGGTCAGTAGTACAGAAAGTTATCCTCTCAATTTCCTCGAAAGGCAAGATGTAATCAGACACAAATGTGAAGGTTACATGGTCTATAACGTACCTTTTACGATGAGGTAATTCCAGTAAATATACTTTTCAATGTAACGTAATATAATGTACTATTTAACTGTATTTAACGTATTGTCAATCAAATAATCTACTGTTCTTCTATTGTTTTTACTTCTTTGCAGTAAATTTTTTTGTCTTAATAGTTTGTTTCTCTTTGTTTAAACAGCTTCTGTTTGTTTTTGACTGCTTGTTTCGTTTCTATGTATGACTATCTTTAGATTACATACATCATATAGCCACACAAGTATGAAACACCGTTCAAAGTGATCGTCGTGATAGACTATGATTGTATGAAATAAAAGTGCTTTGAGAAAAATAACATATTTTGGGTTCACAAAAATAATACGATGAACAGAATTAACTTGAGAGCAACTTTGTTTACATAGTGGTTGAAAACAGTGTAGGGAATAAGCTGAGGAAGGGTGCAGAAACAAGTAGAAGGTCGTTAAGGTACGGTCTCATGTTAAGGTGAAGATGCTGAGTGAAACAAGTGAACCTTTAACGAGAGATGCTTCAGACCAAATTAGAAACTAATGACGAAATAATAATAAAAAAAATAATAATTAAAAACTAAATAACGAAATTATTAGTATTGCTATGAGTGAATGAATGGAATGAATCAATTCTGTTGTAATAGATGAACGTTCACCGTGATGAATGTCATTGAAAAGTTTAACAGAAAACGTCTAATTCAAATACACTGGGTTTAGGAAAGAAAAATAATGTGTCTGCGTAAGAACTCGCGCTCGAGTGTTTCTTTTACGGACAATACTGTCTTCTTCAGCGGCGCAGCAACCCATTACTGAGCCAAGGCCTACTTTAACAGCCTCCGCCAACTGTCCCGGTCAAGTGGAGCTGATCTCCAAATTCCGGGTCCCAAGGATATGGCGCGCATCGTAGTTCACACCGTCTTCTCAAAGTAGTTTAACTCTACCAACACTCCTGGTACCATAGTGGTACCATACTCACTTCGATCAGTGAGTGTCTTTCTGGATATTTCATTCTCCCTCATTCTGATCACATGTCCAGCCCACCTGTGTCTACCAAGTTTTATAATTTCCACAATATCTGGTTCATTCAGATGAGTGTTCAGTACTTGGTTGGTCCTTTCCCTCCATTCACCTCTCACACATACTGGACCAAAAATGCTGCGAGGGTTTTGCGTTCATGAACCAGCAGGCTTGACTCAGACTTTCTAGAAATTGTCCAGGTCTCAGAAACATAGGTGAGAACTAGGCGGGTCAATGTTTTATACAGAAGCAGCTTGATGCTCCTGGCAGTTGTTCTGCTCTGGAACAGGGCTCTAAGACCAAAGAAGCACCTATTAGCTGAGGTGATTCTTCGCTTTATTTCTTCTGTTGTTTCCCCATCATAGTTAACTTAGCATCCTAAGTAAACAAAGTTGTTGACTTTTCCGAAAGGAATAGATGCCAATTTTGGATGCGCTCTCCTTCTCTAGCTTCCTATCCTGTGACCATGTATGTTGTCTTACGAATCCTGCGAATGTATTTTGTCTTACATTCGTTTATTATGAGAACCAGCCTCCTTGGAGGACCTTCAAGATTACATCTAGGTCATCGGCATATCCTGGAACCTGCACAAACGTGTTGAATATAGTCCCAAAGGAATCTATTAGAGCATCCCTCATAGCTGTTTTTAAGGCGGGAATGAAGAGGACAAGTCAAACTCCCTGATAAGTAATTCTGGATCCTCACCATGACCTTCACTGTCAGCATTGTCATCCTACACAATCTTATTAATTCCTTTGGTATGCCTAGTTCTTCACGATCAGTGTAAAGTTCTTGTCTATAAATGCTATCGTATGCATTTCTGAAATCTATGAAGAGGTGATGGGTTTGTAGCTTATGGTTCCTACCTTTCTCCAGAATTTGTCGGAGTATGAAAACTTAGTCTATTGTCGATTTTTCTCTTCTAAATTCGCACTGATATCGACCAATTACCTGACCAGCGTGTGGAAGCAGTTTTTGGTACAATATATGGCTCATTATTTTATACGCCACAGGGAGAAAGAAATAACTCTGTAATCGTTACAGTGTAGTTGGTCCCCCCTTTTTATAAACCAGAAATATAACTGTCTTCTGCCAGGCTGTTGGCAGTTTCTCCTCTGCAAACAATACTGTACCTTGTTACATAGTTTGCGATCAAGTTTTACGTCTACCCCTTATTTACAATAGGAAAATTACAGGAAATTATGGTTTGAAAACTTGGATGCAAATGTAAAAAACCTGTGAAGAGGATTTGCACTGTCCGGTTGTAGCAAAAGGCTTAGTAAAAATTACTGTATTTCCCATAACATCTGACAAACTATTTTTATTACAGGAAAAAGTTTACGTTGCTATAATCCTTAACCTATTACATTTACATAACATGGTAAAAAAATCTGCTCCTAAGTACGTCAAGATATCATCAGGTCATTGGTTCGCCGAATAATTTCCTACTACATTAGCAGACAAATATTGAAATAGGTTACCATTTCAATTAGAAGTAATTTTCCTTTACGCTTACTTAACTCAGTAGTTATATAATATTCAATTGTAAAATATTCAGCACATAAAATTCAGTAAGCAGTTAAAATTAGTATTTGAAATTTTGCTGGTAACGTTTCCGATTAATTAATTTAAACATTTGCTCTTAAACGTTGACCATGAATCATTAAGTGAATAAATAGAATAATTCTAATAATAATTATTAACCTGCAAGGTTTAGTATAGCAAGCTAATCTATAAGCTGAGGTCAGTTATAACATTCCTTGGTCTGGATGGAATATTAATCAACTCTAATTCAGCTAATATTCTGATCGCATTCTTAAAATTCACTGGAAATTAAAGGGAAATTAGTGTCAAAACCAATGAGCTTGGAAGTTAATTACTGGCAGCCGGTATTGTCAATACAAGATGAATGACGTGTACATGTCAGAAAATTAATTTTATGCAGAGGATTACGTTGTAATCTGTGATGAATAAGTAGATAAATTGTGCTTTTTATAGTGACAGATTAAGAAGTGAATTTGAGGAAACGTTTTTCAACAAAACGTTAGAGATAAGTAAATGGCACATTTTTATGGACTAATGAAAACTGAACGACGTTCAGTTGCAAAATAATTTGCATCTTTTGTTTCCTTATTCCACATCAAAGAATGCTGTGTTAAGTCACAAACTGCATTTTTATAGAGACGTTTAAACATTTTAAGGAAAACTACATTAATATAGAAGTATGCTTTGCATATTCTTATTCAAGAAGAAATCCTCAGGCTTACTGCACATCCCTCAACTTTGTAACGCCCTTAAATACAAATATTTTCCTTCTTTGGTATGCAACGCTTTATTTTCAATGAATATTAAATGAGAACACTGCAACAGTAACTGCGTTTTTAGAAGTATTATAAAACATGTTATGCAGTTTAGAAAGAAATACGGAGAGATATATCGCGTTAATCTAAAATTAAGTGGGGTTTAAAAGTTAAAGACTACAAAAAAATGAAATTGTAAAACATAACATTCATTTTAAAATTGTTAAAGCTCTTCTCATTTATAAAATATCTTTTAATTAAAATAAAACAAATTATAATTTATCTTCTAAGAAGATTAACATTTTCTCATATTTCTAAAAAAGCTTATTGAAATTTACTTCTGACCCAAAACCAAAGCACGTTTTAAAAATTTAACCAAATCATAACGAAAAAATGCAATTAACATACGTTATTCACATTTATATTTTGTTTTCTAAAGAAAACGGACTAGATGTAATGCAATGTCAAGAACAAGTACTTTAGTCACTCGTGCTATTTATCAATCATGTTGCAAAACTCATTCCCCGTTTTGAGTCGGACGATGACAATGGTGAGGACAAGAGAAGCCCAGCCAGTCAACTGGCTACCGGCCATAACTTGCGTCCTGATAAAAATACTATAAATTAAATTAATTAATTAGTTAATTCACCTTCGTTTACAGGCATAGTACTATCAGCATGACCAGTATATAATTAAAATCGTTACTGCCTTCCATTCTGTATGAGAGTTTACACAATGTGACCCAGTTCTCACGAGATTTATCACTGTCACTGGTATGTGATATATATTCAGGCCATGCAGAGGTCTTCAAGCATTAGTTTTCGATTTACAATAAATAGACATACGCACACACACTACTGCAGGGTGAATTTGAATGCAGTGTAGCGCTTCGGACAGGCTAGAAGCAGTACTACTACTGTTTAGTCTTTAAAACCCTCATTCGTATACTCCTTAGCAGTGGCGTGGCGTGGGTGCATAACACCTACTGCCGGTTGTGACAGACCTACAAATTAATTCGAATTTTTTCTAGTACCAAGTGTTCTTTTTAGAGCATTTTATATCATTCGCTGGCAGAAGAAGAGGGTCCCGGTTCAACGGAATCTGACTCCCATTATACTTACATAGAATACATCAAAACAAAAATAATCGAATTAAAAATAATAAAAACAAACAGAGAAACACAACTAAACGAACCGGTAGAAACTTACAGGTAGAAACTGCTGCGCGTTGGTTCCGAAATGAACATAGCTGCGTTCTGCCGGTTTATACAGCGGCAACACATTGGGTGTCCCTCTCTCCTTTAGTCTGTCCAGTGACAACTACTACAAGGTCAATGACCGTACGCAGTAAAACATTGCCGTTGTCTAAGCCGGCAATACAACACGGTGCAAATGCCCAGCAGTTCGAAAGCAATGCTAACCTTTTCTTCAAGTTCCCCTACTAATATTGCTTGGATTTCATATTATTTAATAACTACAATATTTATTCTGTAAGATAATTAATATTATTTTCTCTTATTTCCACTACTGTTGCCGCCGGCAACAGCGGTTACATGGACGCCACGCTACTGCTCGTGATTGTTTCTTTACAGTGTTCGTCCAGATGGACAATTTCTTCCCGTCGTTAAAATTACATATATTCAATTAAAAATATGGTTACTGTAAAAGTATGGACTAAATTTAGTCCATAAATAACTATGGGAAAGTATAGAAATAAATGTTAGTAAAACTGAGTATACGGTAACTACAGGAGAGTAAGTACAGTCTCTGGAAGGGGTCGATGAACAAGAAGTTAAAGGGACAAGAACTGTTAAGTATTTAGGGTTTCTACTAACGAAACACGGTTTAGCACACTGTGATATAAATTAATAACATACAACAACGAAGGAGCACGTGTACGAGACAACTCAGTTTCAGACTCTGAGGTAGATATATTACAAAACACACCAAAGCAATGATATTCAGTACCATGGCACGTGGTATAATGACGTACAGATGGAAACATGGCTCCTAAACAAAAACTATAAAAGGAAAATATTAGGATAGGAAATTCCTTTTATATAATTTCCTATTATATATTATATATTTCCTTTACATTATTTCCTTTATATATTAGGAAGTATTATGACTTACGGTTCAGAAGTTCGGACTACTAATAAACACACAAGAACAAAATTAATGACAGCAGAGATGGACTTTTCGAGACGTTCGACAAAAGTATCCTGAGTATCTAGAAAATTAGAAATGATGTCATTAAGGACAGAATGAATGTTAAAAATTCAACTGTTAATTTCACCCAAACAAAAAATTACAATGGTATGGACACACGAAATAATGACATATGAAAGATTGCCAAGGAGAGTTATAGAATGGACCCCTACCTGGAAGAAGGAAAAGAGGAAGACCACCTAGCACCTGGATAGAAGAAATTCGGACTATATTAGAGGGGACGAGAAATTGAAGATGTTTGGTTGGACAAGCAGCAGTGGAAGATGAGAATTCAATCACTTCTTTTATCTTTGGTACCGGGAAATGTGTAAGCATTGTACAGCCGGAATATTAATAAAAATTGACTCCTTGAAGCAGAGTTGTAGACTGCTAAGAGTAAACAGGACAGTGACAGGTTTATCACGGGTGATGACGTAAGAAGAAGAGTGAAGGTAAAAATTATGTGCTAGGTAATATTTAAAAGAAAAAATTGATGCGGTAAGGACAGAGAAAAGAGCTCGAGGTGGTAGACAGATAGCAAACGTTACAAACTGGAGTCCTTTGCAAATAAGGTGAAGAGGAAGACACCACAGTTGAGGCGATGGAAAGACGAGATCTCGGAGACGGAAAATGGGAAAACAGAGGCGATTGCAGACTGTGGCTGAGAGGAAGAAAGTATCTGTATATATCAAACAGTGTGTATTGAAACGTAAACGTGAAAGGATAAAGAATATACTCCACTTGTTTCAGTCAATGTTAAGTGAACGTTAATGATTCAAGATAACATAACCAGCTTGGGTTTTGTAATTATTGTCATTTTAGATGCTAATTTGATGAGCTACATTAAAAATGAAATTGTCTGTCTTATACGTGCTTCTGGTAATATAGGGTGACAATATCTGTAAACATTAAATCAAATTTATAGAATCTGATATATTTGTAGTATTCTAACTAGAAAGAAAAATGTTAGATGTTTTAGCACGAATCCATAAATAATAACAATTTATTACTTGGCCTGCTGAGAGTGGACTGATATAGACTGAAAAGCGTCCTCCTATTTGCGTCTTAAACGACGTGATAAAACGGAACGTGTACAAGCTTCTCATACACAGAACACAGAAGTCTCCCTGTAATTATTTACAAGCTTAATATGATTTGAAAAAAAAATTGAAATCAATTTTGATTATTTTGTTGTAAGAAAGTGCCGAAGGTAAAGGAAACATCTGCGTTTTGGGGGAAAAGCGAAAACACAGCATTGGAAGATTTCTGAATTATGTTAGCGAAAGGAAGTCAGGAAAGGGTAAACGTCTCCAGCAGTAGAAGTCAGTTGATTTATTTCGCCAAAAGGAAGTAAGGAGTATAAAAATCCACATAAAATAAGATTACTGCTAGTTATGGTGTGAAGTATCGTCCTGAATCGGGGTCAAAACGGCGTAAGTAATGATACTTATCTTTCCCTCTCACGCGTCTGCCTACAACCACCACCTGCGACACAAAGCATAGGGCTAATATTACGCGGTGATTGCTATGGTAGGCATAGAGAAACCTGTTAATTTTTCCATCCAAACCTAGTTAAGTCTAGTTAATATTACGTTTTTATAGTTTCATGAATTGCGTATTTAAATTAGTTTTGCAAGTAATTTATGATGTTGCAACTTGTAATTGTTTAAATTTCTCTGGCCATTTACAATGGCGCATTGCACCACAGGCAAAATGTCTGTTATTACTAAACGCTTTCACTTCAATGTAAAGATTTTGTTATACCACTAAAAGCTATGGGTTAGATAAGTATTCCACAATTCTCTACGATTCTTTATATTATTGTTAAAGTGTACCTATGTAGATAGATGTTTATAATTTACATACTAAACTTACAATACAGGTTTGAGTAAGATAGTGATTGCGATACTACGAAAAAATATTAATGTACGCATAGACCATTTTATAGTATTTTTTATACAACCTACGAGCACATACCTCCTACTCCAAGATTGAAGAAAACTGTCGGTTCAGAATTACTCACTATGTTGCAAAATACACTTAAACAAACATTACTGAAATAGGCACTATGTTACCTTACCTTTCTTTTACTGCTTACAAAGTTTTCATAAACCGACGTATTTACAGATTTGTTAATTTTTAAAAACTCTTAGTGGTGCTAGAACTGTACTAAAAGTTTAAAAGTGTACAAGTGCAGTCTGTTGTTTTGTGTCATAAAAAAATAAGTTTACCAACTCAAGTATCTGTTAGCCAATATTGTTACCACTACCATTATTTTTAGTTTTACGTCATAACAAACTGCAAATTTTCCTCACGTTTTCCTGTTCAGAGTCGAAAACTTCTTGAAGCCGGAAAGCAGAAGATATAATGTCACGATAATTTGAGAAGTTTCCAACTTCCTTGTAAAGTCTGGAATGAAGTTCAGCATTCTGTCCTATATAATAACGGTCAAGTGGACGATAAAAACAAGGGTTGTAGTGTTTTGTTACGTATTATATAACGTTAGGGTAGCTCAGTAGGCTAGTTAGTCGACTTCCATGTTTTTTTTTTACAATGTGCTCCACGTTTTTGTAGCGAATTCTTCCTAAATGCAATAACGATTGTTAACTTTTCCTCTACGCCGCATCTAGCAATGAGAAACTGAAATTATTAGTACAATAGTTTTGGAAAAGATTCAAGTAAAAATGGATTAGTATTTACAATAGTTTATTTTTAGCTACATTCCTGTAATTGTGTAGCTAACGATGTGCTAATATATTAAAACATATTGAAATACAAAAAAATTTCCATTATACAATCTACATAAAGAACTCATATGTTTTATTTTTCAATTTCAAAGATGGATAGAGTAATAAAAATAGAAAAATTAAACAAAAACGTGAGTACAAAATCTTACAAGTAGTTTGTTGGAGTGACTATGTATACATTAAAGACAAAGTTTTCTTGAATATCGTTAAAATAATGACTTATAGTTAGAGTACTTATTTATTGCAACGTATTTCCTTAATAAGAAAGGCTGGCTAGCATGCGGCAAGGTTAAATTTATGTCATTTATGGTAAATATCTGTTAAATTGAACGAGAAGATGGGCATTATGTATGAACGTAGGAAGTGAATACTTAGAAGTACCTGGCTACACCTACATTCCTTGTATGGTGTAAGGCTAAACTACCAGAATATCCTGTGCCTTCGAATCAACGTAAAAGGTATAGAAAGGTTGCTGCTACTTTATTTATGGAGAAATGTGTATAACACCTGAGAATAAAGACAAAATAATTCTCTTTTGGCAAAGAATAAAAATAACTACATTTGAAGGCATATAGAAAACCAAGTAGTAAATGCTCATAAGTCAGGAGAAGTAAACAAGGAAGATATTTAGAATTACATTAAAAAGGTTAAATTAGTATAATATGGTTTATACAGTCTAACCATATTATCAACGGATAATATGAGAAACCCTATCTAAGGGATACTCTACGGGTGCAGATAAAGAGGCCCACAGGAAAGCCGAGAACGTAACAAAAGGACCACATATTTCAGGACTTGAAAGTTATGAGAGTAATATAAGGAATAATAAGGAGAAGTGGAGAAAAGCGGTTAAGGAGAGGAGTTCCAAAGAAGGAAGAGACGTTCTGCCAAGGAAGAAGAGAGTACAATTTCCTGTCATTCCCATTTACCTCAATGGGTCACAAACGGTGAAAACAGAGAATATAAATATGAAGGGCTCATAGAGTCCCTAAATGATTATTTCTATGTTACAGACAAATGTTGGAACTATCTATAATCTACTAGATCCACCAATTGTAATCGACTTTCCTTAATTAAATGTTTCACTTCTTATGTGTTTCTGTAATTTAAAGCTTTTTTTAATAAAAACATCAGTAAATGTAAATCTTTTCATTTACATTTTCCACTAAGTTTAACTTAAAATGGTATACAATGCAGAACATTTTATTTACTGAAATTAAATTTTTTTGGGGGGAAACACGGTGTAAGAACATAACGCTAAAATTTTAATTGAAGTTTTAAATAGCTTTTAGACATATTGCACAACTGTTGTACTAACATCCTGATGAGGGTATGTTAAAGAAATCGGTAATGAACGGCTTCTAAAATTCCACTTTACAAGAATTTGTTCTACACCCTTCTCCGTGTTTTGTCTCCTGTGACATGGTTGAAACAACCATAGTGTGCATCTGGTGTGTCCGTAATGTAATTATTAGTTCAAGTGTAACAAAAGTGAAAGCAATTAAAACTTACGGCCGAGTTTTCTTCTCGACCGCCAAAGGGATTTCCACTGTCGCTTGTAATTTGCATTTCAATTAAACGTGGCGGCGAAACTTTTAAGTTCGTTAAAAATTGTTAAATGCAAAACTCTGTGGAAAATTGAAGTAGTCTTTAATCTGTGTTTAATCTGTAACACATTAGGCACGGATATTAGATCTGGGGAGTCAAGTCCACTAATCTCGATCCCGTCAAGTCGACTAACAGAAGCAAGTGAGGTATAAAGCATAAAATTGTAATGTAAGTAAGTAATGCACATAATGACCATAACACGGATTACGATTTTCCTCTTGTTCTCCAGTTGCCATTGTGACATAAATTAAAGTACGAAATTCTGTAAGTTTCACCGGTTTACCTACCTAAAGCGGCTGTTCTTACCTTAGCCAAGAGTTCTTAAATTATATCTGTCACATTGGAGTTCATAATAAAAGTTTCATATTTATAGTTTACTTTTATATTTTAAGACTATTATAATATTAATTACAATGAACCTTTTTCGCCTGAGTACAAAGTCAAGTAAATACTGACAATCTGTTTGTAACAATAAATGCTAGATAATTTGTAGTTGTCGGTGGATAGCTTACTATCTCTGTGGGACAATTCAGCTCGTTGCAGTATTGTCCAACTACAAGTTTGATTAGGGTTTGCCACATAATTTTACGTGCAACGATTAGTGCTGTTATGTTTTGGGCAAACATTATGTCCGGCTTCTATAATTACGACCATAAGTGACCACACGTGGAAACAGACACAGTAATGGTTAGACGTTATACTGTACATTATTTAATGAAACACGAAACGTACATGCGTCGCTGGAATTGGTGCCGCGGAGCAAGCATCGTTTATGAAATTGGTAATGAACTTGTACGCGCGCGAGTGTATGTGTATGTGTGTGTTAAATTCAAGTACGGAAAAAGATAGTCTTAATGTAATATCGTTTGTGTTCTTTCTGTTTAGTGTTTTGTGATTTAAAAATTACCATAACATTTGAAGATAAGACTATGAGCGTACAGCTTCGAGATAAAGTTTCAACAATGTAAGTTGGTGTAATGTTATAGTTCCTTATATAAATTATTTGCAACTCTGATACCAAGTACAGCGAACAATATTTTACGTATAGATCGTACGAATTGGTAGAACTGTGGCCGTGAAACGAGGATAAGTAGATGTCCGTGTAATCTGGTTACTACTGTCTGGCCGCGACTGGAAGATCGAAACTGCTCTCCCCCACCACGCGGCCGCTTGTAAGCGAGGTAGGGTGAAATATGTGTACTAGCCGTTTGGTTTACCCCCACTTAGCGTAGTACCCGGCCATGCTTCTCCCACCTTATACAATGCTCGATCATCGAATCGTGGCCAGACAGTATAAAGTGGAATCGATACCTAATTTAACTAACAACTTACTGTTTTCCCGTCTTGTTGGCGATTCTGAGTACGTATAATTTGCCGAATCTTAGCTGTTTATGACCGAAACGGACTAATCCTTGTTTCCCGTTCATCTTTATTTCTTTCGCTAGGTAACAGTCTTTTAGACATATAGGCTATCGAACTCTAATAAATTTTCCTAAATTTTAAAGACACGTAATAATTTTATTTTCATGTAATAAAAATTTAAGTCCCCTGATGTTTCTATTTCAACAACAACAGTTTCATACAGTCTGCAGACTAAGTTTAGAAAACGATTAAATTTTATTTTAGTTTATGATTCGCGAAAATTTGAGTTTCCATTATTAGAAATTGGCAGTTAAATTTTCAACGACAGTAATCCGTCAAGACGTCAGACATTCAGCATTTACAAGCGCCGATATTCACAGGACTACACAAAATTCTTAAACGTAATGTACCTATCAGACCGCTCGTGAACTTTACCACCGCTCCTGGCTTAAAAACTGCAAAACCATTCGTTCGTTTGATTAAAGATAATTTACAGTTAAGAAATAATAATAGTATTATAAACAACACTAATTTTATTAGTAAAATTAAATCCGTTGAACTACAACCTAACCACAAATTGGCATCATTCGACATAACTAATTTATACATGAATATCCCAGTCATAGATAGGTCTACATTACAGATTTTGAGAAACAATTTATCTGATAATAGTTGCATGAATACACTGATGATAAATGAGTTAATTAACTTACTCGAGGTTATTTTAAAACAAAACTATTTCATTTTTAATGGCTTGTTTTACATTCAAGATGATGGCCTGGCTATGGGCTCACACCTCTCTGGCCTACTGGCCGATATCTATTTGAATTTTTATGAGAATACTCACTTGTTAAACAATAATACATACACAAATAAAATAATATTTTATGCACGTTATGTGGACGATAAGTTTTTCATTTTTGATGGTACTCTAAGACAAATCGAGTTATTTAAAACTGTTTAAATAAAGTAAATAGAAACATCCAGTTTACTCTCGGAACAGAGGTTGACAACATGATAAACATTCGAGATTTAACCATCACTCGACAAATGAACAAACTAAAATTCAGTATTTATAGGAAACCAACAACCACTGACACAACAATACACGCGGACTCCCATCATCCTTATTCACAAAAAATGGCGGCATACAATAGTTTTATTCACAGACTATTGACAATCCCCCCGGATGATAATGATTTTCGTGACGAGCTGAATACCATAAAATACATCGCGGTTGCCAATTGTTACAATAGTTTGGCCATTGACAAACTACTGAAAAAACACGAAAAAAGCAAACTTAAACGCAGAATAAACAGTAACACACAAACAATTTTTATATCCACTAATTATACAAGGTTTATACCTAAAGTTTTGTCCTCTGTATTGAATAATAATGGTTTTACTATTTCATTCAGAACTAATGATAAGTTACTGAGCATTCTGAGACAGAAAAAACACACACCTCCAGAAGAAAAAACGGGTATATATAAGTCAATATGCAATGATTTCAGTTGCTTCTATATTGGACAACGGGGAGAGGTTTCCTCAAACGTTTTCGAGAACATATACCCAAGAAAATAAGAAATGATAACAGCATCAATTCCAATTACGCCCGACACCTGACCTCACACAATCATAATTACATAGACTTTAATTCCAACTTAATACCGTTGCATGTATGTAAGAAGAGCCGTTTCATGAATGCCTTGGAGGAGTTTGAAATTTATGGTGCATACGCAAACCTAAGCAGTCGCGATTTCGTATTAAATGATCAACTGAACTTTGGATCCAACCGCTTTGAGTCTGCTCGCTCAGACTACGATAAAGTAACAACCGTTCAGCAGCAGATTGAACTTGAACGGATGCGCACCCAACATCGCGTACAGTTCATATGCAAATTGAAATTTTATTAATTAACCATCTCGTAAGAGTGACATAGTTTTATTTTACTATCTGAAGGTGGACCATAGTGTCCGAAACGCGTAAGAGAAGATATTTATAAGAAGTCACACGGCGTATTATTGAAGGTAAATTAATTTATTAATTCGATTAAGTGACTTGGATACCAGATTAAACATGATTATTAGGTAGTTTTAGTTTAAGTGGCGATTTATTCCAGTGCGGTTTGAAGAATTGTAGCAAAGTGTTGTGTTTTATAATTGTGCGTGACTCTATTAGTTGACACTATTGTTGCGTGTGAACAATTTTTATTTGTTTTGCTGTGAGAGATTATCTTGTTGATCACAAACTGTTTAATTGTGATAATTAAAGCTGGTGATTAGTGACTTAATTGGTGTCTTGTATTTTGTTTTCCACAGTACCATACGACGATCAGTAGACCGTCATGATAATATAATATGTGCAAATCTTCAAATAGATTATACACATATTGTTGTAACATTATACTGTTGTGAGAAGAAGTAAGACGAAGTAGAAGAAGAAGTCAATGGCAGCAGTTGTAATTTAAGCGAGCATCATAACTCTCAAATATTACAAAAGTTATGTGTTTGCGTGATAAGTCATGTTTTGAACACAAAAATCATACAATAATCATCACACAATAACTGACGTCATCACACTTCAGTTTACGCAGGAAATTAACAGACATACAAATTGCGTAAGGCGGGGGAGCTTGTGACACACCGATATGGTAAGAACACTAATTACCGTTAAAGGAATATGACCTTGAACGGAATATTGCTCTTACCACGAGTATAGCAATTGTTTTTGCTTAGTAACAGATTTAAATTATATAACAATTGATATTTCTAATAGCCTATACAAACGCAAAGAAAGTTTAGAATAAATTTAAAAATTTATTTAATCACATGCATCAATTCATAATATTTAGATTTCACGTGTCATTGAATTCCAATAAATATTTAAACTTAATTTCCTGACGTGCTCGCATAGACTCTTGTCATGAGAATAAAACTAGGTTATCCATTGTCAGTCTACATTTTTATCTCAGATGACTAAGATTTGAATAATACTGAGATTACTTGCTGTGGTACCTGCTATTTAATTTCTTTTTATCATATTACACACGTAAGTTTTTTAATGTGTTAAAACTTAATTGAAGGCTAATCGGGTCAGGATTAGCTTTAATTAAAAACAGCCATGTTTTGCTATTACATTAATTTTTTTAATTTAATCCCATTCGGCTTAAATCAAATTTAATAAATCAGTATTTCTGTTCATTTGTTTAACAACAGGAGAAATTAAATCAATTTACCGTCAGTTTTATTCTTACTCACGCTGTCATATTTTTCGATTACGTTTCTTAAAAATGTTTTATGATAGTAATTATGATATTAGCTTTGTCTCAGATGCCATAATGTATGTCTTCTATATTGTCTGAAAAAGAAAGAAATTGATTTGAAAATTACATAATTGTTTATTTTGTCTGCTTATAAACGTTTAAACATTAGGCATTCTATGCACATTAGGCTGAGATATAGTTTAGACGGATATAGTGTAGTATCAATGATAAATCGCAAACAAGGACAATCGCACACAGCACGCATAACTTGGGACCAAAGCTGTAGACAATCACGCTTTGACTATCCAATATCAATGTTGACGTTTCACAAACAGCTATCCAGAACCGCGCTCCATGTGAACTTTCCCTGCAAACATTAAGTTTATCAGTCCGTCACTTAAAATCTTTAATGGATAGATTTTAATACATATGTGTACGTTTAAGATATACTGTACCGTAATAAGAGTGCTGGTATTGTGTTCTGAATGAGAGACTTAAACTTGTCAGTTACCAAGTGGCTAAAGCCACAATCAATAGTTACTCACGGTCCGTGCATGATACTCATAGATTTTTTGTTCCTTGTAAATATAAACAATCTCATGCTAGAATTTATTTTTCAAACTAAATAGTAATCTTTTGATTTTTAATTGTCGTCAAATTATCGGTTGTATTGTCCTTGATTCACTTGATCTACTGTTTTCAGTTATTATGTATTTATTTATTTATTATTTTTAATCCTCTTTACATTGCTTATATAACTGACAAGCCAGCTCACAATCTGTACAAATACAGCAGGTTCATATTTACACACATAGTCAATTAAATCAGCGGTAAGAACACGTTTAATCCGGATTGTATGTAGTGGAATAGAATCGGTTACAACTCAATCCGAATTCAGAATATTTTCGCTACAGACCCTATTACGATGCGACGTGATGTGAAGTACGTAAATATTGACTTTTGGTTACAATCGAGCACATCTGCGCGACCTGAACAAACAAGTCACAATTCAATAAATATTTCCACACCATGTACAAGGTGCAAATGTTTCAGTATGTTTCCCCCAAAATATTATGAATGCATATTACACCTCTGTTTGAAAAATTGTCACTGTTCAGACTCCTCTGTATGTTGCACAATAAAAAGAACAAGTTTCGACAAAAATAACTTAAGTACACAGAAGATTTGCAATTACTAACTTTCTCAAACAACTAAGGATTATGAAAGTTTTTATTAACATAACTACCAATCAGTCTTGGTAATAACGAAACATTTGGCTTGATAACACTTATCGGTTAGTTAGTCGTACCATTTATTAACCAGTTGGTATACATCACGAGTCCTAATTAATATTTATGCTTCCTTTTCTGTAGAAGCTGAATCTACCCTTTCAAAAATTAATTGTTAATATAATATATAATACATAATTGTTAATATAATGTAAACAATAATAATAATAACCAGAAATATATAAATCTAATTTAGCTACACATGCAATAAACACTGGACACGAATTCCCAGACATAACCAACTTGACACTAATAAAACACATACCACACAAAGGCACCATAATGAACATCTGGGAAAATTTGCAAATTTAGAAACATAACACACAAAAGAAACTAATACCTGAACATATACAAATCAATAGAAAACACGACATAATTTTCAAAGCACTCAACATAGAAAATACACAAAATACTAATATATACACCACAATCATACACAATAATACCAATTTAAAGCTCCAGAGGCCAACAGTAAACTACAGCAACAGACAACCAACACACAAGTACCTCACAAGGTTCAAAATCAGGAAGGCTGAAGATGGGAACACAAGGCTTCCCGAAACATCTTCCAAATAAGGAGTAAATATCTTTAGGTAAAGTCTTTAAAAATATTAAGTATATAATATAATATAATATTGCAAAGAATAAAAGTAGAAACCTTTTAAGAAAATTTATTGATTTATTTTATTGAGTTGTAACAAGTATACACTTTGTAGTCCATCTGACTTAATTCCTTAGACTGACAATGAGCCTGCACCGGTTTGTGCGTCTACAGTATCGTTGTCTAACAAAGGAAACAACTTCCTCCCAAATGATGCTACAGCTTCCGCATCTTCCGTTCTGAGAGCTTTGTTTCTACTTACAAAACTGAATTTCTATCGTATTAATGTCTATTAGTAAATATTAGATACGACCCACAGTTGTCTTGCAAGAGACTTGATAAACTGTAATAAGGAAAAAACCATTTGATATACATTTTCAGTAATATACCATATGTATGTAATTTTTGTATGCCAAAATTCGTAACAATTTTTTCCATAGGTCGTGTCATCTTTAAAGCGTACCGGTGGTATACTGAACACTGAAGTAAACAAAGCAAACCAGTATTTCTGGGAGCATGCGTTTTTGGGTTTTTCTGCCATAAACTTATAATATTTCATAATTTTGAATTTTTTCTCTATCTAAAAATTACTTACATATTTCTTAAAACAATTGCATTTGTATTTAAAATATGAATTAATTAAAGTATGAATACATTGAATATAATTGATATTATCCGAATCGTACGAAGATAAGCGAGTTGTTGTGCTTGATTATACTTCTACTAGCTGTTACCCACGGCTTCGCACGCGAATATTTGACTTTTAATAAGTATTTTAATATAATTTTTATTGTCTGTGTCTATGTGGTGTTCTGTCAGCGCGTATAACAATTTTGTACTCATTAGTCAAATTCTCTGCAAAGCTGTTTTCAACACTTGTACAATTTTAACTTGTACTAAAGTATTATGTTGGTGCAACAGCCTTTGGAGATTTAAAAGTACCCGTTTATAAAGCCTTTGGAGATATTTATAAAGTACCTGTTAAATCAAAAACGCTAAATTCTTTATTTTAAGTGTTACTGTGTTAGAAGCATTGTATAACACATTAAACGATATGTTTTCCTCACCCATGGCTTTTATTTATTTCAGCAGTAAACTAAAAACCAAAAACCGTTGTCACCTAGCCTTACAAATGAAAACAACACGTACTTTCGCTTTGCATTAAGTAATAGGACAATTTACAATTAGTACAATTCTTCTTTTCCACATCGTAATATGTCGATACAATCGCATATTATATAAAAGTTCGAAAATGTACTGCAGGAAAGGATAAATGTATAGTTCCGATGCCGCTAAAAAGCTTTTGTTTATTTACTTGTTACTATAGTAATTAATTCCTGTTTCCATGTTGTTTTTTACATCTTTAGTAGTATTATTTAATATATTTCTTTACTTAGTCATTGCTTCATCAAAAATACGTATAGACATAAATTTTATAATAGTTTAAGGCAATTACAAAATATATAGACGTATCTGTATACAAAATTACAAAACATATCGATACAATCGCATAGTAAAAACATTAAAAACTGCAGGAACGGATAAAGGTACAGTTCCGATGCCGCTAAACATCATTTGTTTATTTACTTGTTAATATGGTAATTAATTCTGGTCTCCATGGTGTTGTTCACATCTTTATTCGCGTCAACAAAAAGGCATAAAAAAAAGGCCTAAATCGTGCAAACGTGGCAAATTATCAAATTCCAAGTTAGACAATGTTTTTCGTCTTGTGTCAAAGGTTACCTGTGCCACATTTGGTGGCAATCAGTGTAACGGTGTGGATTTTTATTTAGTACCCATAAATCCTCAGACTTTGAGTTTTATATATATATATAGATTGTGTACTAACATCTGCTGATGATGTTAACTGAGGTACTTGTATTGGAATGCGTAGATGGTTATACGTTTTATATCTTTATATATTAAATAACCTAATATGGTTTTTAATAAGATTAATACAATATCTCAGTTACATTACAACAACTGATACCAGATGACATCACAACAACATATCTCACTTCATTAACAATGTCGCACTAAGTAATGTAGAATAGTCACACTTTACCGGAAGTGACAATAACAACTACAGAAACGCTCTCTAACAACGCACATCCAATGTAAATTTGGCCGCCCGGCCGGTGGCGCTTATATTTATAACCCGTCCAGTTTCGAGAGTAATCTACTGTTTTCTGGGTGAAGGGTCGCAAATAATTGCGTGCTTATAGGCAACTGGAACGCTCTGAAAATTATGTCGACCTTGAACAAATCCCGCAGACCGAATGTTGTCACACAACATTGGCGTAAGAATACGTTATTCTACAGTGTGCAAATTTCAAGAGCATAGCCATCTCCGTTGATGACCAAACTCTAGCCTTCATTTCCTCGTACGTTGTATCTGATCTAGAACATCTCCTTCTCTTTCCACTTTATCCGCAGTAGTCCTTCAGACGTCGTGTGAACTAGCTCACACAAGTAAGGTAGTAGCATGAGATAATACAGAGTACATACTAACATCAGAGCCGAAATGATCATATAGAATGTAACAGCTTCCTCCTAAAAACGTATACTTTTTTTAATATAACAAACAAAAAAGATTTATTCTCGTTTATTTATTTATTCTTTAAGCTAATCTGCTAATTAGTGTACACACATGAGAGGCATACTTTTAGATGCCCTGAAGAGCTATTCCATCCAGCGATGTCACCTCGTGGTCCTAAAACATCGGATGACCAAAGTCTTCTCAATCTTCTGTCGATTTCAGGCTGCAGAAGTGGCATGATCAGCGGGTTAAAATGTTCGTAAAGTTTTTATTGGTCTCTAGAGCCACGTTCATGAATTACATCACGGACGTAATGGAATACAGAACTCTGTGTGCAAAGTATGTTGGACACATACCACGAGGTATCCGCCATAGCTCGTAGGATCTTTTATTGGCATCGCTATATAATTTCTATGTTAGATTTGATAGTGTAGCCCCAAAGATCGATTTCGCAAGTCCATATGGGATTAAGGACAGTTTTATAGAGAAGAAGTTTGTTGTCTAAAGATAGATTAGATTTTCTTCGTACCAGCCAGTTAATTTCCTTAAAACTTAAATCTAGCTGTTTCCTTTTCTGTTGTATGTGGTGTTTCCAGTTCACTTTAGCATCTAAATAATGACCTAGTTATATGAATACTGTTTGTTGTGGTATTTCGACGTGGTTGAGATGAACTGTGGGACAGTTGCCTCAACGTAAGGTGAATGTAATCTGTGACGACGTAGATTCCTTAGCCTTAATTTTCCATTTTCGTAGCTATCCTCCAATAAGAATATTGGGGTATTCTTGTAGATTGAATAAGGCGACTTTAGGAAAAATAAGATTTATGATGCTTAAATTATTTTCCCTACTGGTACATATCAGAGGATTAAAATAAAAGATTCATATTAACGCTCATGATATACAGAAGGCTATCACAGAAACAATTAAAACTAAGGACATTATACATACGTTGAAGAACTAAATCCAAAAGAAGAACAATATAACATATAAGAACCTCAGTAGAACATACAAAATGAATGGAGGATACAGAATAATAAAAAATATTCCTAAAATATAAACTAATGTATGAAAGAGTACTGGTCAAACTATAATGTCATATATGTAGGAAATATAAAGCATAGAAATACAAATATTATTCTACATCTCGACGTTTAAATAATATGAAAAATACAATCAATTTTAACAAAGTTAATGAAATTAAGAAGATGATACGAAGAGCTGAGGAAATTAGGACAAAACTTTCTACACGTGCCTTCAGGGGTGATTAACTTTTTACAAGAAAAGTGATTGGTATGCATTAAAATTGAATGTAAAGGAAACACTTTACGGTCACAAAACTTTACTTGATTTATCAAACGGTACCATTCAAGCAGTGCCAAACTCTTTAAGTTTTATTTAATTCTCTGCTTACTTACACCAGTACTTTGCTTTTAGTTAGTAATCTTGCCGTTCCCTTTCCACTGTGTCTTTGGAGTTTGCTACAAAACTTTGCTGTAATCACCCCAAAAGTATGGGTCTGTAGGTCGTGTTTGTTGCGTGCGACATCACGAACAAGTTAAGATTAAAGTTTGAAGTGTTCCTACAAATTATGTTCGTTTCATATGACACTTCCTGTAGTATATCTTAATGGGGTTTTTAAGCTCTTGTAAGTGAAACACGAGTAAAGTATTTTTAGCTGTCAGGGAAAGGAAGTGCACAATTATTTGTCTTTTTTGGATTTTCCATTTTTTGGCTGCAACAGTAGATGAATAACTAAGTACACAAAATATTTTGTAAAATATAGGGACAATGGAGACCTCTAGGTTTTTATGTAAAGGTTCCCTGTATAGGAAATTGTAATGTAGGTATTTCGCACTATGTTAGACTAGATATGTACTCTAGTATCAGTAGTATTTCCCATCGTACTAGTCTACCTAAGTTGCGTGCACCCGGTCAGAATTGGATGTAATAGGGTTTAAAACAAATTAGAAATAATCCGCAAACTTGTAGTGTAGTACAGACCTTGATGTTAAATATACGTATAAAGAAAGTATTGATACACCGACATAGCAGCATGCGTAGTCTACGTGTAGCTTGTCACGTCGTAACGAATCAGGAGCGAGACGCGATGCCCCTGAGCTGGTAATCTGGCAAAGACTACTGACGTTTGCGAATTATTGATGCTGTCTGATTATCTTTTTGTCACATTTATACAGCAACTGACTTTTGGTAGACTATGTGAACCGAGCGTCAGCAAGTCAGTTAGGCGACTGCCTCGAATTAGATATAGGCTATTTGTACTGTAATACTGTATTATTAGAAAGCTGTATTATGGAAGCTTCAAGTGTACATTGTTTATCTGTGGCACAGACAATTGGAACTTAATGAATTTTCTTATTAGTACGAGAGTAATGCAAACTTTTTGTTAATTTCTAGCGTATAATAGACATATTGTGAATTGTAGGCGTACATTGTTGAATTGTTTGTGTATAAAGACTGTTTGTTTTTGTTGTCCCAATTTTTTGGCAACGTAATTACTGTTTCAAAAAATCGCCCAACTGTGCAGAAGTTATTATTTTTTTGGTCTCAGCATGTCGGTTTCAGTCCCTGAAACTTTGAGCCTTTTGATCAATTTTAATGAAATAATCGTCAAACTGTTTTACTTACAAAATGCTACTGTATACAGAATGCTTTGAGAAAAACAAAATACAGACCCAGGACCATAATTTTTAATATTTATATTTTAACTAACGTTTACGACTACAATACATTATTATTAATATTTATTTACAATTAAAGAAAACTCCGATCTTATATTTGGAATCAAGTGTCCAGTTTCAATGAAACTAACATTAACCTACTACATTTTAATTCACAGAATAACATTTAATATAGTTTTTAATATATTATAAAGCATTGTAATATAACATAGTGCACTATTTTACTTTATTTAACGTAATATCAAACAAGAAGGCCACTGTTCTTCATGAATTTTTCCACTCATGTAGTACGAAGTCTTCACTACAGTAGCAGTTTTTTTATTTTGTTTGCTTGTATGATTTGTTTAAAATTACTTACTACACATAACCTCACAAGCATATACACCCTTATTAGCGACTTCTACCTGTGATTTTTGTGATTCAATAGTGTTCTAGATCGCAAACAAATGAGAGAATGTTTACGTTAACTTCGTGCCTGTTGAGAAGACGGATGTTTAGTAGTTGAAGAACAAAGCTGACTGATTATTTGATTTAAATTTTTGTTTGAGTGAAGGAGATGCTTTCTGTCGTTACAACTAGCAATTGAACCACCATCAGAACGACAAAAAAATTAAATTATAATCAGATTATGTGTTCTGCAAGTCAGTGACTTCAATAAACACCGATTGCTATGGCTGGGACCATTACAATAACACACCTCGGTTTCTGTCAAAGAGAGTTTGCTTTTAAGTCCATGTTCTTGTAATTTTTGGAATTTGAATTGAAGTGGTCTGCATGAACAGAAACTGACTGCATATTTCATATTAGCGCAACTGAACTGCCTGCAGCCGACCTCGTTTTCTCTGTTCATAACGCTAACCACGGCATTTTAGTGTGATTTACGTCATTGAAAATTTGACGATATGCGTTCGTTATACATTGCTCTGTGTGAATAGTGGACACAGCTCATCTATTTTGGTGTATGCTAGCGCCCGTGCGCGAGTGTGTTGCTTGTATACGTGTGTAAAATAAATGACAGCCTTGAAATATTACACCATATTACGTAATGCGTGCGTTATATATATTTGTATAAGGCACGAGGAGAATGTTATTACCTGATGCAAATGTGACGAAAGCAAAAGTAGAAGTTTGTTGTAGATTTTACACACGTAAGTGTAAAGTTATTGAAAGACATGAACCGGCGTAGGGGAAAGAGTGCTTAAAATCATAAAAGACGATAATTTTTAAACAAGCAAACGGAAACAAAAACAACTAACCAAAGAAAAAATAAACCACGAATGACTAATATTGACTCCCGACTAATGAATTCTGTTTTACCAGATGAATATTCACTGTGTTTAAATCAATGTATGTGTGTGTTTTTGTGTCTTATAGACAATATTGTAATCTGTTAAAATGTCTAAAATTTGGGATAAATAAGGATTAAATTTACTTCTACTCCTTTTTTATGCTTGTTGAGTTTGCAAAATCAGGTTATTGTTTTAACAAAGCCTCAGGCGAGGAGTTGTACTGTCCGGTTGTATCAAAAGGCTTACTAAAGATTTGTGTACTTCTGCATAATATCTGCTACACTCTCATTATTGTAGAGAAAAGCTAAAATATTATAAGCTTTAAATTTATAAACTACTTAATATTAGAGTAAATTAATGTAAAGCAAAGAAACGTGTGACTAAATATACGCGTATCAAGATATGATCAGATTATTGGTATACCGAATAAATTCGTTTGATTTTAACAGAAAATAATGGGAAAATTTTTATTTTAGTTAGGAAATACTTTTCCTTTAGTATAAGTTTCAGTAGTTATACAATATTTTGAATTTCATAAGTACCGTTTCTGATTCATTTATTTAAACATTTACTCTTAAATTTCAGTCATAGAGGATTAATATAATCATTGGTGCTTGTAGCAAAGTTAGGTACGGTGAGACTAATCTATAAGCTGTGGTCACTGTCTTTAGTTACTTATTAGGCTACTATAATAGTTCACAGTTCTAACTATAATTCCTACTGTTCAGCTGTAAAGTAGAAAGACATTCGGATGTTCTCACTGTATGTATTCTGATTATTCATTAGCAATTGGCAATAACAAAACAAAATGTTAAAAACAATAAGACTGTAAGGCAGTCTCTTTGAATCTACACTGTTATTAAAAAACAAATTTCGCATGTAAGACAGAATATCATGTGAGGTACAATACGATCTTAACCACCGGATAGGAAGCGACTTCCATCATAGCAAATTAGGAAGCGAATGTGCGGTAACATTTTCAACAAAATTTTAAAGGAATATAAACGGTTGACTTAGCAAAAAACTGCTTTTATTTCAAGAACAATTTGCAAATTTCGTTTCCTTTTTCCCTTCAATGCGTGCTGCGTTAAGTCGTAGCTTGTGTTCCGCTAGAGGTGTTAAAACAATTTTAAGAAAAAATCCATCATTATACAATATTGTTCTACACACTTTTATGTAGAACGGAACCTTAGGGCTTACAGCTTTATACAGCACTGTAATGACCCTAAACGAAAGCAACTTACTTTGAGTTCAGCACGCAATTTTTGTGAATACTGTATTAAATGAAAGCAAGCCAATGCTGTCTACGATTGAACAAGGATTGTCTAACAATGCATGTAGTTTAGAGTAAAATAGAAGTAACTACATAGCCTAAATGAAATACTAAGTAGACTTTAAAACATTAAGGAAGAAACAAAAATTGAAATTACAAAACATACAATTTTGAAATTTTTGAAGCATCTAAGATTTGTTAAGTATTCTTTAATTTTGTTAATCAATTTAAATTTATCTTGTTGTGAGATTACAGTTTTTTATAATCTTGTAAAAAACCATTACAATTTTATTTTTTGTGTGTTTTTTTCGTAATTAGGCATACATAATGCATAATTAAACAATTAATTTAAAAATCATTTCAATAATAGTAACAGATTTACCGTATGTACGAAACTCAAATAAAAAAATCACAATCACAGAATTAATGGTTCTCTGTTCTACACTATTACTGTGAGTAATAACTAGTGAATGTAGGATAGTAAGAGGTTCTAAATATTTCGTTTTCTTACAGACTACTAGAGAAGTGTTGGTACAGTTTTATTATTTTCAGAGACTAAACTCGAAAGATTAAAGTGATAATAGAACTATACATGATAAAGTTATGTAGCCTGTATCTCGATATGATAAAAAACTAACAATTGATAGAGTCAGTCATTATAGAAAGCTGATTTTCATAATTTAACGAAAATATAACCTAAGCATATACGTTTTATTCGGATTACTAACATTTAATTTTTTTTTAAACTAAATAAACGGATTAAAATTGATGCAACCGCCAACGTCAAGAAGTACAGTATTCACGTGGGCTGTTTACCAGTCATGTCGCACAACACATTCCGTGTTAGAATCAGTGAAAGAGAAGGGTAGGGCAAGAGAAGCCAAGACGGTCAGCTTTTAGCTACCAGCCTCTAGAGTTACTGATCACAACTTGTATCCTAATAAAATAAAAATAAAAATGTGGGGCATTTTAATTCCTTGTGGGGCACAATACATTTACTGGTAATGGATAACATTTACAAAGGAAATGATTTGTCCCGGTTTACCAATGCTAATATGTGTGACTATACTTGTGAATATAAATTGATATTCCCTAGGAATCTGGCGTACTAACGCACCAAAATAATAATGATAAACTGCGTTGTCTGCTGACGTTATAGTGTTGTCTGCACTGATATATAGAGAGAATGTGTATATTTCACGCTATGTATCATATAAAGGACATCACTATTACAGAACGTACAACATTTTTCATTGAAATTAACAGTTTGCTGGAGAAACATAATATAAGGCCTTAGACAATCTAATGTGTTGAATATTCCTGTTGTTTCCAATCGATTAATGAAGTACTGGGCGATTACTTCAAAGAAATCGTTAACACGCGCCCGCTGAATTCCAATTTACAAGAACTGCTGTCTAGTCTCTCTTTCTTTCATCCGCTGTTACGATTCAAACTAATACACCGTGTATCTTGTGCGTCTGCAATGTGTTTATTTGTTCAAATGACAGTGAAAGCAATTAAAACTTCTCTGCGAATTTTATTTTCGACCACCACAGCAATTTGTACCCTCAGTTATAATTTAATTCCAATTAAACACAGTCACACTTTTAAGTTCGTCAACAAAATTGGAAATGCAAAACTCTGCGAAAAAATGAAGCAGTCTGCAAGTTTTAATGAGTTTTATCTATCTAATCAACAATGTATTACGCATTGGAAATTAAATAAGAAAACTCTGGACCTTGTTATGAGGAGTGTGCGAGGTATAAAAGCGAAGGTCATAAGAACATATAGACAATGAATACAAGATGGCTGTGACTTTCCACAAATCCTCTGTGATAAAAATACTAAATGAAATAATGGCCTCTTTAGTAGTCTCTGAGGTAAGCGGGGTAGGCTGTCTTTTGCGAACCAACTCTACTCTTCAACTTCCTATTATTATCTTTAAAATATTACAACAGATACTTAATTCCACAGCTTGGTTTGACCTAAGGGCTAAAACACAGAGCTTGAATTTTTGCTCTAAGAATGAAACCCAGAACTCTCTAGCTAGATGCTATAACTAATGGCCTACTTACCTTTCAATGCTACTTAAGCTATATACGTATTTTAATGCTTACTCATTCTGTAGGCCGTTAACTCTCTTTAGTAGTCTTTAATGTAGCTCTAAGTTTTATTTACACATAATTTCCCGTACGGCGATAACTATTGCTGTATTTGGGCAGATATTGTACCCACCTCTCTACAGCTCTACAGTCTTGACCGTAAGTGACCATACATAACAATAGATACAACGATTGGTTGACATGATAAAATTTACTTTCTTTACGATGCCTGCACTTTCGAGACCATGTCCAAATAATAATGCTTTGTATTTGATATCTATGCTTTTTTGTTTATACGGCTTTGGTGTATTCGTTAACCTTTATTTTTCGTGAACTTTATGAAGAAGTATTACTGAGTGAAGAGACAAACGTGTTTAATTCATACAGTGATTGAAAGGACCATGTTAGCAAATTTTGCAAAGGAAGACAAGTACCGGGATGCAAATTACTCTGGATGTGAAGTGAGCAAGCTATGCAGTAGTAAAGAGATTGGGAGACGACACACGAGGGTGACATGTGGCTTCAAATCAATGTAAAACTGAAGACAAGAACGAGGTAAGAAGATTTATCTTCATACTCCCGGGTATCGTCTATATAAAGGTGCTAATTCTCAGCCTATGGAAATCGGTGACTCCTACGGTGGCAAATAGCTTAACAATAGACCAAAGAAGCGTAAGACTGACCAAAAACACACACTTGTTTGTGTGTCGTACGGTCAAGCTTCGCTGCCGCTTAAGCTTTTTCGATGGGACAAACAAGAGGCCATTTTTGCGACTCTCAGCATTCATCGCATTGTTCATGACAGTGTATTACTCATGCCGAGTTTATTAAGCACAATTCTCGTTACGTCCTCGAGGTTAGCAGTGACGACACACTCGATATTTCGATTTAAAGTACTCTGTTAATTAGTAAATTTCTGGCAAGCGACAAATGTTGTATAAAATGTTGTACGTAAGTTGACATACATCTTAAGAATTATCAAATTTTTAGGTGACATTAACGTTATTAAATCGTTTACGAAAGACTAAGTTTTAGTTAAAGAATTCAAAGTTCGACTATTATCAAAGAAAATTTTAAAAATTTATGAAGTTAATAATAAAGAAAAGCAATGAAAGAGCTTGTCGCTCAAGTCCTGTAGAAGCCATAATTCTAGTTTAAATTAGTTAATTTTAAAGACTATCACCTTTCAGATTTCCGTTTGCATTACAAGGTAGCATTTTGGAGAAAGCTCAGTAAACTTGCTATTGAAATGTGAAGAAGAGATCGTGGTAAAGAAATCTTTATTGCGGTTCTGTGCACAAACGTCAACTGACTTGTAACAAGTTGAACAAGATTATTGTCGGGTTTGTTTCATGTTTAGTTTTACTCAGAGAGAACGTTAAAGGCAACAATAGTTTTAGGAATGTTTATATAGCTGAAATATTATACTGAACTATTACAGCCTCTTTTGCACTGTTTTTAATAAAGGATGCTCTAGAAATTGTTTTGATTTATACCGTCAGTTTTACTATAGACGCTACCATTTTGTAGTTGACAGGCTTTATCGAAACATTATTGTCTTGATATAAACAACTGACATACATTTCTTACTCACTTAAAGAACAAAAGCTCACGTGCTTTAACAGCTAAGTGCGTTTGCTTCAAACACTTTAAAAGAATTAATATATAAGTCTACAACAAGTAACTTCCTTAATTGTATTTACTGTATAGTAAAGCACCTGCAAAGTTAAATTATTGTATTGTTTCCTTTATTGCATAATTCTTTATCGAATATTTAACGTACCTATAATATTTTTAGTAATTAACAATGTACCCGTACTTAAAGTTGTTTAAAATCCATTGCTAAGCTCAGGATTTGGGATTATAAAATTTTGCACTTTAAGTAAAATATTATTCATCGTGGGCGTATGCAGAAATTAATTTTGTAAGTTGTTCTATAAAAAGTGGAGCTGGATAAGCACTGTGATCATCCATGTCCTAACAACATTTCTCCATATTCACAGAATTTAGTGTAAACAATATTTAAACCTTCAGTAAAAAAATGAAACACACAATGTTAGGGTGTTTTAGTCGACTTGGAATTTTGAGGGAATTTCAATTCCCAAACCTCCAGCATACGCATAAAATAATCAAACAAACAGTATTACATTATATTTACAGCTAGTTTGAGTGTGCTGAGTTTACTTAATTTATACAGTTTACTTGCTGTGTTATTTTGTTATTGTTACTGTTGACATTGGTGTTTTTTGTCACAGTAGATGATTAAATACTGCAAGCGTAATTTATTTGTCTGGTGCACGTGTCATATGCAGATCTTGCATCATCAACGATTACAAAATGTGTTAAGGGATATAGAATTTAAAATTTCCATTTGATTGTTGCGATGTTTGTATATGTTCTTGTTTTCATAGTAATATTTAAAATGTTTAAAGTGTACGTTTTTATTTATTATATTATAATTAATAAAATTACAAATACTAAATAAAATCTTGATTTTGTGCATTACTGTTTTGTTTGTGTGTGTGTGTGTGTGTGTGTGTGTGTGTGTGTGTGTGCATGCGCGCGCGCGTGCGTGCGTTTGTCTCGGTCTAAATTTCAAGCCCATATTTCAGTTTGGCTCCCTTTCTGTAAATTGTTTATTAATTTAACATTTTTAATTTATGAAAATTGTTATACAAATAATAAGTAGCTAATAAACATTTACAGATATGCGGCTTCGAATAACAATTTAGCGTTCAGACATATATATAGTAAAATTGCGTGTCTTTTTCCTTTCTTTTATGTAAAAATCATTGCTATCTTGACTATTCAGTTGTTAATTAATAAAGTAGTGTAATTAAGAAAGTTGTGCTAGTGGTTATAATCACAAACATTTCCATTTCCGATCTGACGATGAGCTGTGAAGCTTTAAAGCGCTAATCGGAATAATTTTTCTATAGTGGTGTGCAACAGGGATAGTTCTGTTTGTAGTAAAGTTGTGTTAGTGCTTATAATCATAAACAGGAATAACACTGTTGCACACCTCTATAAAATTGTTTACGATTAGTGCTTTCAAGCTCCACAGCTCATCTTGAGATCGGAAATATACAATAATGGAACGAAAAAACTTCTTTATGCCCCTACTTGCTCTACGGCGCGTACACATTTTTGTAAACAAGCTACAAGTCACGGTAAACGCCCTTACATTCTGCCTATTAAGTAACTAGCGGGTTCAGTCACCCGTCTCGGTAATTTTACATTTCTTTCTAGTATATTCTGTCTGTATGTGTGCGTTTTTTGTGTGTATGGGGGAAGTATAGAAGAAGATTATTCGTTTGTAAATGAGGTCAATAATAAGGATACAAATTTACACTTTAAAGAAGAGAGAGGAGGTAAGAAAATAAATTACTTAGATTTTTAGCATACAAATTAAAAATAACAAAAAACTACAATTTGATATATTTAGGAAAAAATCGTATTCTGATATAATTATTCCGAAAAAATCCTACCACCCATATATATATATATATATATGTGTGTATATATATATATATATATATATATATATATTATACATTAAATATAATATGTGTGTGTGTGTGTGTATACATATTGTTACAACACAAATAACCTACCCAATTTCCAGGGAAAAACTCACTTTAAATATTTCTCATAGTAAACTGAGCTCTCACTGTAAACCGTATAGTCTCTTTCAAAGATTAATTAAGAAAAATAAAACACTGAAAATTTGTTAACTTAGAATATAACCTGTTGATCAAACACGAACATTAGAAACACACTTAACCACACTACGAAACAAATTATAATCAAACACCTTATTACTTAAGTACAAAATAATATAAGGTAATGTACGTTTCATTGTAATCATAATTGATACCTGTCTTATAATCAAAAGAACTCCAGATTTTGAACGAGTACAATTGTAAACTAGCTAAACAGCAGCCATGCTGGACTGAACGACTCGTTACAAAATCGATTTCGTCAACCTGAGAAAAATTGTTTCATAACTAATGTCGGTGCAAATTTATTAATAAACCAGTATAATTTTCTTGTCAGACTGAATTATTACAAATTAATAATTAAAGTAACTAATACAAAGTGTAACCATTGTTTTTATTTCATAGGGAGTGTATTGTATTATTTGTGCTTGTTAACGAAAACTAGATTTGACGGCCAGCGCTCACGCTACAATTCGACAAACTACCTACTCGATTCAGGAGGCCGAACAGCCGGGAATAAATTTAAATGCCCCGGCCGTCATCGCTGAGAACACCTTTTTAAAACATTATTTAATAAGTTTAATTGTTTTTTAATAAACAATCTGGCGCCACCCGGGATTCACAAAACCCTATTTAATAACAGGTAAGGTTATTACTGCGTTGTACTGGTAATTAAAACATCGCTACGGACTTCGTTAGCGCAAGGATTGATTTAACGACACCAGTGTGAGGCGAACACACTACCCATACACTTCGTTTTACAGAGACGACCGAGTCTCTATCGTTACAGATTGGCTTCCATCGCGGGGCTTAAACCACGGACGTCCACAAATACTTCGTTACAGATTGGCGACCAACTGGTGAGGCTAGAAAAGAAGACTAGCGGCGATTATGAGACATTCAATGGTTACAAGATATCATACAAAGAAAGGAACTGAAGGTACCGACCAAGAAGAAATGGAAGAGAGTGAAGATATGATCGGGGAGGATCCCGAAGATGACCAACCGGAAGACCCAACCCAAACAGAACCGGAAGTGGAAGGAATAGTCGGGGACCAACCAAGTAAACCCGTTCAGAAAGAGGACCTGAGCCTGCAAGATATAATGAATTTCATCGCAGAAACTTCAAGGAAAACGATAGACAAAAATAATGAAAAAATAGACCAAATGGAGGAAAAAATTAATGAAAATTCACGGAGACAAAATGAGATTTTAAGTGAAAACTTAAAGAAACAATTAAGGGAAGATATTGAGACACTGAACAACAAAATTGAAGTGAATAATGAAACCTTGAAGCAGCAGATAAACGAGAAAATGGAGGAACACAGCAATACTTTAAGGAAGAATCAAGAAACCTTACAACAGCAATTGAAGGAGGACTTTCAAAAAAGTAATGAAGAACTGAAGGGAGAATTAAGATACATGCTAATAGGACATCGCGAAGAAGACAAGCAGACAAAAACGGGGATGAATAAGAAATGGGAAGAAACAAGTTACCCAGCAGATCAACTTAATGAAACAGTAGATAGTGGTTTCAAACAATTGAATGAAACACCAGACACCACTTCTAAAGGTAGTAAGGAGATAGAAATTAAAGAAGACAAAAGTATATTGTTTTCTGAGAATAAAGATAACAATAACAAGGAGAAAATTAAGCACATAAAAACCAACCGGAGAAGAGTAAAGAAGATTCGAATAATTAAAAAGATTAAGAAAATAGGAAAAATATATAAAAAGAAACTACAAAAAACAAGAGAAGAATTGGAGATGATGAAGCATGGACTAATCGATGTGTTTAATTTACCCCTTACCGACCAAAACAAATTAATAAAATATAAAGACTGTAGGAGGACCTTAAAGGAAAAAATAGAAGGGATTCGCAACAAACCAGCGGAGGAAAACTTCAGCAAATCGATAAGAAAATGGAAATTACCAGAAATAGAAATGCTGAATAGAAAACCAATGATAACATCAATGGTGGAGGTAAGATTAACTTCTCTGAATAATGAAAAACATAATAAAATGATGGGAGCAATCTTGGATACTAATGAATACATGATATTAGAAGAATTGTGGTACAAGACAGAAGATACCTATTTCACACGAACAGAAATAGTTATACACACCAAGGATATCCGAACCACAAGTGCAGAGGAAATGATGGACCATGGGTAAACAAAATGAAGATACACACTGAGAAATGGGACTGATTTTCAGGATTATGACCAAGCAGACCAATGGGAAGGGAGGAGCATTAAATTAATTAAACCAATTATTAATAACCCAAAACAAAAAACATAAATGGTATTTAAAGAAAAAACTTAAGAATCATTGACAAGAAATGACTAAACGACTAAGACGAATTAAATGAGAACTATCAAACCATAATAAATAATTTTACTAATTGTCCAGAATAAATGTAGAAAACCAAACATTTTAAGGAGAAAAGGAGAAGATCGTCAAAGTGTATTACATAATAAAGGATAGGAAGGACCTGTAAAATATTGTAAGCGAAATAGTGCAACAGCAGAAGCAAGATGCCAAAATTCAAAAATTATGTGAGCACAACTTACAACAATAATTCGATGACTTATGAGGCCTAATATAAAATATTAAAAGAAGGAATAAGTTACAAAAATTCCTACAAAGTAAGATCACCTTACAATAAAGAATAAATGACATATAAAGAGAAAAAAAAAATTTATGTGTATAAATATATAAGGAATAAGTTACAAAAATTCCTATAAAGTAAGAACAACAAACTTACAAAAATTATTCAGAATAATATTTAAAACAAAACAAAATAAACAAAAATAAAATCAAGCAGAACTTGCTAAGACAAATACCTAAAATTATAATGAATTTAATGGATTCAAAGAAAAAAAAACTGAACTGGTACGAGGAAGAAAAAGCAATAATGTATAAAGCAAATATACAGCAAATGGCTAAATCAAAATATTGGTAAACAACCAAGAAAAAGAAAAAAGATGTCTACGATAATTAAAATGATCACAAGAAGAAAAGAAAAACAAACTAATGAAAGGTTAGAAATGATGAAATTAACAATAAAATAAATAAACAACAATCAACTGTATGAGTAAATAACAGCATAAAGCAAAGGTACAGCGGAAGGAAGAACGAGTAAAAGGTTAAAGTGATCTAAAAACAAACCACAAAGTGGAGAATCCCAAAAAATATTATTATTATTAATTTAAGTCACAAGATGACAAAAAAAGGTATTTAAGATTGACTGAGAATAGGTCCAGCAATCAAATAGACTGAGCAGAGATGATGTTCCTCTGGTCTCAGAAAAAATGAGTAGTAATGGAAAAAACCAGCTACTGAAAAGTTAGGGAAAAATTATATAAAAGGGAGAACACACTAATGGAAATAAATAAAAATAGATCTAAATAAAATGGAATGCATCAAGTAAGAATAGAAATAAGAAAGAAGAAACAAACAAGAAAGAAAAGGAAAAAATAATATAAAGCTGATAATTTCATAAAAAACTAGGATAGTGTTTTATCAAAATGATCAATTTTGAAGGAGAGGCATTATGTTACAACACAAATAAGCTATCCAAATTCCAGGCAAAAATTCACTTTAAATATTTCTCATAGTAAACTGAACTCTCACTCTAAACCGTATATTCACTATCAAATATAATTATGAAAAATAAAACACCGAAAATTTGTTAACTTACAATATAACCTGTTGATCAAAGACGAACTTTAGAAACACACTTAACCACACTACGAAACAAATTATAATCAAACACCTTATTACTTAAGTACAAAATAATATAAGGTAATGTACGTTTTATTGTAATCATAATTGATACCTGTCTTATAATCAAAAGAACTCCAGATTTTGAACGAGTACAATTGTAAACTAGCTAAACAGCAGCCATGCTGGACTGAACGACTCGTTACAAAATCGATTTCGTCAACCTGAGAAAAATTGTTTCATAACTAATGTCGGTGCAAATTTATTAATAAACCAGTATAATATTCTTGTCAGACTGAAATATTACAAATTAATAATTAAAGTAACTAATACAAAGTGTAACCATTGTTTTTATTTCATAGGGAGTGTATTGTATTATTTGTGCTTGTTAACGAAAACTAGATTTGACGGCCAGCGCTCACGCTACAATTCGACAAACTACCTACTCGATTCAGGAGGCCGAACAGCCGGGAATAAATTTAAATGCCCCGGCCGTCATCGCTGAGAACACCTTTTTAAAACATTATTTAATAAGTTTAATTGTTTTTTAATAAACAATCTGGCGCCACCCGGGATTCACAAAACCCTATTTAATAACAGGTAAGGTTATTACTGCGTTGTACTGGTAATTAAAACATCGCTACGGACTTCGTTAGCGCAAGGATTGATGTAACGACACCAGTGTGAGGCGAACACACTACCCATACACTTCGTTTTACAGAGACGACCGAGTCTCTATCGTTACAGATTGGCTTCCATCGCGGGGCTTAAACCACGGACGTCCACAAATACTTCGTTACAGATTGGCGACCAACTGGTGAGGCTAGAAAAGAAGACTAGCGGCGATTATGAGACATTCAATGGTTACAAGATATCATACAAAGAAAGGAACTGAAGGTACCGACCAAGAAGAAATGGAAGAGAGTGAAGATATGATCGGGGAGGAACCCTGAAGATGACCAACCGGAAGACCCAACCCAAACAGAACCGGAAGTGGAAGGAATAGTCGGGGACCAACCAAGTAAACCCGTTCAGAAAGAGGACCTGAGCCTGCAAGATATAATGAATTTCATCGCAGAAACTTCAAAGAAAACGATAGACAAAAATAATGAAAAAATAGACCAAATGGAGGAAAAAATTAATGAAAATTCACGGAGACAAAATGAGATTTTAAGTGAAAACTTAAAGAAACAATTAAGGGAAGATATTGAGACACTGAACAACAAAATTGAAGGGAATAATGAAACCTTGAAGCAGCAGATAAACGAGAAAATGGAGGAACACAGCAATACTTTAAGGAAGAATCAAGAAACCTTACAACAGCAATTGAAGGAGGACTTTCAAAAAAGTAATGAAGAACTGAAAGGAGAATTAAGATACATACTAATAGGACATCGCGAAGAAGACAAGCAGACAAAAACGGGGATGAATAAGAAATGGGAAGAAACAAGTTACCCAGCAGATCAACTTAATGAAACAGTAGATAGTGGTTTCAAACAATTGAATGAAACACCAGACACCACTTCTAAAGGTAGTAAGGAGATAGAAATTAAAGAAGACAAAAGTATATTGTTTTCTGAGAATAAAGATAACAATAACAAGGAGAAAATTAAGCACATAAAAACCAACCGGAGAAGAGTAAAGAAGATTCGAATAATTAAAAAGATTAAGAAAATAGGAAAAATATATAAAAAGAAACTACAAAAAACAAGAGAAGAATTGGAGATGATGAAGCATGGACTAATCGATGTGTTTAATTTACCCCTTACCGACCAAAACAAATTAATAAAATATAAAGACTGTAGGAGGACCTTAAAGGAAAAAATAGAAGGGATTCGCAACCAACCAGCGGAGGAAAACTTCAGCAAATCGATAAGAAAATGGAAATTACCAGAAATAGAAATGCTGAATAGAAAACCAATGATAACATCAATGGTGGAGGTAAGATTAACTTCTCTGAATAATGAAAAACATAATAAAATGATGGGAGCAATCTTGGATACTAATGAATACATGATATTAGAAGAATTGTGGTACAAGACAGAAGATACCTATTTCACACGAACAGAAATAGTTATACACACCAAGGATATCCGAACCACAAGTGCAGAGGAAATGATGGACCATGGGTAAACAAAATGAAGATACACACTGAGAAATGGGACTGATTTTCAGGATTATGACCAAGCAGACCAATGGGAAGGGAGGAGCATTAAATTAATTAAACCAATTATTAATAACCCAAAACAAAAAACATAAATGGTATTTAAAGAAAAAACTTAAGAATCATTGACAAGAAATGACTAAACGACTAAGACGAATTAAATGAGAACTATCAAACCATAATAAATAATTTTACTAATTGTCCAGAATAAATGTAGAAAACCAAACATTTTAAGGAGAAAAGGAGAAGATCGTCAAAGTGTATTACATAATAAAGGATAGGAAGGACCTGTAAAATATTGTAAGCGAAATAGTGCAACAGCAGAAGCAAGATGCCAAAATTCAAAAATTATGTGAGCACAACTTACAACAATGTTTCGATGACTTATGAGGCCTAATATAAAATATTAAAAGAAGGAATAAGTTACAAAAATTCCTACAAAGTAAGATCACCTTACAATAAAGAATAAATGACATATAAAGAGAAAAAAAAATTTATGTGTATAAATATATAAGGAATAATTTACAAAAATTCCTATAAAGTAAGAACAACAAACTTACAAAAATTATTCAGAATAATATTTAAAACAAAACAAAATAAACAAAAATAAAATCAAGCAGAACTTGCTAAGACAAATACCTAAAATTATAATGAATTTAATGGATTCAAAGAAAAAAAAACTGAACTGGTACGAGGAAGAAAAAGCAATAATGTATAAAGCAAATATACAGCAAATGGCTAAATCAAAATATTGGTAAACAACCAAGAAAAAGAAAAAAGATGTCTACGATAATTAAAATGATCACAAGAAGAAAAGAAAAACAAACTAATGAAAGGTTAGAAATGATGAAATTAACAATAAAATAAATAAACAACAATCAACTGTATGAGTAAATAACAGCATAAAGCAAAGGTACAGCGGAAGGAAGAACGAGTAAAAGGTTAAAGTGATCTAAAAACAAACCACAAAGTGGAGAATCCCAAAAAATATTATTATTATTAATTTAAGTCACAAGATGACAAAAAAAGGTATTTAAGATTGACTGAGAATAGGTCCAGCAATCAAATAGACTGAGCAGAGATGATGTTCCTTTGGTCTCAGAAAAAATGAGTAGTAATGGAAAAAACCAACTACTGAAAAGTTAGGGAAAAATTATATAAAAGGGAGAACATACTAATGGAAATAAATAAAAATAGATCTAAATAAAATGGAATGGATCAAGTAAGAATAGAAATAAGAAAGAAGAAACAAACAAGAAAGAAAAGGAAAAAATAATATAAAGCTGATAATTTCATAAAAAACTAGGATAGTGTTTTATCAAAATGATCAATTTTGAAGGAGAGGCATTATGTTACAACACAAATAAGCTATCCAAATTCCAGGCAAAAATTCACTTTAAATATTTCTCATAGTAAACTGAACTCTCACTCTAAACCGTATATTCACTATCAAACATAATTAAGAAAAATAAAACACCGAAAATTTGTTAACTTAGAATATAACCTGTTGATCAAAGACGAACTTTAGAAACACACTTAACCACACTACGAAACAAATTATAATCAAACACCTTATTACTTAAGTACAAAATAATATAAGGTAATGTACGTTTTATTGTAATCATAATTGATACCTGTCTTATAATCAAAAGAACTCCAGATTTTGAACGAGTACAATTGTAAACTAGCTAAACAGCAGCCATGCTGGACTGAACGACTCGTTGCAAAATCGATTTCGTCAACCTGAGAAAAATTGTTTCATAACTAATGTCGGTGCAAATTTATTAATAAACCAGTATAATATTCTTGTCAGACTGAAATATTACAAATTAATAATTAAAGTAACTAATACAAAGTGTAACCATTGTTTTTATTTCATAGGGAGTGTATTGTATTATTTGTGCTTGTTAACGAAAACTAGATTTGACGGCCAGCGCTCACGCTACAATTCGACAAACTACCTACTCGATTCAGGAGGCCGAACAGCCGGGAATAAATTTAAATGCCCCGGCCGTCATCGCTGAGAACACCTTTTTAAAACATTATTTAATAAGTTTAATTGTTTTTTAATAAACAATCTGGCGCCACCCGGGATTCACAAAACCCTATTTAATAACAGGTAAGGTTATTACTGCGTTGTACTGGTAATTAAAACATCGCTACGGACTTCGTTAGCGCAAGGATTGATGTAACGACACCAGTGTGAGGCGAACACACTACCCATACACTTCGTTTTACAGAGACGACCGAGTCTCTATCGTTACAGATTGGCTTCCATCGCGGGGCTTAAACCACGGACGTCCACAAATACTTCGTTACAGATTGGCGACCAACTGGTGAGGCTAGAAAAGAAGACTAGCGGCGATTATGAGACATTCAATGGTTACAAGATATCATACAAAGAAAGGAACTGAAGGTACCGACCAAGAAGAAATGGAAGAGAGTGAAGATATGCTCGGGGAGGATCCCGAAGATGACCAACCGGAAGACTCAACCCAAACAGGACCGGAAGTGGAAGGAATAGTCGGGGACCAACCAAGTAAACCCGTTCAGAAAGAGGACCTGAGCCTGCAAGATATAATGAATTTCATCGCAGAAACTTCAAGGAAAACGATAGACAAAAATAATGAAAAAATAGACCAAATGGAGGAAAAAATTAATGAAAATTCACGGAGACAAAATGAGATTTTAAGTGAAAACTTAAAGAAACAATTAAGGGAAGATATTGAGACACTGAACAACAAAATTGAAGGGAATAATGAAACCTTGAAGCAGCAGATAAACGAGAAAATGGAGGAACACAGCAATACTTTAAGGAAGAATCAAGAAACCTTACAACAGCAATTGAAGGAGGACTTTCAAAAAAGTAATGAAGAATTGAAGGGAGAATTAAGATACATACTAATAGGACATCGCGAAGAAGACAAGCAGACAAAAACGGGGATGAATAAGAAATGGGAAGAAACAAGTTACCCAGCAGATCAACTTAATGAAACAGTAGATAGTGGTTTCAAACAATTGAATGAAACACCAGACACCAATTCTAAAGGTAGTAAGGAGATAGAAATTAAAGAAGACAAAAGTATATTGTTTTCTGAGAATAAAGATAACAATAACAAGGAGAAAATTAAGCACATAAAAACCAACCGGAGAAGAGTAAAGAAGATTCGAATAATTAAAAAGATTAAGAAAATAGGAAAAATATATAAAAAGAAACTACAAAAAACAAGAGAAGAATTGGAGATGATGAAGCATGGACTAATCGATGTGTTTAATTTACCCCTTACCGACCAAAACAAATTAATAAAATATAAAGACTGTAGGAGGACCTTAAAAGAAAAAATAGAAGGGATTCGCAACAAACCAGCGGAGGAAAACTTCAGCAAATCGATAAGAAAATGGAAATTACCAGAAATAGAAATGCTGAATAGAAAACCAATGATAACATCAATGGTGGAGGTAAGATTAACTTCTCTGAATAATGAAAAACATAATAAAATGATGGGAGCAATCTTGGATACTAATGAATACATGATATTAGAAGAATTGTGGTACAAGACAGAAGATACCTATTTCACACGAACAGAAATAGTTATACACACCAAGGTTATCCGAACCACAAGTGCAGAGGAAATGATGGACCATGGGTAAACAAAATGAAGATACACACTGAGAAATGGGACTGATTTTCAGGATTATGACCAAGCAGACCAATGGGAAGGAAGGAGCATTAAATTAATTAAACCAATTATTAATAACCCAAAACAAAAAACATAAATGGTATTTAAAGAAAAAACTTAAGAATCATTGACAAGAAATGACTAAACGACTAAGACGAATTAAATGAGAACTATCAAACCATAATAAATAATTTTACTAATTGTCCAGAATAAATGTAGAAAACCAAACATTTTAATGAGAAAAGGAGAAGATCGTCAAAGTGTATTACATAATAAAGGATAGGAAGGACCTGTAAAATATTGTAAGCGAAATAGTGCAACAGCAGAAGCAAGATGCCAAAATTCAAAAATTATGTGAGCACAACTTACAACAATATTTCGATGACTTATGAGGCCTAATATAAAATATTAAAAGAAGGAATAAGTTACAAAAATTCCTACAAAGTAAGATCACCTTACAATAAAGAATAAATGACATATAAAGAGAAAAAAAATATATGTGTATAAATATATAAGGAATAAATTACAAAAATTCCTATAAAGTAAGAACAACAAACTTACAAAAATTATTCAGAATAATATTTAAAACAAAACAAAATAAACAAAAATAAAATCAAGCAGAACTTGCTAAGACAAATACCTAAAATTATAATGAATTTAATGGATTCAAAGAAAAAAAAACTGAACTGGTACGAGGAAGAAAAAGCAATAATGTATAAAGCAAATATACAGCAAATGGCTAAATCAAAATATTGGTAAACAACCAAGAAAAAGAAAAAAGATGTCTACGATAATTAAAATGATCACAAGAAGAAAAGAAAAACAAACTAATGAAAGGTTAGAAATGATGAAATTAACAATAAAATAAATAAACAACAATCAACTGTATGAGTAAATAACAGCATAAAGCAAAGGTACAGCGGAAGGAAGAACGAGTAAAAGGTTAAAGTGATCTAAAAACAAACCACAAATTGGAGAATCCCAAAAAATATTATTATTATTAATTTAAGTCACAAGATGACAAAAAAAGGTATTTAAGATTGACTGAGAATAGGTCCAGCAATCAAATAGACTGAGCAGAGATGATGTTCCTTTGGTCTCAGAAAAAATGAGTAGTAATGGAAAAAACCAGCTACTGAAAAGTTAGGGAAAAATTATATAAAAGGGAGAACACACTAATGGAAATAAATAAAAATAGATCTAAATAAAATGGAATGGATCAAGTAAGAATAGAAATAAGAAAGAAGAAACAAACAAGAAAGAAAAGGAAAAAATAATATAAAGCTGATAATTTCATAAAAAACTAGGATAGTGTTTTATCAAAATGATCAATTTTGAAGGAGAGGCATTATGTTACAACACAAATAAGCTATCCAAATTCCAGGCAAAAATTCACTTTAAATATTTCTCATAGTAAACTGAACTCTCACTCTAAACCGTATATTCACTATCAAATATAATTAAGAAAAATAAAACACCGAAAATTTGTTAACTTAGAATATAACCTGTTGATCAAAGACGAACTTTAGAAACACACTTAACCACACTACGAAACAAATTATAATCAAACACCTTATTACTTAAGTACAAAATAATATAAGGTAATGTACGTTTTATTGTAATCATAATTGATGCCTGTCTTATAATCAAAAGAACTCCAGATTTTGAACGAGTACAATTGTAAACTAGCTAAACAGCAGCCATGCTGGACTGAACGACTCGTTACAAAATCGATTTCGTCAACCTGAGAAAAATTGTTTCATAACTAATGTCGGTGCAAATTTATTAATAAACCAGTATAATTTTCTTGTCAGACTGAAATATTACAAATTAATAATTAAAGTAACTAATACAAAGTGTAACCATTGTTTTTATTTCATAGGGAGTGTATTGTATTATTTGTGCTTGTTAACGAAAACTAGATTTGACGGCCAGCGCTCACGCTACAATTCGACAAACTACCTACTCGATTCAGGAGGCCGAACAGCCGGGAATAAATTTAAATGCCCCGGCCGTCATCGCTGAGAACACCTTTTTAAAACATTATTTAATAAGTTTAATTGTTTTTTAATAAACAATCTGGCGCCACCCGGGATTCACAAAACCCTATTTAATAACAGGTAAGGTTATTACTGCGTTGTACTGGTAATTAAAACATCGCTACGGACTTCGTTAGCGCAAGGATTGATGTAACGACACCAGTGTGAGGCGAACACACTACCCATACACTTCGTTTTACAGAGACGACCGAGTCTCTATCGTTACAGATTGGCTTCCATCGCGGGGCTTAAACCACGGACGTCCACAAATACTTCGTTACAGATTGGCGACCAACTGGTGAGGCTAGAAAAGAAGACTAGCGGCGATTATGAGACATTCAATGGTTACAAGATATCATACAAAGAAAGGAACTGAAGGTACCGACCAAGAAGAAATGGAAGAGAGTGAAGATATGCTCGGGGAGGATCCCGAAGATGACCAACCGGAAGACCCAACCCAAACAGGACCGGAAGTGGAAGGAATAGTCGGGGACCAACCAAGTAAACCCGTTCAGAAAGAGGACCTGAGCCTGCAAGATATAATGAATTTCATCGCAGAAACTTCAAGGAAAACGATAGACAAAAATAATGAAAAAATAGACCAAATGGAGGAAAAAATTAATGAAAATTCACGGAGACAAAATGAGATTTTAAGTGAAAACTTAAAGAAACAATTAAGGGAAGATATTGAGACACTGAACAACAAAATTGAAGGGAATAATGAAACCTTGAAGCAGCAGATAAACGAGAAAATGGAGGAACACAGCAATACTTTAAGGAAGAATCAAGAAACCTTACAACAGCAATTGAAGGAGGACTTTCAAAAAAGTAATGAAGAATTGAAGGGAGAATTAAGATACATACTAATAGGACATCGCGAAGAAGACAAGCAGACAAAAACGGGGATGAATAAGAAATGGGAAGAAACAAGTTACCCAGCAGATCAACTTAATGAAACAGTAGATAGTGGTTTCAAACAATTGAATGAAACACCAGACACCAATTCTAAAGGTAGTAAGGAGATAGAAATTAAAGAAGACAAAAGTATATTGTTTTCTGAGAATAAAGATAACAATAACAAGGAGAAAATTAAGCACATAAAAACCAACCGGAGAAGAGTAAAGAAGATTCGAATAATTAAAAAGATTAAGAAAATAGGAAAAATATATAAAAAGAAACTACAAAAAACAAGAGAAGAATTGGAGATGATGAAGCATGGACTAATCGATGTGTTTAATTTACCCCTTACCGACCAAAACAAATTAATAAAATATAAAGACTGTAGGAGGACCTTAAAAGAAAAAATAGAAGGGATTCGCAACAAACCAGCGGAGGAAAACTTCAGCAAATCGATAAGAAAATGGAAATTACCAGAAATAGAAATGCTGAATAGAAAACCAATGATAACATCAATGGTGGAGGTAAGATTAACTTCTCTGAATAATGAAAAACATAATAAAATGATGGGAGCAATCTTGGATACTAATGAATACATGATATTAGAAGAATTGTGGTACAAGACAGAAGATACCTATTTCACACGAACAGAAATAGTTATACACACCAAGGTTATCCGAACCACAAGTGCAGAGGAAATGATGGACCATGGGTAAACAAAATGAAGATACACACTGAGAAATGGGACTGATTTTCAGGATTATGACCAAGCAGACCAATGGGAAGGAAGGAGCATTAAATTAATTAAACCAATTATTAATAACCCAAAACAAAAAACATAAATGGTATTTAAAGAAAAAACTTAAGAATCATTGACAAGAAATGACTAAACGACTAAGACGAATTAAATGAGAACTATCAAACCATAATAAATAATTTTACTAATTGTCCAGAATAAATGTAGAAAACCAAACATTTTAAGGAGAAAAGGAGAAGATCGTCAAAGTGTATTACATAATAAAGGATAGGAAGGACCTGTAAAATATTGTAAGCGAAATAGTGCAACAGCAGAAGCAAGATGCCAAAATTCAAAAATTATGTGAGCACAACTTACAACAATATTTCGATGACTTATGAGGCCTAATATAAAATATTAAAAGAAGGAATAAGTTACAAAAATTCCTACAAAGTAAGATCACCTTACAATAAAGAATAAATGACATATAAAGAGAAAAAAAAATATATGTGTATAAATATATAAGGAATAAATTACAAAAATTCCTATAAAGTAAGAACAACAAACTTACAAAAATTATTCAGAATAATATTTAAAACAAAACAAAATAAACAAAAATAAAATCAAGCAGAACTTGCTAAGACAAATACCTAAAATTATAATGAATTTAATGGATTCAAAGAAAAAAAAACTGAACTGGTACGAGGAAGAAAAGCAATAATGTATAAAGCAAATATACAGCAAATGGCTAAATCAAAATATTGGTAAACAACCAAGAAAAAGAAAAAAGATGTCTACGATAATTAAAATGATCACAAGAAGAAAAGAAAAACAAACTAATGAAAGGTTAGAAATGATGAAATTAACAATAAAATAAATAAACAACAATCAACTGTATGAGTAAATAACAGCATAAAGCAAAGGTACAGCGGAAGGAAGAACGAGTAAAAGGTTAAAGTGATCTAAAAACAAACCACAAAGTGGAGAATCCCAAAAAATATTATTATTATTAATTTAAGTCACAAGATGACAAAAAAAGGTATTTAAGATTGACTGAGAATAGGTCCAGCAATCAAATAGACTGAGCAGAGATGATGTTCCTCTGGTCTCAGAAAAAATGAGTAGTAATGGAAAAAACCAGCTACTGAAAAGTTAGGGAAAAATTATATAAAAGGGAGAACACACTAATGGAAATAAATAAAAATAGATCTAAATAAAATGGAATGGATCAAGTAAGAATAGAAATAAGAAAGAAGAAACAAACAAGAAAGAAAAGGAAAAAATAATATAAAGCTGATAATTTCATAAAAAACTAGGATAGTGTTTTATCAAAATGATCAATTTTGAAGGAGAGGCATTATGTTACAACACAAATAAGCTATCCAAATTCCAGGCAAAAATTCACTTTAAATATTTCTCATAGTAAACTGAACTCTCACTCTAAACCGTATATTCACTATCAAACATAATTAAGAAAAATAAAACACCGAAAATTTGTTAACTTAGAATATAACCTGTTGATCAAAGACGAACTTTAGAAACACACTTAACCACACTACGAAACAAATTATAATCAAACACCTTATTACTTAAGTACAAAATAATATAAGGTAATGTACGTTTTATTGTAATCATAATTGATACCTGTCTTATAATCAAAAGAACTCCAGATTTTGAACGAGTACAATTGTAAACTAGCTAAACAGCAGCCATGCTGGACTGAACGACTCGTTACAAAATCGATTTCGTCAACCTGAGAAAAATTGTTTCATAACTAATGTCGGTGCAAATTTATTAATAAACCAGTATAATTTTCTTGTCAGACTGAAATATTACAAATTAATAATTAAAGTAACTAATACAAAGTGTAACCATTGTTTTTATTTCATAGGGAGTGTATTGTATTATTTGTGCTTGTTAACGAAACCTAGATTTGACGGCCAGCGCTCACGCTACAATTCGACAAACTACCTACTCGATTCAGGAGGCCGAACAGCCGGGAATAAATTTAAATGCCCCGGCCGTCATCGCTGAGAACACCTTTTTAAAACATTATTTAATAAGTTTAATTGTTTTTTAATAAACAATCTGGCGCCACCCGGGATTCACAAAACCCTATTTAATAACAGGTAAGGTTATTACTGCGTTGTACTGGTAATTAAAACATCGCTACGGACTTCGTTAGCGCAAGGATTGATGTAACGACACCAGTGTGAGGCGAACACACTACCCATACACTTCGTTTTACAGAGACGACCGAGTCTCTATCGTTACAGATTGGCTTCCATCGCGGGGCTTAAACCACGGACGTCCACAAATACTTCGTTACAGATTGGCGACCAACTGGTGAGGCTAGAAAAGAAGACTAGCGGCGATTATGAGACATTCAATGGTTACAAGATATCATACAAAGAAAGGAACTGAAGGTACCGACCAAGAAGAAATGGAAGAGAGTGAAGATATGATCGGGGAGGATCCCGAAGATGACCAACCGGAAGACCCAACCCAAACAGAACCGGAAGTGGAAGGAATAGTCGGGGACCAACCAAGTAAACCCGTTCAGAAAGAGGACCTGAGCCTGCAAGATATAATGAATTTCATCGCAGAAACTTCAAGGAAAACGATAGACAAAAATAATGAAAAAATAGACCAAATGGAGGAAAAAATTAATGAAAATTCACGGAGACAAAATGAGATTTTAAGTGAAAACTTAAAGAAACAATTAAGGGAAGATATTGAGACACTGAACAACAAAATTGAAGTGAATAATGAAACCTTGAAGCAGCAGATAAACGAGAAAATGGAGGAACACAGCAATACTTTAAGGAAGAATCAAGAAACCTTACAACAGCAATTGAAGGAGGACTTTCAAAAAAGTAATGAAGAACTGAAGGGAGAATTAAGATACATGCTAATAGGACATCGCGAAGAAGACAAGCAGACAAAAACGGGGATGAATAAGAAATGGGAAGAAACAAGTTACCCAGCAGATCAACTTAATGAAACAGTAGATAGTGGTTTCAAACAATTGAATGAAACACCAGACACCACTTCTAAAGGTAGTAAGGAGATAGAAATTAAAGAAGACAAAAGTATATTGTTTTCTGAGAATAAAGATAACAATAACAAGGAGAAAATTAAGCACATAAAAACCAACCGGAGAAGAGTAAAGAAGATTCGAATAATTAAAAAGATTAAGAAAATAGGAAAAATATATAAAAAGAAACTACAAAAAACAAGAGAAGAATTGGAGATGATGAAGCATGGACTAATCGATGTGTTTAATTTACCCCTTACCGACCAAAACAAATTAATAAAATATAAAGACTGTAGGAGGACCTTAAAAGAAAAAATAGAAGGGATTCGCAACAAACCAGCGGAGGAAAACTTCAGCAAATCGATAAGAAAATGGAAATTACCAGAAATAGAAATGCTGAATAGAAAACCAATGATAACATCAATGGTGGAGGTAAGATTAACTTCTCTGAATAATGAAAAACATAATAAAATGATGGGAGCAATCTTGGATACTAATGAATACATGATATTAGAAGAATTGTGGTACAAGACAGAAGATACCTATTTCACACGAACAGAAATAGTTATACACACCAAGGTTATCCGAACCACAAGTGCAGAGGAAATGATGGACCATGGGTAAACAAAATGAAGATACACACTGAGAAATGGGACTGATTTTCAGGATTATGACCAAGCAGACCAATGGGAAGGAAGGAGCATTAAATTAATTAAACCAATTATTAATAACCCAAAACAAAAAACATAAATGGTATTTAAAGAAAAAACTTAAGAATCATTGACAAGAAATGACTAAACGACTAAGACGAATTAAATGAGAACTATCAAACCATAATAAATAATTTTACTAATTGTCCAGAATAAATGTAGAAAACCAAACATTTTAAGGAGAAAAGGAGAAGATCGTCAAAGTGTATTACATAATAAAGGATAGGAAGGACCTGTAAAATATTGTAAGCGAAATAGTGCAACAGCAGAAGCAAGATGCCAAAATTCAAAAATTATGTGAGCACAACTTACAACAATATTTCGATGACTTATGAGGCCTAATATAAAATATTAAAAGAAGGAATAAGTTACAAAAATTCCTACAAAGTAAGATCACCTTACAATAAAGAATAAATGACATATAAAGAGAAAAAAAAATATATGTGTATAAATATATAAGGAATAAATTACAAAAATTCCTATAAAGTAAGAACAACAAACTTACAAAAATTATTCAGAATAATATTTAAAACAAAACAAAATAAACAAAAATAAAATCAAGCAGAACTTGCTAAGACAAATACCTAAAATTATAATGAATTTAATGGATTCAAAGAAAAAAAAAACTGAACTGGTACGAGGAAGAAAAAGCAATAATGTATAAAGCAAATATACAGCAAATGGCTAAATCAAAATATTGGTAAACAACCAAGAAAAAGAAAAAAGATGTCTACGATAATTAAAATGATCACAAGAAGAAAAGGAAAACAAACTAATGAAAGGTTAGAAATGATGAAATTAACAATAAAATAAATAAACAACAATCAACTGTATGAGTAAATAACAGCATAAAGCAAAGGTACAGCGGAAGGAAGAACGAGTAAAAGGTTAAAGTGATCTAAAAACAAACCACAAAGTGGAGAATCCCAAAAAATATTATTATTATTAATTTAAGTCACAAGATGACAAAAAAAGATATTTAAGATTGACTGAGAATAGGTCCAGCAATCAAATAGACTGAGCAGAGATGATGTTCCTCTGGTCTCAGAAAAAATGAGTAGTAATGGAAGAAACCAGCTACTGAAAAGTTAGGGAAAAATTATATAAAAGGGAGAACACACTAATGGAAATAAATAAAAATAGATCTAAATAAAATGGAATGGATCAAGTAAGAATAGAAATAAGAAATAAGAAACAAACAAGAAAAAAAGGAAAAAATAATATATAGCTGATAATTTCATAAAAAACTATGATAGTGTTTTATCAAAATGATCAATTTTGAAGGAGAGGCATTATGTTACAACACAAATAAGCTATCCAAATACCAGGCAAAAATTCACTTTAAATATTTCTCATAGTAAACTGAACTCTCACTCTAAACCGTATATTCTCTTTCAAATATAATTAAGAAAAATAAAACACCGAAAATTTGTTAACTTAGAATATAACCTGTTGATCGAATACGAACTTTAGAAACACACTTAACCACACTACAGAACAAAATATAAACAAACACCTTATTACTTAGTACAAAATAATATAAGGTAATGTACGTTTTATTGTAATCATGTATATTTGTCTTATAATCAAAATAACTCCAGATTTTGAACGAGTACAATTGTAAACTAGCTAAACAGCAGCCATGCTGGACTGAACCACTCCTTACAAAATCGATTTCATCAACCTGAGAAAAATTGTTTCATAACTAATGTCGGTGCAAATTTATTAATAAACCAGTATAATTTTCTTGTCAGACTGAAACATTACAAATTAATAATTAAAGTAACTAGTACAAAGTGTAAGCATTGTTTTTATTTCATAGGGAGTGTATTGTTTTATTTGTGCTTGTTAACGAAAACTAGATTTGACGGCCAGCGCTCACGCTACAATTCGACAAACTACCTACTCGATTCAGGAGGCCGAACAGCCGGGAATAAATTTAAATGCCCCGGCCGTCATCGCTGAGAACACCTTTTTAAAACATTATTTAATAAGTTTAATTGTTTTTAATAAACAATCTGGCGCCACCCGGGATTCACAAAACCCTATTTAATAACAGGTAAGGTTATTACTGCGTTGTACTGGTAATTAAAACATCGCTACGGACTTCGTTAGCGCAAGGATTGATGTAACGACACCAGTGTGAGGCGAACACACTACCCATACACTTCGTTTTACAGAGACGACCGAGTCTTTATCGTTAGAGATTGGCTTCCATCGCGGGGCTTAAACCACGGACATCCACAAATACTTCGTTACAATATATATATATATACAGTATATAAAATGGCGGCAATATATTCATTTTGGTATAGCCTACAGCTAAAAATTAAAGGAGACTAAAAACAAAAAATAGGGAAGTAAAAGAGACAAAGAGAATTGTAAAGGACAACAGTTATAACACCAATATAGAGGCTAAAGATATGGAAAAATTAACAGGAGGAAAGCTAAAAATGAACCAAAACAAAAGAATTATGCAGGGTCATTAACATACGTAGGAACACATGCCAGAAAAATTATACAATGTTTTAAAAATATGGAATTGGTATACCAGTTAAAAATGTGAAACAATATTTGATAAGATAAGGAATTAAAAAAATAAAACAAATCCCAAACTTATAGAGAAGCGGAGTTTATAAATTAAAATGCAAATAATGTAACGAAGTACCTAGGCGAGACAGGACGAAAATTCGAATGCACATTGTCTGACCATAAACGGGAAGGTAATAGAACAACAAATTCTTTATATGCACATTTTATAGAAGAGAAACAAACAATTCTTAGTCCTCAAGAAAACTACGAGATTTTAAAAGTAGCTATTACTACAGTTGAAAGATAATTTAGAGAATAGTTAAAAATACTGAGAAAAGAGAGAAAGGGTTGGATAATTTAATAAATGTTAAAACTGATTTTGAAAATGAAGAAATATTTTATAATATAGTTAAAAATAAAAGTGTTTTGGGCGGATAGAGAACATTAAGGATAGAAAGTAAGTAGCACACTTTGAACGTTTTTGAAATAAGACTAACTAACTGAAAAAGGGTGAGTGACCGCGCCCATAGGCGGTGGTAGGACTGGTTGAAAAGTGTGTTTACCTTTGTTGTTTTTTGGATTAGAATTTTTAAAGAAAAAGTTGAGGCTCTGACAATGCATTGCATAGCAAAACTATGCCGAAAAAGTAATATACACTAAAAGTAAATGAATGAGAGAGGCTTTAAAACGTTAGGTATAGAAAAGGATGTACGCAATCAAACACACACACACACACACACACACACACACATACACACACAACACATACACATACACACAGAATATACTAGAAAGAAATGTAAAAATACCGACACGGGTGTTTGAACCCAGTAGTTACTTAACACCCAGAAAGGGCGTTTTCCATAAAGCTTGTTTACGAAAATGTGTACGCGCCGAAGAGCAAGTAGGGGTATAAAGAAGTTGTCTCGTTCCATTATTGTATATTTCCGATCTCATGATGAGCTGTGAAGCTTGAAATCGGAAAAAAATGTATAGTTGTGTGCAACAGTATTATTTCTGTTTATAAAATTTTTATTGAGAATATCATATTTATTTGTAGATTTTATTATTAAAATATCGGTATGGAGAATCATACATGACTTCCATATTCTAAGATTTATATTTAAAATCATTTTCGAAATGAAATATTACCATAGAAACTACTTCTTTCTCCTTACTGCTTCAGCCTTAACCACAGTACTGTGGTCACTAATGTATACCACCTCACGGTATCGCACTCGATTTTCACTGATGATGGAAGTCGATGGCATTGCCGAAGTGTCTGGTTTTTTAGAAAACGTTGGACTACGGCCAAATATCCCGGGAAGGAATTTTAACAAAAACTACTTCTTTGTTGCCGATAACGTTGTACACATATATATCAGTGGCGAAGTTACATGGAGGCAATTGAGGCAATGCCTACCCTAAAAAATTCTGTAGAATAAAAATTATAAATACGTATGAACTACATAACGTAAAGATTATACATTGTTACTGCGACTGTCAAATTTATTAAAACGAAACGTGCTTTATTGAGCGACCGCTAGATGGTGACAGGTGAGATTCGGCATAGTTCGTTTAAAGCGAATGAGGCAACCTGAACTTGCCTCAGCGTTTTTTGTATACATCGTATGTAAGCAATGTAGTGGTGTGATAGGGAAGTGTAGGGAGGGGGGATTGTCCCGCGCTGTACACATAGAGCGTTGAGGCATGCCTCACTTCTGTGGTCCAAACAGTTAACTTAAAGCGCCTGTGTTGTTTCTAAGTGTTTATTTTATGCGGTTATTAAAAGTGTCACTGTTATTCCGCTGAACTAACAGATGATCAAGATTGTTATTTGAATTATTTGTAACATTAAACATATATATAGAAACTAATCAAGTTTAAAAATTTGAAGTTCAATCAGTTGTATTACTGTGTATGACTAATACAAGGATTGTTCAATAGACACACGTGTAGAGCTGTAAAGCATTTTTTATTCAACGATTTTAAAAGAAGTCTCCAATAACATTAAGACATGAGTTCCACTGTTGCGCTAACCTGTAGATTCCCTGCTAATAAAATTCTTACGGCTGTTTGTGGAACCATTCGGTTACAGCAAACTCTACCTCAGCGTCCGATTTGACCCACCGTCCTTTTAGTGATTCCTTAAAAAAAATTTAAGATAAGATTTTTGCCTACCCATTCATTAACTACTAGCTTCGCCAGTAAGCAAATTGATGTCCATTTTTTCTGATTGCACGCGTTATGTTGGTGTGGGTTTCGGCACTTTCAATTTAAAAAGCGTGCAAACGTAAGAAAATAAACATGAGTGAGGCCAGAAATAACGTGAATTGTGTGTGTGTGTGTGTGTGTGTGTGTGTGTGTGTGTGTGTGTGTGTTTGTGTCTTACCTGCCTTTTTATTGCCGTATTAAATGAAAAATATTATATTACATTAAAATGAAAAATTTTTAATTTTATTGCCTGGCAACAAAATTACTTTATTTTTAACAATTACCATTGTTTCAAAAAGTTTAAATAAATTTTCAAGTACTTTACTCTTGTTAAAACGTAAAAGGTTGCAGGTAAACTACCCCTTCCCCTTAACCGATCTTCACCAAAATCTAAAGGCCTTGAGTCCTCTACAATTCACTGAGGTATGCAAAAAATTATTTGATTCTGTTCGAATTTGCGGCAGTTATCGTTTGCCATAGAAAATACGCTTGATAAAAAACGTTGCTGGTAAACTACCCCTTCCCCTCAACTGATCTTCACCAAAAACAACAGGCCTTGAGTACTCTACAAATCAAGGCTGTATACAGAAAATTATTTGATTCTGTTTGAATTTGCGGCTGTTATCGTTTGCCATATAAAATACCCTTGTTAAAAAAACGTTGTAGGTGAACTACCCCTTTCCCTTAACCGATCTTCACCAAAAACAACAGATCTTGAGAACTCTACAATTGAGGGCTGCATGCAAATAATCTTTTGATTCTGTTTGAATTTGCGGCTGTTATCGTTTACCATAAGAAATACCCTTGTTAAAACATAAAACGTTACTGGTAAACTACCCCTTTCCCTTAACCGATCTTCACCAAAAACAATAGGTCTTGAGAACTCTACAATTCCGGGCTGTATGCGAAACATTATTTGATTCTGTTTGAATTTGCGGCTGTTATCGTTTGCCAAAGAAAAAAATTTCCCTTGATAAAAAAAAACCGTTGCAGGTAAACTACCCCTTTCCCTCAACCAATCTTCACTAAAAACAGTAGATCGTGAGTACTCTACAATTCAGGGCTGTATGCAAAACATTATTTGATTCTGTTTGAATTTGCGGCAGTTATCGTTTGCCATAGAAAAAATCTACAGACACAGACACACAGACAGACAGACACACACACAGACACTTTTCGGAAAACGACTTTTTTTCATGTTTTGAGTGTATTAGAATCAGAATCTGCAATAATCTTGAACACGATTTTTTTTGCCATCACCATACTTCCATTCCTTAAGGAATATGGAAGTAAAATATCGGTATGGAGAACCATACATGACTTCCATATTCTAAGATTTATATTTAAAATCATTTTCAGCCAAACAGCCAGGCTGTGTCTTACCTGCCTTTTTATAGCTGTATTAAATGAAAAATATTATATTACATTAAAATGAAAAAATTATAATTTTATTGCCTGGCAACAAAATTATTTTATTTTTAACAATTACCATTGTTTCATAAAGTGTAAATAAATTTTCAAGTACTTTACTCTTGTTAAAACGTAAAAGTTTGCTGGTAAACTACCCCTTCCCCTTAACCGATCTTCACCAAAATCGAAAGTCATTGAGACCTCTACAATTCAGGGACGTATGCAAAAAATTATTTGATTCTGTTTGAATTTGCGGCTGTTATCGTTTGCCATAAAAAATACGCTTGATAAAAAAACGTTGCAGGTAAACTACCCCTTCCCCTTAACCGATCTTCACCAAAAACAATAAGTCTTGAGTACTCTACAAGTCAGGGCTGTATGTAAAACATTATTTGATTCTGTTTGAATTTGCGGCTGTTATCGTTTGCCATAGAAAATACCCTTGTTAAAAAAATGTTGCAGGTAAACTACCCCTTTCCCTCAACCGAACTTCACCAAAAACAATAGATCTTGAGAACTCTACAATTTAGGGCTGTATGCAAATAATCTTTTGATTCTGTTTGAATTTGCGGCTGTTATTGTTTGCCATAGGAAATACCCTTGTTAAAACATAAAACGTTACAGGTAAACTACCCCTTTCCCTTAACCGATCTTCACCAAAAACAACAGCATTTGAGAAATCTATAATTGAGGGCTGTATGCGAAACATTATTTGATTCTGTTTGAATTTGCGGCTGTTATCGTTTGCCAAACAAACAAAATTACCCTTGCTAAAAAAAAACCGTTGCAGGTAAACTACCCCTTTCCCTCAACCGATCTTCACCAAAAACAATACGTCGCGAGTACTCTACAAATCAGGGCTGTATGCAAAAAATTATTTGATTCTGTTTGAATTTGCGGCAGTTATCGTTTGCCATAGAAAAAAATCTACAGACAGACACACAGACACACAGACAGACAAACACACAGACACTTTTCGGAAAACGACTTTTTTTCATGTTTTGAGTGTAGTAGAATCAGAATCTGCAATAATCTCGAACACGATTTTTTTTGCCATCACCATACTTCCATTCCTTAAGGAATATGGAAGTAAAATGTATGCATTTATTAAAATTCTATTCTTTCCTTCTTCCTGTGTCTTAGTGTGGCAGTGTGAGGATTCGGTAAATTGAGTCCAGACGTTTTTCTGTACATATTCGTGTAGTATCAGCTTTACATTAAACATTACCATTCTTTCAGCACTTCATCTTTAATTTATTGCCTACCAAACAGTACATAAAATTACTGTTGAGCTCAATTCTCGTTACATTCTCGAGATTACCAATAACGATACGCCGATATTACGATTTACCGTATTCTGTTAGTAAAGTATTGTGTAGTCTGCAATAAAATAAATAACTGGCAGACGGAAAATTTGTATGTCTTAAAAATTACAAAGTTTTTGCTGTTTGGCTTTGTTCCTGTTTGTCAACATTGTTGATGTTATTGAAGGTTTGTGTCAATATAATTTTTAGACTTACTTAGTTTTTTAAACTTTAAAGGTAAAAAATTTGATGCACCGCACGTTTTGATAATGACTTTGTTTCCAAATAAAAGACCACATAACGTAAAACTATATTTAATAAAATAAATCCTGGTATTACAAAAACAATTACTTATCTTGATCACTGTACCTAGAAATATTTTAATTCCTTCTAGTTAATATATAATAAAAACCATGAATAATGTGTTTTTAATAAACGACAATACAAATAATGATTGTTGCTTATAAACACACGGTACGATATAAAATGAAACGCGACAATGTTGATCCGGGTGCTCTATTTTATGGAGTATTTAAACACTGTTCAATTTGCTCCGTGTGAATTGTAGCATAACAGAATTTTCAGCTTAAAACTTAACTTAATACAACATTAAAAAAGGAAAAAAGAAGAAACTATCAGTAGTGAGTGATAACTAAATGGTTAAAAATGAATTAAATAAGCTGATCATTACAGTCAATAAAATGTTAAAAAATAAACTCTATAACAATGAAAACTCTTGGTCCAAATAAAAGAAACCATCTATATAAAACCCCAGTACATCATCAGTACACCCAGTAGAATAGAGAGCAGTAAATGACAAAATAATCAAATACAACCTGTTAACTTAATAACATCAGAAGGTCCAAATACGAAAAAATAGTAACCTACTTATAGAGGAGCAGTAATGAAAAAATAATAAGGGGCAACTTATCAATTTAATGGCATCAGAAGATCTAGAGACAGGAATAATAACCTACTCATAGAATAAGAAATTAGGAACTGACTATTCCAAGCTTCATACAAAGAATGCTGAATGACGAAAGGCTATTCCCAAAATCCTATGAAGGACATGTACAAATTAAACAGAATTAAAACAATGACAAACCTTAAACCCAGTAACCCAAGTTACAGGATACATTACCAATGAATTGAATTGTAAATTAAATATAAAAATAACAAGAATAAAGAATAGCATGTTAGCTAGAAATAGTGAAAGATCACCATAGAATAAATCAGAATAAAGACTACCATTAGAGTAGGTAATAAAAATATTTAGATAGATGATTAAAAGTGAAATACTATAAGAAACACAATAAGAGTGAAAGACTACTATTAAGTGTAGAGAATAGAAAGTGTTTTAAAATATTAAATCTTAAGAAAAAAGGACAGCAAATGACTGTAAATCTAGTAATTATAAAAGTGTAAATACAGAATATAAGGATAGTAATAAAAGACAGCAAAGGACTGAAAAAATTATTAATTACAAGAGGGTTTAAAAATAGTATATACAAGGATTGTATGAATAGTAATATAAATAGGAAACAACGAACTTACCATAGATGTAAGGGAATATGATAAATATAGAATGTGTTGTGTTATGATTAGATAATATAAGTAAAGAGGAATATATATAAGATGTTTTTATTATAAATTAATAATTTAGTTAAAAATGATAGATATAAGATGTTATGTTATAATTAAATGATGTTAACTAATGTTAAAATTTTGTTAAGGCAGAGAAGGCAAGAGAATAATATAAATATATTTTTAATTGTAAACCATAGACATAATAAGGAACAAAATAGTTAAAAACCAATAGCAAAGCAAAACCATATTTTAGACCAGATTCAACATTTACAAATTAATCAAATCCAAGAGGATATAATAAATAAACCTGTATGAAATCAGCAGGAATTAGTCAATTTAAAATAAAAATATTTAAATATAAGCATCACAGAAATACATAATAGTAAATGGAATGACCAGAAAATAAAATTAACTTTATTGGAATATGTAATATAAGGCCTAACAAGGGACTCAGTACAAATAAAATGTGAAATAATCAGTATTAGAATGTTATAACAACAAATTGTTAATAACAAAGAATAATGATGAAAGAAGTAAAATTATTTAAGGAAAATGTTAACTCAAAATGACTTGTAAGCCATTTAATTTATAATTATATGAAAAATAATAAGGCCTATAAGAAATATAAAAAAATGTCAATTTTAAGCTTATTTAAAACCAAATTAGGTCGAATTGTATATTAAATTATGTAAAATTAGAATAGGAATATTGCTAGGTATATAAAGTTTTATAAAATTAACAAACAAATAAGTTATAGCCATAAAATGGGAAAAAATGTCGTATATTTTTATAAGATATATTCATAAGGCGACAGCTGATTCCAGACAATGGGAAAGGAGAATAAGATATTTCGGAAATTACTACATTAAACGACGATTTATGTCATCAGTTGATTGTTAAACGTGAATCTGTACGGATGAAAACGTATAGTAGGAAGATCCAAGAAGTAAAAATTATGTAAAGAAAAATTAAAGTGTGACATAAACTTTTACTACAGAGGTTATAAACCGAACTTAATATAAAATTAACTTAAACAGTAACAAAGTGCAACCGAATTTCATAAATAATAGGATCTAACACCAAGGTACTAAGAATCATCCGCCATATTGAAAAAATTCATTTTACACAATTTCAATGAATAACGAACTCAAACAGATTTTGGAACACTGAATACGACACAAATAATCGAGCACTAAACTACATCGCCGAGTAGAAGAAAACACTACAACTAATTATCCAGAGGGATAACATCACTGCAGAAGAAGATATCCGCCAATATATTTGAGGGAGAAGAAAGAACACGGAGTTGGCGTGGGTAGCAGAAATACGAAGTCGACGGCAGCCATTTTCCAGTTTGCCTAGCGAGCCGTACACAGCCATTCGAAGTAGCAACGACGTGACGTCATGTCATACACTGCATATCTGGTTCGCAAATTTCTTTACCAAATGGCATTATTTTCTGAGATATGTTACTTTTAAATAATAGTATTTAAATTTTATTAATTGTAAGTATTGTATCTTGTGACTTGCCCTTCTCTGACCATTTCGACAGTTCAAAGAACTCTAATAATTAATATTGTAATTTCATATATTTGTCTAGTTGAAACAATCGACCTGTGAGTCCAGTCTTAGCCGCAGCAAAATCGATGTGCGCAAGATTGGCGCACCGCTTTTAAAAAATAAACATCAGAATTGTTCTAATACTCGTTTCCCTGATTATTTTAGCTAATTAATTTAATACATTTCATTCCTAATTTAATTTAGGAGTATTAACGAAGGAAACAAGAAGAAGAAGAAAGGGAGCTGAGTGGAAGAGATACACTTCGACACAGCTGGACATATTCCGATTAACACTGCGAATATTTCGCCACGAATTACTACACAAAGAATAGTTCATAGTTTAATTAATCGAACAATAATAAACATAAAAATAATTAATTAATTAAACAATTAAATAAATAAATAAAAACATTATAAATTTTTTTTATTATCAACAATAAATTAAATTTTTATTTGTAGTAAATACAGTTTTATTACAAATTGACTTTTCCAACGTGGAGCTTTATTTCAAACATTCATCAGAATAAATTAGTTTTATTACAAATTGGCGCTTACAACAGTGGGGCATCATCATCATCTATTTGTGATAAACCAAGTTTTATTACAGAATTCATACAGTTGAGTACAACACAAGGTACAATTACCAAATTAATCAACAGCCGTACGACAATAAATTGAGGTAGTAGTCGATTTATGTTTCCTGCAGATCATTAGCTTCGAAGCGATGCCGCAACAACTAAAATTTCTTCGCCGACATTTCACAGTGTCACTTAACAGGAGGAGTGTAGGCTTGTCGTAAATCACGCCCGCTAAAACACTACCGCGGTGAATGGTAGGCCTGTACCTTTTTCGCTACATTGTACACAATCTTATATTAATTTCAGACCACACATATAGGCCTATAATTGATATGATTAAAGCTGTAGACAAGAGATGTTCTCAATAAATTTTAGGGATGTGTCGGACATTAAGTTAAATATCTGTTGTCAGAACCCCGTTGAATAGTTGTTTTAGAACATCTTGTAGGTGGTTATAAAAATGCTGCTGAATCCAAACATTTAATATCAGTAATAAAGGGAGATACGCTCATGAGGGTCAAAAATGAATAATAAAGAGAAATAAGGTCCGACGAAAGCACACGATGTGGAATATAGTAACCTGAAAAAGCAAAAACTAAGTAACTTCTGTTTATACTGTAGAAGTAAGTAAATTTAGAATTATGAAAGTAAATTTTTTTCACTGTTTTAAGGTTACGATCTACTGTTTTAAGAGCGTGATCTTAATACGGATTAATAACTGAACATATATTTCTATGTATAAATTACCATTATTATGTCTGAAATTAATGTGTAACAGTACGAGGCCGACGAGAAAGACAGGCCGTGGTGCGTAAGACGTCTCTTGCGGTCACGTGACTCTACTAACCTTACGGTTCCAGTATCGCCGTATTTATTCATGTAATTTACTCACTTCTTATTACCAAATTTTATCACAGACTTTAAGACGTGTAAATAACTATGGAATTTTACGAACATTAAGTAATAATAACAAATAACTAATAACAAATTTCAGTTTAAAACTCCGATTTCAGTTTTAAATACGATATTAAGGATAGGCCTAAACATACAGTAATTCTAATTGTTGTGACAAATTACAGACATTTGTAGATATTTTGCCACTGGGGTTCCTCATTATGCTAATATTATCTTATAACATTAGCTTATAAAATGCATTGCATTCTGATTGCTGATTAAATAATTTAAAAAATAATTACACAATGTGTTGGTACATTCCATAAGGAAGTCATATTGATATGGAAAAATAAAACACTTGTTTATAAAAAAAAGTATACATCATTTATTTCTTAAGTTTTTAAATCTTTCTTTCTTTTTCTAGTTTTTCTTTCGAAGAAGACATGACTATCATTTTGTTTTTTTTTACAAAGTTGTTTAACATAATTTTACATGCTGTCAAATTTATATCCTCTAATTTTTTGTATAAACTATTATTACAGCAACAGACTTCACCAAAATCTTGTGAGAATACATCTTGTAAATATTTGTTAAGCACAATACAACTCAGTTTATGCAGTACTGAAAGCTGATTCTTAACACTTAAAAATAAATTATAAAATTTGTCACATAATTTGCAGTATATGCCATGAAACTGAAACTGATACTAATGCATATTCAGAGGGTAACATTAAATTACCTCTATCCATTTCTAATATTAACTCTGTGGGAATATCTACTTCTATTTCTTTATTTGATTATAACCTATCAACTACACAGTCGACAGATATTATTTCTCACTTGTAAGCTTATCTCTAGGGACGCAGTCCAAAGGAAAGTCATAATCTGTAATTTCGTAAAATGAATCTGTGTTTACTACAGTTTCACAAGACTCATTTTTACATGGAAGCAATGTCTTTAAAGATATCTCTTTATTTTTAAATAACAAGAGAATAGTGTCTTTAAACCTGATTTTTCTCTCACTCTCTAGACCTTTCATGAAACTAACATTGTAATTGGCTCCACTTAATTGTCTGTTATATCCAAATCTACCTTCTAATACATCATTTTGAAATTTACTTAACAACAAATAATCAGTTTTATATTTTTCAAATATGTAAGGTATGAGGTGTAAAAAAGTGTCAGTTGTATGAATAAGAGACTTAAAGGTTTGTGCTGATTGTGACTAAGAAATAAGTACAGTCTGCTTCCAGTTTTTGAGCCACAAAGACATTTTTCTTAGAAAATCTATTTGTAATGTGATGTTAGAGCGAATAGGGTCTCTTTATTCATCATTAAACCTTTTGCCTTCCCAAGCACTTTTTACATTAAAAATTTTCCACCATCTAATAATGATGCTTAAAAACAAGCATGTTCCTTGAACATGTGGAAGTAGATCCACTTTGTCTTTTGAAATACATTGAAGAATAGCTACATTTGTTTGACTAAAAATGTATAACGCTAATTTTACACTTTGTTTTTTAATAGTAGAAGGGGTATAGTACTTTATATGATAATAAATTGGAAAACTTTACAAGAGAATTTTTTTCCAACTCATATAAAATTTCAAGATGCTTAAACTGTGCTACATGTAAATTATCATTATTGCTAAATTCAAAATCACGAAATACAAGTTTACAGTTGTCTGTTCTCCTACTGATCCAGTTGTTACGAACACATTTAAGTATATGGACCACATCAAAGATTAAAAAAGTAATCTCTTTGGATAGAGAGGATGAGGAAGGTATGGTTATACCATTTTCAGAAAAAAGTTCAAAAGCTTTTCTGTTCACAACACTGTTGTGAGATACAAAAGCTATAACTATAAAACCAATATTTTCTATTTGCTGTAATACATTTAACGTTAGAATTTGTAGTTGTTGGGCAGTTAAATTGTTAACAGGTATTAAGCTCACTACATCTTTGTATTTAGAAAATGTACGGGAAATCATAAAAATTTACACTGTCTTTGGTATCTTTGTCAAATCTGTTTTACTACAACCTACAATATTAGCTCCTTTAAAATGTAACTCAGGATTTACATAAATTTCATCAACGTGTATGTTGACAATGTGTTCATGATCTTATAATAAAGGTCGTTTAGTTTTTAAATACTCAATACTTCCCTCAAGATCAGATACAAGTAATGAAAATTTACCTATTATTTTTTAATATTTCTAGGATGTGGATAACATATAAATTTACTATTATAAAGAGCAATGTATGAAGCTGAAGATTGCACATATAATGTAGAAGCTAACATTAATGTATGGCCTATTAGTTGGCTGTTTATATAACTCTAACTGTTCAGTAATGAATGACAGCTGAACATTTTCATCACTGTTTTCACTCACCTCTGATAAGAGTTCTATTGCTTTATCCAACTTGTTCTCATCTACACTCTAAGCACTATCAGCAACTCCACGAAAAAAAGCAAGAACATCGTCTAAGACATTACCAGATTTTAAAACTGCATTAAAACAATTTTTAAGTCTTTTTAGGATTTTTTAACTGAAAACTTTACATTATTTATATAAACTTCATAACTCAGATTTTTATGAATCACTAGGGAACACAGGATAAAAGGTACACTCTGCTCTATACTTATAATACTAAGATAAACGTTTTCATTTTCATGAATTAAAATTCATTCTAAGATTTTAGTAGAATTAAAATAGTAGGATAAAGTATCTTCCAGGCTACTAAGTTTTCTTTCTTCTACATATTTTTTTGTGTATGTAAGCTATCTTTAATTGCCTTTTCGAGGAACTTAGAGTCTCACTTAAATATTGGGGTACATTGTTAAAAATTGTAGGAATATTACCGGCTTTTAGTTTAGGTTTTTCTCTTTGAAATTCTTTTAAATCTCCAGCCACTACACACTTGTCTGTTTTAATGACGTTACTGTCAGAAAAATGCTTTATACACACAACCAATATTTAACCATTTTTGTCGCAAACCTTTTTCTGAAGGAAGAGAAAAAGTTCTAACCTTTCCTTCCTGGCTATCATAGTTGGACTTGCAACCACAAACACTACAATGTCTTGACAATTTTGTGTAATACGGTATACTTAATAACACTGTAAATTACGTAAACAACATACTTTTAATCGTTATTATGATACACCAAAATTTAGGTAGAAACTTTTAACCTAAAAACACGTGCTTGTTTAACTTAACCCGTATAAAGTTTTGGTGCTTTTTAATATTCGTAATGACACTGTAAATCGCTTGAATAGTATATAAATAAACCTTCAACAGAAAACTTTTAAATCACTATACCATCCTGATATACTAATATTTTCGAAGAAACGTTTAACTTAACCACACACACTTAACGATTATAATGCCGGATCTCAGACTACTAAAGTCACGTGACTTTTTCGCGCCAGGGCCTGTCTTTCTCGTCGGCCTCGGTAACAGTACGTATGACGTCAGGCCAAGAGCGCTCGGATACTGTCGACTTCTTACTTTACAGTAGACCACGCGCGCGCGCGCGATCACACACACACACATATATTTAAATGTATATGTTATTATTCTTGTATAACACACTGATAAAAACACTGACCACTCCATTATTCTGGATCTGCTGTAAATTAATTTCCGCGATATGAATCAATCCGTGACACTCCACACAATTTTTCACAATGTCAAGTTTGTGTAATTTTTCTAGTAGTGTAATTGCACTAACGTGTTTTAAGCATTTCTTCCGCTAGCGTCGCTTTCTAACTCTATACCTACAATTTCTATCCATATCTAGTCGTTCCATTTCCTTTTTTTTTAATCTTGAAGTTGATAATGATAATGCTGATGACGATTAAACTAAAAACGGCTCAACAGTTATTGAAATAAAGAATTTAGAACGGAAAATTGAAGAAATGAAAACGAAGCCTAGTACATGTTCTTTATAAACAGTGATTCCTTTATAATAAAATAAATCGTTAATGCAGCGAGAATAGACTGGTAAAAGTATCATTTTAAGTTCGCAGAAGTCTACTTGATTTATCGCCCAATAGTATTGGAACTTTACAAAACTCAAAGTTTTATTCACTCCGTCACTTACGTCAGCACTTTACTTTTAGTTATTAATTCTTCCTTTCTCTTTCTACTCTGTCTGTGGATTGCGTTCAAAAGTTTGCTGTAATCACCCCAATTGTATAGCCCCATTTTGTTGGCTGCGATGTAGCGATTATTCAGTCCCGAACAAATCAAGTTTAGAGCTACCATTGATTTCACTAATTATACTGGTTTTATGTAGGTTTACATTCCATAATTGCAAGACGAGAAAAGAAATCTGTTGAAACAAGACAATAAGCATTATTGTTTCTTACCAATTTATTAAATTTTAGCATGAAATATTATGTATTTTGTAACAAATTTTTAATAAAAAATGTCTATGTATACCACAGGCCTATGGCTTTCTATTAGGGCTCCTAATATTTCCTATCATTAATAGGCGGACAACCTAAATTTGCGTGTATCCAGTCAGAATCGGATATCTTAGGATTTGCAAAAAGTTAAGGATGACCTGGAGGCTTGTAATTGTAGCACAATGTTTGACGGATTGGCGTCTTACAGCTGCTAAACATATAAAGTAAAACGTAGTAATATATGCAGTTGCGACATAATTAACCTTTATATAAGTACTTCACGTGAAGCTTATAACGTATTTCGTGAGCCAATAGAAAGACGTGATATTCCAGAGCCGTGTGGAAAAGCTACAGTCGCTTGAATATTCCTGACGGTGCCGATAATTTCCAATCATCTGGGAACGTCCGGTCTCCAGTAAAGTCGACGTTACACAACTAGTGACTTTGGCTGAACTGTATAAGCTATATAAGCGTTTACAATTGAGTTCAGTTAAGTCAGTAGGTTGCGTTCCGGAAATTAGATTTATTAAAGCTCTCAAGAGTGTTATTAGAAAGTGCCGTATTAGTAGAAGCTTTTGGTGTTAATTGTTTATTTATATTTCTGACAATTATAATTTACTTAATTTAGTGACTTTTCTTAGTGGTTGTTTATACTGTGTAGTAGAAAACTGAATAACTAGGAGGCCTACTAGACTACTAACATGAGTGCAGTTTTCTATAAGTATTACAAAACCTGTGAGTATAGATTTCCCTGGAATTGCGAGAATAAAACCTTCAATTTTAAGATTACGATCCACCCTTCTACAAAGCTAATAGTGTATATGTTGCAAATACGGAGTAGCTCTTCAACGTATATATAGTACAACAATACAAATTCATGTTTATTTAAATTTGTGGAGCCCCCAGATTTTTGGAGCGCCAATTCCATAAATACAAATACATCAATTTAAATGCATTTACATATTGTGTATTGAATTCATGGGTGTAATCGTAATAAGAAGATGATACGTTATTTACGTTTAAAATCGTTCCATCATTTATTTATTTAAACAACATCTCTCATATCTGATATTAAACAATAACTCATTATTAAACGAAACAATAACGTTTGAACGATGTTTTCGTACATAACTTATTGCTAACAAATTACATACATAAGTTATATACAACTCTTATTATCTAGTTATAATTACTTTAAAAATGTTTATCTTGCTCTCGGCTTACTCATGGTGTGTTCATATTTTTGCAATTGCTGATTCATTAGCTTCAAAAAATGAATTTACTTCTATTCAAACTTCTTTTATGTTACTTTGTTTTACTTTCTACTGCATATGCATTTTTTTCTTTATCATCAAAGACTTTACTAATTACGTTAATTGAAAAATTACTTATTTCTCTTATCATTTACGTTACTAATTACGAAATTTGATACAAGAAATATTAATCTAATTTTTACTGCTTTTACATTTATTTATTTTAATATTGGTTGAATGTCTTCCATTCAAGCTTTAATTAGTGTATTTCAACTGTGTGTAATTAAATGTTTTTTTATCACCTCGTGTGACCTGGTTATTCATCTGTACGTCCTTTTGGTCGTGTTCTCTGCATGTGCTTCTGGTCCTCTGGTCGTGTCCTCCGTATGTGCTTCTGGTCCTCTGGTCGTGTCCTCCGTGTGTGCTGATTATTAGTCGTCTCGTCTCACGTCATATGCTGCCGGTGTGTCCATAGACCTAATAGTATGTATTTTGCAGCTCTGGCTGTATAGCTAGTTGATCCGATGACTCTTACGATAATTGTGAATTTGTGTCGTCGACTGACATAGCCTCCTGCGGCAATGGTTGAATCGAGAAGAAGAAACTTTATTAGCGCGACCTGGTATTTATAGTTAGGTCATGCAAAAATTCCTGTCTGAACACTTTTCAACTTGTCAGATTCTGTCGAGGCGTTACTACCCCCACTCTGGTTCACTTCACTATTTTAGCCTATTTTCGCGAATTACGAAGTTTGTTTCACCTCACTCGATGCTCAATCGATCACTAATTTTTATGTGATTACTATACGTAAATTGCACTTTTCGTCACCTCTGTATGGTTTTTTAACATTTTATTTATCTATAATTCCTACACACTTTGGTGCCTTTTGTTTTATCCTATCGTACATAGGTTTCTTATAATTAACAATAAACATATAACTATTCTACTTGAAAAGGGTTTGTTACATTTCAGGAACGGACAGGTTTCACACACACTAACAAAATACGCGCGTACACACCGCTAGCGACAGGTGTGTCGAAACTGCATGTCCATGCATGAATTCTGTACTCTCTATTTTTACTACGATTCAGCTTATGCAATCTGAATCGTGTTTATTAATTCATATTTATTCATTTTTATTATTTATTTGGGCAATGCACAGTATCATTACTGTTTGTACTGTTGCAATAGGTTCAAATGTCTGAATAATTCTAACATGATATAACGTGAAGTTTCCATTTAAAACTGTTTGTTATTATTGTTACTCCTTGTTTTTCTGATAATAATGTAAACATAATAATTCGTGAATATTTGTTTTGCAATCTTAGTCTTGAATTTACAATACTCTCTAAATGTATGTTCTTGAAAAAGTTACGTTCAAGGAAGTTTCGAAATGCTGTTAACCTAATGAAAGGATATGCCCTTAAATTTTTTAATTATAAAATCACCTAAGTATAAGGAAAAGTAAATTTACTTCTTAATAGTAAACTTTTCCTTCATAATAGTATTCTTTAGTCCACTGAGACCCTAAAGAAGTCCACTTCTCTAAAAAACTTGAAGAAAAATGAGCGTTATTTGGTTTTCTTTTTCTTATAAAAAGACAAAGTTTTATTCTGTTTCAGGTATCATAATCAATTATCAATTCATTTCATTCTAATTATTAGAATATACACTAAAACTATAGCCCCTACCAACGTAGACATACAAACAATTACGCATATAGCTGGAGAATAATGTTTACCGTTTTATTTAACCAATAATGGAATAACGAAATAACGGCAATTATTATGAACAACAGGCTTGAAAGCTATATACAAAAGTCTACATCAACAATTGTCTTGTAGGAAATATTAAAGACAGAAAACAAAAGTATATTTCTTAAAAATTTGCATATTTTGTTTCTTTATTCTACATCACAGCCTTCACCGTAATTCACTGCACCGCTTAAAACATTGTAAGGGAAACGCATATTGCTCTGCGTATTCTTATTCGAGACGAAGCCCTCCAGCTTACTGCACATTCTCCGACACTGTAATGCCGCTAAATGAAAATATCTTTCCTCCCTTCCGACACGGTATTGTTTGTGAATATTAAATGAGAACACGCCAACACTGTCTGCGTTTAAACAACTATTACGGAACGCGTTGTGTAGTTTAGAGAGAGAAAAAAGAGAGGATTATATAACGTTAATGTAGGAATAAATCGACTTTAAAGATGATAAGGATTGGTAGAAGTAAAATGACAAAATACAAAATTACTTTTAAAGTTTTCAAAGCATATCTCATTTATAAACGATCTTCTATATAATTTAATTTTTTAAATTAAAATGTACAATTTTTAAAAGATTATAAATTTGATTTAAATCTATTTCTGTGTATTGTATGTTTATATAACATATAAAGAAGGCAATGAATACAAACATATTTTTTTATATGTGACAACAGATTTATTATAAAAGCAAAAGTCAAAATACTCACAATAACAAAAAATATTATGTATATTATGTATTATTCTCAGTTTGGGCAATAATTTGTACATTTAATATAATAAAAGTTCTAAGATAGCATGTAGATTTATTGCTAACTGCCACACAAGTATCAACAGAGTTTTATATTATAAAAAAATTAGAAGGCCATGCATGATAAAAATTATATAGTCCTGTAACTCTATATGATAAGAATGTAAAGAATTGGTAGTCGTTGCAGAAATCAAAATTCATTTTTAAATACAATTAAACTATCAGAAAAGCAGATGCAGTTTACTAAGGTTATTAAAATTTTAAACACTTTATTCTCAAAGTACGGTTTATTTTTGATGAAACCACTATTGTGAACAACAAGCACCTTATCACGTGGGCTGTTTATCCATCACATCACAGAACGCATTTCCTGTTTTGAGTCTGAGGAAGAGAAGAGTTGAGAACTGAAGAGTACTGTATCGACTTGAAAAGTACTGAAGTACTAGAGTACGTATGGGTATACATGGCAATCGACTTGTAGTTAGATCTGGTTGTTGTACATAAATAATAATACAGGTTTGTTGTCTACACGAAAGACAGGCTAAACTTCGAGTCGTACACTTTATTGGAAAATTAAAATTTTACGAACTGTTAGTGGCAGTTGTCTTCTGCTTTTCCGACTTCTTGAAGTTCCCGACTCTCAGCGGAAAAAACTTGTTGAAAGTTTGACGTTGAAATGCAAATCCAAAAGTAATTGAAGTGTCAAAATTCAATTTAAAATTTTACTTCAGTTTAAAAACTTGTGTTTTTTTAATGATCCACAAAGAAAGTTTGAAATTATGAAACTACAATATGTCACAGCTAACAATTTAGCATCCTCTAGATTCATTATGTGTAAAAGGAACATTACGACCTCACAGTCTATCATAGTATATTTGTAATAAAATTAAATGTGTGTCTAGAATAAAGCTACAAAAATAGTGCTCTATAAAAGAACATTAATAAGCTGTTTTGGAAGAAGCGTAATAGATAATATAACGCTGTGTCTATTGCAATAACTTACCAGCAGTTTATCGTAGTTTGCCACGTGGTACGTGAGTTAATACGACTGGAGGTTAATTTTATTACTGCTGTGCGTAATAGAACATTTATAGTTACAGTTACAAGTATTACATTACTTTTATTCCTTTTAAATTGTTTTGAAAGGATTAAGCAAGTAAGTATAACGCTAATTATGACAACTGCACTTTCAGCATCCTTTAGAGAGTCAGCAGCGATAGAATTCAGTAAATCAGTTCTACAATTTGGATTTATTTTTATTAGACTGCGATATTATTGCAAGGATTAAGCGTATCAGTTAATTATTATAACTGTTTAGTTGTGTTGTGATATTTCTGTCTGTATACTTAGTGATGTTATTATCTCTTTTGTAAAGCGCGTGTTGGATATCTGTACAGTAAAGTAGACTTATGCGAGAGTGGCCATTATTGTAGGGATATTAATTAGCATTGTAACTGTCGTTCAATGCCTTTTTCGTCTATTATGAGAACACTATGTTATGAAATGTTTTGAAAAGTGAAGATCAGATGGAGAGGTTTTCTGTGTCGTGACTTCTCCATCTCTCTGTTCATGACTCTGCAGCCACTTTTCTACCGTACGTTTGGACTCACTTCGTGGTTACCGGTTACACGCAAACATGCGTGAGGTAGGAAGATTATGCATTATTTACTCCGGCTTTATCCTAATTCCAGATGATACTTCACACTATAACTAGGACAACTTTATCTTATGTGGATTTTATGCACTCCTTACTTGCTAATACCACAAAATGTGATATTATTCATATAGTTAAATTTTTCCAAATCACCTGGAATTGGTAATTTTTGTTGACATAATAATAATGTTTTTGTTGATGTTAGGCCTATAATTATCAGAATAGATTATATTCTTCTGTAAGGATAATTGGTTTGTCTTACGCATGTATAAGATGCTGATTCTGCATTATCAGAAGTTATATAATATATGAACAATCGATTCCAAATTTCGATTTAAATATTTGGATTATTGTAATGCTTGTTAATGTAATCACATGAATTATATATATTGTTAATCACATAATTAACGTTTTGACGGTCATATTGAAATTCTTGATTATTGGATTTATATACGTCTGCGGGGAATGAAGCAGTTCCCAGCACATATTCATCTTACTTACCTTTTGTAAATCTTTTATTAGCTAAACATTTAGAACTCTGGAATTGGCAAATTAAAGGAAACAAATAATTGATGCACCTAAATGCTTTTTCTCTATTGTTATTAATTTTGTTTACATAAATGTTAAATATACTCACTCATTTAAAAATATAGAATAACAGAATAGAAAAACAATATATTACAATGAAACAGCAAATTTAAAAAATGTTATTTTCAGTAGTTATGGAGAAGTTTTAAATTACTACGTTATAACATCCGAATCGCGGATGCAACCGTTAGCTTTAAATATAATTAAAGCTATAGAAGTGTAGGTACTGGAACCGTTAACAAGCTCCCAGCTTCAAAATTGTAAGAAAAATAATATGTGAAAGTACTCACATTATGGGGTGAGAGAAAGTGTCTAAAACACACGCAAGACTATCAAGAACATATTTGCGAAATGTGACTTGATTGATTTCCGATACTAGGCCTACTATGTGTGAGCAGACCATGCAGCGAAAATGTGTGACGTATCCCTTGCAGGCTGCGAAATCACTTATAAATTCCACGACGTCGTAACAGATACGCCTGCCTAACCGGTGTTTATTTTTGATCAAAAATATTAGGAACTGTCAAGTGAGAGTATATTGTATGTATCGATTTCTTTGACGTTTAGTGATTTATATCACTCTTTTATGAACAAGATCCACGCGATTTTTGTGACACAGTGAAAAAAATTAATTTTTCGAGTTAATGTACTCCTTTATTTGTTACATGCGTGATTTATGAATTTCACTTTACATTTATGCAATGATTGTAAAATGCAATATTCTGTAATTTGCATATTCTGACTATTTTTAAGAACAAAAACAAGCTAACCTTTAATTAATAAATTGCAAATAAACTGAAAGCTTTAAACAGACGCGGAAACATTTTGTTAATAAACTAATTCCAATTGATATCAAAAACCATTAAACTTACATTCATGAAACTTTTTCTCCTCAGATCTAACTTTATGAAGCATACTGTAAATTTAATTAAATAAACATATCGAGGAAAAATTAATTACAGTGATTTATCAAAAAACTGTTTTACAAAATGAAAAATTGTAAATTTTTTGAAACATAAAAAATATTTTAATTAGTTGTCAGCGTTAATTTTAATGTAACTAGAACGCTATAAACCTATAGCAAGGTTTAAAGTCTCTAACGTTATTTAGTCTAAAGTTGTACAAGGTTATATGTATTTAAATGTAAAATAAGATTCACTTTGGGAAAATCCTGTTTGAAGCGTTGAATGTTTTTCTTCTAATGTTCGGATACTATACACTTATTTTCATCTGCCTTTCCTTCAGTCTCTTCTACTTGACTCTTTATAGAGGTCTATTATATTATTTCATAATTTTGTTCTGTTAATACTTTTTAAACAGTGAAATATTTACTCTAAATAGGTTCAGTTGGTTGATAGGTGTCCTGACTAGAATAAGCACATAATATAACACGTACAAAAATATTTGGTTATAGGTCTGCAATGTATGTGTTATTTTAAACAAGGCGACGACGAGACAGTTTTAGAAACTGTTTTAGACAGCTAGAAACTAAAACTGTTTTCTTTTTCACGACCTGGTCCGCTACGGCAGGGACGTCGCGCTGTACATCGAAACATCGTGGATACATAATACATCGTACATCGTGGATATATAATAGACCACGAACAAGCAGCATCGAGAGTAATACAAAGAATGCACAAAATTCATGAAAGCAGGGAGGAAGTAGCGGCTTCCTGCACCCCGGTGTTCCGATAGTAGTAAACAAATTCTAATGGGACTTAATCGGAAACAAATGTGCTATAGAGGAACATGTTATACAACCAAAAGCAATGTATCCCCACCCACTGTTCTTGAGGAATTGTTATTGATTATAACTTATCTAATTTTTATGATTATATATGAGAGAGAGAGAGAGAGAGAGAGAGAGAGAGAGAGAGAGAGAGAGAGAGAGAAGCACAAAGTGAGTTAGAGAGAGTATTATACATCTAGATACCTTTTTTGATACATAATCGGATTAACGGAGCCTCCAGGTGGTCTAGTGGCTAGCGCGGGCGATTGATGCGCTCGTGGTCCCGGGTTCAATTCCCGGCGGAGGCTCCGTACGGCGTGCACTCAGCGTCGTGAGGCAGAACTGAGTAGGCGCTGAGATAACAGCTCCGCCTCCCGGCTGTGAATACCGCAACTAGCGGCTGGTGACGCGTAGTACTAGCCATAATACACCGTCACACTACACAAAAGCCGCGCGGTACGCCTTGGTCCTTGACGGAGTGTTGAGCAGAGGTTTTTTTTTATCTTTTAATCGGATTACGGATTAACGGATTGTACATTTGTAAGTGAAGATCTTATTGTTACATAATAATGAAAATACAGTAAAAAATATAATTCTCCTCAAGCTATAGGCCTATGGACTGTTGCGTCCCCTAGCAGTAGCACAGCTCGCATTATACTACTGCCAGAGAGAAAACGGTTACTTTGCTGGGGAGGTGGTGTTTTGTGTGTGTTCACTTGTAGATGCTGCGTTGGTTCCGACTAATACCCGCAACCCTAGGTAAAGTGCTGTCCAGCAGTAGGCAAACGGGTCTGGATTGACTCAACCTTGAGCACAACGCACAGTATGACATGACGAATGAGCGCCATACTCAAGTAAGTTCTTCTCCACTGAGCTGCTCGTCCTCAAATACAATTTACTAAAATAATCTTATACGTGTTCTGCGCTGATGGCGCCGGTGTGGTGGTGCGGAATCGTATATTGTAACAAAGACGATGGTGAGGGTTGTATCGTGTTATTTATGAAGCTCTAACTTCCCTATTCAGGTGGCTATGGTACTGTAGAATACAGCAAGAGAAAATCTCATTAATGTTAATTTTTCTGCATTTCTTTATTTTCTGTTCAAATAAATCAACTGACTTTCACGACTGTGTTTTGTTCTTTTGTTCGCAACGAGAGAGGGCATTGTTTTATTTATGTCGTACTTTTTTATATAATTAAAAACAACGTTGTTTGACGACATTTCGCATTACTAACTTTTTATGATTTTAGGCTACGTAAAGAATAAAAGATTTGTACTAATATAATACTAGTACATACCCCTTGGTAGAGACATAAACCGTCCGTCTTGATCTCGCACTGACTGTTGCTGCAGACATGAATAATTGATTAACGTTAATTAAATTTCTTCTTCTGATAGTTCCTATCAGTTTCGGATGTTGGATATTATACAGACTATTTTAACTCTCTGTACTGCTGTACGGAATAAGTAAGTTGTATTCATGCCAAATCAGGTCCTTAAATTTCTCAATCATGCTATTTTCGGTCGCCCAACTCCTCTCTTTCCAAGTACTTTCCCCTGGAAAGTAAAATCTGCAATAAGTAAAATCTCTGTTCATTTCTCTTGAGATGTCCCAGATACTGAAGCTTTCTTATCTTCACTGTATTAACAACTTCCCTTTCTTCCTCATATTTTTAAGAACTTCAAAATTAGTTATATGTGCTGTCTATGAAATTCTCAGTATTCTACGGTAAAGCCACATTTCGAAAGATTCCAAATTTTTAGTTGTGGCTTCAGCTAAAGTCCAAGATTCTACACGGTAGAAGAGGACCGCAAATACGTAACAGCGTACATGTCTCATCTTTGTGTTTAATGTTAAATCGTGACTTTTGAATAAACTGCTCATTCCAGTGTAGTCTACACTGCTCTTGCCTTTCCAATTCTGCTCTTTATTTCTTGAGAGTGGTTCCATTGTTCATTGACTATAGTACTAAGATATGAAAATTTTCTTACACGTTGAACTAGCCTTTGGTTTATATTAAGGGTGCAATTTGTGAACTTTTTCTTATATACAATCATTAGCTTCGTTTTATTAACACTGATGTCTAGACCATGTGTACGGCTGCTTTCTGTCACTCTATCCATTAGTTGTTGCAGCCCCTCTAAGCTATCTGCGAATATGACGGTATCATCCGCATAACGTACATTATTTATTCTTTCACCGTTTAGATAGATCCCCACATCACATCCATCTAAAGCTTCTCTAAAAATACCTTGGATCTCTCAAACCAAACTGTGTGGCTGATACCTGTTCTTCACAGATTTTGTATATTCGCTTGTGGATGATCTTGAAGAAGATTTTGAGAAGGTGACTCATTAAGCTAATAGTTCTATATTCAGCACATCGTTTAATTTTAATTTTAATTAAATTTAATCGAATGAATTTGTTTCGATTTCCCCAGTAACTTTCCTATCACCCACGTAAGAAAGTTATTTACTTATGTGGTGTGTATGTTTGGGCAACAAAACTGCTGCATCAAATTAATATCATTCGGTTTATTCGGTTATGTTGAAAAGAACGACCTGTATAATTTATGATTAAAATTAAGCGATTATTTTTTATCAGTATATTAATTTTTAATAATGGACAGTTATGGACAGTTTTCGGAATGTTATAATTACATCTATGTCTATAACAGTATATGAGAATGGTAAACAGGAGTCACGAGGAGTAAATAAAATGGTACGTATCTCAATCTGATTTCCACGGGTCTGAGTACACCCCAATATCTGAACACACACACACACGCGCGCGCGCGCGTACAAATACATATATTTTTCAAGTTCTTGAATGACAAGGTGACAGGAGAATACGAATATGCTCTAAATCTCATTTTAATTTGATAAGGGATATATTTCCTACATGATAGTGCAGACATATTTTGGTCTCTTAAAAAGAATTTTAAGACGTTTTTAAGCCTCCTATCAAACGTTGAGCTGAAAAGATGACGTTGCGGATGAGGATATGTTTTTATAAAGAATAATACGTTTGACTCTACATAAATGCTGCTGGGAATGTTGTGTATACTGGGTAAATTATTTGCAACTAATAGAATTGAAAGTAGAACTTTCGTTATTGCATTTCACTATTTTACGACACCCGATACACGCTTCCGAGCGATTTACCTATCATTAAACAGATTAACAATAACCAACCCGATCAGGCACCAGTCCGAATTGATGATGAGCTAAAAAGTCTTGTCGTGAAAAGAAAAAACTCGTGATGAGCGCAAAATATGGATATGAAAATAATACAGATTTAATAGCAAAACTACCGTTCAGAAAATAAAAATAAAATTTTTGTTGGAGGAAATAATTCTTCACTGAAATAATTATAAATTGACTAAGATCAAAAAGGCTTCACAGAATAACTATCAACTTCAAACGTTCTACGAAAATTGGTGTGAGCTTTGTTTTGGTAAAAATTTTACGTAACTTTGGCCTCTCTTCATTTTGGCTAGGAAATTGCATCGTTCCACTTTCAGCGCTTACAAAGAGCACTTGACCACGTATGTGAGGCTGAATAATGGGGGTATATTGTACGTTATATAACAGAGAAATAAAGCCAGGTCGCGTCAAGTCACCTATTGTCTACCTACACGTACAATGTTTTCCTACGGAAGGTAATTTGAATTGTCTGGTTTAATTACTTTTAAGGCTGCCGCACGTCAAAATAAAATACGCAATGTGCTACTGAACGAGTTCAATATAATTAGTCTCACCCGCGCGCGTGTGACTGTAAAAAGATAGGCCTTCCCTTTTTTTTTTTGAGTACAGCAAAAATGTAGCACAACGCATGCGTTCGTGCAATTTACTAGTTTACGTCTACGATCTAGACTTACTTTACTAGTTTACTTGTAAAGCGAAACTGCTCGCACGCACAAAGCATTCTTCAGCAGCGTTGTGCGATAAGCAGTAACAGCGAGATGACGAATCTTGTACAGATTAACTGTGTAATCCCCGGGGCTGCGGCGTACGTGGCGCGCTGATAACCGTTAGCGTAAACTACGTTACGCTGCGAACTTCAACGTCAGTAGTAATACGTCATGTATTTCGTATTATGTGGTTCCTTCTTTAGGCTGGAAAATAATAATTTGTTCGTTAATTTATTAAGAAACAAAGCATATCTATAGAGAGAATAAAGTACTTGAAATAAATACATCTACAACCGTTTACTATAAACAAACGTTTGTATACATGTGTGGGAAGAGTGATCTCATTGAAAAAAACGGTTAAGTGAAACAATGCTTAAATGAAATACCAGCAGGCGAATAGCGACTGACCTCAAATATAACACTTCTTTTGAAATATATCACTATTACCACTATAATAAAAGAACTGATGATGTCAGCTACCTATACGTAATAACCATTTTCATTCGTGTACTTACGTATATTCTGCAATTCACCTCACCTCTTTCTACTGATGCCCTGCCGTTTTCCTCTTTATTTTTTGTCCACTGAAATTTAGTCTCTTATTTTTCTTATTTTATTCTTCCACTGCTATTTTTACCTCTTATTAGCGGCGACATTCTGAAATAATTTAACGAGACCGTTCCTAGTACTATCAGTATTTTAAATTTTGCAATCAGTATTCTCTCCATGGATTAAGTTTACAATTTTTCGTCCACCAGGGTGGTCTGTTTATTCTGAACAAATTTTGTTTTGTTCTTTCTGCTTAGCCAAATCACATTATGCTTTATAAAATTGCGTTTTATATAGTTAAGTACATAATAACTAATAAAGTAATTTTTAAAATTACATTTTTAAATGACACCTTCTACAGGCTTTTCTTACTTTAATTTCCGTCCTTCACGTTCATACAGTAAATGCACAGGACATTTTACGGGCTGAATGTAGCGCACTCAACTTTGTTTCCTTTACTACAAAAGAAAGTGTTTAATGCATATTCTCCAAATGACTTTTCGCAGAGATCATTTACTATGACCTCTTCTAAATATTGTAATCAGTACCTATATATTTGCATTGTATGACTCTAGAGTACTGTTTAGATATGCTTAGACAAAAATTATCGGAGGAAAATCTACTTGAATATTACATAATCGGCGTACTAAAATGCATAAAATTAAATTGTTAATGCAATAATAATCGGAGTTGTTTACCAAGCAGAAAAATATTCTAATCTGATGTACAAAAATGGAGTCACTATCAAAGTAGACTAAAATTTTAGAAGAAATGTGTGTTCTACGTCACTTATTCTGCTCCTGGATTCCACACTTGTGTAGAAAATAAAAACTTTCTGTGTATGTGTGTGTGTGTGTGTGTGTGTGTGTTTTTTGTGCACTTCTGTTTCACACAAACACGTGTAAGATGTAACGCCAGACTTAGAAATTCATCATTTTGTTCATACTTCAATGTAAGATACGGCTAGATTAAGACGGTTTTCTCGTAGTTTTAACTTAGTAAATATAAAATTAGTTTCAACTAAAATTTCTCAAAAAGTGTAGAGAATATTCTACTTTCGAAAATATAAACATTTTTAAAGTGTATTAAATTTAATTATTTATTTATTGGGAGATATTATTTATGTATATTATACACGTGTGCTCTACACCGTCTCCTTTCTCCCGCTTTGAAGTTTTACTTGTTACTGCCTGTGTGAGCACGCGCGTGCGCATAAGGAAATTACAAGAATCAAGTGTAAAATTGTTTACTCTTCTCGCCGGCTGGATTCAGAGCACTCCTTCCTACCATAACCAGCAGTAATAGTATTTTATATGGATTTCCCTCAGGTTAAAGAAATCAACAAATATTATATTACGTATATTATGCTATTATTCAGTCCACGCATTATGGACTGCATAGGGGTAAAGAGCCTTCTCTCACCTAATTGTCAACCAGCAATCAGTTACAATTATATACGGGTATTAAAGAGTGTAGACTAATTCAATTTTTAATCATATTGCACTGTTATTTTGTTTACCCTTCTTACAAAAAATTGTTAATTTCAATAAAATGCAACTTGCGAGCCGCAATGCATATCATAAGGCGCCCAGTTTAATGCATATCAAAAGTCGGTGCCCAGTAATATGGAGTAAGTATGGACAAACGGTTGATGGCAGAAACCTAGGATTCCGTGCAGTAGGTAAGTCGGCATATGACGGGTAGTATAAGCGTCGGAAGGAAAAAAGAAGAAAGCGATGCACAATTTCGAATAAATTTTGTGTAACACAAACATGTCTCAGTATTGATAATGCGTTTACTTATTCTCTAAAGCAAGCGATAAGTTTAAAATCTAAAAGAAAATCATGAAACATTAGCTCAAAAGCTGATCTTATTATGAAATAGCATATCCTTTATATCCGGGTCAGTGCAGTGTAAATAATGTGATAGGATTCCAAGTCTATCGTTCCACTTTACACGTGTCTGGGTAACACACGCACACACACACACACACAGAAGTACTTTGTAGCCGTTCAGAGATAGAATTAGTCAAACTGAACATTTGTATGATCTACAATTTTATTCTAACTGAATAATGATTATGTGCGTGTCACTGTGCAACAAATTTCTGTTTCCTAAATAATAATTTTATAACACCCTCGGTCAGTATTTTACTAAGAGACAAATGTTATACATTTTGTGCGTTGATTAATGTAATATTTTAGCTGGATTTCATCTGGCTATTTTTGCACAGGGATGTAGCTTAGCGTCATGCAATAGAGATATGTAAGGTACTGAAAATAAAATTTAGAAGAGCTCAGTGGGAGAAGGTCTCTGCGGAAAGTTATTTTACACACTTTTCTTTAACTCACTGTCATGTCTGTCTGTCTGACTGTCATCAAATCTTATAAGCTCTATTTCAGACACTTATTGTCGATAAAAAATTCTGAAACTTTGCACAGACGTTGGTCTTGGATGACAATACAATAATCTATGGTCACACACACACACACACACATGGATTTTAACTGACAAAACAATTTAATTTAAATAGATTTTAATTTAATTTAAATTAAATTTATTTAAATTAAATAAATTAATTATTTAATTTAATTTAATTTAATCATTCTATTTGAATGCATTAGAAACTCATCGTCTTCGGGGCTGACCCTGGAGGTTGAAGGTACGCGATGCGGGCTTATATAAAAATAATAATATTATAATTATAATAGTATTAAAATAATTATAATAATAATATTCAAAATTATATAATTTCTTTTATATATGTTACCAAAACTAATTATCTTTACAAGTACAATAATTTAATAAAAAATTTGCTCATGCAAAATTAAAATGAAAAGTGTGGGCGCTCATAAACTTTGTTCATTATAAGAAATTATGTTCGATAAGGACGATAATCGTAACTCGCTGCGTTCGCAGCGAACGTTAAAGGGTTAAACACTTATTGAGAATTTGTGTTAACAAATTTTTCTTCAGTAAAGGAAACAATGCTTAGTAGACTGTAGTTAGTCCATAAAATGACTTGAAAATATATTGGTTGAATGTCAATAACACGGATTGAAGTAAGAAGAACTCATCCGTTTCTGATAGTCTACTACTAGTTAAAAATAACATGTTGTTATTTAGTCTTTCTTGTTAGTGTGTAACTTACATTATACAGTCTACATACTTAAATATATTAAAAAATAGGTCCTTATCATTTAAAATTAATCTTATCTAAAATAATCACTTTTAACCTTAATAATTATCAGTGTATTACAACATAATTATGTTATTAACAACGTAAAATCGTTAACATAATATTTGGCAACTATGGCGATTTTCAGTAACAAAAAAACATGGCGACTTTCATCTTACAACTAAACATAAAACTCACATACTTTTTGCAATTAAAATGAATTACTTACCTTTTGTTAATCATAGTGTATTACTGGATTACATTATTTTTTAACGCCATGCATAATGGTCAAGGTATTCCACAATTATGTAATAATGGCTCCCATGTGTGCCACCGAAGCAGCTTAGGAGTCAAGCAGGGTAGGCTGTCTTATGAGAGCTGTACGGCATACAAGGAAGGCAGTGTGGCCAGCACTACGCTTCAGCCGCCCATTATTATCCCCAGGATATTATCCCAGGTACTCATTTTCAACAGGCTGAGTCGACCTGGGGGCTGAAAAACGCACCTTGATTTTATGGTGCGAGCCCGGGAATCGAACCCGGGACCTCTAGATTAGTAGCCAGGTGTCACACCCACTGGTTTACTGAGCCGCTATTCCACAATTTCGAAGACCTTTGTTTAAAATTAAAATACTGGTAGTGGTAGGAAAATGCGTGATGGACTATTTTACAGTGGCGTAGCTAATATAAGGCTAAAACACAGGTGGAAAATTACGTAAAATAAGAGACTAAACTTCCATGGATGCAAAATAAAGTGGCGAACAACAGAGTATGAATAAATGTAAATGACTGTGAATGGAAGAATAAACATACGTGAGCAAAACTGGTGGATAAGTAAAGGAAGTCCGATATCTTAAATTATGTATTACAGTGGCAATAGTCATGTGTTTTACTATCAGTGGTCATATAGGCATTATCAGTGTAGTCACTGTTCTTCAGGTCATGTGTGTCACTATAACTGTAGTTGTCAATGAGGCCTCTCTCTCCGTCCGCTCCCCCCACACATATACAATAACTTGTTTACATTGAATATTAGTAGATATGTTTAATTCAAGTAGGTTTACTTTAGTTTGTCTGTAGATGTATCATCAGTTAATGTAAATTAAGGAACCACACAAAAGGAGGTATGAGTGTTGATATTGAAGTTCTCAGCGTACCGCAGTTTACGATAACCGTTATCAGCATGCCACGTACGCTGCTACCCCTGGGGGATTACTGCGACTTAATCTGTACAAGATTCATCATCTCGCTGTCACTGCTTATCGCACTGCGCTGTTGAAGAATGCCTCTTGCGCGTGAACAACCTCACTCTACTTGGTGTGGGATCCTAGACAGACGCACACGAGCGTTCGCACTCACATGACTAATTATATTGGGTCGTTCAGCAGCACATTACGTATTTCATTTTACTTCCATATTCCTTAAGGAATGGAAGTATGGTGATGGCAAAAAAAATCGTGTTCGAGATTATTGCAGATTCTGATTCTACTACACTCAAAACATGAAAAAAAGTCGTTTTCCGAAAAGTGTCTGTGTGTGTGTCTGTCTGTGTGTCTGTGTGTCTGTCTGTAGATTTTTTTTCTATGGCAAACGATAACTGCCGGAAATTCAAACAGAATCAAATAATTTTTTGCATACAGCCCTGATTTGTAGAGTACTCCCGACGTATTGTTTTTGGTGAAGATCGCTTGAGGGAAAGGGGTAGTTTACCTGCAATGGTTTTTTTTTATCAAGGGAAATTTTTTTTTGGCAAACGATAACAGCCGCAAATTCAAACACACTCAAATAATGTTTCGCATACAGCCCTGAATTGTAGAGTTCTCAAGACCTATTGTTTTTGGTGAAGACCGGTTAAGGGAAAGGGGTAGTTTACCAGTAATGTTTTATGTTTTAACAAGGGTATTTCCTATGGCAAACGATAACAGCCGCAAATTCAAACAGAATCAAAAGATTATTTGCATACAGCCCTAAATTGTAGAGTTCTCAAGACCTGTTGTTTTTGGTGAAGATCGATTAAGGGAAAGGGGTAGTTTACCTACAACGTTTTTTTAACAAGGGTATTTTCTATGGCAAACGATAACAGCCGCAAGTTCAAACAGAATCAAATAATTTTCTGCATACAGCCCTGATTTGTAGAGTACTCAAGACTTATTGTTTTTGGTGAAGTTCGGTTAAGGGGAAGGGGTAGTTTACCTGCAACTTTTTTTATCAAGCGTATTTTCTATGGCAAACGATAACAGCCGCAAATTCAAACAGAATCAAATAATTTTTTGTATACGTCCCTGAATTGTAGAGTTCTCAAGGACTTTCGATTTTGGTGAAGATTGGTTAAGGGAAAGGGGTAGTTTACCTGCAACCTTTTACGTTTTAACAAGAGTAAAGTACTTGAAAATTTATTTAAACTTTTTGAAACAATGGTAATTGTTAAAAATAAAATAATTTTGTTGCCAGGCAATAAAATTAAAATTTTTTCATTTTAATGTAATATAATATTTTTCATTTAATACGGCAATAAAAAGGCAGGTAAGACACAAACACACACACACACAATTTACGTTATTTCTGGCCTCACTCATGTTTATTTTCTTACGTTTCCACGCTTTTTAAATTGAAAGTGCCGAAGCCCACACCAACATAACGCGTGCAAGCCGAAAAAATGGACATCAATTTGCTTACTGGCGAAGCTAGTAGTTAATGAATGGGTAGGCAAAAATCTTATCTTAAATTTTTTTTAAGGAATCACTAAAAGGATGGTGGGTCCAATCGGACGCTGAGGTAGAGTTTGCTGTAACCGAATGGTTCCACAAACAGCCGTAAGAATTTTACTAGCAGGGAATCTACAGGTTAGCGCAACAGTGGAACTCATGTCTTAATGTTATTGGAGACTTCTTTAAAAATCGTTGAATAAAAAATGCTTTACAGCTCTGTACGTGTGTCTATTGAACAATCCTTGTATTAGTCATACACAATAATACAACTGATTGAACTTCAAATTTTTAAACTTGATTAGTTTCTATATATATGTTTAATGTTACAAATAATTCAAATAACAATCTTGATCATCTGTTAGTTCAGCGGAATAACAGTGACACTTTTAATAACCGCATAAAATAAACACTTAGAAACAACACAGGCGCTTTAACTTAACTGTTTGGACCACAGAAGTGAGGCATGCCTCAACGCTCTATGTGTACAGCGTGGGACATTCCCCCCTCCCTACACTTCCCTATCACACCACTACATTGCTTACATACGATGTATACAAAAAACGCTGAGGCAAGTTCAGGTTGCCTCATTCGCTTTAAACTAACTATGCCGAATCTCAAATGTCATCATCTAGCGGTCGCTCAATAAAGCACATTCCGGTTTAATAAATTTGACAGTCGCAGTAACAATGTATAATCTTTACGTTATGTAGTTCATACGTATTTATAATTTTTATTCTACAGAATTTTTTAGGGTAGGCATTGCCTCAATTGCCTCCATGTAACTTCGCCACTGATATATATGTGTACAACGTTATCGGCAACAAAGAAGTAGTTTTTGTTAAAATTCCTTCCCGGGATGTTTGGCCGTAGTCCAATGTTTTCTACAAAACCAGACATTTCGGCAATGCCATCGACTTCCATCATCAGTGAAAATCGAGTGCAATAACGTGAGGTGGTATATGTTAGTGACCACAGTACTGTGGTTAAGGCTGAAGCAGTAAGTAGAAAGAAGCATTTCTATGGTAATATTTCATTTCGAAAATTATTTTAATTATAATTCTTAGAATATGGAAGTCATGTATGGTTCTCCATACCGATATTTTATAAATTAAAATGGTAGTTGATGATGGAGGAGGTAAATTTTTATATGTGTACTACGTTATTGACAACAAAGAAGTAGTTTCTATGGAAACATTTTATTTCACTTTAACAAAATTCTATATTTTCCATTTTAATTTAAATCACGTATGAGTGAAAATGTATCGTTCCTGGCAGGCAAGCATATCTCAATTATGTAATGTTTACTTTTCCAACGTTTTATTATTGTGATTACCGCAATAAAAAGGCAGGCAGGACACACACATACAAAATTCGCGTTATTTCTGGCCTCACTCATGTTTATTTTCTAATGTTTGCACGCTTTTTAAATGGAAAGTGCCGAAACCCACACCAACACAACGCGTGCAAGCCGAAAAGATGGACATCGATTTGCTTCCTGTGGATCGCTGGGCAGTGTTGTTGTATTAAAGCAATTAATACAACCTGTGTACTTATTTGTATTATGATATGAGAATTATAAACCAATATGTGGATGTGTGTATGTATGAAAAATATATAAATATTTTTCTCCTCTGGAAAATTGTTTGCCCCTCCTTGAAAATATTTTGACCTCCCTGATGGCTAGTTATTTACTAGCTGTGTGGAATATAGCGTTGACATGGATCAGAATGGTGGGTGTCAAACAGGAGACACAAACGTATTAAGGAAGAAATGTTTTGCTGAGAAATTTATAATTATACGGGTGAACAGAATAGTCGTTCAGGAAATCAGAAGACAAATGGAAAGAAAGAAATCAAGACTCGATTTTAAAAAAGAAAAGTTACTAGTATAATATTGACAGGAAAGACTTTGATAACACTATAGATATCCCTCGGCCCCTCGCAGCAAGAGTCCAATTTCATTACAGGAATCAGATCGCAGCTACCTTTAGCTAGCTCTTCGTTCGACCTACAGACATTTTATCCAAAAGTACAGTCCTTTCTCACGAAGGTTGAGGATGGTCTTAATCCACCTGACATGGTGATACCATTTTATCTGATACGTAATTTCTTCAGAACTCAAGCTTCCACTAATTTAATTAATATTTAATTCAGGTTATTCAAGTTAGTGTAAAGTAAAATGATTAATCTGTTGTCTTTTCGTGAATGTTTTCTTTCTGTACAAAGTCTTTTGTAAGGTCATATATTAATATTTATAAATTGACATGGAAGTCATGTATGGTTCTCCATACCGATTTTTGCGTTGTTTAAATAAAAGATAATTTAATCAAATTAATTATTTATTTTTAAAATATTAACAACTATGTACAATTCGTATTTTGATTATCCTTCTCAGCGTTTTTACCAAAAGCATGCTGATATATTTTAGTTTCGTTCTGAGTGTACACATTAAAAATAATTGTATAATTAATTAGAACATGCAAGTCATGTATGGTTCTCCATACCGATTTTTGTATAACAATTGAGAATTTTTAATATACCACAAGTGAATACTTTCTAGAGTTAAATTTTATTCTCATATTCTTATGTATTGTTGCAGGTGAAACGTGTGGTTGTCTCAAGTAACTTTTATGTGCTTATAAAGTATCTTTGAACGTGATTGCACAACTAATATACTTTCGGTAAGTTATCCACTCTGTTTAACTCAAATTATGTTACTATATAGTCTATACTAATAGCATTCCTAACACTACTACTACTGATGATAGTAATAATCAGTTCCAACTACGAACGTTCGTGTTCTTCAGGATGTAGAGTACAGTCCGTGTAAGTTTTGCTTTATGGAATCATCTCTGTGTTCTCCGTCCTGTGTGTGTGTGTGTGTGTGTGTGTGTGTGTGTGTGTGTGTGTGTGTGTGTGTGTGTGTGTACGCACTAGTTTGTTGCATTGCATACGCCGTTAAGACAAATATATACGACCCGAGACGCTGCAAGCTTCTTTTAACTCGGTACACCTAAGTGATTTGTTATTTGTACTACTCTTTCTAATTCAATTATAAAACGCAAATGTAATCAAAACACAAATATTCGTAAATCAAAATTAAAAAAAAAAGAAATTAAATTAAATTAAAAAAGTGAATAAAAGTACAATTTTTGTTTGCCTGTACTTGTAGGCAATAACAAAAAACAAGTAATTACAAGAAATAGCCTATTTCTCCGAATAAGGCTACTATTTCATTACCAACAAAGCATTAGGCTGGCAATCCTCAAATTATTAATCGTCATGATGTAAAATAGTAAACCCTAGTTGGAATTAAGTGTTGAATTTTACATATTTTTATTTTAGAAAATATGTAAATGAAGAGAGCATAATATTAACTACGCATATTGAATTTATTCGAAAGTTTGTAAGATATAATGACGTTGTAAGAAAAATTCAAGAAGAGAAGTTTCTAGGAAAACATGTTTAGAAGCCGGCCTGATTGGACTTGTATATGGAAGTTATCTACATTTAAAAGGAAAGAGCTGCTAAAATAACAAGGGACAGCCTTCATATATACCTGATGGTTTCCTGTTGTGAACTTGCTCTTCATCAGGAAACTGTGTAAATGTTAAGAAAACTTATTGCTCCAGACTAAAAGTTACGGCTTCCTTTTACACGCCTCGAAGGATTTACGCTAAGAACGTATAAATTTGAATTTATACAAGTCATCAACGGAAATCATGGAGCCGGGAATCCAAAATATTTACCTCCGTATTTCCTATAAGTGAACACGGTGGTTGTCGGGGACGTCGCCTTGGGAGTGGGGTTCGTATTCCGCTTGTCCGGTGGAAAAATGAACTTCATGTTAAGTTAAAATGGGCGGAAAGTACAGCCTACTCCCCAGATTGGGCTCAATTTTGTCTGTTGAAAATCTCAACAAAAAATTGAATTAGAAAGCGTTTTCTGTTGAGTGAAGAGATGATAGTGGTATTCCGGAAAGCCTCCAAAGGGATGTGATAATCGCGTTCCATCATCACAAGAATAAGTTATGTTAAAAAAGATTATTTAAAAAAATAAAACTTATAAATTAAATAAATAAATTATTTATAAAATTTACTTTAAATACAGCCCTACTTTTTACTGCGAGTTCGAGAACTTATTGCTCCGCTATCGTAATAAATAATTTTATAGAATAAAAGTACAAAATATGAGAGAAATATTATAAGACTAATGAAAGATAGGCAATGACACACAAAAAATAATAATATTAGCTAAAGGTCGCTACCAGATAAAATATGAATTAGCTAAATAATTCAACCGTTAGCGAAACGTTAACGAGAGGAAATTAAAAGTGTAGGGGTTATAAAAGAAATGCTTATTAAGAACGATTGTGACGTAAAAGGTAGCTTTGTAAAAGTTTATACAAAAGACTAAATTCGAGACAGTACTTTTACTTTTGAAAGTGAATTTTTGTTTGGATGACTTCACAATAACGTCATAAAATATTTACGATTTTGTAATAGCGATGTGGTCGTTGAAAGCAAAGCATAAACCTCAGGGGAATTTGTCTTACTTATAATGTTAACGTCTACCTGATACACTTTAATTTGAAAAACTAGAATTTTAACTCATCATTCACTTTGCTTTTTTTTGTCTCTACTAATTTCTACAACTTGTACACCGCCATAAACAGAATATTCAAAGTAAACTGTAAGTGTTAGCTAATAAAGCTCATACAAGAAAATTGTTTTCAGACTAATATTAATAAAGTAACACAACTTCTTTTCTTCTTCTTTTACTTTAATTCTTTTTTCTTTGACTCCTTTTCCATTTTCTTTCTCGTTTATTCTCTGCACTATCGTGTCTTACTTACAATGGTTACTTACAAGGTCCATCCATCCTCCTTCCTGCGTCTGGAGGTAGTGTCTCATGTCTTCGATGATGCTATTGACGTCCAGTTTATCTCGTATATCTAAATTTTTCAAACTACCAAACATAGTATAACCTTTTTCCTTTCCGAATTTCAAATGTTACGTTTGCAGCTTATTTACTCTTCTTTGTTTGCTCCTCACCTTGTGTCTGATTCTCATATTCGAACAGTAAAACCGGTTTGGCCGTGATCTTGAAAAATTTCACTTTTTTATCACGGCTAATTTTTGTTTTTAATAGTTTGTGAATAATCACACATGTCACGGAAAATTTGCCTGTTTCCATGTTGATAACTCTGTCATTGGCATACCCATGGTCATTCACATTCCGTCTGATTTAACCAAGTAAGCAGATTAAGAAGATTATAATTTGTCAATAAATTATTACGATGTTAGTAGTGAAAGCTTAAATTGAATCTTCCCTACCAGTTACAGGTTCGTTCAGGCGATTAGTGCCATTCCGTTAGTCCCAAATTAAAAAGTAAAAATATTGGTAGACTATAGTGTTTGTTTTGTTGTTCTACGTACGTATTGCACGAAGAGTGTGTGCGATTGACGTTTCTCTTTTGAATAATTACCAGCTTCAATTAAACACATATAACAATTTGTAATCAACTCATACAATAATTCCAGTTAAAGTTGTTCACATGCAATAACAATGTCAGATAATTGTTATCTTCAGTTACTTCTTTCCCGGTCGCTTCAATTAACTCAGGGAAAAGCAAGAGCCTTTCCTCGACATCCACAGTAGGTTTTACAATCATTTCTTTTATACTTATACGAACTGGTACTTCCTCTGCTAGTTTTTCTTCCATTTCCGAAAAATAACGAAGGTTCCTCTTCTAAACATTTGTTGAATGTTTTTAGCTGACGTGACTTGCTTGATCGAATGGTTGGCGGATCCTGTCATTTTAGCCATGCAAAGCTTTATCTTCTCTTGGACAACCCTCCGGACATTTTCTCTTCCAAGTCCAAACACACCCGTAGGCATTCATAATGTCCGTGTCAAGAATCACTTCATCGACAACGTCTGCAACGAGTATTTGGTGGCTAAACTCGAGAAGGCCCAGGCGTACACGTACGTTTACCTTTCCTAACACTTTGACGGGGCTTCTAATCAGAATCTGTATTGTACAAGAGGTAAATTAGTTCTGGCGGTTGCCAACTAAGTCAAGGCCCACAATGGACACTGTTGCGCCCATGTCGACTATAAATGCTGCAAGTTTGCCTTTAATTAATCCTTTGACAAGCAGGTTACCTGTGGTTTTATGAAGCGTGAAGACTGTGCAGTTCCGTATCTTTACATCTCTAATTGGTGCATTCACGTTAGTCTGCCAACAATCTGCTTAAAAATGGCCACTTTTCCCACAACTATTACATTTAGGTCTTTTTGTCTTTATCACTTTGTTCGAAATATCGTTGTGGCACTATTGACTTCTTAATCTGTCGTTTCTGAATCGTCTCTTCATTCCGTCCCTTCTGACGATATTGTGGTATTGCATCAGTTTGGCTACAACTTTGATTAGGCCTAATGTAAGTCGCTGACTTGGCAGCTTCAAAACGGAGAACGTGAGCAAGAACACACACACACACACACACACACACACACACACACACACACACACACACACACACACACACAACTCTATAAACGTACGTTAAAAGCATCTATAATGATAAAAAATTATTAAAATGTACACTTGAAAAAGTAATTCGTTCAGTTAATATGACTTTTGTTGTTTAACATTTTACGTTTAACTATATTTTACCTTTTGCCCTTTCAAATAAAATTTTTATTTATATTTGTGAATATAACTCCATGATAATATCTAAAAAATATTATTTATAAAATATATTAATTAAAATGTTTGGAAAAGACTCAAATCCATGCTTTGCCTCAAGCACAAAATTTTCTTTACACGTCCTTGCAGGCTTTCCATGGTATAGAGGGAGCATCAAACATGATTTTCATCCCACTCGTATTGCATAGGCCTATTGCTTTAAAAGTGAAACATATATTACCCTCATATCTCTCTGACAATTTTGTTCGTCAACTATCTACAGCTACTAATTATGACAGCCAAGCAGTACCTTTTTAGTACTTTGCTCTTTCCTTATTTTTATTTTGAAGTAATTTATATAAGTTTGCCACTTTGTAAACAGCCCAGGATAGTGGATTACTTCAGCTCAGTAAAATCAGTTATCATTTACTTTCACACTGATATATCATTTTTTTCATATTAGGCATTAAATATTAACCTACTGTTTAATAAGCTGAGTAAATTAATTCGAACCTTCTTCAGATTATTTTGGTTTTGTGGATGTCAGAACGTCGTCTGTTGCTGTATTATTTTCAGCCAGGCGTTTCGGCTGTAACTGTAATAGTTCATTTCAGTCTTGGCTCGCTAATTACATTCGACCAGTAACATTCTGGTAATAAAATACCATTTTCCTACAGAAAAAATATATATTTAAAATCACGGCTGTTTTTTGTAACAACAGCGTTATGAAGGATACGAAATTGTATGCAATGAAACAATAAGCCTTTTGTTAGCTAACTTTTAGTTTGGTTACTAAATAATTATCTGAGGTAAACACCAAAATGTTCTGCAAACAAAATCTGTTAAAACCCGACCAAGTCAGATGGACTTTTTGAGTTTGTATAGTTTATTGGGTGGCGGATGTTTCAGCACAAAACCTCTACAGAGTGCCGGCTGCTGATGCAAAATACTTCTATAGAGTGCTGGGCGTTTTTAACGTTTATCAAAAAATTCTTGTGAAACTATAACATAACGTAGAAACAATGGCACTTACCCTGTTTTAAACGGCGAAGCTTCCACTTCTAATTAAATATGAAATTTTATTGTTTTATGTAAATAGTTTTAATGAAACTTTACTTTTTTATACACAATTTTCATTTTAAAAAAAAATTGTCAAAATTGTTATAGCCGACTAAAATACTACAAAATCGCTTAAATTACATAGAAATAGTACAGTTCACTGTTGGAACACAAAACATAAGAAAATGTATCACTAATATTAGTTTGTATAATTTTTTTTAATGAAAAACTTTGAAGCATGGGTCTTTACACATAGCAATTGGAAATTTCTTCATAGTTTCAGTTTGGTTCAGTTAAGCTACCATCTGCTGGCGATTTCAAGAACTAAGAACACTAACAAACATTACGCGACAGCTAAACTACGTCATTAGAAATGATCCCATATTTAAAGAAACATAAAACTACGTCACGTCAAATCACGTTATCGGCACTTTATAAGTTTGATCACCACGTCAATTGACGTGATCGGCACCCTAAGTGTTATTCTTTTCATATTGTCAAGGCAAATATTTATGCAAAATACGAATAGATTTTAATGCTTGTTATTGTCAGAACCAGAACGTTGTAATAAACGTCATATTGTTTTCAAAGACAAGAAATATCAGTTTTCTTTCTTGTATTATAAATCTGTCAAGTTGAAATTTCTGTAATAATATTTGTGTTGCATATTAGCGTCTTTTAAATCCATTTTATTCTATAGTGCAGCACTGGGATGCGAACAATTCGATACTCTAATGTCTCGTCAATATTTATGTAATTTTGGTAATTGTAAATACTATTATAAATGGTTTTCAAGTTCAGATCTTATACATTTTAATTTTTATACACCGATTGGAGAAAGTTGTACATTCTCCGCGACATTCTTTTCGTTTTCACCGACAAACGTTTCTATTTTGGACATTACAATTCTCTCCAAAAGGTTTATCACCCGGTCACTGGTCTATACTGAGTAAATGTCCAGCTATCAACCCTTATTCAGTTACAGTTCGAACTTGTTAAACTGAGCCTTGATAATTTAGCAAATGTCCAATAATTAAACTGCACCGATAAGTTCACCACCAGCCAGAGTTTTCCATCGATGTTATTGTCTTAACGTAACAGTATCTTCAGCATTTATAAAATTATAGAACACTTAACACACTTTAGAAAATTTATCACTAATGTTATTAACTTTCAAACTAAAAGTAAGTTATTTATAAAAGTGCAGTTGCTTGTTACGTTTTTCATGTTTTTTAATAAGTGAACTATCGATTTCAAATAACTTTACGTGCAATAGTGTGACGTAACGCGCCTTAACTCTTGCTAAACAACTACAATGGTTTAACTAACTTTGTCATATTAAATGTAATTTGCTAGTGATTGATACCTTACAAGTAGAGCTATGATTTCGATAACGTGGGAGCTTTCAAATAGAACAGTGTCTTTCCAGCAACAAAGTTACTAATTCATTTATACTACTATTAATTAGCTGCTGTGAGTGTTTTCTTCTCCTAGCTGGTTCTGATTCTCGTGAATGATAATGTTAGTGATTATTTCAGTAGACATTCTCACAATTCACTCACGGTATCAGCGAATTAATAATTCAGTAAGTAATCGAGAATAGAAGCAACTAATTTAACCCATAACATCAAGACGTTCTACGTAAATCACATTGGTGTGAGCTCTGTTTCGGGTAAAAGTTTTTGTACGTAACTTTAGCTTCTCTTCATTTTGGCTCGGAAATTGCATCTTTCTGCTTTGAGCGCTTACAAAGAGCTCTCGACCACGTGCGAGGACAGCATAATGGCCGCACATTGTACGCTCAATAACAGAGAAATAAAGCAGGCCACTCCAAGCCACCTATTGTCTACTTACACGTGTATTGTTCCCTACGGATAGTAATTGCATTTATCTTGTTCAATTAAATTTAGGCTTAACTAACATAAAAAATGAAATACGTAATGTGCTGCTGAACGACCCAATATAATTAGTCATGTGAGTGCGAACGCTCGTGTGCGTCTGTCTAGGATCCCACACCAAGTAGAGTGAGGTTGTTCACGCGCAAGAGGCATTCTTCAACAGCGCAGTGCGATAAGCAGTGACAGCGAGATGATGAATCTTGTACAGATTAAGTCGCAGTAATCCCCCAGGGGTAGCAGCGTACGTGGCATGCTGATAACGGTTATCGTAAACTGCGGTACGCTGAGAACTTCAATATCAACACTCATACCTCCTTTTGTGTGGTTCCTTAATTTACATTAACTGATGATACATCTACAGACAAACTAAAGTAAACCTACTTGAATTAAACATATCTACTAATATTCAATGTAAACAAGTTATTGTATATGTGTGGGGGGAGCGGACGGAGAGAGAGGCCTCATTGACAACTACAGTTACAGTAACACACATGACCTGAAGAACAGTGACTACACTGATAATGCCTATATGACCACTGATAGTAAAACACATGACTATTGCCACTGTAATACATAATTTAAGATGTCGGACTTCCTTTACTTATCCACCAGTTTTGCTCACGTATGTTTATTCTTCCATTCACAGTCATTTACATTTATTCATACTCTGTTGTTCGCCACTTTATTTTGCATCCATGGAAGTTTAGTCTCTTATTTTACGTAATTTTCCACCTGTGTTTTAGCCTTATATTAGCTACGACACTGTAAAATAGTCCATCACGCATTTTCCTACCACTACCAGTATTTTAATTTTAAACAAAGGTCTTCGAAATTGTGGAATAGCGGCTCAGTAAACCAGTGGGTATGACACCTGGCTACTAATCTAGAGGTCCCGGTTTCGATTCCCGGGCTCGCACCATAAAATCAAGGTGCGTTTTTCAGCCCCCAGGTCGACTCAGCCTGTTGAAAATGAGTACCTGGGATAATATCCTGGGGATAATAATGGGCGGCTGAAGCGTAGTGCTGGCCACACTGCCTTCCTTGTATGCCGTACAGCTCTCATAAGACAGCCTACCCTGCTTGACTCCTAAGCTGCTTCGGTGGCACACATGGGAGCCATTATTACGTAATTGTGGAATACCTTGACCATTATGCATGGCGTTAAAAAATAATGTAATCCAGTAATACACTATGATTAACAAAAGGAAAGTAATTCATTTTAATTGCAAGAAGTATGTGAGTTTTATGTTTAGTTGTAAGATGAAAGTCGCCATGTTTTTTTGTTACTGAAAATCGCCATAGTTGCCAAATATTATGTTAACGATTTTACGTTGTTAATAACATAATTATGTTGTAATACACTGATGATTATTAAGGTTAAAAGTGACTATTTTAGATAAGATTAATTTTAAATGATAAGGACCTATTTTTTAATATATTTAAGTATGTAGACTGTATAATGTAAGTTACACACTAACAAGAAAGACTAAATAACAACATGTTATTTTTAACTAGTAGTAGACTATCAGAAACGGATGAGTTCTTCTTACTTCAATCCGTGTTATTGACATTCAACCAATATATTTTCAAGTCATTTTATGGACTAACTACAGTCTACTAAGCATTGTTTCCTTTACTGAAGAAAAATTTGTTAACACAAATTCTCAATAAGTGTTTAACCCTTTAACGTTCGCTGCGAACGCTAAGAGTTACGATTATCGTCCTTATCGAACATAATTTCTTATCATGAACAAAGTTTATGAGCGCCCACACTTTTCATTTTAATTTTGCATGAGCAAATTTTTTATTAAATTATTGTACTTGTAAAGATAATTAGTTTTGGTAACATATATAAAAGAAATTATATAATTTTGAATATTATTATTATAATTATTTTAATACTATTATAATTATAATATTATTATTTTTATATAAGCCCGCATCGCGTACCTTCAACCTCCAGGGTCAGCCCCGAAGACGATGAGTTTCTAATGCATTCAAATAGTATGATTTAATTAAATTTAAATTTAATACTTAATTTATTTAATTTAAATAAATTTAATTTAAATTAAATTAAAATCTATTTAAATTAAATTGTTTTGTCAGTTAAAATCCGCGCGCGTGTGTGTGTGTGTGTGTGACCATAGATTATTGTATTGTCATCCAAGACCAACGTCTGTGCAAAGTTTCAGAATTTTTTATCGACAATAAGTGTCTGAAATAGAGCTTGTAAGATTTGATTACAGACAGACAGACAGACAGACAGACAGACATGACAGTGAGTTAAAGAAAAGTGTGTAAAATAACTTTCCGTAGAGACCTTCTTCCACTGAGCTCTTCTAAATTTTATTTTCAGTACCTTACATATCTCTATTGCATGACGCTAGGCTACATCCCTGTGCAAAAATAGCCAGATGAAATCCAGCTAAAATATTACATTAATCAACGCACAAAATGTATAACATTTGTCTCTTAGTAAAATACTGACCGAGGGTGTTATAAAATTATTATTTAGGAAACAGAAATTTGTTGCACAGTGACACGCACATAATCATTATTCAGTTAGAATAAAATTGTAGATCATACAAATGTTCAGTTTGACTAATTCTATCTCTGAACGGCTACAAAGTACTTCTGTGCGTGTGTGTTTACCCAGACACGTGTAAAGTGGAACGATAGACTTGGAATCCTATCACATTATTTACACTGCACTGACCCGGATATAAAGGATATGCTATTTCATAATAAGATCAGCTTTTGAGCTAATGTTTCATGATTTTCTTTTAGATTTTAAACTTATCGCTTGCTTTAGAGAATAAGTAAACGCATTATCAATACTGAGACATGTTTGTGTTACACAAAATTTATTCGAAATTGTGCATCGCTTTCTTCTTTTTTCCTTCCGACGCTTATACTACCCGTCATATGCCGACTTACCTACTGCACGGAATCCTAGGTTTCTGCCATCAACCGTTTGTCCATACTTACTCCATATTACTGGGCACCGAATTTTGATATGCATTAAACTGGGCGCCTTATGATATGCATTGCGGCTCGCAAGTTGCATTTTATTGAAATTAACAATTTTTTGTAAGAAGGGTAAACAAAATAACAGTGCAATATGATTAAAAATTGAATTAGTCTACACTCTTTAATACCCGTATATAATTGTAACTGATTGCTGGTTGACAATTAGGTGAGAGAAGGCTCTTTACCCCTATGCAGTCCATAATGCGTGGACTGAATAATAGCATAATATACGTAATATAATATTTGTTGATTTCTTTAACCTGAGGGAAATCCATATAAAATACTATTACTGCTGGTTATGGTAGGAAGGAGTGCTCTGAATCCAGCCGGCGAGAAGAGTAAACAATTTTACACTTGATTCTTGTAATTTTCTTATGCGCACGCGCGTGCTCACACAGGCAGTAACAAGTAAAACTTCAAAGCGGGAGAAAGGAGACGGTGTAGAGCACACGTGTATAATATACATAAATAATATCTCCCAATAAATAAATAATTAAATTTAATACACTTTAAAAATGTTTATATTTTCGAAAGTAGAATATTCTCTACACTTTTTGAGAAATTTTAGTTGAAACTAATTTTATATTTACTAAGTTAAAACTACGAGAAAACCGTCTTAATCTAGCCGTATCTTACATTGAAGTATGAACAAAATGATGAATTTCCAAGTCTGGCGTTACATCTTATACGTATTTGTGTGAAACAGAAGTGCACAAAACACACACACACACACAGAAAGTTTTTATTTTCTACACAACAAGTGTGGAATCCAGGAGCAGAATAAGTGACGTAGAACACACATTTCTTCTAAAATTTTAGTCTACTTTGATAGTGACTCCATTTTTGTACATCAGTTTAGAATATTTTTCTGCTTGGTAAACAACTCCGGTTATTATTGCATTAACAGTTTAATTTTATGCATTTTAGTACGCCGATTATGTAATATTCAAGTAAATTTTCCTCCGATAATTTTTGTCTAAGCATATCTAAACAGTACTCTAGAGTCATACAATGCAAATATATAGGTACTGATTACAATATTTAGAAGAGGTCATAGTAAATGATCTCTGCGAAAAGTCATTTGGAGAATTTCCATTAAACACTTTCTTTTGTAGTAAAGGAAACAAAGTTGAGTGCGCTACATTCAGTCCGTAAAATGTCCTGTGCATTTACTATATGAACGTGAAGGACGGAAATTAAAGTAAGAAAAGCCTGTAGAATGTGTCATTTAAAAATATAATTTTAAAAATTACTTTATTGGTTATTATGTACTTAACTATATAAAACGCAATTTTATAAAGCATAATGTGATTTGGCTAAGCAGAAAGAACAAAAACAAAATTAGTTCAGAATAAACAGACCACCCTCGTGGACGAAAAATTGTAAACTTAATCCATGGAGAGAATACTGACTGCAAAATTTAAAATACTGATAGTACTAGGAACGGTCTCGTTAAATTATTTCAGAATATCGCCGCTAATAAGAGGTGAAAATAGCAGTGGAAGAATAAAATGAGAGACTAAATTTCAGTGGACAAAAAATAAAGAGGAAAACGGCAGGGCATGAGTAGAAAGAGGTGAGGTGAATTGCAGAATATACGTAAGTACACGAATGAAAATGGTCATTACGTATAGGTAGCTGACATCTTCAGTTCTTTTATTATAGTGGTAATAGTGATATATTTCAAAAGAAGTGTTATATATGAGGTCAGTCCCTATTCGCCTGGTGGTATTTCATTTAAGCATTGTTTCACTTAACCGTTTTTTCAATGAGATCACTCTTCCCACACATGTATACAAACGTTTGTTTATATTAAACGGTTGTAGATGTATTTATTTCAAGTACTTTATTCTCTCTATAGATATGCTTTGTTTCTTAATAAATTAACGAACAAATTATTATTTTCCAGCCTAAATAAGGAACTACATAATACGAAACACACGACGTATTAATATTGACGTTGAAGTTCGCAACGTAACGTAGTTTACGCTAACGGTTACCAGCGCGCCACGTACGCCGCAGCCCCGGGGATTACACAGTTAATCTGTACAAGATTCATCATCTCTCTGTTACTGCTTATCGCATAACGCTGCTGAAGAATGCTTTGTGCGTGCGAGCAGTTTCGCTTTACAAGTAAACTAGTAAAGTAAGTCTAGATCGTAGACGTAAACTAGTAAATTGCACGAACTCATGCGTTGTGCTACATTTTTGCTGTACTCAAAAAAAAAAAGGGAAGGCCTATCTTTTTACAGTCACACGCGCGCGGGTGAGACTAATTATATTGAACTCGTTCAGTAGCACATTGCGTATTTTATTTTGACGTGCGGCAGCCTTAAAAGTAATTAAACCAGACAATTCAAATTACCTTCCGTAGGAAAACATTGCACGTGTAGGTAGACTTGACGCGGCCTGGCTTTATTTCTCTGTTATATAACGTACAATGTACCCCCATTATTCAGCCTCACATACGTGGTCAAGTGCTCTTTGTAAGCGCTGAAGGTTGAACGATGCAATTACCTAGCCAAAATGAAGAGAGGCCAAAGTTACGTAACATTTTTACCAAAACAAAGCTGACACCAATTTTCGTAGAACGTTTGAAGTTGATAGTTATTCTGAAACCCCTACTTCATTTTGAGTAGTTAAAACAAAAAGAATATTTCTTTTTGTAAAGAGGGGCTACAAGTTAATTAAAACTAGGCTAAGGCCTAGAGAAGCTAAAAATTGCGCTGGATCCAGTAAGACGGGACTTGCAATAAAAACTCAAGAATTAAATAATTAACAATCCCATTTTATTATTCTATCTCATAACAACAATAACAAAAAACAACAGTCATTTATAATTTCCCTTTAAAATGGTTAAATAAAGAAGTATACCCTCTCAACAAGGCCACCTGAAAAATATTAACTGAATCCACGAAAATAATTGCTATGTCACCATCAATGAATTGAAAATTTAAAATAATCATTAACCTCAAAATAAAACTCCCATTAAACTATTTATTAAAATATAAAATTTATATCATGTGTTCCTTTTAAAATGCAGTATATAAATTGATGAAGGTAAATGATTTCATTCCCAGTTACTATTAATAATTAAAATAATTACTCTACCAATTAAATGAACTTTAAAGGTGACACTTCCTATACTTGTTAAATAAAATAATTAATTTCCTTAAAGAAATGATCAGCCACGATTATTGAGATAGAATACTCGTCTACTGGTGTATATAAATTCTAATCATAAATCCCTATATCCCACCAAAAGTACAGTAATGCATAATATTTATATATATATATATATATCCCCCAAAATGTACACAGAAATATACAGACATAACATGTTCCACAAGACGAATTACATTATACAATAGTATACAAATACATAAAGGTCTCTTGCCACGCCCTTTTTTATATTACCCTTCTGGTGTATATAAATTCTAAACTTCCTCTTTATAGGAATCCCAATTAGGATTAAAGATTTATTTCTATAAATGTACCCCCATGGTGTGGGTTAATTGCACGTCATGTGTATCATAAAGTATTGCATACAAATGTCCCCAGGACATTAAAAATTTAAAACCAAGTGCCTAAGTGGCTAAGTGCTAAAATACTTAATTAAGGTGAGAAATAAAATTGTTTAAAATAATTAACGCCCCCCAGTTACCATGATTAATATAAAGAATTTATATATACTAAAATAGGGCCAATTCATGAAAAGAGAAAAATTGCACCATATTAGCACCTTATATAAAAAAAAATACATTGTGTGTCAGAGACGGACATGTTTCTTCAACTTATAACCAGTCTCAACAAATTTGTCTCAACAACCTTGTTTCGACAAACAAGTTGAAAAGTGTTTCGACATGCACAGCTTGGTTGAAACTAATTAAAAAAAAACACCTACCTCCCCAGTAATCTTTTATACAAATGATATAACCAGATTTTAAAAATAAGAGAAAATATGTGTTTTTATGCATAGTAAATTAAACTTGAGAAAATTACTAATAACAAAACTGACTTTAAATCTGTAGCGAAAGCCCTATAAAGAAATGAGTGGAAATCTAAGTTGGATGCTGTGTTGTAGACATGTCAGTCTCTGAACTGACAATTTACTATACATATATTGAAATTTTACAATTAATTCTTAGTGTTCACACTAAACTGTCCCATCAATTGGGGATCCAAATGAATGTATACTTGAATGGTAAAAACTGATGATTATGTATAACTGGTGCCATGTTGATTCTACGTGTGAATTATAAATGGTTATTTTTCACCTGCTTATATGCCCAGAAGGATGATCTCTTATTTGTAACGTGGCGAGCTTATGACTGGCATGTTGTTGTGGTCTTATTCTCTTCGGTGTCGAGTGTGGAGCTTTTAGGATGTCATTCTTTCAGTCATGTAGCAGGACTTGCCTCTATTCGGCGAACCCTCTTCACACATTACATTTTTAGTGAGAGACCACACACAAATGCCCCCACTGTTTGGACACCCTCCAAAATCATATATAAAAACAACACCTAGTTATGTTGTACATAATAAAACTTGGTAACATTATTTTGGCCAACATGCCTTACTTAAAAAAAAGTTCTCTAACAATGATTCTTTATAACGCTTTATAACTTGAACGCTTTTGCAATACAATAATTTATCTTGGCTCTGTAACATCTTATGAACTTATTACTTTGAGTGAAATTGAGGTTACCACGTGGTGTAAAATTTATTTAAAACACATAGTTTTTTACTCCATAGAATCTGAGAATACTATTACTTTGAATGAGACATGATTTACGTTTAAAACGTGCCTGAGTAAGTTCCCAATTATATCTGTATAAAGTTTTACTGTCATTGTAGCAAAACTTTATACCACTTAATGACGACACATTGTGTAATAGGTTAAGTGCTCAACCGAATCTCGTTACATCAGCGTTAATGAAAGTTCAAAGTTAATTATATTGTGGTTATTGTACTTTAGGTATTAAGGCCGAGATTCTGACACTCCAATAATCAAGTTTTATTGGTTTATAAAAACTTTACGAACAATTACGTATCTCACAATGCATGCTTCGACAAGTGGGTGCTTACTCAAGCTTACTAAAAAAAAGTTTTCTCCCGTGAAATTTAGTATATAAATAAAATAATGTAATCAAAACTCACCGCAGTCGTTTAAGAACTTATCTCATAGTTATAAGAAGTAGATGCTGTAATTCACACTTCTCTCCACCGAAGAGATTTTCCACGAGGCCATGAGTTAGGCTTCCATGTTGAGACAAAAAAAAAGGAACGCCGTACTCGTTTGGGTAACGAAAATCTCACCAGGCTGCAGCACTGTTGTTTAAAACTGCTGGAAAAACTCAGCAGACGGCAACACCGATCACACAGTGTAAAATCGAAAACGGTAGCCTCTCCTATCCGCGGGTAGAGAGCAGCACTCATTATTACTTTAATTTTTGTACTGTCCTTACCGTCAAAACTGCCGATAAAATGACTGAACTTAGCGCTGAATCTTTTGACTCAGCACACCCTCACCCCAAAAGGGCAACATAGTTGCCCCAACGTTAAAGGCAAGGAGGGTACCCTGCAGTGTACCTCTCCCCAAAAGATACCGGTGGACGTCGTGGTTGGGTTGGCTCAGCTGAGCTTGCTCTCAGGAGAACAGAAATCAAAAAGGAAAATGAAAGAGACGAAAGAAGATATGTATTATGTAAGTTTGCGGGTGCTGCATGCTGACCTGATCAGAGTCCGCATACAGCACAAGAGAGAGAGAGACAGCAAAAGACAAAAGAAAGATTCCTACCTAGGTAGATCTTCCGATCTCCTGAGGCTCGCCCCATTCGCCTGAACACGACTTCCACATTTAACATGGACCTCCGTCTTATCTTTACGGGGACTATCCCCCTTCGAACGTTTTGGATAGCCCCCGACAACGTTTAAGTTTGGAAATGTGGCTTGTCATCAACTTTTGTTTGTCTCCCGGTACGCCCAGCCGGGCCGTCACCGGTGACGTAAATCCTATGATTCGGTATGGCCCCGACCAACGGTAGCATAGCTTCGCAGCACGTTTGTCGGCGGCAGAGCTGAGTGGGTGGCTTTGGCAATAGACCCAGTCACCAATCCGGAAGGGGTTTGGAATACGCCCCTGATTATAACGCCGACGGACCCGCTCGTGCGCTCGCAGCAAATTCTTCCGAGCCATTTTCCATCTCTCCGCAGTTTTATTATTGGGCTCCCGCGGCAGAAGATCTTCAATATCCCATAGGTTGGTCAACGGGAGTGCGGGCGAGAATCCAAACAAAATTTCAAAGGGCACGGCCTGATGACTGTCGTGTCTGGCCGTGTTGAATGCTAACTGTAACCACTTCAGATTCTGATCCCAGGTTGTTTGTTGCTCAGCGTGATACGCAATCAAGGCGGACCGGAGATTCCGATTGAATCTCTCCGCATGGGACGGTTGTGGGTAATAAGGGGAAGTGGTTACGTGTTTGATGCCACTGGCGAAACACATACGCCTAAATTCGTTTGAAATAAATTGCGGGCCATTGTCCGAGACAATGATGGTCGGAAGACCGAAATGCTGAAAAACGTGGTTCTGTAAAGCGTTGATGGTCAAACGAGCGGTTGCCTGCCGTAAGGGCAGTAGCCAGGCAAACTTTGAAAAAGCATCTACACAAACAAGCAGGTAAGCATTACCTGACTTGCTACGGGGGAACGGCCCCATGTAGTCAATAAATAACTTTTCCATTGGTCTGCTCGCCACCTCAGAAGATAACAACCCTAGTTTGGTGTTCTGGGCAGGCTTGCTCAAGCCACACAGATGACAGTTTTTTACTCTCGTCGCGATGTCTCTATCCATGCCCTTCCAGATAAAATGTTTCCTAATACTGGAAATGGTCTTCGAAATTCCCTTGTGGCCTCCGATTGGGGAATCATGGTAATAACTGAAGACCATGGGCACTAATTTGCTAGGCAGCACGATTTTAGGTGCTCGTCCTTTTCTTTCTCGACAACAAAGGACTCCCTTGGACAAGAAATAAGGGGCCTGTACGTTACCCTGCTTAATATTTTGGATGACTTGACCCAGCACTTCGTCGTTTAACTGATGGGGTAACACATCAGTGAAGGCTAATGGAAAATCGAGAAGAACGGAACAGGGTTGCTCAGCTTGGGCATCACTGGGTTGGGAAAACATACGGGATAAGGCATCTGCAACCACATTCTGGGATCCCCTGATGTGTTGCACGGTGAACTTAAAGGATGAGATTTTCACCACCCATCTACCAATTTTACCCAGTTGCCGGGGATGAGCTAGAAGCCATGAGAGAGCCTGATTGTCGGTCTCGAGCAGGAACTCAGCATGTTCCAGGAAACGCCTGAACTTATCTAGAGCGTATACAACAGCTAAACACTCTAGCTCATAAACGGATGATTTACGTTCTTGCTGGGTCAACGTGCGTGAGATGAAAGCCACAGGCTGCCTAGCGTCGTCAATAACCTGGGAAAGGACCGCTCCGAGCGCAACCGAACTCGCGTCCGTCTGCAAAATGAACGGTTTTGAAAAGTCGGGCATCCGCAACACCGGTGGGGAAATGATGGCTTCCTTTAAGGTATCAAAAGCCTTCTGTTGGTTTTCCCCCCATGCAAACTTTGCCCCCTTCTTCCTCAGTTCATTCAAGGGAGCGGCAATTTCAGCGATATTCGGTATGAAACGCCGATAAAAATTTATCATACCGACGAATCTCGCTATGCCTTTCGCATCCCTTGGCGGAGGAAAGTCACGGATGCCTTGTGTCCTCTCTGGGTCTACCGTCACGCCCTTGTATGAAATTAAATGGCCCAAGAAAGAAATACTCTCTTGGGCGAAACGAACCTTTTCGGGATTGACAGTGAGGCCAGCCTCTCTTAAACGACCCAACACCTCTCTTAAATGCCGCAGATGATCTTCGAAAGTCTCACTATACACCAACAGATCGTCAAGATAATTATAGACGAAACGGAATTTGACGTCGTGAAAGACAGTGTCAAGAAGGCGAGTAAGTGTCTGGGCCCCCACAGCCAAACCCATGGGAACCCTTGTGTACTGGTACAAATTCCAGGGTACACAAAAAGCTGTGTATGGTTTACTTTCTTTGGCAAGAGGTATCTGATGATAGGCCGCGTTCAGATCGATAATGGTATAAAATCTGGCCCCACTGAACCAATCAAAGGCCGAATGTAAATCCGGGAGGGGAACAGAATCCACCTCGATATTGGCGTTCAACTTCCTGTAATCTATAACCATTCTTTGTTTGCCACCAGGCTTTGGCACTAAAAATGCTGGACTGGCATAGCTGGAATGAGAAGGTTCAATCACCCCTTGGTCCAATAATTCTTGAACCTTCTCTCGCAGAATGGTCATCTTAGGAGGGGCAAACTTGTAAGGGTGTGACCTCACTATTTTCGTATCTGTTAGACTGATTTTATATTCCAGCAGGTGTGTGAGTCCCAAAGTAGGAGTTAACACCTCGGGAAATTCCTCACACAAATGATCTAAGGCCGTCTGCTGGGATGGAGTGAGATGGTCTCGTGCAGAATCGGGACAAGCTACTTCTTGGATACCCGGCTTAGCGCCCTGGTACCCAAGGAACGGAATTAAAACCTCCCGATTAAATTTAAAAAAACATTGGTGCGCTTGGATGTCCAGCACGAGACCACTTTTTGCGATAAAATCGGCACCAATGATACAATCCACTCCCAGAGCAGGAGAAACCAGAAAAGACCACACCCAAGAAAACCCATCAATTTTGATCTTAAAGGAAGTAACCCGGGAGATAGGCAAGATTTCACGGGATGCCGTCCAGCATATAGCAGATGACTTTTCTGACCTTTTAATTAAACCCTGTCGTTCAAGGTCCGCATGTACCCGAGATGAAATGATGGATCGGGCTGAACCGGAGTCAACTAAGGCTCTGAGCTGACCCCCCTTTACCTCGAGCGACAGAAAGGGGCATACAGAAAGTTGTTGCGAGGTAGTTACTGGACCTTGATATTTGAAGATGGGGCTTTTAACGGCTGCCTGGAGGTCGACGGAAGTTGAACAGAATTGAAGCGGGGGGAAGACATCCTCCGAAATATCTTCCCCTGTCTACTTAGTTTTTTGGCGCTGGTCTAGACCTAGGTGGTGCTGGTCGCGCGCGCCCTCGCATACAATTTCTCGCCACGTGTCCCGGGCGGTTACAATTATAACAAATCACCGAATTTGAATTTGTTTGCTGACGATTTCGAGCTGGCTGGGCCTGTCGGGGGAAGGTAGGCTCTCTGGCCCCTTCCGATGTCTGAGGTCTTGGTTCGGCTCGTCTATTGTTTCCGCTCGCCTGGTCGGTCATCTGCATGGTCTCCGTCATAACGCAGAGTCGCTCCAGGTCGGTAAACCACTGCGGCCGCTGTGCAAAAACTAGTCGCAGACGGTCGTCGGCAGAGACGCCGTCGAGGATGTGTTGGACTACCTCTTCCTCCGACATGCCCATTCCCAGAATACGAGCTACCTGGCGCATTCGCAGCACGTACTGGGCCAATGTTTCGCCCCGTGCCTGTACTTTATAAAAATGCCGATGGCGCAATTGCTCCATCAGTCTACTGGGTACGAACGCCCTCAGCACCACCCGGTGGAACTCATCCACACCTTCCTTGCGTCGCATTACCTCCGCCACCTTGTCAGCCATGGTACCGCGACAGTAGGGGAAGATGAGTTCGAGCACCGTTCGCTCCAGCATACCCGGATAGTCCTTCAATTCAAAGACTACCTTGAAAAAAGGTAGTAGTTTATCGGCTTCCAGTCCGTCCACGACTGGCAGTTGTTGAATAATATTGGCAAGTGGGTTGGGCAGGTGGTTGTACGTTGCCGCCCCCGAACCAGTCCGTACAGGCTCTACTTCTCTGTATGAAGAAGTGTTCACCGCTGAGATCACGGACTCCTCAACAACCGGAATTGGGGTGGATGCTCTTACCGGTGGTGACCCTTGGAGGGTCGAGGTAATCTCCTGTATAATCTCTGTTATATTATATGGTGGCGGTTCACTGACTTGTGCCAGTAAATTCTGCAGCCGATGAATCAAGTGCTGCATACGTTGCCGGATCCGCCGGACAACGAGAGAGCATCCCGGTCCCTCCTCCAAACTTTCGACGGATTGAGCCAACTCCTGCAGCTCACCCCACTTTTCCGTACACCGTTCCCACTCACTCTCGGGGTCAGTGATAATGACCCTAGAGAGCGCATCACCCGCGGTCAGCCCTTCACGGAGCAGCCGCCGTAAGGTTTGGACATTGCCTCGGGTTTCTTTACCCCGGGCCCGGAGCTCGAACTCAATTTCCTCCCTTAAAAACAACTCAGGATTTATCGAAGTCATCCTCACTTCGCGGTCGGCACACTTAACAAAAACTTTAAAACTTATTCTAACTAACCAGAATCTGAAAAACCCAAGTACTGTTCTTCCAAAGAGTAGACTGCGGGTCCACCTAACGATGCGAGAACTAGCCCACTACCTGAACAGCTCACACTCGATTACACCAGACAAAAGGAACGCGACACACACACAACACACACAACTCGAAAACAAAAATACCGACCACGAAAATTTATTTCAACCATTTCTTAGGTTACCTCCGGCTACCATTTATCGGCAGAAACCGACTGCCGATCGGGCCATACCGCCTAATCACAAAAAACGGCAACACCTCCCCGAACATGGGCAAGGTAAACTCAAACTAACCAAGCACCGACTGCGATAAGTCTTGCCCAGGGATCTCCCCTTCTAAAATTTCCTACCACGTGGCACTATTCACTATGCAAGGCGGGCAAGTACATATACATATGTTTCAAACCTTAAAACTAACAAAATATTTTCAACCTTGGGATATAGGGCCTTTAAAATTTTTCTAAGTTCTATTTGAACTTAACATTGTGAAAATTCCAAAATATTTCCCAAGTTTGCAAGCCCCGTCACACCCACAGGACCCTCGTCGTAAGCGCGCTCTGCTACCAAATGAAACCCCTACTTCATTTTGAGTAGTTAAAACAAAAAGAATATTTCTTTTTGTAAAGAGGGGCTACAAGTTAATTAAAACTAGGCTAAGGCCTAGAGAAGCTAAAAATTGCGCTGGATCCAGTAAGACGGGACTTGCAATAAAAACTCAAGAATTAAATAATTAACAATCCCATTTTATTATTCTATCTCATAACAACAATAACAAAAAACAACAGTCATTTATAATTTCCCTTTAAAATGGTTAAATAAAGAAGTATACCCTCTCAACAAGGCCACCTGAAAAATATTAACTGAATCCACGAAAATAATTGCTATGTCACCATCAATGAATTGAAAATTTAAAATAATCATTAACCTCAAAATAAAACTCCCATTAAACTATTTATTAAAATATAAAATTTATATCATGTGTTCCTTTTAAAATGCAGTATATAAATTGATGAAGGTAAATGATTTCATTCCCAGTTACTATTAATAATTAAAATAATTACTCTACCAATTAAATGAACTTTAAAGGTGACACTTCCTATACTTGTTAAATAAAATAATTAATTTCCTTAAAGAAATGATCAGCCACGATTATTGAGATAGAATACTCGTCTACTGGTGTATATAAATTCTAATCATAAATCCCTATATCCCACCAAAAGTACAGTAATGCATAATATTTATATATATATATATATCCCCCAAAATGTACACAGAAATATACAGACATAACATGTTCCACAAGACGAATTACATTATACAATAGTATACAAATACATAAAGGTCTCTTGCCACGCCCTTTTTTATATTACCCTTCTGGTGTATATAAATTCTAAACTTCTTCTTTATAGGAATCCCAATTAGGATTAAAGATTTATTTCTATAAATGTACCCCCATAGTGTGGGTTAATTGCACGTCATGTGTATCATAAAGTATTGCATACAAATGTCCCCAGGACATTAAAAATTTAAAACCAAGTGCCTAAGTGGCTAAGTGCTAAAATACTTAATTAAGGTGAGAAATAAAATTGTTTAAAATAATTAACGCCCCCCAGTTACCATGATTAATATAAAGAATTTATATATACTAAAATAGGGCCAATTCATGAAAAGAGAAAAATTGCACCATATTAGCACCTTATATAAAAAAAAATACATTGTGTGTCAGAGACGGACATGTTTCTTCAACTTATAACCAGTCTCAACAAATTTGTCTCAACAACCTTGTTTCGACAAACAAGTTGAAAAGTGTTTCGACATGCACAGCTTGGTTGAAACTAATTAAAAAAAAACACCTACCTCCCCAGTAATCTTTTATACAAATGATATAACCAGATTTTAAAAATAAGAGAAAATATGTGTTTTTATGCATAGTAAATTAAACTTGAGAAAATTACTAATAACAAAACTGACTTTAAATCTGTAGCGAAAGCCCTATAAAGAAATGAGTGGAAATCTAAGTTGGATGCTGTGTTGTAGACATGTCAGTCTCTGAACTGACAATTTACTATACATATATTGAAATTTTACAATTAATTCTTAGTGTTCACACTAAACTGTCCCATCAATTGGGGATCCAAATGAATGTATACTTGAATGGTAAAAACTGATGATTATGTATAACTGGTGCCATGTTGATTCTACGTGTGAATTATAAATGGTTATTTTTCACCTGCTTATATGCCCAGAAGGATGATCTCTTATTTGTAACGTGGCGAGCTTATGACTGGCATGTTGTTGTGGTCTTATTCTCTTCGGTGTCGAGTGTGGAGCTTTTAGGATGTCATTCTTTCAGTCATGTAGCAGGACTTGTCTCTATTCGGCGAACCCTGTTCACACATTACATTTTTAGTGAGAGACCACACACAAATGCCCCCACTGTTTGGACACCCTCCAAAATCATATATAAAAACAACACCTAGTTATGTTGTACATAATAAAACTTGGTAACATTATTTTGGCCAACATGCCTTACTTAAAAAAAAGTTCTCTAACAATGATTCTTTATAACGCTTTATAACTTGAACGCTTTTGCAATACAATAATTTATCTTGGCTCTGTAACATCTTATGAACTTATTACTTTGAGTGAAATTGAGGTTACCACGTGGTGTAAAATTTATTTAAAACACATAGTTTTTTACTCCATAGAATCTGAGAATACTATTACTTTGAATGAGACATGATTTACGTTTAAAACGTGCCTGAGTAAGTTCCCAATTATATCTGTATAAAGTTTTACTGTCATTGTAGCAAAACTTTATACCACTTAATGACGACACATTGTGTAATAGGTTAAGTGCTCAACCGAATCTCGTTACATCAGCGTTAATGAAAGTTCAAAGTTAATTATATTGTGGTTATTGTACTTTAGGTATTAAGGCCGAGATTCTGACACTCCAATAATCAAGTTTTATTGGTTTACAAAAACTTTACGAACAATTACGTATCTCACAATGCATGCTTCGACAAGTGGGTGCTTACTCAAGCTTACTAAAAAAAAGTTTTCTCCCGTGAAATTTAGTATATAAATAAAATAATGTAATCAAAACTCACCGCAGTCGTTTAAGAACTTATCTCATAGTTATAAGAAGTAGATGCTGTAATTCACACTTCTCTCCACCGAAGAGATTTTCCACGAGGCCATGAGTTAGGCTTCCATGTTGAGACAAAAAAAAAGGAACGCCGTACTCGTTTGGGTAACGAAAATCTCACCAGGCTGCAGCACTGTTGTTTAAAACTGCTGGAAAAACTCAGCAGACGGCAACACCGATCACACAGTGTAAAATCGAAAACGGTAGCCTCTCCTATCCGCGGGTAGAGAGCAGCACTCATTATTACTTTAATTTTTGTACTGTCCTTACCGTCAAAACTGCCGATAAAATGACTGAACTTAGCGCTGAATCTTTTGACTCAGCACACCCTCACCCCAAAAGGGCAACATAGTTGCCCCAACGTTAAAGGCAAGGAGGGTACCCTGCAGTGTACCTCTCCCCAAAAGATACCGGTGGACGTCGTGGTTGGGTTGGCTCAGCTGAGCTTGCTCTCAGGAGAACAGAAATCAAAAAGGAAAATGAAAGAGACGAAAGAAGATATGTATTATGTAAGTTTGCGGGTGCTGCATGCTGACCTGATCAGAGTCCGCATACAGCACAAGAGAGAGAGAGACAGCAAAAGACAAAAGAAAGATTCCTACCTAGGTAGATCTTCCGATCTCCTGAGGCTCGCCCCATTCGCCTGAACACGACTTCCACATTTAACATGGACCTCCGTCTTATCTTTATGGGGACTATCCCCCTTCGAACGTTTTGGATAGCCCCCGACAACGTTTAAGTTTGGAAATGTGGCTTGTCATCAACTTTTGTTCGTCTCCCGGTACGCCCAGCCGGGCCGTCACCGGTGACGTAAATCCTATGATTCGGTATGGCCCCGACCAACGGTAGCATAGCTTCGCAGCACGTTTGTCGGCGGCAGAGCTGAGTGGGTGGCTTTGGCAATAGACCCAGTCACCAATCCGGAAGGGGTTTGGAATACGCCCCTGATTATAACGCCGACGGACCCGCTCGTGCGCTCGCAGCAAATTCTTCCGAGCCATTTTCCATCTCTCCGCAGTTTTATTATTGGGCTCCCGCGGCAGAAGATCTTCAATATCCCATAGGTTGGTCAACGGGAGTGCGGGCGAGAATCCAAACAAAATTTCAAAGGGCACGGCCTGATGACTGTCGTGTCTGGCCGTGTTGAATGCTAACTGTAACCACTTCAGATTCTGATCCCAGGTTGTTTGTTGCTCAGCGTGATACGCAATCAAGGCGGACCGGAGATTCCGATTGAATCTCTCCGCATGGGACGGTTGTGGGTAATAAGGGGAAGTGGTTACGTGTTTGATGCCACTGGCGAAACACATACGCCTAAATTCGTTTGAAATAAATTGCGGGCCATTGTCCGAGACAATGATGGTCGGAAGACCGAAATGCTGAAAAACGTGGTTCTGTAAAGCGTTGATGGTCAAACGAGCGGTTGCCTGCCGTAAGGGCAGTAGCCAGGCAAACTTTGAAAAAGCATCTACACAAACAAGCAGGTAAGCATTACCTGACTTGCTACGGGGGAACGGCCCCACGTAGTCAATAAATAACTTTTCCATTGGTCTGCTCGCCACCTCAGAAGATAACAACCCTAGTTTGGTGTTCTGGGCAGGCTTGCTCAAGCCACACAGATGACAGTTTTTTACTCTCGTCGCGATGTCTCTATCCATGCCCTTCCAGATAAAATGTTTCCTAATACTGGAAATGGTCTTCGAAATTCCCTTGTGGCCTCCGATTGGGGAATCATGGTAATAACTGAAGACCATGGGCACTAATTTGCTAGGCAGCACGATTTTAGGTGCTCGTCCTTTTCTTTCTCGACAACAAAGGACTCCCTTGGACAAGAAATAAGGGGCCTGTACGTTACCCTGCTTAATATTTTGGATGACTTGACCCAGCACTTCGTCGTTTAACTGATGGGGTAACACATCAGTGAAGGCTAATGGAAAATCGAGAAGAACGGAACAGGGTTGCTCAGCTTGGGCATCACTGGGTTGGGAAAACATACGGGATAAGGCATCTGCAACCACATTCTGGGATCCCCTGATGTGTTGCACGGTGAACTTAAAGGATGAGATTTTCACCACCCATCTACCAATTTTACCCAGTTGCCGGGGATGAGCTAGAAGCCATGAGAGAGCCTGATTGTCGGTCTCGAGCAGGAACTCAGCATGTTCCAGGAAACGCCTGAACTTATCTAGAGCGTATACAACAGCTAAACACTCTAGCTCATAAACGGATGATTTACGTTCTTGCTGGGTCAACGTGCGTGAGATGAAAGCCACAGGCTGCCTAGCGTCGTCAATAACCTGGGAAAGGACCGCTCCGAGCGCAACCGAACTCGCGTCCGTCTGCAAAATGAACGGTTTTGAAAAGTCGGGCATCCGCAACACCGGTGGGGAAATGATGGCTTCCTTTAAGGTATCAAAAGCCTTCTGTTGGTTTTCCCCCCATGCAAACTTTGCCCCCTTCTTCCTCAGTTCATTCAAGGGAGCGGCAATTTCAGCGATATTCGGTATGAAACGCCGATAAAAATTTATCATACCGACGAATCTCGCTATGCCTTTCGCATCCCTTGGCGGAGGAAAGTCACGGATGCCTTGTGTCCTCTCTGGGTCTACCGTCACGCCCTTGTATGAAATTAAATGGCCCAAGAAAGAAATACTCTCTTGGGCGAAACGAACCTTTTCGGGATTGACAGTGAGGCCAGCCTCTCTTAAACGACCCAACACCTCTCTTAAATGCCGCAGATGATCTTCGAAAGTCTCACTATACACCAACAGATCGTCAAGATAATTATAGACGAAACGGAATTTGACGTCGTGAAAGACAGTGTCAAGAAGGCGAGTAAGTGTCTGGGCCCCCACAGCCAAACCCATGGGAACCCTTGTGTACTGGTACAAATTCCAGGGTACACAAAAAGCTGTGTATGGTTTACTTTCTTTGGCAAGAGGTATCTGATGATAGGCCGCGTTCAGATCGATAATGGTATAAAATCTGGCCCCACTGAACCAATCAAAGGCCGAATGTAAATCCGGGAGGGGAACAGAATCCACCTCGATATTGGCGTTCAACTTCCTGTAATCTATAACCATTCTTTGTTTGCCACCAGGCTTTGGCACTAAAAATGCTGGACTGGCATAGCTGGAATGAGAAGGTTCAATCACCCCTTGGTCCAATAATTCTTGAACCTTCTCTCGCAGAATGGTCATCTTAGGAGGGGCAAACTTGTAAGGGTGTGACCTCACTATTTTCGTATCTGTTAGACTGATTTTATATTCCAGCAGGTGTGTGAGTCCCAAAGTAGGAGTTAACACCTCGGGAAATTCCTCACACAAATGATCTAAGGCCGTCTGCTGGGATGGAGTGAGATGGTCTCGTGCAGAATCGGGACAAGCTACTTCTTGGATACCCGGCTTAGCGCCCTGGTACCCAAGGAACGGAATTAAAACCTCCCGATTAAATTTAAAAAAACATTGGTGCGCTTGGATGTCCAGCACGAGACCACTTTTTGCGATAAAATCGGCACCAATGATACAATCCACTCCCAGAGCAGGAGAAACCAGAAAAGACCACACCCAAGAAAACCCATCAATTTTGATCTTAAAGGAAGTAACCCGGGAGATAGGCAAGATTTCACGGGATGCCGTCCAGCATATAGCAGATGACTTTTCTGACCTTTTAATTAAACCCTGTCGTTCAAGGTCCGCATGTACCCGAGATGAAATGATGGATCGGGCTGAACCGGAGTCAACTAAGGCTCTGAGCTGACCCCCCTTTACCTCGAGCGACAGAAAGGGGCATACAGAAAGTTGTTGCGAGGTAGCGGACTGGACCTTGATATTTGAAGATGGGGCTTTTAACGGCTGCCTGGAGGTCGACGGAAGTTGAACAGAATTGAAGCGGGGGGAAGACATCCTCCGAAATATCTTCCCCTGTCTACTTAGTTTTTTGGCGCTGGTCTAGACCTAGGTGGTGCTGGTCGCGCGCGCCCTCGCATACAATTTCTCGCCACGTGTCCCGGGCGGTTACAATTATAACAAATCACCGAATTTGAATTTGTTTGCTGACGATTTCGAGCTGGCTGGGCCTGTCGGGGGAAGGTAGGCTCTCTGGCCCCTTCCGATGTCTGAGGTCTTGGTTCGGCTCGTCTATTGTTTCCGCTCGCCTGGTCGGTCATCTGCATGGTCTCCGTCATAACGCAGAGTCGCTCCAGGTCGGTAAACCACTGCGGCCGCTGTGCAAAAACTAGTCGCAGACGGTCGTCGGCAGAGACGCCGTCGAGGATGTGTTGGACTACCTCTTCCTCCGACATGCCCATTCCCAGAATACGAGCTACCTGGCGCATTCGCAGCACGTACTGGGCCAATGTTTCGCCCCGTGCCTGTACTTTATAAAAATGCCGATGGCGCAATTGCTCCATCAGTCTACTGGGTACGAACGCCCTCAGCACCACCCGGTGGAACTCATCCACACCTTCCTTGCGTCGCATTACCTCCGCCACCTTGTCAGCCATGGTACCGCGACAGTAGGGGAAGATGAGTTCGAGCACCGTTCGCTCCAGCATACCCGGATAGTCCTTCAATTCAAAGACTACCTTGAAAAAAGGTAGTAGTTTATCGGCTTCCAGTCCGTCCACGACTGGCAGTTGTTGAATAATATTGGCAAGTGGGTTGGGCAGGTGGTTGTACGTTGCCGCCCCCGAACCAGTCCGTACAGGCTCTACTTCTCTGTATGAAGAAGTGTTCACCGCTGAGATCACGGACTCCTCAACAACCGGAATTGGGGTGGATGCTCTTACCGGTGGTGACCCTTGGAGGGTCGAGGTAATCTCCTGTATAATCTCTGTTATATTATATGGTGGCGGTTCACTGACTTGTGCCAGTAAATTCTGTAGCCGATGAATCAAGTGCTGCATACGTTGCCGGATCCGCCGGACAACGAGAGAGCATCCCGGTCCCTCCTCCAAACTTTCGACGGATTGAGCCAACTCCTGCAGCTCACCCCACTTTTCCGTACACCGTTCCCACTCACTCTCGGGGTCAGTGATAATGACCCTAGAGAGCGCATCACCCGCGGTCAGCCCTTCACGGAGCAGCCGCCGTAAGGTTTGGACATTGCCTCGGGTTTCTTTACCCCGGGCCCGGAGCTCGAACTCAATTTCCTCCCTTAAAAACAACTCAGGATTTATCGAAGTCATCCTCACTTCGCGGTCGGCACACTTAACAAAAACTTTAAAACTTATTCTAACTAACCAGAATCTGAAAAACCCAAGTACTGTTCTTCCAAAGAGTAGACTGCGGGTCCACCTAACGATGCGAGAACTAGCCCACTACCTGAACAGCTCACACTCGATTACACCAGACAAAAGGAACGCGACACACACACAACACACACAACTCGAAAACAAAAATACCGACCACGAAAATTAATTTCAACCATTTCTTAGGTTACCTCCGGCTACCATTTATCGGCAGAAACCGACTGCCGATCGGGCCATACCGCCTAATCACAAAAAACGGCAACACCTCCCCGAACATGGGCAAGGTAAACTCAAACTAACCAAGCACCGACTGCGATAAGTCTTGCCCAGGGATCTCCCCTTCTAAAATTTCCTACCACGTGGCACTATTCACTATGCAAGGCGGGCAAGTACATATACATATGTTTCAAACCTTAAAACTAACAAAATATTTTCAACCTTGGGATATAGGGCCTTTAAAATTTTTCTAAGTTCTATTTGAACTTAACATTGTGAAAATTCCAAAATATTTCCCAAGTTTGCAAGCCCCGTCACACCCACAGGACCCTCGTCGTAAGCGCGCTCTGCTACCAAATGAAACCCCTACTTCATTTTGAGTAGTTAAAACAAAAAGAATATTTCTTTTTGTAAAGAGGGGCTACAAGTTAATTAAAACTAGGCTAAGGCCTAGAGAAGCTAAAAATTGCGCTGGATCCAGTAAGACGGGACTTGCAATAAAAACTCAAGAATTAAATAATTAACAATCCCATTTTATTATTCTATCTCATAACAACAATAACAAAAAACAACAGTCATTTATAATTTCCCTTTAAAATGGTTAAATAAAGAAGTATACCCTCTCAACAAGGCCACCTGAAAAATATTAACTGAATCCACGAAAATAATTGCTATGTCACCATCAATGAATTGAAAATTTAAAATAATCATTAACCTCAAAATAAAACTCCCATTAAACTATTTATTAAAATATAAAATTTATATCATGTGTTCCTTTTAAAATGCAGTATATAAATTGATGAAGGTAAATGATTTCATTCCCAGTTACTATTAATAATTAAAATAATTACTCTACCAATTAAATGAACTTTAAAGGTGACACTTCCTATACTTGTTAAATAAAATAATTAATTTCCTTAAAGAAATGATCAGCCACGATTATTGAGATAGAATACTCGTCTACTGGTGTATATAAATTCTAATCATAAATCCCTATATCCCACCAAAAGTACAGTAATGCATAATATTTATATATATATATATATATCCCCCAAAATGTACACAGAAATATACAGACATAACATGTTCCACAAGACGAATTACATTATACAATAGTATACAAATACATAAAGGTCTCTTGCCACGCCCTTTTTTATATTACCCTTCTGGTGTATATAAATTCTAAACTTCTTCTTTATAGGAATCCCAATTAGGATTAAAGATTTATTTCTATAAATGTACCCCCATGGTGTGGGTTAATTGCACGTCATGTGTATCATAAAGTATTGCATACAAATGTCCCCAGGACATTAAAAATTTAAAACCAAGTGCCTAAGTGGCTAAGTGCTAAAATACTTAATTAAGGTGAGAAATAAAATTGTTTAAAATAATTAACGCCCCCCAGTTACCATGATTAATATAAAGAATTTATATATACTAAAATAGGGCCAATTCATGAAAAGAGAAAAATTGCACCATATTAGCACCTTATATAAAAAAAAATACATTGTGTGTCAGAGACGGACATGTTTCTTCAACTTATAACCAGTCTCAACAAATTTGTCTCAACAACCTTGTTTCGACAAACAAGTTGAAAAGTGTTTCGACATGCACAGCTTGGTTGAAACTAATTAAAAAAAAACACCTACCTCCCCAGTAATCTTTTATACAAATGATATAACCAGATTTTAAAAATAAGAGAAAATATGTGTTTTTATGCATAGTAAATTAAACTTGAGAAAATTACTAATAACAAAACTGACTTTAAATCTGTAGCGAAAGCCCTATAAAGAAATGAGTGGAAATCTAAGTTGGATGCTGTGTTGTAGACATGTCAGTCTCTGAACTGACAATTTACTATACATATATTGAAATTTTACAATTAATTCTTAGTGTTCACACTAAACTGTCCCATCAATTGGGGATCCAAATGAATGTATACTTGAATGGTAAAAACTGATGATTATGTATAACTGGTGCCATGTTGATTCTACGTGTGAATTATAAATGGTTATTTTTCACCTGCTTATATGCCCAGAAGGATGATCTCTTATTTGTAACGTGGCGAGCTTATGACTGGCATGTTGTTGTGGTCTTATTCTCTTCGGTGTCGAGTGTGGAGCTTTTAGGATGTCATTCTTTCAGTCATGTAGCAGGACTTGTCTCTATTCGGCGAACCCTGTTCACACATTACATTTTTAGTGAGAGACCACACACAAATGCCCCCACTGTTTGGACACCCTCCAAAATCATATATAAAAACAACACCTAGTTATGTTGTACATAATAAAACTTGGTAACATTATTTTGGCCAACATGCCTTACTTAAAAAAAAGTTCTCTAACAATGATTCTTTATAACGCTTTATAACTTGAACGCTTTTGCAATACAATAATTTATCTTGGCTCTGTAACATCTTATGAACTTATTACTTTGAGTGAAATTGAGGTTACCACGTGGTGTAAAATTTATTTAAAACACATAGTTTTTTACTCCATAGAATCTGAGAATACTATTACTTTGAATGAGACATGATTTACGTTTAAAACGTGCCTGAGTAAGTTCCCAATTATATCTGTATAAAGTTTTACTGTCATTGTAGCAAAACTTTATACCACTTAATGACGACACATTGTGTAATAGGTTAAGTGCTCAACCGAATCTCGTTACATCAGCGTTAATGAAAGTTCAAAGTTAATTATATTGTGGTTATTGTACTTTAGGTATTAAGGCCGAGATTCTGACACTCCAATAATCAAGTTTTATTGGTTTATAAAAACTTTACGAACAATTACGTATCTCACAATGCATGCTTCGACAAGTGGGTGCTTACTCAAGCTTACTAAAAAAAAGTTTTCTCCCGTGAAATTTAGTATATACATAAAATAATGTAATCAAAACTCACCGCAGTCGTTTAAGAACTTATCTCATAGTTATAAGAAGTAGATGCTGTAATTCACACTTCTCTCCACCGAAGAGATTTTCCACGAGGCCATGAGTTAGGCTTCCATGTTGAGACAAAAAAAAAGGAACGCCGTACTCGTTTGGGTAACGAAAATCTCACCAGGCTGCAGCACTGTTGTTTAAAACTGCTGGAAAAACTCAGCAGACGGCAACACCGATCACACAGTGTAAAATCGAAAACGGTAGCCTCTCCTATCCGCGGGTAGAGAGCAGCACTCATTATTACTTTAATTTTTGTACTGTCCTTACCGTCAAAACTGCCGATAAAATGACTGAACTTAGCGCTGAATCTTTTGACTCAGCACACCCTCACCCCAAAAGGGCAACATAGTTGCCCCAACGTTAAAGGCAAGGAGGGTACCCTGCAGTGTACCTCTCCCCAAAAGATACCGGTGGACGTCGTGGTTGGGTTGGCTCAGCTGAGCTTGCTCTCAGGAGAACAGAAATCAAAAAGGAAAATGAAAGAGACGAAAGAAGATATGTATTATGTAAGTTTGCGGGTGCTGCATGCTGACCTGATCAGAGTCCGCATACAGCACAAGAGAGAGAGAGACAGCAAAAGACAAAAGAAAGATTCCTACCTAGGTAGATCTTCCGATCTCCTGAGGCTCGCCCCATTCGCCTGAACACGACTTCCACATTTAACATGGACCTCCGTCTTATCTTTATGGGGACTATCCCCCTTCGAACGTTTTGGATAGCCCCCGACAACGTTTAAGTTTGGAAATGTGGCTTGTCATCAACTTTTGTTTGTCTCCCGGTACGCCCAGCCGGGCCGTCACCGGTGACGTAAATCCTATGATTCGGTATGGCCCCGACCAACGGTAGCATAGCTTCGCAGCACGTTTGTCGGCGGCAGAGCTGAGTGGGTGGCTTTGGCAATAGACCCAGTCACCAATCCGGAAGGGGTTTGGAATACGCCCCTGATTATAACGCCGACGGACCCGCTCGTGCGCTCGCAGCAAATTCTTCCGAGCCATTTTCCATCTCTCCGCAGTTTTATTATTGGGCTCCCGCGGCAGAAGATCTTCAATATCCCATAGGTTGGTCAACGGGAGTGCGGGCGAGAATCCAAACAAAATTTCAAAGGGCACGGCCTGATGACTGTCGTGTCTGGCCGTGTTGAATGCTAACTGTAACCACTTCAGATTCTGATCCCAGGTTGTTTGTTGCTCAGCGTGATACGCAATCAAGGCGGACCGGAGATTCCGATTGAATCTCTCCGCATGGGACGGTTGTGGGTAATAAGGGGAAGTGGTTACGTGTTTGATGCCACTGGCGAAACACATACGCCTAAATTCGTTTGAAATAAATTGCGGGCCATTGTCCGAGACAATGATGGTCGGAAGACCGAAATGCTGAAAAACGTGGTTCTGTAAAGCGTTGATGGTCAAACGAGCGGTTGCCTGCCGTAAGGGCAGTAGCCAGGCAAACTTTGAAAAAGCATCTACACAAACAAGCAGGTAAGCATTACCTGACTTGCTACGGGGGAACGGCCCCACGTAGTCAATAAATAACTTTTCCATTGGTCTGCTCGCCACCTCAGAAGATAACAACCCTAGTTTGGTGTTCTGGGCAGGCTTGCTCAAGCCACACAGATGACAGTTTTTTACTCTCGTCGCGATGTCTCTATCCATGCCCTTCCAGATAAAATGTTTCCTAATACTGGAAATGGTCTTCGAAATTCCCTTGTGGCCTCCGATTGGGGAATCATGGTAATAACTGAAGACCATGGGCACTAATTTGCTAGGCAGCACGATTTTAGGTGCTCGTCCTTTTCTTTCTCGACAACAAAGGACTCCCTTGGACAAGAAATAAGGGGCCTGTACGTTACCCTGCTTAATATTTTGGATGACTTGACCCAGCACTTCGTCGTTTAACTGATGGGGTAACACATCAGTGAAGGCTAATGGAAAATCGAGAAGAACGGAACAGGGTTGCTCAGCTTGGGCATCACTGGGTTGGGAAAACATACGGGATAAGGCATCTGCAACCACATTCTGGGATCCCCTGATGTGTTGCACGGTGAACTTAAAGGATGAGATTTTCACCACCCATCTACCAATTTTACCCAGTTGCCGGGGATGAGCTAGAAGCCATGAGAGAGCCTGATTGTCGGTCTCGAGCAGGAACTCAGCATGTTCCAGGAAACGCCTGAACTTATCTAGAGCGTATACAACAGCTAAACACTCTAGCTCATAAACGGATGATTTACGTTCTTGCTGGGTCAACGTGCGTGAGATGAAAGCCACAGGCTGCCTAGCGTCGTCAATAACCTGGGAAAGGACCGCTCCGAGCGCAACCGAACTCGCGTCCGTCTGCAAAATGAACGGTTTTGAAAAGTCGGGCATCCGCAACACCGGTGGGGAAATGATGGCTTCCTTTAAGGTATCAAAAGCCTTCTGTTGGTTTTCCCCCCATGCAAACTTTGCCCCCTTCTTCCTCAGTTCATTCAAGGGAGCGGCAATTTCAGCGATATTCGGTATGAAACGCCGATAAAAATTTATCATACCGACGAATCTCGCTATGCCTTTCGCATCCCTTGGCGGAGGAAAGTCACGGATGCCTTGTGTCCTCTCTGGGTCTACCGTCACGCCCTTGTATGAAATTAAATGGCCCAAGAAAGAAATACTCTCTTGGGCGAAACGAACCTTTTCGGGATTGACAGTGAGGCCAGCCTCTCTTAAACGACCCAACACCTCTCTTAAATGCCGCAGATGATCTTCGAAAGTCTCACTATACACCAACAGATCGTCAAGATAATTATAGACGAAACGGAATTTGACGTCGTGAAAGACAGTGTCAAGAAGGCGAGTAAGTGTCTGGGCCCCCACAGCCAAACCCATGGGAACCCTTGTGTACTGGTACAAATTCCAGGGTACACAAAAAGCTGTGTATGGTTTACTTTCTTTGGCAAGAGGTATCTGATGATAGGCCGCGTTCAGATCGATAATGGTATAAAATCTGGCCCCACTGAACCAATCAAAGGCCGAATGTAAATCCGGGAGGGGAACAGAATCCACCTCGATATTGGCGTTCAACTTCCTGTAATCTATAACCATTCTTTGTTTGCCACCAGGCTTTGGCACTAAAAATGCTGGACTGGCATAGCTGGAATGAGAAGGTTCAATCACCCCTTGGTCCAATAATTCTTGAACCTTCTCTCGCAGAATGGTCATCTTAGGAGGGGCAAACTTGTAAGGGTGTGACCTCACTATTTTCGTATCTGTTAGACTGATTTTATATTCCAGCAGGTGTGTGAGTCCCAAAGTAGGAGTTAACACCTCGGGAAATTCCTCACACAAATGATCTAAGGCCGTCTGCTGGGATGGAGTGAGATGGTCTCGTGCAGAATCGGGACAAGCTACTTCTTGGATACCCGGCTTAGCGCCCTGGTACCCAAGGAACGGAATTAAAACCTCCCGATTAAATTTAAAAAAACATTGGTGCGCTTGGATGTCCAGCACGAGACCACTTTTTGCGATAAAATCGGCACCAATGATACAATCCACTCCCAGAGCAGGAGAAACCAGAAAAGACCACACCCAAGAAAACCCATCAATTTTGATCTTAAAGGAAGTAACCCGGGAGATAGGCAAGATTTCACGGGATGCCGTCCAGCATATAGCAGATGACTTTTCTGACCTTTTAATTAAACCCTGTCGTTCAAGGTCCGCATGTACCCGAGATGAAATGATGGATCGGGCTGAACCGGAGTCAACTAAGGCTCTGAGCTGACCCCCCTTTACCTCGAGCGACAGAAAGGGGCATACAGAAAGTTGTTGCGAGGTAGCGGACTGGACCTTGATATTTGAAGATGGGGCTTTTAACGGCTGCCTGGAGGTCGACGGAAGTTGAACAGAATTGAAGCGGGGGGAAGACATCCTCCGAAATATCTTCCCCTGTCTACTTAGTTTTTTGGCGCTGGTCTAGACCTAGGTGGTGCTGGTCGCGCGCGCCCTCGCATACAATTTCTCGCCACGTGTCCCGGGCGGTTACAATTATAACAAATCACCGAATTTGAATTTGTTTGCTGACGATTTCGAGCTGGCTGGGCCTGTCGGGGGAAGGTAGGCTCTCTGGCCCCTTCCGATGTCTGAGGTCTTGGTTCGGCTCGTCTATTGTTTCCGCTCGCCTGGTCGGTCATCTGCATGGTCTCCGTCATAACGCAGAGTCGCTCCAGGTCGGTAAACCACTGCGGCCGCTGTGCAAAAACTAGTCGCAGACGGTCGTCGGCAGAGACGCCGTCGAGGATGTGTTGGACTACCTCTTCCTCCGACATGCCCATTCCCAGAATACGAGCTACCTGGCGCATTCGCAGCACGTACTGGGCCAATGTTTCGCCCCGTGCCTGTACTTTATAAAAATGCCGATGGCGCAATTGCTCCATCAGTCTACTGGGTACGAACGCCCTCAGCACCACCCGGTGGAACTCATCCACACCTTCCTTGCGTCGCATTACCTCCGCCACCTTGTCAGCCATGGTACCGCGACAGTAGGGGAAGATGAGTTCGAGCACCGTTCGCTCCAGCATACCCGGATAGTCCTTCAATTCAAAGACTACCTTGAAAAAAGGTAGTAGTTTATCGGCTTCCAGTCCGTCCACGACTGGCAGTTGTTGAATAATATTGGCAAGTGGGTTGGGCAGGTGGTTGTACGTTGCCGCCCCCGAACCAGTCCGTACAGGCTCTACTTCTCTGTATGAAGAAGTGTTCACCGCTGAGATCACGGACTCCTCAACAACCGGAATTGGGGTGGATGCTCTTACCGGTGGTGACCCTTGGAGGGTCGAGGTAATCTCCTGTATAATCTCTGTTATATTATATGGTGGCGGTTCACTGACTTGTGCCAGTAAATTCTGCAGCCGATGAATCAAGTGCTGCATACGTTGCCGGATCCGCCGGACAACGAGAGAGCATCCCGGTCCCTCCTCCAAACTTTCGACGGATTGAGCCAACTCCTGCAGCTCACCCCACTTTTCCGTACACCGTTCCCACTCACTCTCGGGGTCAGTGATAATGACCCTAGAGAGCGCATCACCCGCGGTCAGCCCTTCACGGAGCAGCCGCCGTAAGGTTTGGACATTGCCTCGGGTTTCTTTACCCCGGGCCCGGAGCTCGAACTCAATTTCCTCCCTTAAAAACAACTCAGGATTTATCGAAGTCATCCTCACTTCGCGGTCGGCACACTTAACAAAAACTTTAAAACTTATTCTAACTAACCAGAATCTGAAAAACCCAAGTACTGTTCTTCCAAAGAGTAGACTGCGGGTCCACCTAACGATGCGAGAACTAGCCCACTACCTGAACAGCTCACACTCGATTACACCAGACAAAAGGAACGCGACACACACACAACACACACAACTCGAAAACAAAAATACCGACCACGAAAATTTATTTCAACCATTTCTTAGGTTACCTCCGGCTACCATTTATCGGCAGAAACCGACTGCCGATCGGGCCATACCGCCTAATCACAAAAAACGGCAACACCTCCCCGAACATGGGCAAGGTAAACTCAAACTAACCAAGCACCGACTGCGATAAGTCTTGCCCAGGGATCTCCCCTTCTAAAATTTCCTACCACGTGGCACTATTCACTATGCAAGGCGGGCAAGTACATATACATATGTTTCAAACCTTAAAACTAACAAAATATTTTCAACCTTGGGATATAGGGCCTTTAAAATTTTTCTAAGTTCTATTTGAACTTAACATTGTGAAAATTCCAAAATATTTCCCAAGTTTGCAAGCCCCGTCACACCCACAGGACCCTCGTCGTAAGCGCGCTCTGCTACCAAATGAAACCCCTACTTCATTTTGAGTAGTTAAAACAAAAAGAATATTTCTTTTTGTAAAGAGGGGCTACAAGTTAATTAAAACTAGGCTAAGGCCTAGAGAAGCTAAAAATTGCGCTGGATCCAGTAAGACGGGACTTGCAATAAAAACTCAAGAATTAAATAATTAACAATCCCATTTTATTATTCTATCTCATAACAACAATAACAAAAAACAACAGTCATTTATAATTTCCCTTTAAAATGGTTAAATAAAGAAGTATACCCTCTCAACAAGGCCACCTGAAAAATATTAACTGAATCCACGAAAATAATTGCTATGTCACCATCAATGAAATGAAAATTTAAAATAATCATTAACCTCAAAATAAAACTCCCATTAAACTATTTATTAAAATATAAAATTTATATCATGTGTTCCTTTTAAAATGCAGTATATAAATTGATGAAGGTAAATGATTTCATTCCCAGTTACTATTAATAATTAAAATAATTACTCTACCAATTAAATGAACTTTAAAGGTGACACTTCCTATACTTGTTAAATAAAATAATTAATTTCCTTAAAGAAATGATCAGCCACGATTATTGAGATAGAATACTCGTCTACTGGTGTATATAAATTCTAATCATAAATCCCTATATCCCACCAAAAGTACAGTAATGCATAATATTTATATATATATATATATATATCCCCCAAAATGTACACAGAAATATACAGACATAACATGTTCCACAAGACGAATTACATTATACAATAGTATACAAATACATAAAGGTCTCTTGCCACGCCCTTTTTTATATTACCCTTCTGGTGTATATAAATTCTAAATTTCTTCTTTATAGGAATCCCAATTAGGATTAAAGATTTAATTCTATAAATGTACCCCCATGGTGTGGGTTAATTGCACGTCATGTGTATCATAAAGTATTGCATACAAATGTCCCCAGGACATTAAAAATTTAAAACCAAGTGCCTAAGTGGCTAAGTGCTAAAATACTTAATTAAGGTGAGAAATAAAATTGTTTAAAATAATTAACGCCCCCCAGTTACCATGATTAATATAAAGAATTTATATATACTAAAATAGGGCCAATTCATGAAAAGAGAAAAATTGCACCATATTAGCACCTTATATAAAAAAAAATACATTGTGTGTCAGAGACGGACATGTTTCTTCAACTTATAACCAGTCTCAACAAATTTGTCTCAACAACCTTGTTTCGACAAACAAGTTGAAAAGTGTTTCGACATGCACAGCTTGGTTGAAACTAATTAAAAAAAAACACCTACCTCCCCAGTAATCTTTTATACAAATGATATAACCAGATTTTAAAAATAAGAGAAAATATGTGTTTTTATGCATAGTAAATTAAACTTGAGAAAATTACTAATAACAAAACTGACTTTAAATCTGTAGCGAAAGCCCTATAAAGAAATGAGTGGAAATCTAAGTTGGATGCTGTGTTGTAGACATGTCAGTCTCTGAACTGACAATTTACTATACATATATTGAAATTTTACAATTAATTCTTAGTGTTCACACTAAACTGTCCCATCAATTGGGGATCCAAATGAATGTATACTTGAATGGTAAAAACTGATGATTATGTATAACTGGTGCCATGTTGATTCTACGTGTGAATTATAAATGGTTATTTTTCACCTGCTTATATGCCCAGAAGGATGATCTCTTATTTGTAACGTGGCGAGCTTATGACTGGCATGTTGTTGTGGTCTTATTCTCTTCGGTGTCGAGTGTGGAGCTTTTAGGATGTCATTCTTTCAGTCATGTAGCAGGACTTGTCTCTATTCGGCGAACCCTGTTCACACATTACATTTTTAGTGAGAGACCACACACAAATGCCCCCACTGTTTGGACACCCTCCAAAATCATATATAAAAACAACACCTAGTTATGTTGTACATAATAAAACTTGGTAACATTATTTTGGCCAACATGCCTTACTTAAAAAAAAGTTCTCTAACAATGATTCTTTATAACGCTTTATAACTTGAACGCTTTTGCAATACAATAATTTATCTTGGCTCTGTAACATCTTATGAACTTATTACTTTGAGTGAAATTGAGGTTACCACGTGGTGTAAAATTTATTTAAAACACATAGTTTTTTACTCCATAGAATCTGAGAATACTATTACTTTGAATGAGACATGATTTACGTTTAAAACGTGCCTGAGTAAGTTCCCAATTATATCTGTATAAAGTTTTACTGTCATTGTAGCAAAACTTTATACCACTTAATGACGACACATTGTGTAATAGGTTAAGTGCTCAACCGAATCTCGTTACATCAGCGTTAATGAAAGTTCAAAGTTAATTATATTGTGGTTATTGTACTTTAGGTATTAAGGCCGAGATTCTGACACTCCAATAATCAAGTTTTATTGGTTTATAAAAACTTTACGAACAATTACGTATCTCACAATGCATGCTTCGACAAGTGGGTGCTTACTCAAGCTTACTAAAAAAAAGTTTTCTCCCGTGAAATTTAGTATATAAATAAAATAATGTAATCAAAACTCACCGCAGTCGTTTAAGAACTTATCTCATAGTTATAAGAAGTAGATGCTGTAATTCACACTTCTCTCCACCGAAGAGATTTTCCACGAGGCCATGAGTTAGGCTTCCATGTTGAGACAAAAAAAAAGGAACGCCGTACTCGTTTGGGTAACGAAAATCTCACCAGGCTGCAGCACTGTTGTTTAAAACTGCTGGAAAAACTCAGCAGACGGCAACACCGATCACACAGTGTAAAATCGAAAACGGTAGCCTCTCCTATCCGCGGGTAGAGAGCAGCACTCATTATTACTTTAATTTTTGTACTGTCCTTACCGTCAAAACTGCCGATAAAATGACTGAACTTAGCGCTGAATCTTTTGACTCAGCACACCCTCACCCCAAAAGGGCAACATAGTTGCCCCAACGTTAAAGGCAAGGAGGGTACCCTGCAGTGTACCTCTCCCCAAAAGATACCGGTGGACGTCGTGGTTGGGTTGGCTCAGCTGAGCTTGCTCTCAGGAGAACAGAAATCAAAAAGGAAAATGAAAGAGACGAAAGAAGATATGTATTATGTAAGTTTGCGGGTGCTGCATGCTGACCTGATCAGAGTCCGCATACAGCACAAGAGAGAGAGAGACAGCAAAAGACAAAAGAAAGATTCCTACCTAGGTAGATCTTCCGATCTCCTGAGGCTCGCCCCATTCGCCTGAACACGACTTCCACATTTAACATGGACCTCCGTCTTATCTTTACGGGGACTATCCCCCTTCGAACGTTTTGGATAGCCCCCGACAACGTTTAAGTTTGGAAATGTGGCTTGTCATCAACTTTTGTTTGTCTCCCGGTACGCCCAGCCGGGCCGTCACCGGTGACGTAAATCCTATGATTCGGTATGGCCCCGACCAACGGTAGCATAGCTTCGCAGCACGTTTGTCGGCGGCAGAGCTGAGTGGGTGGCTTTGGCAATAGACCCAGTCACCAATCCGGAAGGGGTTTGGAATACGCCCCTGATTATAACGCCGACGGACCCGCTCGTGCGCTCGCAGCAAATTCTTCCGAGCCATTTTCCATCTCTCCGCAGTTTTATTATTGGGCTCCCGCGGCAGAAGATCTTCAATATCCCATAGGTTGGTCAACGGGAGTGCGGGCGAGAATCCAAACAAAATTTCAAAGGGCACGGCCTGATGACTGTCGTGTCTGGCCGTGTTGAATGCTAACTGTAACCACTTCAGATTCTGATCCCAGGTTGTTTGTTGCTCAGCGTGATACGCAATCAAGGCGGACCGGAGATTCCGATTGAATCTCTCCGCATGGGACGGTTGTGGGTAATAAGGGGAAGTGGTTACGTGTTTGATGCCACTGGCGAAACACATACGCCTAAATTCGTTTGAAATAAATTGCGGGCCATTGTCCGAGACAATGATGGTCGGAAGACCGAAATGCTGAAAAACGTGGTTCTGTAAAGCGTTGATGGTCAAACGAGCGGTTGCCTGCCGTAAGGGCAGTAGCCAGGCAAACTTTGAAAAAGCATCTACACAAACAAGCAGGTAAGCATTACCTGACTTGCTACGGGGGAACGGCCCCACGTAGTCAATAAATAACTTTTCCATTGGTCTGCTCGCCACCTCAGAAGATAACAACCCTAGTTTGGTGTTCTGGGCAGGCTTGCTCAAGCCACACAGATGACAGTTTTTTACTCTCGTCGCGATGTCTCTATCCATGCCCTTCCAGATAAAATGTTTCCTAATACTGGAAATGGTCTTCGAAATTCCCTTGTGGCCTCCGATTGGGGAATCATGGTAATAACTGAAGACCATGGGCACTAATTTGCTAGGCAGCACGATTTTAGGTGCTCGTCCTTTTCTTTCTCGACAACAAAGGACTCCCTTGGACAAGAAATAAGGGGCCTGTACGTTACCCTGCTTAATATTTTGGATGACTTGACCCAGCACTTCGTCGTTTAACTGATGGGGTAACACATCAGTGAAGGCTAATGGAAAATCGAGAAGAACGGAACAGGGTTGCTCAGCTTGGGCATCACTGGGTTGGGAAAACATACGGGATAAGGCATCTGCAACCACATTCTGGGATCCCCTGATGTGTTGCACGGTGAACTTAAAGGATGAGATTTTCACCACCCATCTACCAATTTTACCCAGTTGCCGGGGATGAGCTAGAAGCCATGAGAGAGCCTGATTGTCGGTCTCGAGCAGGAACTCAGCATGTTCCAGGAAACGCCTGAACTTATCTAGAGCGTATACAACAGCTAAACACTCTAGCTCATAAACGGATGATTTACGTTCTTGCTGGGTCAACGTGCGTGAGATGAAAGCCACAGGCTGCCTAGCGTCGTCAATAACCTGGGAAAGGACCGCTCCGAGCGCAACCGAACTCGCGTCCGTCTGCAAAATGAACGGTTTTGAAAAGTCGGGCATCCGCAACACCGGTGGGGAAATGATGGCTTCCTTTAAGGTATCAAAAGCCTTCTGTTGGTTTTCCCCCCATGCAAACTTTGCCCCCTTCTTCCTCAGTTCATTCAAGGGAGCGGCAATTTCAGCGATATTCGGTATGAAACGCCGATAAAAATTTATCATACCGACGAATCTCGCTATGCCTTTCGCATCCCTTGGCGGAGGAAAGTCACGGATGCCTTGTGTCCTCTCTGGGTCTACCGTCACGCCCTTGTATGAAATTAAATGGCCCAAGAAAGAAATACTCTCTTGGGCGAAACGAACCTTTTCGGGATTGACAGTGAGGCCAGCCTCTCTTAAACGACCCAACACCTCTCTTAAATGCCGCAGATGATCTTCGAAAGTCTCACTATACACCAACAGATCGTCAAGATAATTATAGACGAAACGGAATTTGACGTCGTGAAAGACAGTGTCAAGAAGGCGAGTAAGTGTCTGGGCCCCCACAGCCAAACCCATGGGAACCCTTGTGTACTGGTACAAATTCCAGGGTACACAAAAAGCTGTGTATGGTTTACTTTCTTTGGCAAGAGGTATCTGATGATAGGCCGCGTTCAGATCGATAATGGTATAAAATCTGGCCCCACTGAACCAATCAAAGGCCGAATGTAAATCCGGGAGGGGAACAGAATCCACCTCGATATTGGCGTTCAACTTCCTGTAATCTATAACCATTCTTTGTTTGCCACCAGGCTTTGGCACTAAAAATGCTGGACTGGCATAGCTGGAATGAGAAGGTTCAATCACCCCTTGGTCCAATAATTCTTGAACCTTCTCTCGCAGAATGGTCATCTTAGGAGGGGCAAACTTGTAAGGGTGTGACCTCACTATTTTCGTATCTGTTAGACTGATTTTATATTCCAGCAGGTGTGTGAGTCCCAAAGTAGGAGTTAACACCTCGGGAAATTCCTCACACAAATGATCTAAGGCCGTCTGCTGGGATGGAGTGAGATGGTCTCGTGCAGAATCGGGACAAGCTACTTCTTGGATACCCGGCTTAGCGCCCTGGTACCCAAGGAACGGAATTAAAACCTCCCGATTAAATTAAAAAAAAACATTGGTGCGCTTGGATGTCCAGCACGAGACCACTTTTTGCGATAAAATCGGCACCAATGATACAATCCACTCCCAGAGCAGGAGAAACCAGAAAAGACCACACCCAAGAAAACCCATCAATTTTGATCTTAAAGGAAGTAACCCGGGAGATAGGCAAGATTTCACGGGATGCCGTCCAGCATATAGCAGATGACTTTTCTGACCTTTTAATTAAACCCTGTCGTTCAAGGTCCGCATGTACCCGAGATGAAATGATGGATCGGGCTGAACCGGAGTCAACTAAGGCTCTGAGCTGACCCCCCTTTACCTCGAGCGACAGAAAGGGGCATACAGAAAGTTGTTGCGAGGTAGCGGACTGGACCTTGATATTTGAAGATGGGGCTTTTAACGGCTGCCTGGAGGTCGACGGAAGTTGAACAGAATTGAAGCGGGGAGAAGACATCCTCCGAAATATCTTCCCCTGTCTACTTAGTTTTTTGGCGCTGGTCTAGACCTAGGTGGTGCTGGTCGCGCGCGCCCTCGCATACAATTTCTCGCCACGTGTCCCGGGCGGTTACAATTATAACAAATCACCGAATTTGAATTTGTTTGCTGACGATTTCGAGCTGGCTGGGCCTGTCGGGGGAAGGTAGGCTCTCTGGCCCCTTCCGATGTCTGAGGTCTTGGTTCGGCTCGTCTATTGTTTCCGCTCGCCTGGTCGGTCATCTGCATGGTCTCCGTCATAACGCAGAGTCGCTCCAGGTCGGTAAACCACTGCGGCCGCTGTGCAAAAACTAGTCGCAGACGGTCGTCGGCAGAGACGCCTTCGAGGATGTGTTGGACTACCTCTTCCTCCGACATGCCCATTCCCAGAATACGAGCTACCTGGCGCATTCGCAGCACGTACTGGGCCAATGTTTCGCCCCGTGCCTGTACTTTATAAAAATGCCGATGGCGCAATTGCTCCATCAGTCTACTGGGTACGAACGCCCTCAGCACCACCCGGTGGAACTCATCCACACCTTCCTTGCGTCGCATTACCTCCGCCACCTTGTCAGCCATGGTACCGCGACAGTAGGGGAAGATGAGTTCGAGCACCGTTCGCTCCAGCATACCCGGATAGTCCTTCAATTCAAAGACTACCTTGAAAAAAGGTAGTAGTTTATCGGCTTCCAGTCCGTCCACGACTGGCAGTTGTTGAATAATATTGGCAAGTGGGTTGGGCAGGTGGTTGTACGTTGCCGCCCCCGAACCAGTCCGTACAGGCTCTACTTCTCTGTATGAAGAAGTGTTCACCGCTGAGATCACGGACTCCTCAACAACCGGAATTGGGGTGGATGCTCTTACCGGTGGTGACCCTTGGAGGGTCGAGGTAATCTCCTGTATAATCTCTGTTATATTATATGGTGGCGGTTCACTGACTTGTGCCAGTAAATTCTGCAGCCGATGAATCAAGTGCTGCATACGTTGCCGGATCCGCCGGACAACGAGAGAGCATCCCGGTCCCTCCTCCAAACTTTCGACGGATTGAGCCAACTCCTGCAGCTCACCCCACTTTTCCGTACACCGTTCCCACTCACTCTCGGGGTCAGTGATAATGACCCTAGAGAGCGCATCACCCGCGGTCAGCCCTTCACGGAGCAGCCGCCGTAAGGTTTGGACATTGCCTCGGGTTTCTTTACCCCGGGCCCGGAGCTCGAACTCAATTTCCTCCCTTAAAAACAACTCAGGATTTATCGAAGTCATCCTCACTTCGCGGTCGGCACACTTAACAAAAACTTTAAAACTTATTCTAACTAACCAGAATCTGAAAAACCCAAGTACTGTTCTTCCAAAGAGTAGACTGCGGGTCCACCTAACGATGCGAGAACTAGCCCACTACCTGAACAGCTCACACTCGATTACACCAGACAAAAGGAACGCGACACACACACAACACACACAACTCGAAAACAAAAATACCGACCACGAAAATTTATTTCAACCATTTCTTAGGTTACCTCCGGCTACCATTTATCGGCAGAAACCGACTGCCGATCGGGCCATACCGCCTAATCACAAAAAACGGCAACACCTCCCCGAACATGGGCAAGGTAAACTCAAACTAACCAAGCACCGACTGCGATAAGTCTTGCCCAGGGATCTCCCCTTCTAAAATTTCCTACCACGTGGCACTATTCACTATGCAAGGCGGGCAAGTACATATACATATGTTTCAAACCTTAAAACTAACAAAATATTTTCAACCTTGGGATATAGGGCCTTTAAAATTTTTCTAAGTTCTATTTGAACTTAACATTGTGAAAATTCCAAAATATTTCCCAAGTTTGCAAGCCCCGTCACACCCACAGGACCCTCGTCGTAAGCGCGCTCTGCTACCAAATGAAACCCCTACTTCATTTTGAGTAGTTAAAACAAAAAGAATATTTCTTTTTGTAAAGAGGGGCTACAAGTTAATTAAAACTAGGCTAAGGCCTAGAGAAGCTAAAAATTGCGCTGGATCCAGTAAGACGGGACTTGCAATAAAAACTCAAGAATTAAATAATTAACAATCCCATTTTATTATTCTATCTCATAACAACAATAACAAAAAACAACAGTCATTTATAATTTCCCTTTAAAATGGTTAAATAAAGAAGTATACCCTCTCAACAAGGCCACCTGAAAAATATTAACTGAATCCACGAAAATAATTGCTATGTCACCATCAATGAATTGAAAATTTAAAATAATCATTAACCTCAAAATAAAACTCCCATTAAACTATTTATTAAAATATAAAATTTATATCATGTGTTCCTTTTAAAATGCAGTATATAAATTGATGAAGGTAAATGATTTCATTCCCAGTTACTATTAATAATTAAAATAATTACTCTACCAATTAAATGAACTTTAAAGGTGACACTTCCTATACTTGTTAAATAAAATAATTAATTTCCTTAAAGAAATGATCAGCCACGATTATTGAGATAGAATACTCGTCTACTGGTGTATATAAATTCTAATCATAAATCCCTATATCCCACCAAAAGTACAGTAATGCATAATATTTATATATATATATATATATCCCCCAAAATGTACACAGAAATATACAGACATAACATGTTCCACAAGACGAATTACATTATACAATAGTATACAAATACATAAAGGTCTCTTGCCACGCCCTTTTTTATATTACCCTTCTGGTGTATATAAATTCTAAACTTCTTCTTTATAGGAATCCCAATTAGGATTAAAGATTTATTTCTATAAATGTACCCCATGGTGTGGGTTAATTGCACGTCATGTGTATCATAAAGTATTGCATACAAATGTCCCCAGGACATTAAAAATTTAAAACCAAGTGCCTAAGTGGCTAAGTGCTAAAATACTTAATTAAGGTGAGAAATAAAATTGTTTAAAATAATTAACGCCCCCCAGTTACCATGATTAATATAAAGAATTTATATATACTAAAATAGGGCCAATTCATGAAAAGAGAAAAATTGCACCATATTAGCACCTTATATAAAAAAAAATACATTGTGTGTCAGAGACGGACATGTTTCTTCAACTTATAACCAGTCTCAACAAATTTGTCTCAACAACCTTGTTTCGACAAACAAGTTGAAAAGTGTTTCGACATGCACAGCTTGGTTGAAACTAATTAAAAAAAAACACCTACCTCCCCAGTAATCTTTTATACAAATGATATAACCAGATTTTAAAAATAAGAGAAAATATGTGTTTTTATGCATAGTAAATTAAACTTGAGAAAATTACTAATAACAAAACTGACTTTAAATCTGTAGCGAAAGCCCTATAAAGAAATGAGTGGAAATCTAAGTTGGATGCTGTGTTGTAGACATGTCAGTCTCTGAACTGACAATTTACTATACATATATTGAAATTTTACAATTAATTCTTAGTGTTCACACTAAACTGTCCCATCAATTGGGGATCCAAATGAATGTATACTTGAATGGTAAAAACTGATGATTATGTATAACTGGTGCCATGTTGATTCTACGTGTGAATTATAAATGGTTATTTTTCACCTGCTTATATGCCCAGAAGGATGATCTCTTATTTGTAACGTGGCGAGCTTATGACTGGCATGTTGTTGTGGTCTTATTCTCTTCGGTGTCGAGTGTGGAGCTTTTAGGATGTCATTCTTTCAGTCATGTAGCAGGACTTGTCTCTATTCGGCGAACCCTGTTCACACATTACATTTTTAGTGAGAGACCACACACAAATGCCCCCACTGTTTGGACACCCTCCAAAATCATATATAAAAACAACACCTAGTTATGTTGTACATAATAAAACTTGGTAACATTATTTTGGCCAACATGCCTTACTTAAAAAAAAGTTCTCTAACAATGATTCTTTATAACGCTTTATAACTTGAACGCTTTTGCAATACAATAATTTATCTTGGCTCTGTAACATCTTATGAACTTATTACTTTGAGTGAAATTGAGGTTACCACGTGGTGTAAAATTTATTTAAAACACATAGTTTTTTACTCCATAGAATCTGAGAATACTATTACTTTGAATGAGACATGATTTACGTTTAAAACGTGCCTGAGTAAGTTCCCAATTATATCTGTATAAAGTTTTACTGTCATTGTAGCAAAACTTTATACCACTTAATGACGACACATTGTGTAATAGGTTAAGTGCTCAACCGAATCTCGTTACATCAGCGTTAATGAAAGTTCAAAGTTAATTATATTGTGGTTATTGTACTTTAGGTATTAAGGCCGAGATTCTGACACTCCAATAATCAAGTTTTATTGGTTTATAAAAACTTTACGAACAATTACGTATCTCACAATGCATGCTTCGACAAGTGGGTGCTTACTCAAGCTTACTAAAAAAAAGTTTTCTCCCGTGAAATTTAGTATATAAATAAAATAATGTAATCAAAACTCACCGCAGTCGTTTAAGAAACTTTTCTCATAGTTATAAGAAGTAGATGCTGTAATTCACACTTCTCTCCACCGAAGAGATTTTCCATGAGGCCATGAGTTAGGCTTCCATGTTGAGACAAAAAAAAAGGAACGCCGTACTCGTTTGGGTAACGAAAATCTCACCAGGCTGCAGCACTGTTGTTTAAAACTGCTGGAAAAACTCAGCAGACGGCAACACCGATCACACAGTGTAAAATCGAAAACGGTAGCCTCTCCTATCCGCGGGTAGAGAGCAGCACTCATTATTACTTTAATTTTTGTACTGTCCTTACCGTCAAAACTGCCGATAAAATGACTGAACTTAGCGCTGAATCTTTTGACTCAGCACACCCTCACCCCAAAAGGGCAACATAGTTGCCCCAACGTTAAAGGCAAGGAGGGTACCCTGCAGTGTACCTCTCCCCAAAAGATACCGGTGGACGTCGTGGTTGGGTTGGCTCAGCTGAGCTTGCTCTCAGGAGAACAGAAATCAAAAAGGAAAATGAAAGAGACGAAAGAAGATATGTATTATGTAAGTTTGCGGGTGCTGCATGCTGACCTGATCAGAGTCCGCATACAGCACAAGAGAGAGAGAGACAGCAAAAGACAAAAGAAAGATTCCTACCTAGGTAGATCTTCCGATCTCCTGAGGCTCGCCCCATTCGCCTGAACACGACTTCCACATTTAACATGGACCTCCGTCTTATCTTTACGGGGACTATCCCCCTTCGAACGTTTTGGATAGCCCCCGACAACGTTTAAGTTTGGAAATGTGGCTTGTCATCAACTTTTGTTTGTCTCCCGGTACGCCCAGCCGGGCCGTCACCGGTGACGTAAATCCTATGATTCGGTATGGCCCCGACCAACGGTAGCATAGCTTCGCAGCACGTTTGTCGGCGGCAGAGCTGAGTGGGTGGCTTTGGCAATAGACCCAGTCACCAATCCGGAAGGGGTTTGGAATACGCCCCTGATTATAACGCCGACGGACCCGCTCGTGCGCTCGCAGCAAATTCTTCCGAGCCATTTTCCATCTCTCCGCAGTTTTATTATTGGGCTCCCGCGGCAGAAGATCTTCAATATCCCATAGGTTGGTCAACGGGAGTGCGGGCGAGAATCCAAACAAAATTTCAAAGGGCACGGCCTGATGACTGTCGTGTCTGGCCGTGTTGAATGCTAACTGTAACCACTTCAGATTCTGATCCCAGGTTGTTTGTTGCTCAGCGTGATACGCAATCAAGGCGGACCGGAGATTCCGATTGAATCTCTCCGCATGGGACGGTTGTGGGTAATAAGGGGAAGTGGTTACGTGTTTGATGCCACTGGCGAAACACATACGCCTAAATTCGTTTGAAATAAATTGCGGGCCATTGTCCGAGACAATGATGGTCGGAAGACCGAAATGCTGAAAAACGTGGTTCTGTAAAGCGTTGATGGTCAAACGAGCGGTTGCCTGCCGTAAGGGCAGTAGCCAGGCAAACTTTGAAAAAGCATCTACACAAACAAGCAGGTAAGCATTACCTGACTTGCTACGGGGGAACGGCCCCACGTAGTCAATAAATAACTTTTCCATTGGTCTGCTCGCCACCTCAGAAGATAACAACCCTAGTTTGGTGTTCTGGGCAGGCTTGCTCAAGCCACACAGATGACAGTTTTTTACTCTCGTCGCGATGTCTCTATCCATGCCCTTCCAGATAAAATGTTTCCTAATACTGGAAATGGTCTTCGAAATTCCCTTGTGGCCTCCGATTGGGGAATCATGGTAATAACTGAAGACCATGGGCACTAATTTGCTAGGCAGCACGATTTTAGGTGCTCGTCCTTTTCTTTCTCGACAACAAAGGACTCCCTTGGACAAGAAATAAGGGGCCTGTACGTTACCCTGCTTAATATTTTGGATGACTTGACCCAGCACTTCGTCGTTTAACTGATGGGGTAACACATCAGTGAAGGCTAATGGAAAATCGAGAAGAACGGAACAGGGTTGCTCAGCTTGGGCATCACTGGGTTGGGAAAACATACGGGATAAGGCATCTGCAACCACATTCTGGGATCCCCTGATGTGTTGCACGGTGAACTTAAAGGATGAGATTTTCACCACCCATCTACCAATTTTACCCAGTTGCCGGGGATGAGCTAGAAGCCATGAGAGAGCCTGATTGTCGGTCTCGAGCAGGAACTCAGCATGTTCCAGGAAACGCCTGAACTTATCTAGAGCGTATACAACAGCTAAACACTCTAGCTCATAAACGGATGATTTACGTTCTTGCTGGGTCAACGTGCGTGAGATGAAAGCCACAGGCTGCCTAGCGTCGTCAATAACCTGGGAAAGGACCGCTCCGAGCGCAACCGAACTCGCGTCCGTCTGCAAAATGAACGGTTTTGAAAAGTCGGGCATCCGCAACACCGGTGGGGAAATGATGGCTTCCTTTAAGGTATCAAAAGCCTTCTGTTGGTTTTCCCCCCATGCAAACTTTGCCCCCTTCTTCCTCAGTTCATTCAAGGGAGCGGCAATTTCAGCGATATTCGGTATGAAACGCCGATAAAAATTTATCATACCGACGAATCTCGCTATGCCTTTCGCATCCCTTGGCGGAGGAAAGTCACGGATGCCTTGTGTCCTCTCTGGGTCTACCGTCACGCCCTTGTATGAAATTAAATGGCCCAAGAAAGAAATACTCTCTTGGGCGAAACGAACCTTTTCGGGATTGACAGTGAGGCCAGCCTCTCTTAAACGACCCAACACCTCTCTTAAATGCCGCAGATGATCTTCGAAAGTCTCACTATACACCAACAGATCGTCAAGATAATTATAGACGAAACGGAATTTGACGTCGTGAAAGACAGTGTCAAGAAGGCGAGTAAGTGTCTGGGCCCCCACAGCCAAACCCATGGGAACCCTTGTGTACTGGTACAAATTCCAGGGTACACAAAAAGCTGTGTATGGTTTACTTTCTTTGGCAAGAGGTATCTGATGATAGGCCGCGTTCAGATCGATAATGGTATAAAATCTGGCCCCACTGAACCAATCAAAGGCCGAATGTAAATCCGGGAGGGGAACAGAATCCACCTCGATATTGGCGTTCAACTTCCTGTAATCTATAACCATTCTTTGTTTGCCACCAGGCTTTGGCACTAAAAATGCTGGACTGGCATAGCTGGAATGAGAAGGTTCAATCACCCCTTGGTCCAATAATTCTTGAACCTTCTCTCGCAGAATGGTCATCTTAGGAGGGGCAAACTTGTAAGGGTGTGACCTCACTATTTTCGTATCTGTTAGACTGATTTTATATTCCAGCAGGTGTGTGAGTCCCAAAGTAGGAGTTAACACCTCGGGAAATTCCTCACACAAATGATCTAAGGCCGTCTGCTGGGATGGAGTGAGATGGTCTCGTGCAGAATCGGGACAAGCTACTTCTTGGATACCCGGCTTAGCGCCCTGGTACCCAAGGAACGGAATTAAAACCTCCCGATTAAATTTAAAAAAACATTGGTGCGCTTGGATGTCCAGCACGAGACCACTTTTTGCGATAAAATCGGCACCAATGATACAATCCACTCCCAGAGCAGGAGAAACCAGAAAAGACCACACCCAAGAAAACCCATCAATTTTGATCTTAAAGGAAGTAACCCGGGAGATAGGCAAGATTTCACGGGATGCCGTCCAGCATATAGCAGATGACTTTTCTGACCTTTTAATTAAACCCTGTCGTTCAAGGTCCGCATGTACCCGAGATGAAATGATGGATCGGGCTGAACCGGAGTCAACTAAGGCTCTGAGCTGACCCCCCTTTACCTCGAGCGACAGAAAGGGGCATACAGAAAGTTGTTGCGAGGTAGCGGACTGGACCTTGATATTTGAAGATGGGGCTTTTAACGGCTGCCTGGAGGTCGACGGAAGTTGAACAGAATTGAAGCGGGGGGAAGACATCCTCCGAAATATCTTCCCCTGTCTACTTAGTTTTTTGGCGCTGGTCTAGACCTAGGTGGTGCTGGTCGCGCGCGCCCTCGCATACAATTTCTCGCCACGTGTCCCGGGCGGTTACAATTATAACAAATCACCGAATTTGAATTTGTTTGCTGACGATTTCGAGCTGGCTGGGCCTGTCGGGGGAAGGTAGGCTCTCTGGCCCCTTCCGATGTCTGAGGTCTTGGTTCGGCTCGTCTATTGTTTCCGCTCGCCTGGTCGGTCATCTGCATGGTCTCCGTCATAACGCAGAGTCGCTCCAGGTCGGTAAACCACTGCGGCCGCTGTGCAAAAACTAGTCGCAGACGGTCGTCGGCAGAGACGCCGTCGAGGATGTGTTGGACTACCTCTTCCTCCGACATGCCCATTCCCAGAATACGAGCTACCTGGCGCATTCGCAGCACGTACTGGGCCAATGTTTCGCCCCGTGCCTGTACTTTATAAAAATGCCGATGGCGCAATTGCTCCATCAGTCTACTGGGTACGAACGCCCTCAGCACCACCCGGTGGAACTCATCCACACCTTCCTTGCGTCGCATTACCTCCGCCACCTTGTCAGCCATGGTACCGCGACAGTAGGGGAAGATGAGTTCGAGCACCGTTCGCTCCAGCATACCCGGATAGTCCTTCAATTCAAAGACTACCTTGAAAAAAGGTAGTAGTTTATCGGCTTCCAGTCCGTCCACGACTGGCAGTTGTTGAATAATATTGGCAAGTGGGTTGGGCAGGTGGTTGTACGTTGCCGCCCCCGAACCAGTCCGTACAGGCTCTACTTCTCTGTATGAAGAAGTGTTCACCGCTGAGATCACGGACTCCTCAACAACCGGAATTGGGGTGGATGCTCTTACCGGTGGTGACCCTTGGAGGGTCGAGGTAATCTCCTGTATAATCTCTGTTATATTATATGGTGGCGGTTCACTGACTTGTGCCAGTAAATTCTGCAGCCGATGAATCAAGTGCTGCATACGTTGCCGGATCCGCCGGACAACGAGAGAGCATCCCGGTCCCTCCTCCAAACTTTCGACGGATTGAGCCAACTCCTGCAGCTCACCCCACTTTTCCGTACACCGTTCCCACTCACTCTCGGGGTCAGTGATAATGACCCTAGAGAGCGCATCACCCGCGGTCAGCCCTTCACGGAGCAGCCGCCGTAAGGTTTGGACATTGCCTCGGGTTTCTTTACCCCGGGCCCGGAGCTCGAACTCAATTTCCTCCCTTAAAAACAACTCAGGATTTATCGAAGTCATCCTCACTTCGCGGTCGGCACACTTAACAAAAACTTTAAAACTTATTCTAACTAACCAGAATCTGAAAAATCCAAGTACTGTTCTTCCAAAGAGTAGACTGCGGGTCCACCTAACGATGCGAGAACTAGCCCACTACCTGAACAGCTCACACTCGATTACACCAGACAAAAGGAACGCGACACACACACAACACACACAACTCGAAAACAAAAATACCGACCACGAAAATTTATTTCAACCATTTCTTAGGTTACCTCCGGCTACCATTTATCGGCAGAAACCGACTGCCGATCGGGCCATACCGCCTAATCACAAAAAACGGCAACACCTCCCCGAACATGGGCAAGGTAAACTCAAACTAACCAAGCACCGACTGCGATAAGTCTTGCCCAGGGATCTCCCCTTCTAAAATTTCCTACCACGTGGCACTATTCACTATGCAAGGCGGGCAAGTACATATACATATGTTTCAAACCTTAAAACTAACAAAATATTTTCAACCTTGGGATATAGGGCCTTTAAAATTTTTCTAAGTTCTATTTGAACTTAACATTGTGAAAATTCCAAAATATTTCCCAAGTTTGCAAGCCCCGTCACACCCACAGGACCCTCGTCGTAAGCGCGCTCTGCTACCAAATGAAACCCCTACTTCATTTTGAGTAGTTGAAACAAAAAGAATATTTCTTTTTGTAAAGAGGGGCTACAAGTTAATTAAAACTAGGCTAAGGCCTAGAGAAGCTAAAAATTGCGCTGGATCCAGTAAGACGGGACTTGCAATAAAAACTCAAGAATTAAATAATTAACAATCCCATTTTATTATTCTATCTCATAACAACAATAACAAAAAACAACAGTCATTTATAATTTCCCTTTAAAATGGTTAAATAAAGAAGTATACCCTCTCAACAAGGCCACCTGAAAAATATTAACTGAATCCACGAAAATAATTGCTATGTCACCATCAATGAATTGAAAATTTAAAATAATCATTAACCTCAAAATAAAACTCCCATTAAACTATTTATTAAAATATAAAATTTATATCATGTGTTCCTTTTAAAATGCAGTATATAAATTGATGAAGGTAAATGATTTCATTCCCAGTTACTATTAATAATTAAAATAATTACTCTACCAATTAAATGAACTTTAAAGGTGACACTTCCTATACTTGTTAAATAAAATAATTAATTTCCTTAAAGAAATGATCAGCCACGATTATTGAGATAGAATACTCGTCTACTGGTGTATATAAATTCTAATCATAAATCCCTATATCCCACCAAAAGTACAGTAATGCATAATATTTATATATATATATATATCCCCCAAAATGTACACAGAAATATACAGACATAACATGTTCCACAAGACGAATTACATTATACAATAGTATACAAATACATAAAGGTCTCTTGCCACGCCCTTTTTTATATTACCCTTCTGGTGTATATAAATTCTAAACTTCTTCTTTATAGGAATCCCAATTAGGATTAAAGATTTATTTCTATAAATGTACCCCCATGGTGTGGGTTAATTGCACGTCATGTGTATCATAAAGTATTGCATACAAATGTCCCCAGGACATTAAAAATTTAAAACCAAGTGCCTAAGTGGCTAAGTGCTAAAATACTTAATTAAGGTGAGAAATAAAATTGTTTAAAATAATTAACGCCCCCCAGTTACCATGATTAATATAAAGAATTTATATATACTAAAATAGGGCCAATTCATGAAAAGAGAAAAATTGCACCATATTAGCACCTTATATAAAAAAAAATACATTGTGTGTCAGAGACGGACATGTTTCTTCAACTTATAACCAGTCTCAACAAATTTGTCTCAACAACCTTGTTTCGACAAACAAGTTGAAAAGTGTTTCGACATGCACAGCTTGGTTGAAACTAATTAAAAAAAAACACCTACCTCCCCAGTAATCTTTTATACAAATGATATAACCAGATTTTAAAAATAAGAGAAAATATGTGTTTTTATGCATAGTAAATTAAACTTGAGAAAATTACTAATAACAAAACTGACTTTAAATCTGTAGCGAAAGCCCTATAAAGAAATGAGTGGAAATCTAAGTTGGATGCTGTGTTGTAGACATGTCAGTCTCTGAACTGACAATTTACTATACATATATTGAAATTTTACAATTAATTCTTAGTGTTCACACTAAACTGTCCCATCAATTGGGGATCCAAATGAATGTATACTTGAATGGTAAAAACTGATGATTATGTATAACTGGTGCCATGTTGATTCTACGTGTGAATTATAAATGGTTATTTTTCACCTGCTTATATGCCCAGAAGGATGATCTCTTATTTGTAACGTGGCGAGCTTATGACTGGCATGTTGTTGTGGTCTTATTCTCTTCGGTGTCGAGTGTGGAGCTTTTAGGATGTCATTCTTTCAGTCATGTAGCAGGACTTGTCTCTATTCGGCGAACCCTGTTCACACATTACATTTTTAGTGAGAGACCACACACAAATGCCCCCACTGTTTGGACACCCTCCAAAATCATATATAAAAACAACACCTAGTTATGTTGTACATAATAAAACTTGGTAACATTATTTTGGCCAACATGCCTTACTTAAAAAAAAGTTCTCTAACAATGATTCTTTATAACGCTTTATAACTTGAACGCTTTTGCAATACAATAATTTATCTTGGCTCTGTAACATCTTATGAACTTATTACTTTGAGTGAAATTGAGGTTACCACGTGGTGTAAAATTTATTTAAAACACATAGTTTTTTACTCCATAGAATCTGAGAATACTATTACTTTGAATGAGACATGATTTACGTTTAAAACGTGCCTGAGTAAGTTCCCAATTATATCTGTATAAAGTTTTACTGTCATTGTAGCAAAACTTTATACCACTTAATGACGACACATTGTGTAATAGGTTAAGTGCTCAACCGAATCTCGTTACATCAGCGTTAATGAAAGTTCAAAGTTAATTATATTGTGGTTATTGTACTTTAGGTATTAAGGCCGAGATTCTGACACTCCAATAATCAAGTTTTATTGGTTTATAAAAACTTTACGAACAATTACGTATCTCACAATGCATGCTTCGACAAGTGGGTGCTTACTCAAGCTTACTAAAAAAAAGTTTTCTCCCGTGAAATTTAGTATATAAATAAAATAATGTAATCAAAACTCACCGCAGTCGTTTAAGAAACTTATCTCATAGTTATAAGAAGTAGATGCTGTAATTCACACTTCTCTCCACCGAAGAGATTTTCCACGAGGCCATGAGTTAGGCTTCCATGTTGAGACAAAAAAAAAGGAACGCCGTACTCGTTTGGGTAACGAAAATCTCACCAGGCTGCAGCACTGTTGTTTAAAACTGCTGGAAAAACTCAGCAGACGGCAACACCGATCACACAGTGTAAAATCGAAAACGGTAGCCTCTCCTATCCGCGGGTAGAGAGCAGCACTCATTATTACTTTAATTTTTGTACTGTCCTTACCGTCAAAACTGCCGATAAAATGACTGAACTTAGCGCTGAATCTTTTGACTCAGCACACCCTCACCCCAAAAGGGCAACATAGTTGCCCCAACGTTAAAGGCAAGGAGGGTACCCTGCAGTGTACCTCTCCCCAAAAGATACCGGTGGACGTCGTGGTTGGGTTGGCTCAGCTGAGCTTGCTCTCAGGAGAACAGAAATCAAAAAGGAAAATGAAAGAGACGAAAGAAGATATGTATTATGTAAGTTTGCGGGTGCTGCATGCTGACCTGATCAGAGTCCGCATACAGCACAAGAGAGAGAGAGACAGAAAAAGACAAAAGAAAGATTCCTACCTAGGTAGATCTTCCGATCTCCTGAGGCTCGCCCCATTCGCCTGAACACGACTTCCACATTTAACATGGACCTCCGTCTTATCTTTACGGGGACTATCCCCCTTCGAACGTTTTGGATAGCCCCCGACAACGTTTAAGTTTGGAAATGTGGCTTGTCATCAACTTTTGTTTGTCTCCCGGTACGCCCAGCCGGGCCGTCACCGGTGACGTAAATCCTATGATTCGGTATGGCCCCGACCAACGGTAGCATAGCTTCGCAGCACGTTTGTCGGCGGCAGAGCTGAGTGGGTGGCTTTGGCAATAGACCCAGTCACCAATCCGGAAGGGGTTTGGAATACGCCCCTGATTATAACGCCGACGGACCCGCTCGTGCGCTCGCAGCAAATTCTTCCGAGCCATTTTCCATCTCTCCGCAGTTTTATTATTGGGCTCCCGCGGCAGAAGATCTTCAATATCCCATAGGTTGGTCAACGGGAGTGCGGGCGAGAATCCAAACAAAATTTCAAAGGGCACGGCCTGATGACTGTCGTGTCTGGCCGTGTTGAATGCTAACTGTAACCACTTCAGATTCTGATCCCAGGTTGTTTGTTGCTCAGCGTGATACGCAATCAAGGCGGACCGGAGATTCCGATTGAATCTCTCCGCATGGGACGGTTGTGGGTAATAAGGGGAAGTGGTTACGTGTTTGATGCCACTGGCGAAACACATACGCCTAAATTCGTTTGAAATAAATTGCGGGCCATTGTCCGAGACAATGATGGTCGGAAGACCGAAATGCTGAAAAACGTGGTTCTGTAAAGCGTTGATGGTCAAACGAGCGGTTGCCTGCCGTAAGGGCAGTAGCCAGGCAAACTTTGAAAAAGCATCTACACAAACAAGCAGGTAAGCATTACCTGACTTGCTACGGGGGAACGGCCCCACGTAGTCAATAAATAACTTTTCCATTGGTCTGCTCGCCACCTCAGAAGATAACAACCCTAGTTTGGTGTTCTGGGCAGGCTTGCTCAAGCCACACAGATGACAGTTTTTTACTCTCGTCGCGATGTCTCTATCCATGCCCTTCCAGATAAAATGTTTCCTAATACTGGAAATGGTCTTCGAAATTCCCTTGTGGCCTCCGATTGGGGAATCATGGTAATAACTGAAGACCATGGGCACTAATTTGCTAGGCAGCACGATTTTAGGTGCTCGTCCTTTTCTTTCTCGACAACAAAGGACTCCCTTGGACAAGAAATAAGGGGCCTGTACGTTACCCTGCTTAATATTTTGGATGACTTGACCCAGCACTTCGTCGTTTAACTGATGGGGTAACACATCAGTGAAGGCTAATGGAAAATCGAGAAGAACGGAACAGGGTTGCTCAGCTTGGGCATCACTGGGTTGGGAAAACATACGGGATAAGGCATCTGCAACCACATTCTGGGATCCCCTGATGTGTTGCACGGTGAACTTAAAGGATGAGATTTTCACCACCCATCTACCAATTTTACCCAGTTGCCGGGGATGAGCTAGAAGCCATGAGAGAGCCTGATTGTCGGTCTCGAGCAGGAACTCAGCATGTTCCAGGAAACGCCTGAACTTATCTAGAGCGTATACAACAGCTAAACACTCTAGCTCATAAACGGATGATTTACGTTCTTGCTGGGTCAACGTGCGTGAGATGAAAGCCACAGGCTGCCTAGCGTCGTCAATAACCTGGGAAAGGACCGCTCCGAGCGCAACCGAACTCGCGTCCGTCTGCAAAATGAACGGTTTTGAAAAGTCGGGCATCCGCAACACCGGTGGGGAAATGATGGCTTCCTTTAAGGTATCAAAAGCCTTCTGTTGGTTTTCCCCCCATGCAAACTTTGCCCCCTTCTTCCTCAGTTCATTCAAGGAGCGGCAATTTCAGCGATATTCGGTATGAAACGCCGATAAAAATTTATCATACCGACGAATCTCGCTATGCCTTTCGCATCCCTTGGCGGAGGAAAGTCACGGATGCCTTGTGTCCTGTCTGGGTCTACCGTCACGCCCTTGTATGAAATTAAATGGCCCAAGAAAGAAATACTCTCTTGGGCGAAACGAACCTTTTCGGGATTGACAGTGAGGCCAGCCTCTCTTAAACGACCCAACACCTCTCTTAAATGCCGCAGATGATCTTCGAAAGTCTCACTATACACCAACAGATCGTCAAGATAATTATAGACGAAACGGAATTTGACGTCGTGAAAGACAGTGTCAAGAAGGCGAGTAAGTGTCTGGGCCCCCACAGCCAAACCCATGGGAACCCTTGTGTACTGGTACAAATTCCAGGGTACACAAAAAGCTGTGTATGGTTTACTTTCTTTGGCAAGAGGTATCTGATGATAGGCCGCGTTCAGATCGATAATGGTATAAAATCTGGCCCCACTGAACCAATCAAAGGCCGAATGTAAATCCGGGAGGGGAACAGAATCCACCTCGATATTGGCGTTCAACTTCCTGTAATCTATAACCATTCTTTGTTTGCCACCAGGCTTTGGCACTAAAAATGCTGGACTGGCATAGCTGGAATGAGAAGGTTCAATCACCCCTTGGTCCAATAATTCTTGAACCTTCTCTCGCAGAATGGTCATCTTAGGAGGGGCAAACTTGTAAGGGTGTGACCTCACTATTTTCGTATCTGTTAGACTGATTTTATATTCCAGCAGGTGTGTGAGTCCCAAAGTAGGAGTTAACACCTCGGGAAATTCCTCACACAAATGATCTAAGGCCGTCTGCTGGGATGGAGTGAGATGGTCTCGTGCAGAATCGGGACAAGCTACTTCTTGGATACCCGGCTTAGCGCCCTGGTACCCAAGGAACGGAATTAAAACCTCCCGATTAAATTTAAAAAAACATTGGTGCGCTTGGATGTCCAGCACGAGACCACTTTTTGCGATAAAATCGGCACCAATGATACAATCCACTCCCAGAGCAGGAGAAACCAGAAAAGACCACACCCAAGAAAACCCATCAATTTTGATCTTAAAGGAAGTAACCCGGGAGATAGGCAAGATTTCACGGGATGCCGTCCAGCATATAGCAGATGACTTTTCTGACCTTTTAATTAAACCCTGTCGTTCAAGGTCCGCATGTACCCGAGATGAAATGATGGATCGGGCTGAACCGGAGTCAACTAAGGCTCTGAGCTGACCCCCCTTTACCTCGAGCGACAGAAAGGGGCATACAGAAAGTTGTTGCGAGGTAGCGGACTGGACCTTGATATTTGAAGATGGGGCTTTTAACGGCTGCCTGGAGGTCGACGGAAGTTGAACAGAATTGAAGCGGGGGGAAGACATCCTCCGAAATATCTTCCCCTGTCTACTTAGTTTTTTGGCGCTGGTCTAGACCTAGGTGGTGCTGGTCGCGCGCGCCCTCGCATACAATTTCTCGCCACGTGTCCCGGGCGGTTACAATTATAACAAATCACCGAATTTGAATTTGTTTGCTGACGATTTCGAGCTGGCTGGGCCTGTCGGGGGAAGGTAGGCTCTCTGGCCCCTTCCGATGTCTGAGGTCTTGGTTCGGCTCGTCTATTGTTTCCGCTCGCCTGGTCGGTCATCTGCATGGTCTCCGTCATAACGCAGAGTCGCTCCAGGTCGGTAAACCACTGCGGCCGCTGTGCAAAAACTAGTCGCAGACGGTCGTCGGCAGAGACGCCGTCGAGGATGTGTTGGACTACCTCTTCCTCCGACATGCCCATTCCCAGAATACGAGCTACCTGGCGCATTCGCAGCACGTACTGGGCCAATGTTTCGCCCCGTGCCTGTACTTTATAAAAATGCCGATGGCGCAATTGCTCCATCAGTCTACTGGGTACGAACGCCCTCAGCACCACCCGGTGGAACTCATCCACACCTTCCTTGCGTCGCATTACCTCCGCCACCTTGTCAGCCATGGTACCGCGACAGTAGGGGAAGATGAGTTCGAGCACCGTTCGCTCCAGCATACCCGGATAGTCCTTCAATTCAAAGACTACCTTGAAAAAAGGTAGTAGTTTATCGGCTTCCAGTCCGTCCACGACTGGCAGTTGTTGAATAATATTGGCAAGTGGGTTGGGCAGGTGGTTGTACGTTGCCGCCCCCGAACCAGTCCGTACAGGCTCTACTTCTCTGTATGAAGAAGTGTTCACCGCTGAGATCACGGACTCCTCAACAACCGGAATTGGGGTGGATGCTCTTACCGGTGGTGACCCTTGGAGGGTCGAGGTAATCTCCTGTATAATCTCTGTTATATTATATGGTGGCGGTTCACTGACTTGTGCCAGTAAATTCTGCAGCCGATGAATCAAGTGCTGCATACGTTGCCGGATCCGCCGGACAACGAGAGAGCATCCCGGTCCCTCCTCCAAACTTTCGACGGATTGAGCCAACTCCTGCAGCTCACCCCACTTTTCCGTACACCGTTCCCACTCACTCTCGGGGTCAGTGATAATGACCCTAGAGAGCGCATCACCCGCGGTCAGCCCTTCACGGAGCAGCCGCCGTAAGGTTTGGACATTGCCTCGGGTTTCTTTACCCCGGGCCCGGAGCTCGAACTCAATTTCCTCCCTTAAAAACAACTCAGGATTTATCGAAGTCATCCTCACTTCGCGGTCGGCACACTTAACAAAAACTTTAAAACTTATTCTAACTAACCAGAATCTGAAAAACCCAAGTACTGTTCTTCCAAAGAGTAGACTGCGGGTCCACCTAACGATGCGAGAACTAGCCCACTACCTGAACAGCTCACACTCGATTACACCAGACAAAAGGAACGCGACACACACACAACACACACAACTCGAAAACAAAAATACCGACCACGAAAATTAATTTCAACCATTTCTTAGGTTACCTCCGGCTACCATTTATCGGCAGAAACCGACTGCCGATCGGGCCATACCGCCTAATCACAAAAAACGGCAACACCTCCCCGAACATGGGCAAGGTAAACTCAAACTAACCAAGCACCGACTGCGATAAGTCTTGCCCAGGGATCTCCCCTTCTAAAATTTCCTACCACGTGGCACTATTCACTATGCAAGGCGGGCAAGTACATATACATATGTTTCAAACCTTAAAACTAACAAAATATTTTCAACCTTGGGATATAGGGCCTTTAAAATTTTTCTAAGTTCTATTTGAACTTAACATTGTGAAAATTCCAAAATATTTCCCAAGTTTGCAAGCCCCGTCACACCCACAGGACCCTCGTCGTAAGCGCGCTCTGCTACCAAATGAAACCCCTACTTCATTTTGAGTAGTTGAAACAAAAAGAATATTTCTTTTTGTAAAGAGGGGCTACAAGTTAATTAAAACTAGGCTAAGGCCTAGAGAAGCTAAAAATTGCGCTGGATCCAGTAAGACGGGACTTGCAATAAAAACTCAAGAATTAAATAATTAACAATCCCATTTTATTATTCTATCTCATAACAACAATAACAAAAAACAACAGTCATTTATAATTTCCCTTTAAAATGGTTAAATAAAGAAGTATACCCTCTCAACAAGGCCACCTGAAAAATATTAACTGAATCCACGAAAATAATTGCTATGTCACCATCAATGAATTGAAAATTTAAAATAATCATTAACCTCAAAATAAAACTCCCATTAAACTATTTATTAAAATATAAAATTTATATCATGTGTTCCTTTTAAAATGCAGTATATAAATTGATGAAGGTAAATGATTTCATTCCCAGTTACTATTAATAATTAAAATAATTACTCTACCAATTAAATGAACTTTAAAGGTGACACTTCCTATACTTGTTAAATAAAATAATTAATTTCCTTAAAGAAATGATCAGCCACGATTATTGAGATAGAATACTCGTCTACTGGTGTATATAAATTCTAATCATAAATCCCTATATCCCACCAAAAGTACAGTAATGCATAATATTTATATATATATATATATCCCCCAAAATGTACACAGAAATATACAGACATAACATGTTCCACAAGACGAATTACATTATACAATAGTATACAAATACATAAAGGTCTCTTGCCACGCCCTTTTTTATATTACCCTTCTGGTGTATATAAATTCTAAACTTCTTCTTTATAGGAATCCCAATTAGGATTAAAGATTTATTTCTATAAATGTACCCCCATGGTGTGGGTTAATTGCACGTCATGTGTATCATAAAGTATTGCATACAAATGTCCCCAGGACATTAAAAATTTAAAACCAAGTGCCTAAGTGGCTAAGTGCTAAAATACTTAATTAAGGTGAGAAATAAAATTGTTTAAAATAATTAACGCCCCCCAGTTACCATGATTAATATAAAGAATTTATATATACTAAAATAGGGCCAATTCATGAAAAGAGAAAAATTGCACCATATTAGCACCTTATATAAAAAAAAATACATTGTGTGTCAGAGACGGACATGTTTCTTCAACTTATAACCAGTCTCAACAAATTTGTCTCAACAACCTTGTTTCGACAAACAAGTTGAAAAGTGTTTCGACATGCACAGCTTGGTTGAAACTAATTAAAAAAAAACACCTACCTCCCCAGTAATCTTTTATACAAATGATATAACCAGATTTTAAAAATAAGAGAAAATATGTGTTTTTATGCATAGTAAATTAAACTTGAGAAAATTACTAATAACAAAACTGACTTTAAATCTGTAGCGAAAGCCCTATAAAGAAATGAGTGGAAATCTAAGTTGGATGCTGTGTTGTAGACATGTCAGTCTCTGAACTGACAATTTACTATACATATATTGAAATTTTACAATTAATTCTTAGTGTTCACACTAAACTGTCCCATCAATTGGGGATCCAAATGAATGTATACTTGAATGGTAAAAACTGATGATTATGTATAACTGGTGCCATGTTGATTCTACGTGTGAATTATAAATGGTTATTTTTCACCTGCTTATATGCCCAGAAGGATGATCTCTTATTTGTAACGTGGCGAGCTTATGACTGGCATGTTGTTGTGGTCTTATTCTCTTCGGTGTCGAGTGTGGAGCTTTTAGGATGTCATTCTTTCAGTCATGTAGCAGGACTTGTCTCTATTCGGCGAACCCTGTTCACACATTACATTTTTAGTGAGAGACCACACACAAATGCCCCCACTGTTTGGACACCCTCCAAAATCATATATAAAAACAACACCTAGTTATGTTGTACATAATAAAACTTGGTAACATTATTTTGGCCAACATGCCTTACTTAAAAAAAAGTTCTCTAACAATGATTCTTTATAACGCTTTATAACTTGAACGCTTTTGCAATACAATAATTTATCTTGGCTCTGTAACATCTTATGAACTTATTACTTTGAGTGAAATTGAGGTTACCACGTGGTGTAAAATTTATTTAAAACACATAGTTTTTTACTCCATAGAATCTGAGAATACTATTACTTTGAATGAGACATGATTTACGTTTAAAACGTGCCTGAGTAAGTTCCCAATTATATCTGTATAAAGTTTTACTGTCATTGTAGCAAAACTTTATACCACTTAATGACGACACATTGTGTAATAGGTTAAGTGCTCAACCGAATCTCGTTACATCAGCGTTAATGAAAGTTCAAAGTTAATTATATTGTGGTTATTGTACTTTAGGTATTAAGGCCGAGATTCTGACACTCCAATAATCAAGTTTTATTGGTTTATAAAAACTTTACGAACAATTACGTATCTCACAATGCATGCTTCGACAAGTGGGTGCTTACTCAAGCTTACTAAAAAAAAGTTTTCTCCCGTGAAATTTAGTATATAAATAAAATAATGTAATCAAAACTCACCGCAGTCGTTTAAGAAACTTATCTCATAGTTATAAGAAGTAGATGCTGTAATTCACACTTCTCTCCACCGAAGAGATTTTCCACGAGGCCATGAGTTAGGCTTCCATGTTGAGACAAAAAAAAAGGAACGCCGTACTCGTTTGGGTAACGAAAATCTCACCAGGCTGCAGCACTGTTGTTTAAAACTGCTGGAAAAACTCAGCAGACGGCAACACCGATCACACAGTGTAAAATCGAAAACGGTAGCCTCTCCTATCCGCGGGTAGAGAGCAGCACTCATTATTACTTTAATTTTTGTACTGTCCTTACCGTCAAAACTGCCGATAAAATGACTGAACTTAGCGCTGAATCTTTTGACTCAGCACACCCTCACCCCAAAAGGGCAACATAGTTGCCCCAACGTTAAAGGCAAGGAGGGTACCCTGCAGTGTACCTCTCCCCAAAAGATACCGGTGGACGTCGTGGTTGGGTTGGCTCAGCTGAGCTTGCTCTCAGGAGAACAGAAATCAAAAAGGAAAATGAAAGAGACGAAAGAAGATATGTATTATGTAAGTTTGCGGGTGCTGCATGCTGACCTGATCAGAGTCCGCATACAGCACAAGAGAGAGAGAGACAGAAAAAGACAAAAGAAAGATTCCTACCTAGGTAGATCTTCCGATCTCCTGAGGCTCGCCCCATTCGCCTGAACACGACTTCCACATTTAACATGGACCTCCGTCTTATCTTTACGGGGACTATCCCCCTTCGAACGTTTTGGATAGCCCCCGACAACGTTTAAGTTTGGAAATGTGGCTTGTCATCAACTTTTGTTTGTCTCCCGGTACGCCCAGCCGGGCCGTCACCGGTGACGTAAATCCTATGATTCGGTATGGCCCCGACCAACGGTAGCATAGCTTCGCAGCACGTTTGTCGGCGGCAGAGCTGAGTGGGTGGCTTTGGCAATAGACCCAGTCACCAATCCGGAAGGGGTTTGGAATACGCCCCTGATTATAACGCCGACGGACCCGCTCGTGCGCTCGCAGCAAATTCTTCCGAGCCATTTTCCATCTCTCCGCAGTTTTATTATTGGGCTCCCGCGGCAGAAGATCTTCAATATCCCATAGGTTGGTCAACGGGAGTGCGGGCGAGAATCCAAACAAAATTTCAAAGGGCACGGCCTGATGACTGTCGTGTCTGGCCGTGTTGAATGCTAACTGTAACCACTTCAGATTCTGATCCCAGGTTGTTTGTTTGCTCAGCGTGATACGCAATCAAGGCGGACCGGAGATTCCGATTGAATCTCTCCGCATGGGACGGTTGTGGGTAATAAGGGGAAGTGGTTACGTGTTTGATGCCACTGGCGAAACACATACGCCTAAATTCGTTTGAAATAAATTGCGGGCCATTGTCCGAGACAATGATGGTCGGAAGACCGAAATGCTGAAAAACGTGGTTCTGTAAAGCGTTGATGGTCAAACGAGCGGTTGCCTGCCGTAAGGGCAGTAGCCAGGCAAACTTTGAAAAAGCATCTACACAAACAAGCAGGTAAGCATTACCTGACTTGCTACGGGGGAACGGCCCCACGTAGTCAATAAATAACTTTTCCATTGGTCTGCTCGCCACCTCAGAAGATAACAACCCTAGTTTGGTGTTCTGGGCAGGCTTGCTCAAGCCACACAGATGACAGTTTTTTACTCTCGTCGCGATGTCTCTATCCATGCCCTTCCAGATAAAATGTTTCCTAATACTGGAAATGGTCTTCGAAATTCCCTTGTGGCCTCCGATTGGGGAATCATGGTAATAACTGAAGACCATGGGCACTAATTTGCTAGGCAGCACGATTTTAGGTGCTCGTCCTTTTCTTTCTCGACAACAAAGGACTCCCTTGGACAAGAAATAAGGGGCCTGTACGTTACCCTGCTTAATATTTTGGATGACTTGACCCAGCACTTCGTCGTTTAACTGATGGGGTAACACATCAGTGAAGGCTAATGGAAAATCGAGAAGAACGGAACAGGGTTGCTCAGCTTGGGCATCACTGGGTTGGGAAAACATACGGGATAAGGCATCTGCAACCACATTCTGGGATCCCTGATGTGTTGCACGGTGAACTTAAAGGATGAGATTTTCACCACCCATCTACCAATTTTACCCAGTTGCCGGGGATGAGCTAGAAGCCATGAGAGAGCCTGATTGTCGGTCTCGAGCAGGAACTCAGCATGTTCCAGGAAACGCCTGAACTTATCTAGAGCGTATACAACAGCTAAACACTCTAGCTCATAAACGGATGATTTACGTTCTTGCTGGGTCAACGTGCGTGAGATGAAAGCCACAGGCTGCCTAGCGTCGTCAATAACCTGGGAAAGGACCGCTCCGAGCGCAACCGAACTCGTGTCCGTCTGCAAAATGAACGGTTTTGAAAAGTCGGGCATCCGCAACACCGGTGGGGAAATGATGGCTTCCTTTAAGGTATCAAAAGCCTTCTGTTGGTTTTCCCCCCATGCAAACTTTGCCCCCTTCTTCCTCAGTTCATTCAAGGGAGCGGCAATTTCAGCGATATTCGGTATGAAACGCCGATAAAAATTTATCATACCGACGAATCTCGCTATGCCTTTCGCATCCCTTGGCGGAGGAAAGTCACGGATGCCTTGTGTCCTGTCTGGGTCTACCGTCACGCCCTTGTATGAAATTAAATGGCCCAAGAAAGAAATACTCTCTTGGGCGAAACGAACCTTTTCGGGATTGACAGTGAGGCCAGCCTCTCTTAAACGACCCAACACCTCTCTTAAATGCCGCAGATGATCTTCGAAAGTCTCACTATACACCAACAGATCGTCAAGATAATTATAGACGAAACGGAATTTGACGTCGTGAAAGACAGTGTCAAGAAGGCGAGTAAGTGTCTGGGCCCCCACAGCCAAACCCATGGGAACCCTTGTGTACTGGTACAAATTCCAGGGTACACAAAAAGCTGTGTATGGTTTACTTTCTTTGGCAAGAGGTATCTGATGATAGGCCGCGTTCAGATCGATAATGGTATAAAATCTGGCCCCACTGAACCAATCAAAGGCCGAATGTAAATCCGGGAGGGGAACAGAATCCACCTCGATATTGGCGTTCAACTTCCTGTAATCTATAACCATTCTTTGTTTGCCACCAGGCTTTGGCACTAAAAATGCTGGACTGGCATAGCTGGAATGAGAAGGTTCAATCACCCCTTGGTCCAATAATTCTTGAACCTTCTCTCGCAGAATGGTCATCTTAGGAGGGGCAAACTTGTAAGGGTGTGACCTCACTATTTTCGTATCTGTTAGACTGATTTTATATTCCAGCAGGTGTGTGAGTCCCAAAGTAGGAGTTAACACCTCGGGAAATTCCTCACACAAATGATCTAAGGCCGTCTGCTGGGATGGAGTGAGATGGTCTCGTGCAGAATCGGGACAAGCTACTTCTTGGATACCCGGCTTAGCGCCCTGGTACCCAAGGAACGGAATTAAAACCTCCCGATTAAATTTAAAAAAACATTGGTGCGCTTGGATGTCCAGCACGAGACCACTTTTTGCGATAAAATCGGCACCAATGATACAATCCACTCCCAGAGCAGGAGAAACCAGAAAAGACCACACCCAAGAAAACCCATCAATTTTGATCTTAAAGGAAGTAACCCGGGAGATAGGCAAGATTTCACGGGATGCCGTCCAGCATATAGCAGATGACTTTTCTGACCTTTTAATTAAACCCTGTCGTTCAAGGTCCGCATGTACCCGAGATGAAATGATGGATCGGGCTGAACCGGAGTCAACTAAGGCTCTGAGCTGACCCCCCTTTACCTCGAGCGACAGAAAGGGGCATACAGAAAGTTGTTGCGAGGTAGCGGACTGGACCTTGATATTTGAAGATGGGGCTTTTAACGGCTGCCTGGAGGTCGACGGAAGTTGAACAGAATTGAAGCGGGGGGAAGACATCCTCCGAAATATCTTCCCCTGTCTACTTAGTTTTTTGGCGCTGGTCTAGACCTAGGTGGTGCTGGTCGCGCGCGCCCTCGCATACAATTTCTCGCCACGTGTCCCGGGCGGTTACAATTATAACAAATCACCGAATTTGAATTTGTTTGCTGACGATTTCGAGCTGGCTGGGCCTGTCGGGGGAAGGTAGGCTCTCTGGCCCCTTCCGATGTCTGAGGTCTTGGTTCGGCTCGTCTATTGTTTCCGCTCGCCTGGTCGGTCATCTGCATGGTCTCCGTCATAACGCAGAGTCGCTCCAGGTCGGTAAACCACTGCGGCCGCTGTGCAAAAACTAGTCGCAGACGGTCGTCGGCAGAGACGCCGTCGAGGATGTGTTGGACTACCTCTTCCTCCGACATGCCCATTCCCAGAATACGAGCTACCTGGCGCATTCGCAGCACGTACTGGGCCAATGTTTCGCCCCGTGCCTGTACTTTATAAAAATGCCGATGGCGCAATTGCTCCATCAGTCTACTGGGTACGAACGCCCTCAGCACCACCCGGTGGAACTCATCCACACCTTCCTTGCGTCGCATTACCTCCGCCACCTTGTCAGCCATGGTACCGCGACAGTAGGGGAAGATGAGTTCGAGCACCGTTCGCTCCAGCATACCCGGATAGTCCTTCAATTCAAAGACTACCTTGAAAAAAGGTAGTAGTTTATCGGCTTCCAGTCCGTCCACGACTGGCAGTTGTTGAATAATATTGGCAAGTGGGTTGGGCAGGTGGTTGTACGTTGCCGCCCCCGAACCAGTCCGTACAGGCTCTACTTCTCTGTATGAAGAAGTGTTCACCGCTGAGATCACGGACTCCTCAACAACCGGAATTGGGGTGGATGCTCTTACCGGTGGTGACCCTTGGAGGGTCGAGGTAATCTCCTGTATAATCTCTGTTATATTATATGGTGGCGGTTCACTGACTTGTGCCAGTAAATTCTGCAGCCGATGAATCAAGTGCTGCATACGTTGCCGGATCCGCCGGACAACGAGAGAGCATCCCGGTCCCTCCTCCAAACTTTCGACGGATTGAGCCAACTCCTGCAGCTCACCCCACTTTTCCGTACACCGTTCCCACTCACTCTCGGGGTCAGTGATAATGACCCTAGAGAGCGCATCACCCGCGGTCAGCCCTTCACGGAGCAGCCGCCGTAAGGTTTGGACATTGCCTCGGGTTTCTTTACCCCGGGCCCGGAGCTCGAACTCAATTTCCTCCCTTAAAAACAACTCAGGATTTATCGAAGTCATCCTCACTTCGCGGTCGGCACACTTAACAAAAACTTTAAAACTTATTCTAACTAACCAGAATCTGAAAAACCCAAGTACTGTTCTTCCAAAGAGTAGACTGCGGGTCCACCTAACGATGCGAGAACTAGCCCACTACCTGAACAGCTCACACTCGATTACACCAGACAAAAGGAACGCGACACACACACAACACACACAACTCGAAAACAAAAATACCGACCACGAAAATTAATTTCAACCATTTCTTAGGTTACCTCCGGCTACCATTTATCGGCAGAAACCGACTGCCGATCGGGCCATACCGCCTAATCACAAAAAACGGCAACACCTCCCCGAACATGGGCAAGGTAAACTCAAACTAACCAAGCACCGACTGCGATAAGTCTTGCCCAGGGATCTCCCCTTCTAAAATTTCCTACCACGTGGCACTATTCACTATGCAAGGCGGGCAAGTACATATACATATGTTTCAAACCTTAAAACTAACAAAATATTTTCAACCTTGGGATATAGGGCCTTTAAAATTTTTCTAAGTTCTATTTGAACTTAACATTGTGAAAATTCCAAAATATTTCCCAAGTTTGCAAGCCCCGTCACACCCACAGGACCCTCGTCGTAAGCGCGCTCTGCTACCAAATGAAACCCCTACTTCATTTTGAGTAGTTGAAACAAAAAGAATATTTCTTTTTGTAAAGAGGGGCTACAAGTTAATTAAAACTAGGCTAAGGCCTAGAGAAGCTAAAAATTGCGCTGGATCCAGTAAGACGGGACTTGCAATAAAAACTCAAGAATTAAATAATTAACAATCCCATTTTATTATTCTATCTCATAACAACAATAACAAAAAACAACAGTCATTTATAATTTCCCTTTAAAATGGTTAAATAAAGAAGTATAACCTCTCAACAAGGCCACCTGAAAAATATTAACTGAATCCACGAAAATAATTGCTATGTCACCATCAATGAATTGAAAATTTAAAATAATCATTAACCTCAAAATAAAACTCCCATTAAACTATTTATTAAAATATAAAATTTATATCATGTGTTCCTTTTAAAATGCAGTATATAAATTGATGAAGGTAAATGATTTCATTCCCAGTTACTATTAATAATTAAAATAATTACTCTACCAATTAAATGAACTTTAAAGGTGACACTTCCTATACTTGTTAAATAAAATAATTAATTTCCTTAAAGAAATGATCAGCCACGATTATTGAGATAGAATACTCGTCTACTGGTGTATATAAATTCTAATCATAAATCCCTATATCCCACCAAAAGTACAGTAATGCATAATATTTATATATATATATATATCCCCCAAAATGTACACAGAAATATACAGACATAACATGTTCCACAAGACGAATTACATTATACAATAGTATACAAATACATAAAGGTCTCTTGCCACGCCCTTTTTTATATTACCCTTCTGGTGTATATAAATTCTAAACTTCTTCTTTATAGGAATCCCAATTAGGATTAAAGATTTATTTCTATAAATGTACCCCCATGGTGTGGGTTAATTGCACGTCATGTGTATCATAAAGTATTGCATACAAATGTCCCCAGGACATTAAAAATTTAAAACCAAGTGCCTAAGTGGCTAAGTGCTAAAATACTTAATTAAGGTGAGAAATAAAATTGTTTAAAATAATTAACGCCCCCCAGTTACCATGATTAATATAAAGAATTTATATATACTAAAATAGGGCCAATTCATGAAAAGAGAAAAATTGCACCATATTAGCACCTTATATAAAAAAAAATACATTGTGTGTCAGAGACGGACATGTTTCTTCAACTTATAACCAGTCTCAACAAATTTGTCTCAACAACCTTGTTTCGACAAACAAGTTGAAAAGTGTTTCGACATGCACAGCTTGGTTGAAACTAATTAAAAAAAAACACCTACCTCCCCAGTAATCTTTTATACAAATGATATAACCAGATTTTAAAAATAAGAGAAAATATGTGTTTTTATGCATAGTAAATTAAACTTGAGAAAATTACTAATAACAAAACTGACTTTAAATCTGTAGCGAAAGCCCTATAAAGAAATGAGTGGAAATCTAAGTTGGATGCTGTGTTGTAGACATGTCAGTCTCTGAACTGACAATTTACTATACATATATTGAAATTTTACAATTAATTCTTAGTGTTCACACTAAACTGTCCCATCAATTGGGGATCCAAATGAATGTATACTTGAATGGTAAAAACTGATGATTATGTATAACTGGTGCCATGTTGATTCTACGTGTGAATTATAAATGGTTATTTTTCACCTGCTTATATGCCCAGAAGGATGATCTCTTATTTGTAACGTGGCGAGCTTATGACTGGCATGTTGTTGTGGTCTTATTCTCTTCGGTGTCGAGTGTGGAGCTTTTAGGATGTCATTCTTTCAGTCATGTAGCAGGACTTGTCTCTATTCGGCGAACCCTGTTCACACATTACATTTTTAGTGAGAGACCACACACAAATGCCCCCACTGTTTGGACACCCTCCAAAATCATATATAAAAACAACACCTAGTTATGTTGTACATAATAAAACTTGGTAACATTATTTTGGCCAACATGCCTTACTTAAAAAAAAGTTCTCTAACAATGATTCTTTATAACGCTTTATAACTTGAACGCTTTTGCAATACAATAATTTATCTTGGCTCTGTAACATCTTATGAACTTATTACTTTGAGTGAAATTGAGGTTACCACGTGGTGTAAAATTTATTTAAAACACATAGTTTTTTACTCCATAGAATCTGAGAATACTATTACTTTGAATGAGACATGATTTACGTTTAAAACGTGCCTGAGTAAGTTCCCAATTATATCTGTATAAAGTTTTACTGTCATTGTAGCAAAACTTTATACCACTTAATGACGACACATTGTGTAATAGGTTAAGTGCTCAACCGAATCTCGTTACATCAGCGTTAATGAAAGTTCAAAGTTAATTATATTGTGGTTATTGTACTTTAGGTATTAAGGCCGAGATTCTGACACTCCAATAATCAAGTTTTATTGGTTTATAAAAACTTTACGAACAATTACGTATCTCACAATGCATGCTTCGACAAGTGGGTGCTTACTCAAGCTTACTAAAAAAAAGTTTTCTCCCGTGAAATTTAGTATATAAATAAAATAATGTAATCAAAACTCACCGCAGTCGTTTAAGAAACTTATCTCATAGTTATAAGAAGTAGATGCTGTAATTCACACTTCTCTCCACCGAAGAGATTTTCCACGAGGCCATGAGTTAGGCTTCCATGTTGAGACAAAAAAAAAGGAACGCCGTACTCGTTTGGGTAACGAAAATCTCACCAGGCTGCAGCACTGTTGTTTAAAACTGCTGGAAAAACTCAGCAGACGGCAACACCGATCACACAGTGTAAAATCGAAAACGGTAGCCTCTCCTATCCGCGGGTAGAGAGCAGCACTCATTATTACTTTAATTTTTGTACTGTCCTTACCGTCAAAACTGCCGATAAAATGACTGAACTTAGCGCTGAATCTTTTGACTCAGCACACCCTCACCCCAAAAGGGCAACATAGTTGCCCCAACGTTAAAGGCAAGGAGGGTACCCTGCAGTGTACCTCTCCCCAAAAGATACCGGTGGACGTCGTGGTTGGGTTGGCTCAGCTGAGCTTGCTCTCAGGAGAACAGAAATCAAAAAGGAAAATGAAAGAGACGAAAGAAGATATGTATTATGTAAGTTTGCGGGTGCTGCATGCTGACCTGATCAGAGTCCGCATACAGCACAAGAGAGAGAGAGACAGAAAAAGACAAAAGAAAGATTCCTACCTAGGTAGATCTTCCGATCTCCTGAGGCTCGCCCCATTCGCCTGAACACGACTTCCACATTTAACATGGACCTCCGTCTTATCTTTACGGGGACTATCCCCCTTCGAACGTTTTGGATAGCCCCCGACAACGTTTAAGTTTGGAAATGTGGCTTGTCATCAACTTTTGTTTGTCTCCCGGTACGCCCAGCCGGGCCGTCACCGGTGACGTAAATCCTATGATTCGGTATGGCCCCGACCAACGGTAGCATAGCTTCGCAGCACGTTTGTCGGCGGCAGAGCTGAGTGGGTGGCTTTGGCAATAGACCCAGTCACCAATCCGGAAGGGGTTTGGAATACGCCCCTGATTATAACGCCGACGGACCCGCTCGTGCGCTCGCAGCAAATTCTTCCGAGCCATTTTCCATCTCTCCGCAGTTTTATTATTGGGCTCCCGCGGCAGAAGATCTTCAATATCCCATAGGTTGGTCAACGGGAGTGCGGGCGAGAATCCAAACAAAATTTCAAAGGGCACGGCCTGATGACTGTCGTGTCTGGCCGTGTTGAATGCTAACTGTAACCACTTCAGATTCTGATCCCAGGTTGTTTGTTGCTCAGCGTGATACGCAATCAAGGCGGACCGGAGATTCCGATTGAATCTCTCCGCATGGGACGGTTGTGGGTAATAAGGGGAAGTGGTTACGTGTTTGATGCCACTGGCGAAACACATACGCCTAAATTCGTTTGAAATAAATTGCGGGCCATTGTCCGAGACAATGATGGTCGGAAGACCGAAATGCTGAAAAACGTGGTTCTGTAAAGCGTTGATGGTCAAACGAGCGGTTGCCTGCCGTAAGGGCAGTAGCCAGGCAAACTTTGAAAAAGCATCTACACAAACAAGCAGGTAAGCATTACCTGACTTGCTACGGGGGAACGGCCCCACGTAGTCAATAAATAACTTTTCCATTGGTCTGCTCGCCACCTCAGAAGATAACAACCCTAGTTTGGTGTTCTGGGCAGGCTTGCTCAAGCCACACAGATGACAGTTTTTTACTCTCGTCGCGATGTCTCTATCCATGCCCTTCCAGATAAAATGTTTCCTAATACTGGAAATGGTCTTCGAAATTCCCTTGTGGCCTCCGATTGGGGAATCATGGTAATAACTGAAGACCATGGGCACTAATTTGCTAGGCAGCACGATTTTAGGTGCTCGTCCTTTTCTTTCTCGACAACAAAGGACTCCCTTGGACAAGAAATAAGGGGCCTGTACGTTACCCTGCTTAATATTTTGGATGACTTGACCCAGCACTTCGTCGTTTAACTGATGGGGTAACACATCAGTGAAGGCTAATGGAAAATCGAGAAGAACGGAACAGGGTTGCTCAGCTTGGGCATCACTGGGTTGGGAAAACATACGGGATAAGGCATCTGCAACCACATTCTGGGATCCCCTGATGTGTTGCACGGTGAACTTAAAGGATGAGATTTTCACCACCCATCTACCAATTTTACCCAGTTGCCGGGGATGAGCTAGAAGCCATGAGAGAGCCTGATTGTCGGTCTCGAGCAGGAACTCAGCATGTTCCAGGAAACGCCTGAACTTATCTAGAGCGTATACAACAGCTAAACACTCTAGCTCATAAACGGATGATTTACGTTCTTGCTGGGTCAACGTGCGTGAGATGAAAGCCACAGGCTGCCTAGCGTCGTCAATAACCTGGGAAAGGACCGCTCCGAGCGCAACCGAACTCGTGTCCGTCTGCAAAATGAACGGTTTTGAAAAGTCGGGCATCCGCAACACCGGTGGGGAAATGATGGCTTCCTTTAAGGTATCAAAAGCCTTCTGTTGGTTTTCCCCCCATGCAAACTTTGCCCCCTTCTTCCTCAGTTCATTCAAGGGAGCGGCAATTTCAGCGATATTCGGTATGAAACGCCGATAAAAATTTATCATACCGACGAATCTCGCTATGCCTTTCGCATCCCTTGGCGGAGGAAAGTCACGGATGCCTTGTGTCCTGTCTGGGTCTACCGTCACGCCCTTGTATGAAATTAAATGGCCCAAGAAAGAAATACTCTCTTGGGCGAAACGAACCTTTTCGGGATTGACAGTGAGGCCAGCCTCTCTTAAACGACCCAACACCTCTCTTAAATGCCGCAGATGATCTTCGAAAGTCTCACTATACACCAACAGATCGTCAAGATAATTATAGACGAAACGGAATTTGACGTCGTGAAAGACAGTGTCAAGAAGGCGAGTAAGTGTCTGGGCCCCCACAGCCAAACCCATGGGAACCCTTGTGTACTGGTACAAATTCCAGGGTACACAAAAAGCTGTGTATGGTTTACTTTCTTTGGCAAGAGGTATCTGATGATAGGCCGCGTTCAGATCGATAATGGTATAAAATCTGGCCCCACTGAACCAATCAAAGGCCGAATGTAAATCCGGGAGGGGAACAGAATCCACCTCGATATTGGCGTTCAACTTCCTGTAATCTATAACCATTCTTTGTTTGCCACCAGGCTTTGGCACTAAAAATGCTGGACTGGCATAGCTGGAATGAGAAGGTTCAATCACCCCTTGGTCCAATAATTCTTGAACCTTCTCTCGCAGAATGGTCATCTTAGGAGGGGCAAACTTGTAAGGGTGTGACCTCACTATTTTCGTATCTGTTAGACTGATTTTATATTCCAGCAGGTGTGTGAGTCCCAAAGTAGGAGTTAACACCTCGGGAAATTCCTCACACAAATGATCTAAGGCCGTCTGCTGGGATGGAGTGAGATGGTCTCGTGCAGAATCGGGACAAGCTACTTCTTGGATACCCGGCTTAGCGCCCTGGTACCCAAGGAACGGAATTAAAACCTCCCGATTAAATTTAAAAAAACATTGGTGCGCTTGGATGTCCAGCACGAGACCACTTTTTGCGATAAAATCGGCACCAATGATACAATCCACTCCCAGAGCAGGAGAAACCAGAAAAGACCACACCCAAGAAAACCCATCAATTTTGATCTTAAAGGAAGTAACCCGGGAGATAGGCAAGATTTCACGGGATGCCGTCCAGCATATAGCAGATGACTTTTCTGACCTTTTAATTAAACCCTGTCGTTCAAGGTCCGCATGTACCCGAGATGAAATGATGGATCGGGCTGAACCGGAGTCAACTAAGGCTCTGAGCTGACCCCCCTTTACCTCGAGCGACAGAAAGGGGCATACAGAAAGTTGTTGCGAGGTAGCGGACTGGACCTTGATATTTGAAGATGGGGCTTTTAACGGCTGCCTGGAGGTCGACGGAAGTTGAACAGAATTGAAGCGGGGGGAAGACATCCTCCGAAATATCTTCCCCTGTCTACTTAGTTTTTTGGCGCTGGTCTAGACCTAGGTGGTGCTGGTCGCGCGCGCCCTCGCATACAATTTCTCGCCACGTGTCCCGGGCGGTTACAATTATAACAAATCACCGAATTTGAATTTGTTTGCTGACGATTTCGAGCTGGCTGGGCCTGTCGGGGGAAGGTAGGCTCTCTGGCCCCTTCCGATGTCTGAGGTCTTGGTTCGGCTCGTCTATTGTTTCCGCTCGCCTGGTCGGTCATCTGCATGGTCTCCGTCATAACGCAGAGTCGCTCCAGGTCGGTAAACCACTGCGGCCGCTGTGCAAAAACTAGTCGCAGACGGTCGTCGGCAGAGACGCCGTCGAGGATGTGTTGGACTACCTCTTCCTCCGACATGCCCATTCCCAGAATACGAGCTACCTGGCGCATTCGCAGCACGTACTGGGCCAATGTTTCGCCCCGTGCCTGTACTTTATAAAAATGCCGATGGCGCAATTGCTCCATCAGTCTACTGGGTACGAACGCCCTCAGCACCACCCGGTGGAACTCATCCACACCTTCCTTGCGTCGCATTACCTCCGCCACCTTGTCAGCCATGGTACCGCGACAGTAGGGGAAGATGAGTTCGAGCACCGTTCGCTCCAGCATACCCGGATAGTCCTTCAATTCAAAGACTACCTTGAAAAAAGGTAGTAGTTTATCGGCTTCCAGTCCGTCCACGACTGGCAGTTGTTGAATAATATTGGCAAGTGGGTTGGGCAGGTGGTTGTACGTTGCCGCCCCCGAACCAGTCCGTACAGGCTCTACTTCTCTGTATGAAGAAGTGTTCACCGCTGAGATCACGGACTCCTCAACAACCGGAATTGGGGTGGATGCTCTTACCGGTGGTGACCCTTGGAGGGTCGAGGTAATCTCCTGTATAATCTCTGTTATATTATATGGTGGCGGTTCACTGACTTGTGCCAGTAAATTCTGCAGCCGATGAATCAAGTGCTGCATACGTTGCCGGATCCGCCGGACAACGAGAGAGCATCCCGGTCCCTCCTCCAAACTTTCGACGGATTGAGCCAACTCCTGCAGCTCACCCCACTTTTCCGTACACCGTTCCCACTCACTCTCGGGGTCAGTGATAATGACCCTAGAGAGCGCATCACCCGCGGTCAGCCCTTCACGGAGCAGCCGCCGTAAGGTTTGGACATTGCCTCGGGTTTCTTTACCCCGGGCCCGGAGCTCGAACTCAATTTCCTCCCTTAAAAACAACTCAGGATTTATCGAAGTCATCCTCACTTCGCGGTCGGCACACTTAACAAAAACTTTAAAACTTATTCTAACTAACCAGAATCTGAAAAACCCAAGTACTGTTCTTCCAAAGAGTAGACTGCGGGTCCACCTAACGATGCGAGAACTAGCCCACTACCTGAACAGCTCACACTCGATTACACCAGACAAAAGGAACGCGACACACACACAACACACACAACTCGAAAACAAAAATACCGACCACGAAAATTAATTTCAACCATTTCTTAGGTTACCTCCGGCTACCATTTATCGGCAGAAACCGACTGCCGATCGGGCCATACCGCCTAATCACAAAAAACGGCAACACCTCCCCGAACATGGGCAAGGTAAACTCAAACTAACCAAGCACCGACTGCGATAAGTCTTGCCCAGGGATCTCCCCTTCTAAAATTTCCTACCACGTGGCACTATTCACTATGCAAGGCGGGCAAGTACATATACATATGTTTCAAACCTTAAAACTAACAAAATATTTTCAACCTTGGGATATAGGGCCTTTAAAATTTTTCTAAGTTCTATTTGAACTTAACATTGTGAAAATTCCAAAATATTTCCCAAGTTTGCAAGCCCCGTCACACCCACAGGACCCTCGTCGTAAGCGCGCTCTGCTACCAAATGAAACCCCTACTTCATTTTGAGTAGTTAAAACAAAAAGAATATTTCTTTTTGTAAAGAGGGGCTACAAGTTAATTAAAACTAGGCTAAGGCCTAGAGAAGCTAAAAATTGCGCTGGATCCAGTAAGACGGGACTTGCAATAAAAACTCAAGAATTAAATAATTAACAATCCCATTTTATTATTCTATCTCATAACAACAATAACAAAAAACAACAGTCATTTATAATTTCCCTTTAAAATGGTTAAATAAAGAAGTATACCCTCTCAACAAGGCCACCTGAAAAATATTAACTGAATCCACGAAAATAATTGCTATGTCACCATCAATGAATTGAAAATTTAAAATAATCATTAACCTCAAAATAAAACTCCCATTAAACTATTTATTAAAATATAAAATTTATATCATGTGTTCCTTTTAAAATGCAGTATATAAATTGATGAAGGTAAATGATTTCATTCCCAGTTACTATTAATAATTAAAATAATTACTCTACCAATTAAATGAACTTTAAAGGTGACACTTCCTATACTTGTTAAATAAAATAATTAATTTCCTTAAAGAAATGATCAGCCACGATTATTGAGATAGAATACTCGTCTACTGGTGTATATAAATTCTAATCATAAATCCCTATATCCCACCAAAAGTACAGTAATGCATAATATTTATATATATATATATATATATCCCCCAAAATGTACACAGAAATATACAGACATAACATGTTCCACAAGACGAATTACATTATACAATAGTATACAAATACATAAAGGTCTCTTGCCACGCCCTTTTTTATATTACCCTTCTGGTGTATATAAATTCTAAATTTCTTCTTTATAGGAATCCCAATTAGGATTAAAGATTTAATTCTATAAATGTACCCCCATGGTGTGGGTTAATTGCACGTCATGTGTATCATAAAGTATTGCATACAAATGTCCCCAGGACATTAAAAATTTAAAACCAAGTGCCTAAGTGGCTAAGTGCTAAAATACTTAATTAAGGTGAGAAATAAAATTGTTTAAAATAATTAACGCCCCCCAGTTACCATGATTAATATAAAGAATTTATATATACTAAAATAGGGCCAATTCATGAAAAGAGAAAAATTGCACCATATTAGCACCTTATATAAAAAAAAATACATTGTGTGTCAGAGACGGACATGTTTCTTCAACTTATAACCAGTCTCAACAAATTTGTCTCAACAACCTTGTTTCGACAAACAAGTTGAAAAGTGTTTCGACATGCACAGCTTGGTTGAAACTAATTAAAAAAAAACACCTACCTCCCCAGTAATCTTTTATACAAATGATATAACCAGATTTTAAAAATAAGAGAAAATATGTGTTTTTATGCATAGTAAATTAAACTTGAGAAAATTACTAATAACAAAACTGACTTTAAATCTGTAGCGAAAGCCCTATAAAGAAATGAGTGGAAATCTAAGTTGGATGCTGTGTTGTAGACATGTCAGTCTCTGAACTGACAATTTACTATACATATATTGAAATTTTACAATTAATTCTTAGTGTTCACACTAAACTGTCCCATCAATTGGGGATCCAAATGAATGTATACTTGAATGGTAAAAACTGATGATTATGTATAACTGGTGCCATGTTGATTCTACGTGTGAATTATAAATGGTTATTTTTCACCTGCTTATATGCCCAGAAGGATGATCTCTTATTTGTAACGTGGCGAGCTTATGACTGGCATGTTGTTGTGGTCTTATTCTCTTCGGTGTCGAGTGTGGAGCTTTTAGGATGTCATTCTTTCAGTCATGTAGCAGGACTTGTCTCTATTCGGCGAACCCTGTTCACATATTACATTTTTAGTGAGAGACCACACACAAATGCCCCCACTGTTTGGACACCCTCCAAAATCATATATAAAAACAACACCTAGTTATGTTGTACATAATAAAACTTGGTAACATTATTTTGGCCAACATGCCTTACTTAAAAAAAAGTTCTCTAACAATGATTCTTTATAACGCTTTATAACTTGAACGCTTTTGCAATACAATAATTTATCTTGGCTCTGTAACATCTTATGAACTTATTACTTTGAGTGAAATTGAGGTTACCACGTGGTGTAAAATTTATTTAAAACACATAGTTTTTTACTCCATAGAATCTGAGAATACTATTACTTTGAATGAGACATGATTTACGTTTAAAACGTGCCTGAGTAAGTTCCCAATTATATCTGTATAAAGTTTTACTGTCATTGTAGCAAAACTTTATACCACTTAATGACGACACATTGTGTAATAGGTTAAGTGCTCAACCGAATCTCGTTACATCAGCGTTAATGAAAGTTCAAAGTTAATTATATTGTGGTTATTGTACTTTAGGTATTAAGGCCGAGATTCTGACACTCCAATAATCAAGTTTTATTGGTTTATAAAAACTTTACGAACAATTACGTATCTCACAATGCATGCTTCGACAAGTGGGTGCTTACTCAAGCTTACTAAAAAAAAGTTTTCTCCCGTGAAATTTAGTATATAAATAAAATAATGTAATCAAAACTCACCGCAGTCGTTTAAGAAACTTATCTCATAGTTATAAGAAGTAGATGCTGTAATTCACACTTCTCTCCACCGAAGAGATTTTCCACGAGGCCATGAGTTAGGCTTCCATGTTGAGACAAAAAAAAAGGAACGCCGTACTCGTTTGGGTAACGAAAATCTCACCAGGCTGCAGCACTGTTGTTTAAAACTGCTGGAAAAACTCAGCAGACGGCAACACCGATCACACAGTGTAAAATCGAAAACGGTAGCCTCTCCTATCCGCGGGTAGAGAGCAGCACTCATTATTACTTTAATTTTTGTACTGTCCTTACCGTCAAAACTGCCGATAAAATGACTGAACTTAGCGCTGAATCTTTTGACTCAGCACACCCTCACCCCAAAAGGGCAACATAGTTGCCCCAACGTTAAAGGCAAGGAGGGTACCCTGCAGTGTACCTCTCCCCAAAAGATACCGGTGGACGTCGTGGTTGGGTTGGCTCAGCTGAGCTTGCTCTCAGGAGAACAGAAATCAAAAAGGAAAATGAAAGAGACGAAAGAAGATATGTATTATGTAAGTTTGCGGGTGCTGCATGCTGACCTGATCAGAGTCCGCATACAGCACAAGAGAGAGAGAGACAGCAAAAGACAAAAGAAAGATTCCTACCTAGGTAGATCTTCCGATCTCCTGAGGCTCGCCCCATTCGCCTGAACACGACTTCCACATTTAACATGGACCTCCGTCTTATCTTTACGGGGACTATCCCCCTTCGAACGTTTTGGATAGCCCCCGACAACGTTTAAGTTTGGAAATGTGGCTTGTCATCAACTTTTGTTTGTCTCCCGGTACGCCCAGCCGGGCCGTCACCGGTGACGTAAATCCTATGATTCGGTATGGCCCCGACCAACGGTAGCATAGCTTCGCAGCACGTTTGTCGGCGGCAGAGCTGAGTGGGTGGCTTTGGCAATAGACCCAGTCACCAATCCGGAAGGGGTTTGGAATACGCCCCTGATTATAACGCCGACGGACCCGCTCGTGCGCTCGCAGCAAATTCTTCCGAGCCATTTTCCATCTCTCCGCAGTTTTATTATTGGGCTCCCGCGGCAGAAGATCTTCAATATCCCATAGGTTGGTCAACGGGAGTGCGGGCGAGAATCCAAACAAAATTTCAAAGGGCACGGCCTGATGACTGTCGTGTCTGGCCGTGTTGAATGCTAACTGTAACCACTTCAGATTCTGATCCCAGGTTGTTTGTTGCTCAGCGTGATACGCAATCAAGGCGGACCGGAGATTCCGATTGAATCTCTCCGCATGGGACGGTTGTGGGTAATAAGGGGAAGTGGTTACGTGTTTGATGCCACTGGCGAAACACATACGCCTAAATTCGTTTGAAATAAATTGCGGGCCATTGTCCGAGACAATGATGGTCGGAAGACCGAAATGCTGAAAAACGTGGTTCTGTAAAGCGTTGATGGTCAAACGAGCGGTTGCCTGCCGTAAGGGCAGTAGCCAGGCAAACTTTGAAAAAGCATCTACACAAACAAGCAGGTAAGCATTACCTGACTTGCTACGGGGGAACGGCCCCACGTAGTCAATAAATAACTTTTCCATTGGTCTGCTCGCCACCTCAGAAGATAACAACCCTAGTTTGGTGTTCTGGGCAGGCTTGCTCAAGCCACACAGATGACAGTTTTTTACTCTCGTCGCGATGTCTCTATCCATGCCCTTCCAGATAAAATGTTTCCTAATACTGGAAATGGTCTTCGAAATTCCCTTGTGGCCTCCGATTGGGGAATCATGGTAATAACTGAAGACCATGGGCACTAATTTGCTAGGCAGCACGATTTTAGGTGCTCGTCCTTTTCTTTCTCGACAACAAAGGACTCCCTTGGACAAGAAATAAGGGGCCTGTACGTTACCCTGCTTAATATTTTGGATGACTTGACCCAGCACTTCGTCGTTTAACTGATGGGGTAACACATCAGTGAAGGCTAATGGAAAATCGAGAAGAACGGAACAGGGTTGCTCAGCTTGGGCATCACTGGGTTGGGAAAACATACGGGATAAGGCATCTGCAACCACATTCTGGGATCCCCTGATGTGTTGCACGGTGAACTTAAAGGATGAGATTTTCACCACCCATCTACCAATTTTACCCAGTTGCCGGGGATGAGCTAGAAGCCATGAGAGAGCCTGATTGTCGGTCTCGAGCAGGAACTCAGCATGTTCCAGGAAACGCCTGAACTTATCTAGAGCGTATACAACAGCTAAACACTCTAGCTCATAAACGGATGATTTACGTTCTTGCTGGGTCAACGTGCGTGAGATGAAAGCCACAGGCTGCCTAGCGTCGTCAATAACCTGGGAAAGGACCGCTCCGAGCGCAACCGAACTCGCGTCCGTCTGCAAAATGAACGGTTTTGAAAAGTCGGGCATCCGCAACACCGGTGGGGAAATGATGGCTTCCTTTAAGGTATCAAAAGCCTTCTGTTGGTTTTCCCCCCATGCAAACTTTGCCCCCTTCTTCCTCAGTTCATTCAAGGGAGCGGCAATTTCAGCGATATTCGGTATGAAACGCCGATAAAAATTTATCATACCGACGAATCTCGCTATGCCTTTCGCATCCCTTGGCGGAGGAAAGTCACGGATGCCTTGTGTCCTCTCTGGGTCTACCGTCACGCCCTTGTATGAAATTAAATGGCCCAAGAAAGAAATACTCTCTTGGGCGAAACGAACCTTTTCGGGATTGACAGTGAGGCCAGCCTCTCTTAAACGACCCAACACCTCTCTTAAATGCCGCAGATGATCTTCGAAAGTCTCACTATACACCAACAGATCGTCAAGATAATTATAGACGAAACGGAATTTGACGTCGTGAAAGACAGTGTCAAGAAGGCGAGTAAGTGTCTGGGCCCCCACAGCCAAACCCATGGGAACCCTTGTGTACTGGTACAAATTCCAGGGTACACAAAAAGCTGTGTATGGTTTACTTTCTTTGGCAAGAGGTATCTGATGATAGGCCGCGTTCAGATCGATAATGGTATAAAATCTGGCCCCACTGAACCAATCAAAGGCCGAATGTAAATCCGGGAGGGGAACAGAATCCACCTCGATATTGGCGTTCAACTTCCTGTAATCTATAACCATTCTTTGTTTGCCACCAGGCTTTGGCACTAAAAATGCTGGACTGGCATAGCTGGAATGAGAAGGTTCAATCACCCCTTGGTCCAATAATTCTTGAACCTTCTCTCGCAGAATGGTCATCTTAGGAGGGGCAAACTTGTAAGGGTGTGACCTCACTATTTTCGTATCTGTTAGACTGATTTTATATTCCAGCAGGTGTGTGAGTCCCAAAGTAGGAGTTAACACCTCGGGAAATTCCTCACACAAATGATCTAAGGCCGTCTGCTGGGATGGAGTGAGATGGTCTCGTGCAGAATCGGGACAAGCTACTTCTTGGATACCCGGCTTAGCGCCCTGGTACCCAAGGAACGGAATTAAAACCTCCCGATTAAATTTAAAAAAACATTGGTGCGCTTGGATGTCCAGCACGAGACCACTTTTTGCGATAAAATCGGCACCAATGATACAATCCACTCCCAGAGCAGGAGAAACCAGAAAAGACCACACCCAAGAAAACCCATCAATTTTGATCTTAAAGGAAGTAACCCGGGAGATAGGCAAGATTTCACGGGATGCCGTCCAGCATATAGCAGATGACTTTTCTGACCTTTTAATTAAACCCTGTCGTTCAAGGTCCGCATGTACCCGAGATGAAATGATGGATCGGGCTGAACCGGAGTCAACTAAGGCTCTGAGCTGACCCCCCTTTACCTCGAGCGACAGAAAGGGGCATACAGAAAGTTGTTGCGAGGTAGCGGACTGGACCTTGATATTTGAAGATGGGGCTTTTAACGGCTGCCTGGAGGTCGACGGAAGTTGAACAGAATTGAAGCGGGGGGAAGACATCCTCCGAAATATCTTCCCCTGTCTACTTAGTTTTTTGGCGCTGGTCTAGACCTAGGTGGTGCTGGTCGCGCGCGCCCTCGCATACAATTTCTCGCCACGTGTCCCGGGCGGTTACAATTATAACAAATCACCGAATTTGAATTTGTTTGCTGACGATTTCGAGCTGGCTGGGCCTGTCGGGGGAAGGTAGGCTCTCTGGCCCCTTCCGATGTCTGAGGTCTTGGTTCGGCTCGTCTATTGTTTCCGCTCGCCTGGTCGGTCATCTGCATGGTCTCCGTCATAACGCAGAGTCGCTCCAGGTCGGTAAACCACTGCGGCCGCTGTGCAAAAACTAGTCGCAGACGGTCGTCGGCAGAGACGCCGTCGAGGATGTGTTGGACTACCTCTTCCTCCGACATGCCCATTCCCAGAATACGAGCTACCTGGCGCATTCGCAGCACGTACTGGGCCAATGTTTCGCCCCGTGCCTGTACTTTATAAAAATGCCGATGGCGCAATTGCTCCATCAGTCTACTGGGTACGAACGCCCTCAGCACCACCCGGTGGAACTCATCCACACCTTCCTTGCGTCGCATTACCTCCGCCACCTTGTCAGCCATGGTACCGCGACAGTAGGGGAAGATGAGTTCGAGCACCGTTCGCTCCAGCATACCCGGATAGTCCTTCAATTCAAAGACTACCTTGAAAAAAGGTAGTAGTTTATCGGCTTCCAGTCCGTCCACGACTGGCAGTTGTTGAATAATATTGGCAAGTGGGTTGGGCAGGTGGTTGTACGTTGCCGCCCCCGAACCAGTCCGTACAGGCTCTACTTCTCTGTATGAAGAAGTGTTCACCGCTGAGATCACGGACTCCTCAACAACCGGAATTGGGGTGGATGCTCTTACCGGTGGTGACCCTTGGAGGGTCGAGGTAATCTCCTGTATAATCTCTGTTATATTATATGGTGGCGGTTCACTGACTTGTGCCAGTAAATTCTGCAGCCGATGAATCAAGTGCTGCATACGTTGCCGGATCCGCCGGACAACGAGAGAGCATCCCGGTCCCTCCTCCAAACTTTCGACGGATTGAGCCAACTCCTGCAGCTCACCCCACTTTTCCGTACACCGTTCCCACTCACTCTCGGGGTCAGTGATAATGACCCTAGAGAGCGCATCACCCGCGGTCAGCCCTTCACGGAGCAGCCGCCGTAAGGTTTGGACATTGCCTCGGGTTTCTTTACCCCGGGCCCGGAGCTCGAACTCAATTTCCTCCCTTAAAAACAACTCAGGATTTATCGAAGTCATCCTCACTTCGCGGTCGGCACACTTAACAAAAACTTTAAAACTTATTCTAACTAACCAGAATCTGAAAAATCCAAGTACTGTTCTTCCAAAGAGTAGACTGCGGGTCCACCTAACGATGCGAGAACTAGCCCACTACCTGAACAGCTCACACTCGATTACACCAGACAAAAGGAACGCGACACACACACAACACACACAACTCGAAAACAAAAATACCGACCACGAAAATTTATTTCAACCATTTCTTAGGTTACCTCCGGCTACCATTTATCGGCAGAAACCGACTGCCGATCGGGCCATACCGCCTAATCACAAAAAACGGCAACACCTCCCCGAACATGGGCAAGGTAAACTCAAACTAACCAAGCACCGACTGCGATAAGTCTTGCCCAGGGATCTCCCCTTCTAAAATTTCCTACCACGTGGCACTATTCACTATGCAAGGCGGGCAAGTACATATACATATGTTTCAAACCTTAAAACTAACAAAATATTTTCAACCTTGGGATATAGGGCCTTTAAAATTTTTCTAAGTTCTATTTGAACTTAACATTGTGAAAATTCCAAAATATTTCCCAAGTTTGCAAGCCCCGTCACACCCACAGGACCCTCGTCGTAAGCGCGCTCTGCTACCAAATGAAACCCCTACTTCATTTTGAGTAGTTAAAACAAAAAGAATATTTCTTTTTGTAAAGAGGGGCTACAAGTTAATTAAAACTAGGCTAAGGCCTAGAGAAGCTAAAAATTGCGCTGGATCCAGTAAGACGGGACTTGCAATAAAAACTCAAGAATTAAATAATTAACAATCCCATTTTATTATTCTATCTCATAACAACAATAACAAAAAACAACAGTCATTTATAATTTCCCTTTAAAATGGTTAAATAAAGAAGTATACCCTCTCAACAAGGCCACCTGAAAAATATTAACTGAATCCACGAAAATAATTGCTATGTCACATCAATGAATTGAAAATTTAAAATAATCATTAACCTCAAAATAAAACTCCCATTAAACTATTTATTAAAATATAAAATTTATATCATGTGTTCCTTTTAAAATGCAGTATATAAATTGATGAAGGTAAATGATTTCATTCCCAGTTACTATTAATAATTAAAATAATTACTCTACCAATTAAATGAACTTTAAAGGTGACACTTCCTATACTTGTTAAATAAAATAATTAATTTCCTTAAAGAAATGATCAGCCACGATTATTGAGATAGAATACTCGTCTACTGGTGTATATAAATTCTAATCATAAATCCCTATATCCCACCAAAAGTACAGTAATGCATAATATTTATATATATATATATATATATATCCCCCAAAATGTACACAGAAATATACAGACATAACATGTTCCACAAGACGAATTACATTATACAATAGTATACAAATACATAAAGGTCTCTTGCCACGCCCTTTTTTATATTACCCTTCTGGTGTATATAAATTCTAAACTTCTTCTTTATAGGAATCCCAATTAGGATTAAAGATTTATTTCTATAAATGTACCCCCATGGTGTGGGTTAATTGCACGTCATGTGTATCATAAAGTATTGCATACAAATGTCCCCAGGACATTAAAAATTTAAAACCAAGTGCCTAAGTGGCTAAGTGCTAAAATACTTAATTAAGGTGAGAAATAAAATTGTTTAAAATAATTAACGCCCCCCAGTTACCATGATTAATATAAAGAATTTATATATACTAAAATAGGGCCAATTCATGAAAAGAGAAAAATTGCACCATATTAGCACCTTATATAAAAAAAAATACATTGTGTGTCAGAGACGGACATGTTTCTTCAACTTATAACCAGTCTCAACAAATTTGTCTCAACAACCTTGTTTCGACAAACAAGTTGAAAAGTGTTTCGACATGCACAGCTTGGTTGAAACTAATTAAAAAAAAACACCTACCTCCCCAGTAATCTTTTATACAAATGATATAACCAGATTTTAAAAATAAGAGAAAATATGTGTTTTTATGCATAGTAAATTAAACTTGAGAAAATTGCTAATAACAAAACTGACTTTAAATCTGTAGCGAAAGCCCTATAAAGAAATGAGTGGAAATCTAAGTTGGATGCTGTGTTGTAGACATGTCAGTCTCTGAACTGACAATTTACTATACATATATTGAAATTTTACAATTAATTCTTAGTGTTCACACTAAACTGTCCCATCAATTGGGGATCCAAATGAATGTATACTTGAATGGTAAAAACTGATGATTATGTATAACTGGTGCCATGTTGATTCTACGTGTGAATTATAAATGGTTATTTTTCACCTGCTTATATGCCCAGAAGGATGATCTCTTATTTGTAACGTGGCGAGCTTATGACTGGCATGTTGTTGTGGTCTTATTCTCTTCGGTGTCGAGTGTGGAGCTTTTAGGATGTCATTCTTTCAGTCATGTAGCAGGACTTGTCTCTATTCGGCGAACCCTGTTCACACATTACATTTTTAGTGAGAGACCACACACAAATGCCCCCACTGTTTGGACACCCTCCAAAATCATATATAAAAACAACACCTAGTTATGTTGTACATAATAAAACTTGGTAACATTATTTTGGCCAACATGCCTTACTTAAAAAAAAGTTCTCTAACAATGATTCTTTATAACGCTTTATAACTTGAACGCTTTTGCAATACAATAATTTATCTTGGCTCTGTAACATCTTATGAACTTATTACTTTGAGTGAAATTGAGGTTACCACGTGGTGTAAAATTTATTTAAAACACATAGTTTTTTACTCCATAGAATCTGAGAATACTATTACTTTGAATGAGACATGATTTACGTTTAAAACGTGCCTGAGTAAGTTCCCAATTATATCTGTATAAAGTTTTACTGTCATTGTAGCAAAACTTTATACCACTTAATGACGACACATTGTGTAATAGGTTAAGTGCTCAACCGAATCTCGTTACATCAGCGTTAATGAAAGTTCAAAGTTAATTATATTGTGGTTATTGTACTTTAGGTATTAAGGCCGAGATTCTGACACTCCAATAATCAAGTTTTATTGGTTTATAAAAACTTTACGAACAATTACGTATCTCACAATGCATGCTTCGACAAGTGGGTGCTTACTCAAGCTTACTAAAAAAAAGTTTTCTCCCGTGAAATTTAGTATATAAATAAAATAATGTAATCAAAACTCACCGCAGTCGTTTAAGAAACTTATCTCATAGTTATAAGAAGTAGATGCTGTAATTCACACTTCTCTCCACCGAAGAGATTTTCCACGAGGCCATGAGTTAGGCTTCCATGTTGAGACAAAAAAAAAGGAACGCCGTACTCGTTTGGGTAACGAAAATCTCACCAGGCTGCAGCACTGTTGTTTAAAACTGCTGGAAAAACTCAGCAGACGGCAACGCCGATCACACAGTGTAAAATCGAAAACGGTAGCCTCTCCTATCCGCGGGTAGAGAGCAGCACTCATTATTACTTTAATTTTTGTACTGTCCTTACCGTCAAAACTGCCGATAAAATGACTGAACTTAGCGCTGAATCTTTTGACTCAGCACAATTCTGTGAAGCCTTTTTGATCTTAGTCAATTTATAATTATTTCAGTGAAGAATTATTTCCCCCAACAAAAATTTTACTTTTATTTTCTGAACGGTAATTTTGCTATTAAATCTGTATTATTTTCATATCCATATTTTGCGCTCATCACGAGTTTTTTCTTTTCACGACAAGACTTTAGGTACGCGCTTTCGAATAATTTAGCTCATCATCAATTCGGATCGGGTTGGTTATTGTTAGTCTGTTTAATGATAGGTAAATCGCTCGGAAGCGTGTATCGGGTGTCGTAAAATAGTGAAATGCAATAACGAAAGTTCTACTTTCAATTCTATTAGTTGCAAATAATTTACCCAGTATACACAACACTCCCAGCAGCATTTATGTAGAGTCAAAAGTATTATTCTTTATAAAAACTTATCCTCATCCGCAACGTCATCTTTTCAGCTCAACGTTTGATAGGAGGCTTAAAAACGTCTTAAAATTCTTTTTAAGAGACCAAAATATGTCTGCACTATCATGTAGGAAATATAGCCCTTATCAAATTAAAATGAGATTTAGAGCATATACGTATTCTCCTGTCACCTTGTCATTCAAGAACTTGAAAAATATATGTATTTGTACGCGCGCGCGTGTGTGTGTGTGTTCAGATATTGGGGTGTACTCAGACCCGTGGAAATCATATTGAGATACGTACCATTTTATTTACTCCTCGTGACTCCTGTTCACCATTCTCATATACTGTTATAGACATAGATGTAATTATAACATTCCGAAAACTGTCCATAACTGTCCATTATTAAAAATTAATATACTGATAAAAAATAATCGCTTAATTTTAATCATAAATTATACAGGTCGTTCTTTTCAACACAAAAGTAATGGCAAGGATTGATTTAAAATCTAGCATCTAACAAAATAACTTATATAAATAGAGTAAAATACTTAAAATTAGTTTTAATTTTATTTGTTTTGTAAGAGAAATGGAAGATTAAATAAAGTACTTTCAAAGTAAGTACGTAAATAAAATAAAAGTAAAATAAAATTTTACTTATTGCTAATATAATGTAAACGTTTTCATTAGATTAATATAGTGTAGCGCTTTTAATAGAATGTAACGTTTTATTGGTTAAAGTTTAGACTCTCTAATTCTAAGGACCATGACTGGAGTTTGGTAATAATTTGTAAAATTTGTATGGCGGTTAGCAAGATGAATTCAATTCTAGTTTTTGAATTGCTGCAACGAAGTTTCAGGATTAGTACTTTATTACTTTAAAAGTAAAATAACTATTCAGTGTAAAATAATAAGCCCAAATATCTTTGTTTACAAGCTCAATTTACCCAAGTTACAAATTGGGTCAGTCAAGAAATGATATACAAAAATGTTTAAAAGAAATATATAGTGTTCGGTCAGGACTTCCATTAATGAGAAGGTTTCTATGGAAATACATGTTTGTTTTTAATTACTTCCATATTCATTAAGGAATGGAAGTATGGTGATGGCAAAAAAAATCGTGTTCGGGATTATTGCAGATTCTGATTGTACTACACTCAAAACATGAAAAAAAGTCGTTTTCCGAAAAGTGTCTGTGTGTCTGTGTGTCTGTCTGTCTATCTGTGTGTAGATTTTTTTTCTATGGCAAACGATAACTGCCGCAAATTCAAACAGAATCAAATAATTTTTTGCATGCAGCCCTGATTTGTAGATTACTCACGACCCATTGTTTTTGGTGAAGATCGGTTGAGGGAAAGGGGTAGTTTACCAGCAACGGTTTTTTTTTTATCAAGGGAAATTTTTTCTTTTGGCAAACGATAACAGCCGCAAATTCAAACAGAATCAAATAATGTTTCGCATACAGCCATGAATTGTAGAGTTCTCAAGATCTTTTGTTTTTGGTGAAGATCGGTTAAGGGAAAGGGGTAGTTTACCTGTAACATTTTATGTTTTAACAAGGGTATTTCCTATGGTAAACGATAACAGCCGCAAATTCAAACAGAATCAAAAGATTATTTGCAGACAGCCCTAAATTGTAGAGTTCTCAAGACCTATCGTTTTTGGTGAAGATCGGTTAAGGGAAAGGGGTAGTTTACCAACAACGTTTTTTAACAAGGGTATTTTCTATGGCAAACGATAACAGCCGCAAATTAAAACAGAATCAAATAATTTTCTGCACACAGCCCTGATTTGTAAAGTACTCAAGACTTATAGTTTTTGGTGAAGATCGGTTGAGGGGAAGGGGTAGTTTACTTGCAACCGTTTTTTTTATCAAGGGAAATTTTTTTTGGCAAACGATAACAGCCGCAAATTCAAACAGAATCAAATAATGTTTCGCATACAGCCATAAATTGTAGAGGTCTCAAGACCTATTGTTTTTGGTGAAGATCAGTTAAGGGAAAGGGGTAGTTTACCAGTAACGTTTTATGTTTTAACAAGGGTGTTTCCTATGGCAAACGATAACAGCCGCAAATTCAAACAGAATCAAAAGATTATTTGCATACAGCCCTAAATTGTAGAGTTCTCAAGATCTATTGTTTTTGGTGAAGATCGGTTAAGGGAAAGGGGTAGTTTACCAGCAACGTTTTTTAACAAGGGTATTTTCTATGGCAAAAGGTAACAGCCGCAAATTCAAACAGAATCAAATAATTTTCTGCACACAGCCCTGATTTGTAGAGAACTCAAGACCTGTAGTTTTTAGTGAAGATCGGTTGAGGGGAAGGGGTAGTTTACCAGCAACGTATTTTATCAAGCGTATTTTCTATGGCAAACGATAACTGCCGCAAATTCAAACAGAATCAAATAATTTTTTGTATACGTCCCTGAATTATAGAGGTCTCAAGGACTTCTGATTTTGGTGAAGATCGGTTAAGGGGAAGGGGTAGTTTACCTGCAACCTTTACGTTTTAACAAGAGTAAAGTACTTGAAAATTTATTTAAACTTTTTGAAACAATGGTAATTGTTAAAAATAAAATAATTTTGTTGCCAGGCAATAAAATTAAAATTTTTTTTCATTTTAATGTAATATAATTTTTTTCATTTAATACGGCAATAAAAAGGCAGGTAAGACACAAACGCACACACACACACACACACACACACACACACACACACACACACACACAATTCACGTTATTTCTGGCCTCACTCATGTTTATTTTCTTACGTTTGCACGCTTTTTAAATGGAAAGTGCCGAAACCCACACCAACATAACGCGTGCAAGCCGAAAAAGTGGACATCAATTTGCTTACTGGCGAAGCTAGTAGTTAATGAATGGGTAGGCAAAAATCTTATCTTAAATTTTTTTTAAGGAATCACTAAAAGGACGGTGGGTCAAATCGGACGCTGAGGTAGAGTTTGCTGTAACCGAATGGTTCCACAAACAGCCGTAAGAATTTTACTAGCAGGGAATCTACAGGTTAGCGCAACAGTGGAACTCATGTCTTAATGTTATTGGAGACTTCCTTTAAAATCGTTGAATAAAAAATGCTTTACAGCTCCATACGTGTGTCTATTGAACAATCCTTGTATTAGTCATACGCAATAATACAACTGATTGAACTTCAAATTTTTAAACTTGATTAGTTTCTATATATATGTTTAATGTTACAAATAATTCAAATAACAATCTTGATCATCTGTTAGTTCAGCGGAATAACAGTGACACTTTTAATAACCGCATAAAATAAACACTTAGAAACAACACAGGCGCTTTAACTTAACTGTTTGGACCACAGAAGTGAGGCATGCCTCAACGCTCTATGTGTACAGCGCGGGACAATCCCCCCTCCCTTCACTTCCCTATCACACCACTACATTGCTTACATACGATGTATACAAAAAACGCTGAGGCAAGTTCAGGTTGCCTCATTCGCTTTAAACGAACTATGCCGAATCTCACCTGTCACCATCTAGCGGTCGCTCAATAAAGCACGTTTCGGTTTAATAAATTTGACAGTCGCAGTAACAATGTATAATCTTTACGTTATGTAGTTCATACGTATTTATAATTTTTTTTCTACAGAATTTTTTAGGGTAGGCATTGCCTCAATTGCCTCCATGTAACTTCGCCACTGATATATATGTGTACAACGTTATCGGCAACAAAGAAGTAGTTTTTGTTAAAATTCCTTCCCGGGATATTTGGCCGTAGTCCAATGTTTTCTACAAAACCAGACATTTCGGCATTGCCATCGACGTAGTTCATACGTATTTATAATTTTTATTCTACAGAATTTTTTAGGGTAGGCATTGCCTCAATTGCCTTCATGTAACTTCGCCACTGATATATATGTGTACAACGTTATCGGCAACAAAGAAGTAGTTTTTGTTAAAATTCCTTCCCGGGATATTTGGCCGTAGTCCAATGTTTTCTACAAAACCAGACATTTCGGCAATGCCATCGACTTCCATCATCAGTGAAAATCGAGTGCGATAACGTGAGGTGGTATACATTAGTGACCACAGTACTGTGGTTAAGGCTGAAGCAGTAAGTAGAAAGAAGTAGTTTCTATGGTAATATTTCATTTCGAAAATGATTTTAAATATAAATCTTAGAATATGGAAGTCATGTATGGTTCTCCATACCGATATTTTTATTTATAAACTAAAGTGTTTAGACTTTCTCAACAAAACCAGTCGTATCTGTCTTCCATATAAAAACGGTATTAACAAATCGTAAATACTGTTTTGATAAAGTTTTTATTATCACACCACATGAAATTATTTATCAAACATTTACCCATATGGTAAATATTCTATTAATAATCGGTATGGAGAACCATACATGACTTCCATGCTCTAAGATTTATATTTAAAATCATTTACTTGAATTTGGTTTGATATTTATAAAAGAATATTCCCCTCAGTTTTCACTATTTATGGATATTATTGATATTTACACTTTTATTGATTTATAGTTTCATTATATGTCATTACTAAGGTATCTTATTTTTTAAAATAAAGCACTTTATTAAACATCAAAAGGTAGTTTTCGAAAAATTACCTCTTCCCCTTCGACTACCCTTTTCACTTAGCCTATAGATATATCATCTACCTCTCTACAGTGGATTATTAAGACCTTCTTTTCAGGATACTTTATTTATCAAAATTAAGTACTTAATCTTGTTAAAACGTAAAACTTTGCAGGTAAACTACCCCTCCCTCTTAATAGATATTCACCAAAATCAATAGACCTTGAGTCCTCAACAACTCAGGCACATATGCAAAAATTATTTGATTCTGTTTGAATTGGCGGCAGTTATCGTTTGCCATAGAACAATTCTACATACACACACATACAATAATCTTTCTGTGTTCGTACATCGTACTATTTTTAAATATGATTGTCTCATTCTGATTAACTAGTAAGCCTATGCTCATTGAGCTGCAGAATTCGCCCACTATTTTCAACGAAGTATATTTATTAATACATAAATTTCGTTATTAGGCACTTTTCAAATTTCGGGAAAAATTACACACATACCGATTACTCTAATATTTCTTTACTAACATAACAACTGCAGAGCACACAATCATACACTAAACGCAAACATTTAGGAACATTCGGATTTGGTTTATAATTTCTTTCAATCTGACACACAGTTGGATTTTTACTTTAAAAAGTGTAATCTCTTTATTGGTCCATAGAGTCAAAATATTTTGAAAAACTTAACAATACATTCAGATTTAAGCAAAATTGCTGTAATTTAATATGCCACATGAATTTTTGTGATTTTATCAAAATTTTCGCCAACGTTTTAGGCTCTGACGTCCTAATATCATTCGCAATCACCACACTTTCAAATTAAAATTAAATTGATTTAGTTTTAGATAAAAAGTTTTACCATGGACATTATTATTATTGATTGTTTGTGTTTAGGAAACGTAGAATTTACTTTCATTTTTAATTTACAACCTTTTGTGTATTTTAGACACGTTAGACACGAACATTTTTCTCTAGTTTTTTCCTTACAAAAATTACTTAATTTTCTTCATTAATATGAAATTTTCTTTTTTGGTTTCCTCTTATTTATAATTCAATTAATTGTATTATTTTACAAGCACTGGCTTCTTTCACAACTTCGAGTTATGTTTCTTTCCCAATATAAGCCTTACAATGAGTAATTTATTTTTCAAATTTCTCTTTCCATAATAGACGATTTTCTATTCTGTGTTTTAATTTTATAAAATATTAATATAGATTTTAATCTTATGTTATCTGTTTCCTTTATAAATTATACAAATGAAGCCAATGTAAACTACACTTTCAATTAATCCAGAAATTCGAATTCTAATAATACAGTGAGCTTCCAAAGCCACAATGTCTTACTTATTGTAATTTTAAATTAATTCGGCGTACACTGTACATTATTACACAAGTACAAAAATAGAATTTCTACGACTTTCTCTGCTCATTTACAGTCATTTTCTGCATTAATTTATAATTCCCTTCTTGTAATGTTTTCTCAACGACGATTAAAGTTCATGTGGTTATTACGTTTAGTTAACGTTATATTGCATTTACATTGGTTTTACCTCTCAGTGTATTATTAAGTATGCTATTTAGAACACCGTCCACGTTTACGAAATCACTTTATTTCAAAAATAATTATAAAAATATGTGGTTATTTATCTCATCTGAACTCAAAAGTGTTCTTACAATCTACAAAATTATAAATGTTAATCAAATAAAACTTCAAATAAAATTTGTTAAAATCATTACTTGAATGTGAGTGAGTGAGGCTAATACAATAACTGTGTTGTAGGAGGCAGCAAGCAGAGCGGGGAAAGTTTCTTGATTTATTTAACCGGAGGAAAATGAGGAAACCATAAAAAGCCCTATAAAATAACATTACTGCTGGTTACGTTAGGAAGTATAGCCTTGGGTACGTGTGGCGAGAACAGTAAGTAGGCTAATATTACACTTCTGACCCACGTATTTTTCTTATGCGCCCTTACGCAACCGCAAGCACAGTAATGTTTGTTGCTGCAGAACGGAAGAAAGGAGAATAGAGAATTTCTCCACATAGAAAATAATTAAATTTGTCATAATTTACAAATAATCGATTTTTGTAAGTAGCACATCCTTTTCACTTTTTTAGAATAATTTTTTAATTATAATTAAATCTAATACGTGCAATCTAAGAGAAATTAAAAATACTATTATAGGAATTTTCTGTATAGATAAATAGGTAACTCAAAGTTGCTTGCAGCAATTATACGTATAATATTGTGTTATTATCCAATATAGTTTCTTCTGCAAGTAGTGTATTACTTTTTTGTGGTTTCAATACCTGACGCACGTTTCACTGAAACACATCAGCATCATCAGAGGTTTGACTTACAAACCTATATTATAATAATATTGAATAATATTACAATGTTATATTATTGGAATATGTTTATTTACTATAAATTGCAGCAGTGCAACAAATTACAACAGTTAATGTATAGAACACTGCAAGAGTGTATTTAAGAAAAAAATTAGCTAAATTGTTACGGTTGCTGTGCAATAAACATTTATACAAATAAAGGTATTCAACACAGGAATCTTTTGATACGTGATCATACGTAATTTTTTTGTAATGAAGGTTTCCATATCAAATTTTTGTATCTATTAAATTATTTCCGCACCCAATTGTTTCAAAACTTTATTAATCTACTTGCTCTTTTAACTAAGTAGTTCTAGTTTATTGTTGTGCTTGTTGCTAGTTAATTCATTAAAATTATCTAATAATGTAATAATAATTGTAGACCCTACATTATCCATCTGTAACATAAATATATTAAGAAGCATACGTTCAATAAAAATATACAACTTGCATTGTTTCCGGTGAATATGTAACAATAGTGTTAATAAATAATTATTTTATTATACGTGAGTGTGTCACCATCTATGTCGGTCGCATTGAGTTATGTATCCTAGATACCTACGTTGTTATTTACATTATATGTGCGGTTGTCATAAGTGATTGAATGTACTGTTTAATGTACTAATAAATACCAATATATCAATTCATTTAATTAGATCATTGTGTTTTATCAGTAATTGCTTCCTGGTAAATATAATAACAGGTTATGGGCCCAGACAAGTAATAAAACACATTGTTGAATCGAATTGTGGACAGTAATAATAAGCAAGAACCCTTTTTTTGTTGCAAGTGTCAGTAAGAATTGAGTGCACAAAGTCAGTTGTAGAGAAGAAACTACATTAAACAATAGAAATGGATTTAGTCAGATCAAATTTAGAAATGTTGAAAGATGATTTGCAAGGAGGTTCCAACTATGATTCATGGATATTCAAACTTAACCTAACCTTAAAATCAAAAGCTATATATCAAATCGCAACGGCAGTTAAAATTAAGCCTGAAGGAGATGAATCAAGCGCAGCTGTAAAAGAATGGATTTAAAAAGATTTAGAAGCACACATATTAATTGGATTGAATGTTGACAGTAATATAGCCAAGAAAATTGCAAGGTATCAGTCCGCAAATGCTATGTTAGAAAAGTTGGAAACCTTATATGGAAAAAAATCAAACGTTTCAGTTGAAGCCCTGCAAAGATTATTTTTTAATTATAAGTATGATGAGCACAAATCAGTAATAGAAAATTGCATGACAATTCAACAATATGCTGATGAATTGTCTGCACTAGGTGAAAGCGTTAAAGAAAACTGGATTATGCAAAGGATATTAGGTATACTTCCAACAAGACTGCATCATTTTAGAACGTCTTGGGATAATGTTATTTCCACAGACAAAACGTTGAACAACATGTTTGAGCGTTCGAAACTTGAAGAAGACAGGCAAAAAGAAAGTGAACAGGCCAATAATGTGTGTCAGAATGCTTTCATATCAAAGGGACAGAACAATAATAAAACAAAACAAGTGAACGTAAAGGAATGCTTTAAATGTGGACAAAAAGGGCACATAAAGAAATACTGAAAGAATAAACCTAGTAAAAGTTATATTCAATATTGTAAGAAAAATTATCCGTGTAATAAGTGCAACGAAAAAGGTCACTTTGCCAAAAATTGTACCAAAAATGTAGATAGTAAGTCAGAAAAATCAGACAAATCTACGTCGAAAAGTAAATTGATGATTAATGTTGGATTGTCTGTTATTAATATACAATATATATCAATGAAGAATGACTATCAAGATCTATGGTGCCAAGATTGTGGTGCCACTCAGCACATGACTTTAAGGAATGACTGGTTGAAAAATTATACTGTTTTACAAGAACCAGAAAAAGTCATGATTGGAGATTCAACACTTATTGAAGGTGTTGGTGTCGGAGACATAGATTTGTTAGCTTATAATGGTCAAGATTGGTGTAACATAACACTGAAAAATGTTTTATATACACCAAAGATACCCTTTAACTTATTTTCCGTCACTAGTACCTTGGACAAGGGTTATCGTCAGGAAGCAGACACAAATTGCTCGTATTTTTTTGATTCAGACACTGGTGAATTAACAGCCATGGCAAACAAAGATGGAAGATTGTTTAGAATGATGTTTCGCTATGGAAACTTAGAAAAGTGTATTGTTACTATGTCAATTAAAAAGTGGCATGAAAAATTAGTTACGTAAGAGACATTTTGAAGAAAAATAATATAAAGTATTGTAACAATACTTGTGGTTACAAAATAATCTGTGTGAATGCTGTGGTAACAATTTGAAATAAAAAATTTATTTTTATTTCACAAAAAAAATTTCTGAAAAAATATTTTTTATGTAAATTTTAATCCTAATATTTAGGAACTAATCGTGTTTATTGTTTGTAATTAGAAATGAAGTGGTATTATGTTTATTCTTGTAATAGTGTCACTTTCAATAAATTTGTTAAAGGACAATCTGGTTAACTCCAAATCTAGTCGAAAGACGGCTCTCTTCTTCTTCTTCTTGAAGCGTTCGTAGTTTCGTATATACCGCCTTTCGGTTAGTTGGTATGCTTGAATAATTTATTTGTTAAGCTTTTTTAAAGAAAAACCAAATCCAAATTACAAAACAGCACGTTTATAAATAAAATAGTTAATTTGTTCGATAAGAATCGATGTTACAAAGTAGTATCGACTCACTCAGGGCCGGTCGATATAAAAAGTTTACATTAGTATTATAAAAATATGGTTCTTTAAACGGTTATTTAAGATATAGCCAGAGAAGTGTATGGGCAGGAAAGTATAACACTTACAATTATAAAATGTCTTAATATTAAACAATACAATGTTATATTTAAAAATAATAAAAGGTTACATATGATATTTATTCAAACCAACAGCAGCAGAAAGTCGTTCTCTACAGCTGACGTAAGGTGAAGACGATTCCCAAAATGGTCGACTGGCGCATGCGTAGTGGAACGTATAACCTGGACGAAAGTTTTATTTAAATAAAGATGTCCTTTCTCAGTGAAAATGGTCTCAGCAATTGTATATGATTGTTCTGGATGTATTTGAGTGTCACTGGTGTATGGTGGAATAGTTCACTTGGTGTAAAATGTTGTTATGGTATATATCTCACTTGGTCTATGTGTGTCGGGTTTAACCTTGATTGTTCGTCAGTAAATTGTGTGATATTGGTGTTATTTCGATTACTTAGTCGTATGTGGTTCAGTTTATTGGTGTTACACTGTTCATATTTTAACTTCACCGGTTCACAATAAAAAAATAACTCAAAATAAGTTTTTATAACAATTTTCACCGAACTCGGTTTATAATGTTAGTCGCCATTATAGGTTACTTCGAGCAAATAATCACGTTAAGTACACTCGTCAACGTATAATAATGAACTGTTCTCATTTCCTTCGTCTCCTGAAAATCTTAGCCAATTTAATATATCTTATACATTGTTTCAAATTATCTTAGCTTCCGATACATTTTATTTTGATACATTATACTCAGAAAATAATTTCGTTATTAATTAACTGTACGAAATACTAAATACATATTCGGTTTCTTTATTCTATTCTGCTTATTTTGATAATAATTAATATAGTGTTACAAAGTTTTCATTAAAAAATTATATTTCTTACATTTCTGGAAGGTAGGCCTAATTTTATATTTCCTGTAGTCTAAGCAAATAATAGCCATTTTCCCTGATATAATTATTATTCTATTAAATCTGAAATTGATATAATTGTCTATTCTTACTTAATTTCTTGCAATTTAGTTTATTAATGATTGTTTTTAAATACAATTCATTTGTCTATGACTCCTCCTCTGATAATGTCAGTTAGTACTGTAACCCCTCTTTCCTTTCATGTATTTTTTGAATATCCAACAACTTCTTTAATTTTAATTAATTTTTTTTTGAAAGAGAAGTCACAAGTCAATTAGGACTAGGCAGGAGCCTAGAGAAGCAAAAATTGTGCCGGGTCCAGTATGACGGGACTTGCAATGAACTCCACGTAATGTAACAATAACAGATTTATTGTATTCCTAGAATTCATACATGTGTACTGTGACGATTTTATTAATAAAAATAAATTAATTAATTAAGTTGATAATGTATAGGTTGATAAATTTTAAGTGTTTAATAAAATCTCACATTTTAACCTAAAGCGTATAATCATTAAATAATAATAATATTTAAATGAAAGTCTATTAATATATTAAAAGGAATACGAGAGTACAGAAAGGGTAAAGCTTGTTAATTAATCCTGCAGAAACAGGCTCTAACCAGAATCAACTTGTTTTCCAACCCCTTAACTAACTAAAAATAATTGTAAATTGATTATTATTTAAATAATTAAACTAGACTACTATAATGTACTTTGATAGCAATTGTAACTAAGAATCTCTCTACTTAATTATTTAATCTAATTTTAGTCCTTTAAATAAAAAAGAAACTTGGAACTATTTTTATGTTGAGTTGAACCGTCGCGAGATTACTACTCTGACCCCTAACTATTTTCGCCCACTTGCTAGGGAGCGGTCAAACAGTAAGCTGTGTACTGCCGATATGTGCTACGTTAAAAATAGTTTATTACAAAATGTAATTAATCCGTCAGTTAAGACACTGATGCATTCTTTTACTATTAAACAATGTGTTGCGTTAATGTAGTTGAACCGCGACTCATATAAATATGGTGTAAACGAGTGAGAATGAATAACTGAAATTTAGCGCCGGTGACATCTCTTCTAAAATCTTAAAATATAATACTAATGTAATTAAAACTGTGGTAATCCCATGAAGTGAAGTGCTACAATCAAACTATCATGTGAAGTGGATACAGGTGAATGAAACTTTGTGTTAATCATTCAGATCAACGAGCTATTACTATCAGTTAGCCAAGAGCTGAGAACCAGGAGACACCATGATCTAAAAGACTTCAGGACTACACCATTCCCGGATACGAAGATAATGAGACATACCTGACCTACTTCAAACATGCTGCAACCGAGGACCTACGACTGGAATAACGCAGAGCTGGAAGACATCCAAAAAGGTGACACGGAGGCAAGCCTTCCGTGCTTATGAAATACTAAATATTATATTCAACAAAAGACAATTAATTTAACCACATTAAGAGATTTTAAGTAATTGTATAACAGTAATTGTATACTCATAACTTGTATACTTATCCCTAGTAAAGGAGTTATAGCTCTAAACTGTAAAGCCTTATTGTTTAAAAGATTAATAAAGACCATTCTTCAAATGGCAAAATTTTGAAAGCTTTATATGGCGAGGTAACCATTCTTAACGTATTAGAGGAAATCCCGGATCGGAGAATTAATTAAATTCATGTACTTCTTATTTTAAGGGGCCTTGTAAAGAATAAAATATAATCATCATGTAATCTGTAAGCTATTGAAGCATATGTGTCGAGAATTTTAAGTAGAGAAAATAATACAATATATAATAAAGAGATGTCATCAGGAGTACCTACTATACTGAGTGCATAAATCAACAGTCTCCCCTTCCCTGAATCCTTGTATATTTATTGTTTGTTGTTCTGATTAATTTTCAGCTCGTCACAAGTAAGGCAGCCTGAATAATTGGCAGAACCAATTATTGCGGGTTCCCTAAGTTATAACACAGGAGAAGATGTTATAAATTGCGCAACTCTGCTTATTTTGCTAATTTTGCTAATTGTGCTAATTTTGCTTATTTTGCAAATTTTGCTATTTTCTGCTATTGTGCTGTTATTTAATAATTAATTGTGTACAGAGTGTCACAAATAAATTGCGCCACTCTGCTAATTTGCTAAAATTTTGCGACTCCTTTGTAAAAATTTTGTGACTTGTGTTATTTAAGAAGTAATTGTGTCCCGATAAACCCACACACCTAAGCTGTTGATTTATTCACTCATGTACTTTAAAATGTGTCTAAAATATTAAATAAAAATTAAACGATAATAGTTATTATAATAGTATAATAAATAAGTAATTTAAATATTATTTAGATATAGGAATGAACATAATGTTAACTAAAAACGCCCCAAGAATACGATATAACAGCAGGTACGTGCTTGTCAAAAAGTTCATTCATCAACCTGTCGGTTTGTAAACAATATCAGACCAGTTGAATTCATGTCTGCGCCTGTGTGTGTGTAAACTGTCATAGTGAACCTCCCCCCATAGTTGAGTTAAACTACAACGACACCCTCTTTGTTAGTTCTATTGTTATAAGAAGCGTGTCCCTTCCTGTGTGTAGTTGCCGAAGGGGGAATCTTTTGCCGTACGCATATTTAAACCTGTGTGAGATTTCTCTCTCTCTACCAATGTAAAATGACAAAGCTTGTCATCTCATTTTGAGTGTTTATTAATGAAAGAGTAAGAATACGATTGATTTATATTTTTATATTTGTGTGTAAAAAAAAAAAAAAAAGATAGCGTTGTATAGTATTTAATGCAAATAGTAGAATAATTAGTTATAGCCACTCACGTTACGAAAATGGCTGAATTTAATCCAGATCTATTATTAAAAGATGAGCTATGCTACGAAGCACTTTTACGAGGTCTAAAACACGTGAATGTTACCGTGTCTGAATTACGGAAATCATTACGCCAAACCGGATCAGAGATAACCTCGCAGTTAGATAAATTGCGTGAACTCGATTATGACGGCGAACGAGAAACCTGTTATGTGAAATATAGGGAACTGATAGTATTATCTCAGAACCTTCAGGAAAAAAAATCACCTACGGAACTTTTGCGCGTTACGCAACGTATAGAACATTTAACCCGCCGGTTGAATAATTTATTAAGCTGGCCCGACGTCACCGTAATCCCCGCCGGCGTGCAGAAATTTGCGGATGAGGCATTAAGCCAATTACCCATAATTATCAACGACTTACGACGAAAGTCAGATTCATCGATAATGGAGGAAATTGAGCACTACTTACAAAAGTTATATATTTCCCCAGTTCATTCCCCTACTTTAGAACACCCTCCCTCCACCTCGAACCCCGAATCACCCACCGTATCTAAGATACAACAGAGTCATGAACAATTACCTAGTAGAGAATTAAATACCCTAACCATGTTAGAACCCCCACCGCCTAATGTTCAGCGTACTCGCACTAGTCAATATGCGATTACAAATCCTAATGCAACCACTAATCCTTCGAAAGAAATACCAAACATAAATTTTAATGTTGACCTCTACGGAAAGATTTCCCACCCAGTAGAGAAAATAATTAATGAAATTCCGTACACCGATGGCTTAAGTATCACGACTCTATTGACTTTTATCAGATATCTACTGCAAATAAAAGATCTACAACAATTGAACGATTGGCAAATACAGCAGGTCATCTTACCCAAATGTAAACCACCATTACGAGATCGTGTACTAGAATCATTAAACTCGTCTCTTCCAGTAGAAAAACTTCATACGAATATAATCAAATATTTTATCCCCACGGGAATTTATGAGGAGATCAAGAGAAATACTGTACTTCGAGTACAAGGAGCTCATGAAAGACTGGCCCACTATATTGCAGACATCAGAGAATCTTCACGTCTACTGCAAGTCGACTGGACTGAAAAACAATTGGTCGATACTATCCTGGTAGGCTTATCTCCTGAAGAACGCTCCCGTTTAGCACTAATAAGTAGACCCCTTACTTTCGCTGACCTTGAACAATGTAGTATTCACTCTTCCAATGTGTGGTACGCAGATCAGCACAGACATGCACCGGTATCCACTACACCACATAGAAAAGAAATGCAAGCCTTACTCTCAGATGCAAGAAGTCTACGAGAAAGAAGACCATTTCAAAGATCAACCTATGTTCATGGCCATGGTAAGTCCAAGGAGCCTCAACCACGACAGGAAACCAGTGAGACCCCGCGTAAAGAATATATATGCTATAACTGCGGAAAACCTGGACACCTCAGTAGAAACTGTAAAAGGAAACAGTACAATCGGAAAACTCATTATCCAAAAAACATGTAAGGCAGGGAGATCCGAAACCCTGTGTCTTCCGCAGCATCGTGAAAAAAGGTAAACCCCTGAGAGACAATAAAATAAAACAAATTAATAATAATAACAAAAGAAAATTAGACCCCTATGTAAAAAAATTTATCGATAAATGTAACGCTATTAATAAATGTGATTTCAGTAAGTGTCAATTACCGTATATACAAGTTGACCTTGGTGTTACATCCACCCTCGGTTTAATTGATTCCGGATCAACGCGAAGTTTAATTAGTCAAGAGCTAGCCAATAAATTATTTAAACATAATTTGGTTAAACGCAGTCAATCTGTAAATATTAAATGCGCTACAGCTAACAAACAAAACTTAATGATAAAACTTATCATCACATTTAAGATAAAAATTAAAAATCTGACGTGGTATTTTCCAATGTTAGTATGCGAGGAATTAGGACCCGAGTTAATATTGGGAGCTGATTTTATCAGTAAAACAGGAATAATTTTAGATATTCACGATAAGAAATTTTACTTTGGATTCGATCGTTCACGGAAATATAACTTGGATGATAATTCAAATAACACAGAAAGTACTAGCACGACTTCTTCACATCTAAAGCATCACGAATGTGAATTAGGTCACCTGGAAGGTAAAGATAGACGGAACATACAGACCTTAATAAAACAATTCTCCAATGTCCTCACCCCGAAGTTAGGACTGACAGACCTGATAGAGTATAAAATAAATTTGAGCGACAATAAAGTAATACGTTTAGCCCCATACATGTTATCACCTCCAAAAATGGAAGTAATGAGGAACCAAATTAATAAACTGTTAGAACAAGGAGTCATCGAACCCTCTACGTCATCTTATTCATCCCCCGCGTTTTTAGTACCCAAAAGTAACGACAAACATAGATTAGTTGTAGACTATAGACAACTAAATAAACGGATAGAATTTGAATCCATACCACTTCCCGACATCCACAGTGCTTTTCATTATTTTACGAAAGCAAAAATTTTTACCATTATGGATTTAAATCAAGCTTTTCATCAGATACCCCTTTCGGAAGAATCAAAGCGTCTAACCGCATTTGCCGTCCCTTTCAACCTGTACCAATTTACAAGGGTACCCTTTGGTATATCCCAAGGTAGTTCTGTATGTAGCAGATTATTAGAAAAATTATTTCATGACATAAAGTTTAAATATGTGTACCACTACCTAGATGACATTGTTATTTACAGCGAGTCAATTGAGCAACATCTTGAACATCTACGTGAAGTACTATCCCGATTGGAGAAAGCTGGATTAACCGTAAACCCCAGTAAAGTAAATTTTGCTGTGACACAATTCTCATTTTTAGGTCACATCGTAAAAGCCAACGGAAAGGTAAGCATAGACCCCGAGCGAACCCGTGCTATCAGAGAATTTTTACCACCGCGGGATGCGAAAGGAATTGCCCGATTTTTAGGAATGATAAATTATTTCCACAAGTATATCCCACATCTAGCCGAAATTGCAGCACCGCTAAATACTTTAAGAAAGAAGGGAGTTAAATTTGAGTGCAATGAGCAACCGCATTCGAGAAATTAAAAGAAAGCATAATATCACCCCCCGTACTACAATTAGCCGATTTTACAAAACCATTTGTTGTGCAGACAGACAGTTCAAGTGTAGCCCTAGGTGCCGTAATATATCAGGAAGTAGATAACTCTAGATTACCTATTAGTTATGCTTCACGCACCCTGACAGACCAAGAAAAGAAATACTCCGCATACGAATTAGAATGTTTAGCTATCGTTTTCGCCTTTGAGAAGTTCAAACCTTTTTTAGAACATAAAGAGTTTTTGTTAGAAACAGATAATCAAGCTTTATCTTGGCTACTAAATCACCCTAAACAGTTAGGTCGTATCGGAAGATGGGTATTAAGATTAAATTGTTTTAAATTCAAAGTACAACATATTAGAGGCACCCAAAACGTAGTTGCCGATACCCTATCACGTATGTTCCAGCCGAGTAGTAATACTTACGAAAACAAGAGTAGAGAAACGCCGATTATTAATACTTTAATTACCGAATTTCCTCTTGCATTTACGGATTTAGCCCATTACCAACGACCAGACCCTCGTTTGAGTCCCATTATTGAACAACTTGAAAAAGGAAACAAGTCAGAAAAATACCTATTAAGTAAGAGAGTATTATGTTGTAGAATAGCGAACGGAAAATATTTACGAATAATCGCCCCTGATATTATTAAACCTATGCTGATGGAATATTATCACTCCTCCACCATTGGAGCACATATGGGAATAAATAAAACCATACATCGAATTCGTAAAGAATATCACTGGGAAAATATGAACAGTGAGATCGCTAACTTTGTAAAGAAGTGTAAGTTGTGTGCACTCAGTAAACCAGCGAGAAACAGCCAAATAAGTCAATTAATCTCAGAGATTCCTGCTACCCCATTCTCCAAAATTTATTTAGACTTTTCAGGACCCTACCCGCGTTCTAAATCAGGAAATACAATGTTACTAATTTGCGTAGATTCTTTTAGTAAATTCGTCTGGATGTACCCCATGCGACGAGCCTTAGCTACGACGACAGTAAGCATTTTACAGCATAGATTATTTAAAGAATTCGGTATTCCTGTCCATCTAGTGTCGGATAACGGACCACAGTTTAAGTCCAAGGAATTCAGGAACATGTGTTTCAAACTAGGTATAGACCACATTACCACTACAGAGTATCGTCCGCAAGGTAATATAGCTGAGAGGTATTTGCGAAACCTAAAATCTGCTTTAATAGCCTACCATGCTAATGACCATACTTCTTGGGACCAGAACCTATCCTGGATACAATTCGCCTTTAATTCAGCATATCATGAAGGACATAAGTCTACCCCATTCGAATTATTGTTCAAGTATAAACCTAACCACCCATTATCCACAAAGTGGAAAATACATGAGTTGTTACCCCTTGAAATTAGGGATAAAAATATTAGGAAAATATGGAATGAAGCGCGCGCTAATTTACGAACAAACTTAGCGAAATCGAGGAAATATCACGAGCGAAGAAATAATAATAATGAAGTAAAGTACCAAATCGGTGACTTAGTTATGTACAAAACGCACCCAACGAGTAGTGCAATCGATAAGACAACTTCCAAGCTATCATACAGATGGTGCGGTCCTTATCAAATTCACAAATACTTAACTCCAGTAACTGTAGCCCTGTACGAACCCTCTACTCAAAAATATGTACGAAGGACACATATTTCGCAGATAAAACATTATCACGAAGAAGGAAATGGTAGAGTGCAAGTTAAATAAATGTATTAGATGTAGGTACTCAAATGCAAAGAGTACTTGAGTAACATTTGGCTACCTTATCGTATAAATAGGTACGAGGCCTGATCAACCTTGAATCCTATTCATCGAAAGTAGAGCAAAGTAAGAAGTCAGCTGACATCCAATATGAGGAATAATAATAATAATAATAATAAAAAAAGAGTAATTAAAGAGTAAATTCTATAACTAGAATAACTCACAGCTAAAGAAAAATCCGGTAGTAGTCATAAGTAGTAGAGTTAAGAAAAATTTAGAATGTTTAAAATACATTTTATAGTGTGTGAATTTTATGTAGTAGTAGAATTAGTCTGTAAATTATGAAATATATATAGTTAGTAAGAATCAGCAAGTCAAGAATGACTAATGCTACTCGTAATTACATACAAAGAAAAACGGGTGAGAGAAATTTCACACGGTACTCCCCGACCATACTCCCGGTACATTGCTGACCAAATTTTCAGGAGTCTGTGTTTTTTAAGAGGCGGAGTATGTGACGATTTTATTAATAAAAATAAATTAATTAATTAAGTTGATAATGTATAGGTTGATAAATTTTAAGTGTTTAATAAAATCTCACATTTTAACCTAAAGCGTATAATCATTAAATAATAATAATATTTAAATGAAAGTCTATTAATATATTAAAAGGAATACGAGAGTACAGAAAGGGTAAAGCTTGTTAATTAATCCTGCAGAAACAGGCTCTAACCAGAATCAACTTGTTTTCCAACCCCTTAACTAACTAAAAATAATTGTAAATTGATTATTATTTAAATAATTAAACTAGACTACTATAATGTACTTTGATAGCAATTGTAACTAAGAATCTCTCTACTTAATTATTTAATCTAATTTTAGTCCTTTAAATAAAAAAGAAACTTGGAACTATTTTTATGTTGAGTTGAACCGTCGCGAGATTACTACTCTGACCCCTAACTATTTTCGCCCACTTGCTAGGGAGCGGTCAAACAGTAAGCTGTGTACTGCCGATATGTGCTACGTTAAAAATAGTTTATTACAAAATGTAATTAATCCGTCAGTTAAGACACTGACGCATTCTTTTACTATTAAACAATGTGTTGCGTTAATGTAGTTGAACCGCGACTCATATAAATATGGTGTAAACGAGTGAGAATGAATAACTGAAATTTAGCGCCGGTGACATCTCTTCTAAAATCTTAAAATATAATACTAATGTAATTAAAACTGTGGTAATCCCATGAAGTGAAGTGCTACAATCAAACTATCATGTGAAGTGGATACAGGTGAATGAAACTTTGTGTTAATCATTCAGATCAACGAGCTATTACTATCAGTTAGCCAAGAGCTGAGAACCAGGAGACACCATGATCTAAAAGACTTCAGGACTACACCATTCCCGGATACGAAGATAATGAGACATACCTGACCTACTTCAAACATGCTGCAACCGAGGACCTACGACTGGAATAACGCAGAGCTGGAAGACATCCAAAAAGGTGACACGGAGGCAAGCCTTCCGTGCTTATGAAATACTAAATATTATATTCAACAAAAGACAATTAATTTAACCACATTAAGAGATTTTAAGTAATTGTATAACAGTAATTGTATACTCATAACTTGTATACTTATCCCTAGTAAAGGAGTTATAGCTCTAAACTGTAAAGCCTTATTGTTTAAAAGATTAATAAAGACCATTCTTCAAATGGCAAAATTTTGAAAGCTTTATATGGCGAGGTAACCATTCTTAACGTATTAGAGGAAATCCCGGATCCGGAGAATTAATTAAATTCATGTACTTCTTATTTTAAGGGGCCTTGTAAAGAATAAAATATAATCATCATGTAATCTGTAAGCTATTGAAGCATATGTGTCGAGAATTTTAAGTAGAGAAAATAATACAATATGTAATAAAGAGATGTCATCAGGAGTACCTACTATACTGAGTGCATAAATCAACAGTCTCCCCTTCCCTGAATCCTTGTATATTTATTGTTTGTTGTTCTGATTAATTTTCAGCTCGTCACAAGTAAGGCAGCCTGAATAATTGGCAGAACCAATTATTGCGGGTTCCCTAAGTTATAACACAGGAGAAGATGTTATAGTACCTCATAACAAATGTGTATAAATGTGTACCAGGTAAACGTATATACATATATAAAAAAATATAAAAATGGTACATCATAACAAGTGTATATAAAATCAAGTGTACATCAGAACAAGTGTGTATAAATGTGTACAAGGTAAACCTATATACATATATAAAATATAAAATGGTACATCATAACAAGTGTATATAAATGTTTACAAGGTAACTATACATGCATATATATATTTATGAAATTCTCCCCCATCTTGTGTCTAGCTAGACACGGACACCATAACACACACAGAAACCTAAGGCACACAAACTCACAATTACATAATTCGAACACGACTGCCCCTAGAATGCACCCGCCCTGCAGGCTGTGTAAATACAATATTCCTAACCCAGCAGTGATAACATATTCGCCCATCAACAGCCCGTTTTGTAGAATTACATAAAAGCCAAAACCCCAGAAATGATGATAATAATTCACGACGCATAAACAAAACCGGACCGCCCATTTGTGTAGCATTCCACTGATCAATGACCCCTCATGAGCGTATGAACCTTAAGTTCCCTTCACAGTATTAAATAAAAATTGACAGAACTACATCACCTGATTTCAAACAGTGATGATAGAATTCTAAACGGTTATTTTACTTTACAAATTCCGAAGGAATCAAAAATCCTTATGTACTTTAACAATCAGAAATTAATCACTCGGGGCTTTACAATATCAGAAAATTTTGACAATATATGTTTTACCAAAAATAATGAGTACATGTTTTATAGTTAAAGAAAATTAAACAGCAGATACTACCAGTGAAAGTCAATCAATATGTGTTTGCCAGTTAAGAAAAACAATCAGTGTAGCCCTTGTGCAAGGGGCAAAATCAACTAATATCTTTCCAGAAAAATAGTGAATTATTTCTATTAACCCCGAATGGCTATATACGTATAATTAAGATAAAAAAATATTACAATAAGGTGGTGGTGCTCTAGCATCTGTGGCAGCGCGCCAGCATGTAGTTGACAATATTTGACCGGCCTCCAACCTGTCTGAGGTTGCACCAGCATGAGTCAGAGAAAAACTAAGTCCCTTTTTTTTTTTAAACCCCAGAAAACGTCCAGAAAAAAACCCAGGAAAACGCCCAGCCCTTAAATGTAAAACCCATAGTGAAGTTAAAATATATTCATCTCTGTTCCAGCCGGAACAGAGACACTAACCTGTTCAATACATTTTGTAAAACTAAAATTACAATGATGAGCAAACGGTACAATGTGCAAGTGTGAAAATATCTCTGGCACGCTCCCCCAGTACAGCACACACTTACAGGCAATGCACTTAGCGTTATGTAATTCAATTATAAAAAAAGTACTTGAATTTAACTAGTAAAGTTCTGGGTCATGAACAGCGGCTTCCCATTCTAGCAGAGAGTCTGCACACGTGGGCCCATGGATGCAAAGATTTTTGATAAGAAAATAATAGAGTGCATATCACCTTATCACAGCTGGCAAGTGTTACATTGAGAACGAGTCCCCATCTCCCTCTTCAGACAAGATCTTGTTCATGGTTCACGGCTTAGGCAGGTGTACGGCCATCAGCAAGCCAGGTATCCGGCTTAGTTCAAGAACCCGGGAGTCGATTTACGCTTTAGCACGCCATGAGGAGACAGCAAACTGCGTCGTAAAGTTCGAAGAGGGAGAAGGAACGTTGTCTCTTGCAGCCGGGGAGTGAATGAGAAAACTGCTGTCCGCAGCAGACAAAGCGAACGTTCGCCATCGATTGCGCGCGCAACCTTAACTGCAACGAACAAAGGTCGCCCGCCTTCGCTCACTTTCACAATTAAATGAAAATGTTTCTAAAATTTTTTCAAAGGCCGGTTTTACACCGGCACAGTACATTCCATTTTTATTTATAATTTTATTACATAAATAAGTAATTTTGCTTATCTGCTGACCATATCTTTATAAAGTATTATTTACATGGTATTACTATATTTCAATATATATTTATTTGGTATTTACTGTATGTTGGGTTTATCTTGCATAAATATTGTCAGTTTAACTGGTTTATAGGACTAGATTTGTTAATTATTCTGCAGTTTAAATTCATTATATGGCCTAGATGTGATGTGTTGCTATTTGCAAAATTTTTTACTAATGTAGTTAGTTTGTACCCTTCTCTGACTTTCTATCCTTATATACCTTATTAACAATTAGTTCTTTGACTAGTATAACAGTGATTATTGATTGTACAATTAAAATATATCTCTACCAAAACTGGTACCTTGAATAATACCTTTTATGTGTACTGATTATACCTAGTAACATAATTAAAAACATTTTATAACATGGGGAATGATATCTATCTTTAGATATGGCATTCCCAATTTAAATTAACAACAAAATAACATCTTATAACAATAATATTGCTTACTAATAAATCCTATTTGTCTAGTTAATATATGGAACATAAACATAACATATTGGTTCCATATAATGGTTAACACCTTCATGAAACTATTTATTTACAGTCTGCTCTGTATTTCCCAATTTTAAGGATGTATTCCCCGTCTTTAAGTATAACACTAGCTATCTGTTTATTATTTCATTCTATGGAATGTTCTTATAAATTCAGTAGCATTTCATTAGCAATATTATTACTTCATATCAAATATGATGCTGTTCAAAAAACACTTAAAGTTTATTCATTTGTACGGCAACTCATGTACCTTTTCTAAGTTTATTGGCTATAATTCAATAACTTACACTTGTCCATGGTTATTTATTAATATTATTACTAGTCCTTTTCTAGCTTTACAACATGAAATATTTAACCAAGGGGGGACTGTGAAGATTTGTTCATATAAACTACACAATAACTTTTTTGGGTGCACTGTTACTTAATACTATTAACACTTTTGGTTTTTGTCAGTTTTACATTGTGATATGGTTTTTTGGGGTGTTATACTTTCTCTTTGGACATTCATTTATTTTTGGGGTTTTTGGGTTCTTCCCTATGGGGTTTCTATTTGGTATTGGTCGTCTCACTTCCTTTTTTCTAGTGGATCTTCTCTGGTTTCTTATTCTTCAGTATTTTTGGTCATTCTATAATTCTTCTTTCTTCGTTCTTCAGTATTTTTGTTCATTCTAAATTTCTTCTTTCTTCTTTCTTCATTCTTCAGTATTTTTGTTCATTCTATATTTCTTCTTTCTTCTTTCTTCTTTCTTCTTTCTTCAGTATTTATGTTCATTCTATATTTCTTCTTTCTTCTTTCTTCAGTACCATTTCGCTGTGTATGCTTTTGTTTCTTCTGGTCTGGTTTCCTTGTCGGGGTATCTTAATTGCCTGCTTCTATCCTACCTGGGTAATTTTGTTATTCACATTTTAGTTTTCTAGGTTTTTTAAATTTGTAGTATATATATTATTTGCAGATTTTCTCCTTATGTTTACTTTTCTTGTGATTATATTAATTAATGGTGCCTTTTAATTGATTCTCATCTGGATATTCCATATATTTGAGCTTTATTAATGATCATTGAGTAATTTATTCATGTGGATTATCTGTCATGCTACAGATTGCTCTCTCCCAGAAGTGATTAGTTCAGATCATACTTAGTTTGTCTAAAGTAATTGCTTATGATATTTCATTATAAATTATATTTCTCCACTTCCTTCACATTTCTAAACTTTTTCTTCTTTATTTTTGAGCTTCTCTATATTTCATTATTAACTGGATTCTTCTTGATAGTAATAGTCATCTGATGTTCGTTATTTTTTATTTTTCCATTTTCTTCTTAACTTGGTTCTTTATCCTTGGGATATTTATTCCCTAAAATTCCCTAACACGTTAGCTGGGGCAGTTCAGAGGGGCTCTGTAGGCTACACTTCTCTGCTGGCCATACTACGTCATTTATTGATTACAGAGGCAAATCATCTCTGATCAATACATAATAATACTGCTGGACTTATCTACAGACATTTATTAATAAAAATTACATAAGAATAGTCCACCTTATGACTATAAAAAAAAATTAAATATCTTTGGATACTTCACTTCGTATTTGAACAGATCTGTTAATATTTCTATCTTAGTTAATTTCTATCTCAGTTACTTTTCTCAATGGTTAGCTCTGCTGGCATTTTATTTCTCCTTGTGGTTGGAAGCTGGTTTAATATAATTATCACTTGTTATTCAGTGTAAAGTTTTTATTTATTTTTAATTCTCTGTCATATTTTGACTGTTATTACAATCTCTTTCTGGTCATTGGTAGCATATATTTTGTATTATATTTTTGTTTTTCTCTTAATTCTTATGAATCGTTCCACTAGTATTATGTTCTTGCAATTATTCTTTTAATTGTCCTTCTTATAATTGACATTTATTATATGATCATATTTTTCTTATGGATTTATTTATATACAGTTTTTTCGTTCTTTTTTCAAAATTTTATTCTGTTCTTGCTTTTTATCCAAATGCACTCTTTAATTATTAATTCTATGTGGTTATTATTTCTGCTTATTTTGCTTAAAAGTCTCATTAATTTTACTTCACAATAAGTTTATGCATTTTAATTGTATCAGTGGTTTTTACTGCCATTTCTTTATTCTCGAAAGTTTTTCAGAATTGGTCCCATATATAATTGTTTGTAATGTGAACTTACTCTTCCTTTTGAATGTTGTGGTTATTCTTCAAAATTCTTTTTCCTTTCTTTTATATTCCATGATTCGAGTTTCATTGATGTTTGGTAGTAAGTTGTACTTACATGGTTTTTAAACTTATTTGTATTTTACTAAACTCTTTTTCTTTTAGTTTTTTCACAAATAGTTTCATAAATATTTGGGTAGTAAGTAGTGCTTCTTTTTCATTAATTCAGAAGTTGTTTCACAAATAATAGGTAGTAAGTTGTTCTTACTTGTTTTTGAATTTATTCATTTATAAATTCTTTTTTCTTTTTGTTAATCCAAAAGTTGTTCAAATATAAGGTAGTAAGTTGTTCTTACTTTCTTTTTGAATTTATTCAAATTATATAAATTCTTTTTCTTTTTGTTAATCCAAAAGTTGTTCAAATATAAGGTAGTAAGTTGTTTTTACTTTCTTTTTGAATTTTAAGATATCTTGTTCATTAATTCAATAGAAGTTTCAAAAATTAGGTAGTAAGTTGTTCTTACTTTCTTTTTGAATTTTAAGATATCTTGTTTATTAATTCAATAGTAGTTTCAAAAATTAGTTAGTAAGTTGTTTTTACTTTCTTTTTTAATTTTAAGATATCTTGTTTATTAATTCAATAGTAGTTTCAAAAATTAGGTAGTAAGTTGTTCTTACTTTCTTTTTGAATTTAAAGATTTCTTGTTTATTAATTCAATAGTAGTTTCAAAAATTAGGTAGTAAGTTGTTCTTACTTTCTTTTTGAATTTTAAGATATCTTGTTTATTAATTCAATAGTAGTTTCAAAAATTATGTAGTAAGTTGTTCTTACTTTCTTTTTGAATTTTAAGATATCTTGTTTATTAATTCAATAGTAGTTTCAAAAATTAGGTAGTAAGTTGTTCTTACTTTCTTTTTGAATTTTAAGATATTAAATTCCTATGCACACAAAATTCAATCTTCTATAAATTCAATTACTCATAATATTTTTTCATGGAAGCCTGGTTATATACACACTTTATCCTTTGTGAATCTATTTCCTTTATTTCATAAGTATTATTATTTTTCACATTGGATATGACATATGGTCCGGTGTATAACAGCAATAGCTTCTTCGTTATTCCTTCCAGTGTGCTGGATAGTTCACGTTTTTTTAACAAAATTTTTTCTCCCTTTTCATAAATTATTAATTTACCACTAGCCTTTTGATACTTATTTTGCCGTTTTACCTGGTCTTCTGCCACCTTGTTGTAGAATTTAGCTTTGTCAAATTTGTACACATGGTTTATCGGGAACTCGAGGATATCTGCGATCTCTCGTGGGGGTGGTTTTTCGTACATAGCGGAGTATGGGGTTATCCCTATAGCTGGATGGTATGCCAAGTTGAGGAATTCCTCCGTGGCTTCTAGATAGTCTTGCCACCTTTTTTGTTGATGGTGACAATAAGTTCTTAGGATCCTCCCCACTTCTCGTAACACCCGCTCTGCCAGATTACTGCTCGGATGGTAGACCGAGGTCTTGTATGTACGAATGCCCATTGACAATAATGTATCTCGCCATTTTCCACCCTTAAACTGGGTTCCATGATCAGTAATGATCGAAGATGGTTTCCCCAGGTGTGGGATATACTGTTCCGTTAGTATCCCCAGAATTTTCCGGGTAGTCGCTCGATTAGTAGGGTATAGCTTAACATACTTTGTGAAGTGGTCCATTATGATGGTTAGGTACCGATATTGGTGTCGACCTCCACTACGGTCCGCAAATGTCTAGGAATACCTTCTCCAATTTTGCTTGTGAAGTGATAGGGATTATAACACCTTCCTTCTTCTCATTATTTGTTTTTACCAGCTGGCAGATTTTACAACTTTTTATATACATTCGGACTTTCCTATTTATGTTTTTTATATGGCAGCTCTCCTCCAGAGCTTTTATTACCTTGAGGGCGCCCATATGCCCGTAACGTATGTGGTAGTTCACTATCAATTCCCTTTCGATCTGTGTTGGAATAACCACCTTCCATATCTCTTCCTTCAGGGATGTTTTAACGAACAATATTTGTTTATTTATTTGGTAATATTGAGCAACGGTTTCGTCTCCCTCTTCTAGTCGAAGTTTGAGGTTTCTCAATTTCGGGTGCGCTTGTTGGTGGGTGCTCATATTGGTCAATATTGTTGTTAAATCGGCTCTGGTGCTAAGAAGATGGTATATTTTTAGCACGCTTTCCTTCTCCCCTTCGAAAGTTTGTTCTTCCACATTGACCCGGGATAACACATCCGCTACTACATTCTTTTTACCTGGGATGTATTCCCATTTTAGATGGTATTCTTGAAGGGCAAGTATCCACCTCGTTAGCCTGCCATGGTTCAGTTTGCAGCTTTTCAAGAACGGAATAGATTTATGGTCTGTTCGGACTGTAACAGGGTATCCCAAAATGTAAGTGCGGAACTTACCGCAAGCAAATACCACGCTCAGTAATTCTTTTTCAGTCACCGTGTAATTCTTTTCGCACTGGTTCAAAGACCTGCTTGCGAAGCTAATTACTTGATGTTGACCCTTCTCGTCTTCTTGATACAGTGTCGTTCCCAGACTGATGTTGCTGGCATCGCAATTCATGAAAAATGGTAATTTAAAGTTTGGGTGGCGAAGTATTATAGTTGCCAGAAATTTGTCTTTAATTTGTTGAAAAATCCCATCTTGTTCTTTACACCATACCCATTTGTTTTTGGATGATAATTTAGGTTGAAACCTCGCGGTTAATTCCGAATATTGTTCCTGGTACTTTCTATAGTAATTACAGAGTCCCAGGAGCGACTGTAATTGCTTCCTGTTTTTGGGTGCCGGGAATTTCTGGATTGCCTCCACCTTTTCTGCCGACGGTGAGATTCCTTGATCGTCCAAGTCAAATCCTAAAAATTGCACTTCTCTGGCAATAAACTTGGATTTTTCTAACTTCAATGTGACGTTACTGACAGATAATTTCTCAAGCACATGTTCCACACGGTAGCAGTGCTCCTCCCACGTTTCGGATGTTATTAGTAGGTCATCGACATACACTGTGGTAAACTGAAGTGCTTCCTGTCCCAATATCTGGTCCATGCAGGTCACAAAGATGGCAACTGAGTTTACCAATCCGAAGGGCAATCTTTTGAATTGGTAATTGCGTCCCTCGAATATGAAAGCCAGATATTGGCGACTCCGTGGGTGTAACTCTACCTGCCAGTAACCGCACACCGTATCCCAGGTACTGAAGTACTGAGTACCATGGAAGCGTTTCAGGATTTCCTCAATCTCACCGGGCGATGTTCTATCATTAATGATTTTTTTGTTTATTTCCCGTGCATCCAAGCAAAGCCGGACTTGGCCGTTTTCTTGGGAATAGCGACAATAGGGCTGGTGTATGGGGATTGGCTATGTTCTATAATATCGCTATTAATCATTCGGTTGATTTCCGCTCTCACAGCCTCCCTTCGTGAATGCGCAATCGGGTAGGATTTTCTATTAAACTCCACTGTATCTCGGAACTGAAGGGTACATTGATAATGGGCAATTTCTCTCTATTAATTCCGCTCCGGAAATCCCTTATCTCCTGTATTTTTCGGGACCATAAATCTTCGTCCGTGTTGTCGTATACTATGGTGTTAGAAATGGTATTAGTATTCGTATAATTAATGCTACGTATTTGCTGGTGGATACTGCTGGGAAGTGTTATCTCGCTACCGACTAAATCGGCCGTCCAGGTCAGATCTCCGGTAAACAGTGATACCTTCTCCGATCGTAAATCGATGATAGCCGAGTTCCTTCTCAGCACATCACATCCCACTAATATGATGAAGGGTAATCCTGCCGCAATTAGGAAGATCATGTTTATAGCTATATCCTTACTAATCACATTCAATGACACTTGTTTTCTTATTGTCTTGTTTTGGCGACCAGTGGCACCGATTAATACTATGTTGTTAATAGGTAAGGTCGGCAATAACTTACCACATTTTTCTTGGATTCTCTCCAATTCTGTTGTGTTAATTATGGATACATTCGCACCTGTATCGATCATTAGCTGTGCGAATGTTCCTTCGATTTCGGCATTAATATAAATTATTTCATTGTTTATACTAGGGAGGCGAGTGTCATCCTCCTCCAGTAGTTCATTTCGAATGTTTTTCAAATAGTTACACCGAATGATAGTAATTTTATTGTGATGATTTGCTCTTGGCAATTCTTTTATATACCCAGGCGACAGAAGCAGCAAAAGGTCCTTATTGTTTATTACTGCCTCCTCCCGTTTAAATTCTCCTCATCCTGGTTATTAATTGGACCAACAGAGGCATCAGTGGGGAAACCTTGAGTGGGTTCCAGCCTTTCAGTTCGCTGTTCGTATGTTTGTTCCCTATTTGTATGCCGCTCCGGGTCATCTAGGCTGGTACTTCGCCTTGGCGGATTATAACTGGAGTTGTCCCGTTCTCGGCTTCTGCGTCGATCTTCGTACTCGTGGACGCTGCTCCGCCGTTGATGGTTATACCTGCGTTGGCTGTTTCCTTCTGCACGTATAAAATTTACCCGGGGTCGGGAGAACCTGTTGTTGTTGTTATTGTTATTATTAGGTTAACCCCTATTGTTATTGTAAAACCGCTCGGTGTTATTGGTACGGTTGGGGTTTCTCTGGCTATTTACATTATTATTCGGGCAATAATTATTTCGATTACCGGAGAATCCGTTATTATTTCGGTTAATGTTCGGATTTGTATTACCGTGGTTATTGTTGTTATTATTACCGTTGGTCGGGTGCTGATTATGGTAATTTGGATTATACCTGTTTCCTTGGTACCCACTGTTGATCTGTTGATTATTATTGTTCGATGACGGATTATTTCGAACTTCTGGCCGCTCATTTCTTCTTCTACTCTGCCTGTAATATTCTTCGTTCTCATAATTTTCTAATAGCTCCGTCATCGCCTGTATGGTCTTTATCTGGCTACCTCTTCGAGCTCTTATGACCTTTTCGTCATAATGGTAGGAAAGCTTATTCACCAGGCATTCCTCTGGTATGGCCGGTTCTAGGTGCTTGGCCAGGCACACCTTCCCAAGGAAGTATGCAGTCATGGTATTGCCAAACTGGGTTTTGTATCGGCCAGGGCAGATGTTGTCCCTTATTAAATTCTGGGTGGTCTCTGAACAATACTTGGACTTGAACAAATTTTTAAACTGCTGGTAATCGTTTATCTCGCTCCTGTTCGCCATCCACCAATTGTCCGTCATATCCCGGAATGATTCGTCCAATAGTTCTCGACTATTGGACCATCGATTATTTCTATGTTTGGCCATATATTCCTCAATACGGGCCAAGAACTCCATCGGCTTCCTTTTATATTGGCGGAAGTTAAGCCATTCCCTGTTCTCGTTGATGGGGATATTCGTGAAACTGGTTGGTCGGTTCCGAATTGCTTCCATTTCCTCCTGGCTCTGCCGCACTTGACCAGTGATGTTAGTCATCGCTTCCTCCATTCCGTCACATCTTTCCGTAATTTGAGTTCGTACTTTATTGAGATCTTCATGGCTTTCCTTTCGGTTTTCTTCTGCCTTCTTGCGATTAGATTGTTCAAGGTTTGTGACCTTGGTGTTTACCACTTCCTTGAACTCTTGTACCTCTACTTCAGTCAGCCGACATCTTTCATCAACTTCTCTTATCTGTTGATTTATAGTTATGGTTTCTCCGTCCAGTCTTTCATTCATAGACTTCTTATTATCCTTGAGTTCTTTGTTCATTTCCTTTCTTAATAGTTCCATTCGTTCGTCTAACTTGTCTAGATTCTCCTGGTTAACTTCCCTAATTCTTCCCGTAATAGTTGGTTATCCTCTTTTAACTCTTCCAACCTTTCCCCCATCGTCTCTTCCATCTTCTTGTTATTTTCTCTTAATTCTTCCCTTAATTGTTGGTGGTCACTTTCTATTTTCTTACTGGCTTCTTCCATTTTTTCTTCCAAATTCTTCTTATTTTCTTCCATTTTCTTTTCCACCTTCTAACTGGTTTCCTCAATTCTCTTATTGGTCCTTTCGATCTTACGGCCCAATTCTTCCTTTGTGGATTGGTTGTCCTCCTTCAATTCTTCTAACTTTTTGCTGGTTTCCTCTATTTTCTGATTCGTTTCATCCATTTTCTGACTTAAAGATCGGTTGTCTTCTTTCATTTCCTTGCTTAATTCTTCCTTGGTTGACCGGTGCTGTCATCCATTTTCTTGCTTAAATTTTCTTCCACCTTCTTGTTACTTTCTTCCATTCTCTCCATCAGCTGCCTGATCATTTCTTGCATGTTCCCACTCTCTGATCGTGTGGACCCTTCTACCTGTTTCTCTGGGATATTTAAGTCCCCTGTTTGTGTGGGTACTTCGGGTTTTCCTCTGGTGGTGCTGGTTGTTTATGTTCCACCCGTGTTAATATCGTTTCTATGTCCTCCACTGGGGTCGCCTCCTTATCTTCCATATTAAGTTCTTTTTCGGCCTCCGCCGCTCTCTTCTTTGATGTGGCACGACGTTGCATCTTTCCTGGTTCTCTGGCTGGATAACCGCTGCCAAGCTGAATTAGAAATTGGGCGAGTTATTACGGCCTTTCAATCCCTAATTACAGCCCCACGTTGGACGCCAATTTTGTAACAATACTTGTGGTTACAAAATAATCTGTGTGAATGCTGTGGTAACAATTTGAAATAAAAAATTTATTTTTATTTCACAAAAAAAATTTCTGACAAAATATTTTTTATGTAAATTTTAATCCTAATATTTAGGAACTAATCGTGTTTATTGTTTGTAATTAGAAATGAAGTGGTATTATGTTTATTCTTGTAATAGTGTCACTTTCAGTAAATTTGTTAAAGGACAATCTGGTTAACTCCAAATCTAGTCGAAAGACGGCTCTCTTCTTCTTCTTCTTGAAGCGTTCGTAGTTTCGTATATACCGCCTTTCGGTTAGTTGGTATGCTTGAATAATTTATTTGTTAAGCTTTTTTAAAGAAAAACCAAATCCAAATTACAAAACAGCACGTTTATTAATAAAATAGTTAATTTGTTCGATAAGAATCGATGTTACAAAGTAGTATCGACTCACTCAGGGCCGGTCGATATAAAACGTTTACATTAGTATTATAAAAATATGGTTCTTTAAACGGTTATTTAAGATATAGCCAGAGAAGTGTATGGGCAGGAAAGTATAACACTTACAATTATAAAATGTCTTAATATTAAACAATACAATGTTATAATTAAAAATAATAAAAGGTTACATATGATATTTATTCAAACCAACAGCAGCAGAAAGTCGTTCTCTACAGCTGACGTAAGGTGAAGACGATTCCCAAAATGGTCGACTGGCGCATGCGTAGTGGAACGTATAACCTGGACGAAAGTTTTATTTAAATAAAGATGTCCTTTCTCAGTGAAAATGGTCTCAGCAATTGTATATGATTGTTCTGGATGTATTTGAGTGTCACTGGTGTATGGTGGAATAGTTCACTTGGTGTAAAATGTTGTTATGGTATATATCTCACTTGGTCTATGTGTGTCGGGTTTAACCTTGATTGTTCGTCAGTAAATTGTGTGATATTGGTGTTATTTCGATTAATTAGTCGTATGTGGTTCAGTTTATTGGTGTTACAGTGTTCATATTTTAACTTCACCGGTTCACAATAAAAAAATAACTCAAAATAAGTTTTTATAACAATTTTCACCGAACTCGGTTTATAATGTTAGTCGCCATTATAGGTTACTTCGAGCAAATAATCACGTTAAGTACACTCGTCAACGTATAATAATGAACTGTTCTCATTTCCTTCGTCTCCTGAAAATCTTAGCCAATTTAATATATCTTATACATTGTTTCAAATTATCTTAGCTTCCGATACATTTTATTTTGATACATTATACTCAGAAAATAATTTCGTTATTAATTAACTGTACGAAATACTAAATACATATTCGGTTTCTTTATTCTATTCTGCTTATTTTGATAATAATTAATATAGTGTTACAAAGTTTTCATTAAAAAATTATATTTCTTACATTTCTGGAAGGTAGGCCTAATTTTATATTTCCTGTTGTCTAAGCAAATAATAGCCATTTTCCCTGATATAAATATTATTCTATTAAATCTGAAATTGATATAATTGTCTATTCTTACTTAATTTCTTGCAATTTAGTTTATTAATGATTGTTTTTAAATACAATTCATTTGTCTATGACCTATACATATTCATTATATGGCCTAGATGTGATGTGTTGCTATTTGCAAAATTTTTTACTAATGTAGTTAGTTTGTACCCTTCTCTGACTTTCTATCCTTATTAACAATTAGTTCTTTGACTAGTATAACAGTGATTATTGATTGTACAATTAAAATATATCTCTATCAAAACTGGTACCTTGAATAATACCTTTTATGTGTACTGATTATACCTAGTAACATAATTAAAAACATTTTATAACATGGGGAATGATATCTATCTTTAGATATGGCATTCCTAATTTAAATTAACAACAAAATAACATCTTATAACAATAATATTGCTTACTAATAAATCCTATTTGTCTAGTTAATATATGGAACATAAACATAACATATTGGTTCCATATAATGGTTAACACCTTCTTGAAACTATTTATTTACAGTCTGCTCTGCATTTCCCAATTTTAAGGATGTATTCCCCGTCTTTAAGTATAACACTAGCTATCTGTTTATTATTTCATTCTATGGAATGTTCTTATAAATTCAGTAGCATTTCATTAGCAATATTATTACTTCATATCAAATATGATGCTGTTCAAAAAACACTTAAAGTTTATTCATTTGTACGGCAACTCATGTACCTTTTCAAAGTTTATTGGCTATAATTCAATAACTTACACTTGTCCATGGTTATTTATTAATATTATTACTAGTCCTTTTCTAGCTTTACAACATGAAATATTTAACCATGGGGGGACTGTGAAGATTTGTTCATATAAACTACACAATAACTTTTTTGGGTGCACTGTTACTTAATACTATTAACACTTTTGGTTTTTGTCAGTTTTACATTGTGATATGGTTTTTTGGGGTGTTATACTTTCTCTTTGGACATTCATTTATTTTTGGGGTTTTTGGGTTCTCTCCCTATGGGGTTTCTATTTGGTATTGGTCGTCTCACTTCCTTTTTTCTAGTGGATCTTCTCTGGTTTCTTATTCTTCAGTATTTTTGGTCATTCTATAATTCTTCTTTCTTCGTTCTTCAGTATTTTTGTTCATTCTATATTTCTTCTTTCTTCTTTCTTCATTCTTCAGTATTTTTGTTCATTCTATATTTCTTCTTTCTTCTTTCTTCTTTCTTCAGTATTTTTGTTCATTCTATATTTCTTCTTTCTTCTTTCTTCTTTCTTCTTTCTTCTTTCTTCTTTCTTCTTTCTTCTTTCTTCTTTCTTCAGTACCATTTCGCTGTGTATGCTTTTGTTTCTTCTGGTCTGGTTTCTTTGTCGGGGTATCTTAATTACCTGCTTCTATCCTACCTGGGTAATTTTGTTATTCACATTTTAGTTTTCTCGGTTTTTTAAATTTGTAGTATATATATTATTTGCAGATTTTTTCCTTATGTTTATTTTTCTTGTGATTATATTAATTAATGGTGCCTTTTAATTGATTCTCATCTGGATATTCCATATATTTGAGCTTTATTAATGATCATTGAGTAATTTATTCATGTGGATTATCTGTCATGCTACAGTATGTAGACGATTGGGATGACTATGTGTGTGAAGGATGCATTTATGGCAAACACCATCGTCTCCCACATCCAAGAAATTTTGAAGTGGCAAAAGAGGTACTTGATGTAATTCATGTAGACTTGTGCGAAATGAATATAATTTCTTTTGGAGGAGCAAAATATTTTTTTATGATCAAAAATGATTTCTCTCATTTTCGCACTGTCTATTTCTTGAAAACTAAAAATGAAACTTTTGAGAAATTGAAAATCTTCATGACTTTAGTTGAGAATCAGTTTAGAAAGAAAATAAAAGTTTTAAAGTCTGATAATGGGAAAGAAATTAAAAATGGAGATACTAAGAAGTTTTGTGAAGAACTTGGAGTTTTCCACATTAAGTCGAACCCATACACTGCACCACAAAATGGTCGAATTGAAAGAGAGATGAGAACCATTGTAGAATCTGCTAGATCAGCTATACATGCAAGAAATCTAAAGAAAACTTACGGGCAGAAGCAATTATTTATTTACACTGAATCAGACTGGAACAAGTTCTGTGAAAGGTAAAAGTCCTGTGGATTTATGGTTTGGACGCAGAATTGATGTAAATAAGCTTAGAATCTTTGGATGTGATTGTTATGTTTTCATTCAGGATTTTAAGAGAGCCAAAACACAGAAGAAATCAGAAAAAGGAATTTTCTTAGGATACAGTTTAGATTCAAGTAGTTACCGAGTTTACTTAAGAGAAAAAATGAAGTTGTAACATCAGGCGATGTGATATTTGATGAAAAAGTAAACAGTAAGTCTAGTTGTACAGAAATTGAAGCTACCTTGTCAAATGAAGAAAAGGAATACATAGTGTCAAGTGGAGAAGAAAAATCTGATAGTGAAAATATTTATGAAAGCTCTATGTCTGACAATAATATGCAAAATGAATGTAAAGAAAATCATTGTGTAAAGTGTTTGGAACGAGACCAAACTGTCTGTATTCAACCAGAGAAAACAAGTCTTCGAAACAGGGCTACTTTAAGGATGCCAGCAAGGATGGTAGATTATGTAGTTGAGGACAACAGAAACCAGAATGTAAATATGGCCATGATAGGTGAGGTAGAAGATATTTCCATTTTATAAGCACTACAGGATGAAAACTGGAAGAAAGCAATGTTAGAAGAGTATGAATCTTTGATGAAGATGAGAACTTGGAAACTAGTAAGTCTACCAAAAGAAGAAAAAGCTTTGACTTGTCGGTGGCTTTTATGCCAAAAACAAGATGGGCGATACAAGGCCAGGCTAGTTGCAAGAGGGTTTGAGCAAGAACAAGGAATCCATTATACTGAGACCTTCAGTCCTGTTGCCAAACATGCATCTTTTCGACTGATACTCAGCATTTCAGCCTCCGATGGAATGCATCTGATGACTTTTGATGTGAAGACAGCGTTTTTACATGGATCTTTGGATGAGAAGATTTACACATATCAACCGGTAGGCTTTGATGATGGCTCAGGTAGAGTTTGTGAGTTGCTCAAGAGTATATATGGACTTAAACAGTCATCGAAAAATTGAAATGTGAAGTTCACAAACTACCTAAGAAAATTAAATTTTGATTGTTCTGAAGATGATCCTTGTATTTATTATAATGGTGACAGAAGCATTATAATTGTACTTTTTGTAGATGATGGTGCTATTATAGGAAAAGAAAAACATAAAATGATTGATATACTAGATAAACTTAACAAAGAAATTGAAATTACTTATAATTCTGGGTCAGACAACAAATTAACTTACCTTGGCATGGAAATTGAAATTAGACATAAGGAAACTTTTGTAAGCCAACATCATTACACTGAAAAGATATTGAAAAGATTTAGGAATGGAAGATTCAAATCAAAAGTCAACTCCAATGGAAATAGGTATGTTAACCGAAGAACAACATTTTCGTATCCTAGGTACCTACGTTGTTATTTACATTATATGTGCGGTTGTCATGAGTGATTGAATGTATTGTTTAATTTACTAATAAATATCAATTCATTTAATTAGATCATTGTGTTTTATCAGTAATTGCTTCCTGGTAAATATAATAACAAATAGTACTTGCCATAAGGTACAAAACTCATCACGTAACTAGCTGAATTTAACTAAGTCTTTTAGTTCTAGTGATTTCGTTATTTCAATTATGGTTACAATGCAGTGTATAAAAATCATAACACTACTCTTTTAGTTGTATAAAATAACAATTCTCTTTTACTTATTTACATGTAGTTATCAAATATTAATTGTTATAAAATCCTCACACTAGTAGTCATCATTAATCAATAAATTATTAACAACGGAAAGTTTAGCAAGCATGGATCTATAATTAACCGATTTTTTTACTTCCATATTCCTTAAGTAATGGAAGTATGGTGTTGGCAAAAAAAATCGTGTTCGAGATTATTGCGGATTGTGATTCTACTACACTCAAAACATGAAAAAAAGTCGTTTTCCGAAAAGTGTCTGTGTGTGTGTCTGTCTGTCTGTCTGTCTGTGTGTCTATCTGTAGTTTTTTTTCTATGGCAAACGATAACTGCCGCAGATTCAAACAGAATCAAATAATTTTTTGCATACAGCCCTGATTTGTAGAGTACTCGCGACCTATTGTTATTGGTGAAGATCGGTTGAGGGAAAGGGGTAGTTTACCTGCAACGGTTTTTTTTATCAAGGGAAATTTTTTTTTTTGGCAAACGATAACAGCCGCAAATTCAAACAGAATCAAATAATGTTTCGCATGCAGCCCTGAATTGTAGAGTTCTCAAGACCTATTGTTTTTGGTGAAGATCGGTTAAGGGAAAGGGGTAGTTTACCTACAACGTTTTTTTAACAAGGGTATTTTCTATGGCAAACGATAACAGCCGCAAATTCAAACAGAATCAAATAATTTTCTGCATACAGCCCTGATTTGTAGAGTACTCAAGACCTATTTTTTTGGTGAGGGTCGGTTGAGGGGAAGGGGTAGTTTACCTGCAACGTTTTTTATCAAGCGTATTTTCTATGGCAAACGATAACAGCCGCAAATTCAAACAGAATCAAATAATTTTCTGCATACAGCCCTGATTTGTAGAGTACTCAAGACCTATTTTTTTGGTGAGGGTCGGTTGAGGGGAAGGGGTAGTTTACCTGCAACGTTTTTTATCAAGCGTATTTTCTATGGCAAACGATAACAGCCGCAAATTCAAACAGAATCAAATAATGTTTTGCATACGTCAGTGAATTGTAGAGGACTCAAGGCCTTTAGATTTTGGTGAAGATCGGTTAAGGGGAAGGGGTAGTTTACCTGCAACCTTTTACGTTTTAGCAAGAGTAAAGTACTTGAAAATTTATTTAAACTTTTTGAAACAATGGTAATTGTTGAAAATAAATTAATTTTGTTGCCAGGTAACAAAAATAAAGTCATTTTGATTTTAAAATATAAATATTTACAACAAGAAAAGAATTTTCAGTTTTCAAAATTTAAATATATTTTTATAAAACAATGGGTTCTTCATTGAGGTGGGGACCATGTCACTCACTCCATCTGAAGCCTCTCCCATTTTGCAGAAAAAGAGGACCCTGTCAAGGCTGATACTTTGACGACAGTGACAGGGCTTTCCACCAAATTCAGCAGAGTGACAGGTAGTCCCAACTCTGATTGGCTCCTCAGATTTCCCCAGCGTTAGTAGGTTCTATGAAAATATTTTATTTCAAAAATGATTTTAAATATAAATCTTAGATATGTTTTATAAATCTCATGTTTTATGTTTTAACATGGGTAATTTTTTATATGACGAACCATAACTGCCGTAAATTCAAACAGAATCAAATAATTTTTTACATATGTGCCTGAGCTATAGAGATCTCAATGTCTGTTGATTTTGGTGAAGATCGGTTACGGGGAAAGGGCAGTTTACCTGAAACATTTTTTGTTGTAACATGAGTAAAGTACTTAATTTTGATAAAGTATCCTGATAAGATCTTAATAATCCACTGTAGAAACGTAGATGAAATATCTATAAATGACGAGGCCAGTTGAACGGGCTGGGGGTAATTTTCTATAAATCAAAATTATAGTTGAAGGGGGAGGGGATAATTTTTTTTATATGTGTACTACGTTATTGGCAACAAAGAAGTATTTTTTTGTTAAAATTCCTTCCCTGGCTGTTTGGCTGAAAATGATTTTAAATATAAATCTTAGAATATGGAAGTCATGTATGGTTCTCCATACCGATATTATTATTATTCGATCGATAATTTCTTTGATAAAATCAACATCTCTTTGACTTTGCTTATGTCTTGGAGAATAGCTTGAAAAGTTGAAACAGCTGTCAGAGTTAAATAAAAACTATGAAACGTACCAAAGTTTATATATTTTTAAAAAACCTTTGTGTTACATATTATTATCTTTAAGCAATAATAACTGAAGTTAGGAAGGTAATTTTACTTCCATGTTCCATAAGGAAATAGAAGTATGGTCATGGCGAAAACAATCCTGTTCGAGATAATGGCAGATTCTGATTGTACTACCCTCAAAACATGAAAAAAAGTCATTTTTCGAAAAGTGTCTGTGTGTCTGTCTGTCTATGTGTGTGTAGAATGTTGTCTATGGCAAACGATAACTGCCGCAAATTTAAACAGAATCAAATAATGTTTTGCATACAGTTCTGAATTATAGAGGACTCGAGGTCTTTTGATTTTCGTGAAGATCACTTAAGGGGAAGGGGTAGTTTACCTGCAACCTTTTACGTTTTGACAAGAGTAAAGTACTTAATTTTGATAAATAAAGTATCCTTAAAAGTATGTAGTAATAATCCACTGTAGGAAGGTAGATGAAAAGGGTAGTTGAAGGGGAAGGGGGTAGTTTTATATAAATTAAAATGGTAGTTGATGAGGGAGGAGATAACTTTTTATAAGTTTTATATGTGTACTACCTTATTAACAATAAAGAAAAGTAGTTTCTATGGAAACATTTTATTTCACTTTGACAAAATTCTATATTGTTTTAGGAATTATCGAACTGAATTCAAGTAAATGATTGGAACTGTATGAGTACCCGCAATACATTTCGATGTTTTTAATATGCGATTGTATCGATATATTACGGTGTGGAAAAGAAGAAGTGTACTAATTGTAAATTGCCCTGTTTCTTAATGTAAAGCAAAAATGCGTGTTGTTTTTATTTGGTAGTTAGGTAATAATGGTTTTGGGTTTTTAGTTTACTGCTAAAATAAATAAAAGCTGTCGTTGAGAAAACAACATTAAACGTGTAATACAATGCGTACAACAGAGTAACACTTAAAATAAAGAACCTAACGTTTTTAGGTTTACAAATTGGAAAAATCAACAGCAAATACAAAATGAAAAATACAAATATTTATAACCATAAATATTAATAATTAATGAAAAAACAAAAAACACTGTATTAAGGAATGACAACATATGCTCTACAAATTGTACATAATAGATGTTTGTTTTTTGTTAGTCACAAAACGAGTACTTGTAGGAAAATGAATTTTACCAAAAAAACGAGTTCTGCCACAAAAAAGTAACATATAGGCCTATAATAATAGGCAAGGGGTTGACCCTTGGGCCACTCCCGCTTTACTTCGAGTTGGGTTTTCCATGGTTTTAGGAAAAAAAATAGTTTTACATTACACACGTATTGGTTTCCGTGTATAATTTCAGTTTTCATGTTAACCTAACATAATCAATTTTTGGTGTCACAGCCACGACCCGGTGATAAATTACTACTACAGTCATTTACCATTAAAATATGACAAACGAAATCAATTGCAATCACCAGCCAACTATTTTGCAACATACACAATAAAAATTTGTATAATTCTTTCACTACATAAAATTATGTGCGATATTCACTACATATCTAAGCCCAAAATTCGCATTATTGAAATAAATGCGGGTACGCATAAAGGCAGTACCAAATGATTTTATATATAATCTGAGATCATGGAGGTCATGTATGGTTCTCCATACCGATTATTTAAAAGGCTTTTATTCTTAAACAACTAGATATAATTTTCCATCAATTTATTTATGATTGAATTCATATCAATTGAGTCAATAATACAAAGAAACAATTAGTGTGCACTTCGTCTTTCTGCCTTGCAGATAGCGGTGACAAGTCCAATCAAGCCTGACTAGCGCTGTAACAAGCACATCTCTCCTCCCCCGACGATGGTTTATGTAACACGATAAAAAAACTATACTGTTCGTGGTGCGTCCCCAATGTGATTACTGTTCAAATGCAACAACACTAAAAGCAATTAAAACTTTTGCCCGAGTTTTCTTCTCGACCACTCAACCACCGACCATAGGATTTGAACTGTACTCTTATCATTTGCATATTTTAATTAAATACAGCGACACTTTTATTATCGCTGAACAAATTTAAAGTGCAACATTCAAGATTCTGCAGGCTTTAATGGCCCATGCCTAATCCTTAACTTAGTAAGTGTTTGCATGTATGTAAAACCATCAACTCCGTTCGGTCGATTATACAGGTTGCAGGCGAGGCCTGAAATGCAACGCAGAAAGACTTAAATTAAAAAAAATGTAGAATTCTTTAAAATTAAAAATATCACCGTTTTACTGCATTTGTGCGTTCTGAACATTATTAACAAAAAATGTAATAGAAACACTAGTTTACATACATTGTACTAGAAATTTGGCAACTGTAATCGATGTAATATATGTTTTATGTGGCCTGTGTTTGGAAAGTCAATGTACGGTTGAATCGGGTTTTCTAAACAGTAACGGATTACTCACTGGAAGACTGTCAGGATTCTAGCTCCCCTAGGCTTCGTGTATCCACTCTCAGCATCATACGAAATCTTATTAAAAGCATACAGTTTATATAAGTAGAACGTGAACATAATGACTAGGGAACTCAGGGATTTACTTCCACCTCATTCTCATTATACTTTTGGTAATTAAAAAAGATTAAAGTACATTACAATAGACTGGCTAGCCTATACTAAACTAGACATGGATAACATTAATAGTAGTAAATAGTATTTTATATTATTTATTCTATAACAATTTATAAATATTACAGGTAAGGAAACTTAACGTTTGTTAACATTAGGTGTCTTCATTGTTGATAACGACTTGTTCCGGTTAATTCACACTATTTTTTTAATTCTTTAGCACCAGATCTTTTATCCGTAATACAATGAAGCATTCTAAGTGACTTGGCATCTACACAAGTTAATCAAAAAAAAAAACACAAACAAACAAGAAAAGATAAAATTGAAAGTATTAATCGTTATCATTAAACCGAACAATAGTCCTTATTTAAAGTTATTAAAGTTGCAACGTTCAAAATTACATAATTATATAAAGCTACAACCAGCATTTGAACGTAATCTTACAAAAATTTAATAAATGACTGAATACCAAAGATATCGGTACTCGTAAAATTTACGTATTCAGACTTCTCAGAAACAACAGTCGTATTATAACAAATCTCCCAGTTACACAATTGCCCAGTTACACACTATCACAACACTTAATGTTAGAGTTATGTTCTCTACAACGTCTCCTTTCTTCCGCTCTGCAGTCATACATGTTACCTGCGCGGCCGTTCGCGTGCTCGTAAAGAAATTACAAAGGTCGGAGGTGTAACATTGTTTACCTTCCTCGCCGACCGGATTCAAGGCAATACTTCCTACCATAACCAGCAGTAATATTGGTTTATATGGATTTCCCTCCGGTTAAATAAATCAACAAACTTTTCCTGCTGTGGTTGTTGTTCCCTACAACAGAGTTCAACAATTAATCTCATTCACTCACACCGTAATTGTTTTGACCAATTGTATTTGGCGTTATATTTGATTAGCATATCTACGTTGTAAGAATATTTTGTGGTTCATAAACAAGGCCAAATAAGCACAATGTTTTTGTCATTTAAACCTGCTTAAAATGGGTTAATAAAATGTTATTTGATTATTACAATAATAGAATTTTTATAAACATTTTAAAAATAAAGTGTTTCCTAAACTGTGACGGTTGTTCTAAATAACAAATTTCATAATTCATTATGGCTTATAGCTAATATAACTAGATTATTAAAAATAATAATAAATACGTTAAGCGTCGTTGATAAAACTTTAAAAAGTGGAAACTTTTAATTGATGCAGAGACTGGGTGTGATTGAATAATGAAAGTAGAAGAAATAATATTGTTTATTGATTTGATAATTAAAATATATGGAATATTACACTTTAATAAAACGCTATTAGATTAACACTAATGGCTTTAGATTGACAGTGGCTTCAGAAGTCCACTGTATTATGAGAATTTGCACTCTTGAACGAATTGAGAAAATAGTCTAGAGAGGCTTAATATGTGTATAAATTATAAAATAAACAAATAAAATAAATTACACCTCTTAAAAGCAGTTTATAAAATTGAATTATGGCATACAAAACCACTCAGTATGGGAAGAGAAAAGGAAAAAAGAAATTACTCAGTGAAAGTTCAATAACTGAAACTTTGTAACAGTGCTTACCAACAATTATAATTATTGGGATTATGTAGAAAATGAAACTAATAAAAGAAAGGTTTATGTAAATGAAGTAAAATGAACTTGCGTACATAAATATTGGGGAGGAACTTGTTCATGGCCATAATACACAACACGCTGCAAATAAAAGGGATTGGAAATTCTATATTTTCTAAACAAACCACACAAGCAATTAACAGCAATCATTTTCAGAGTAAAAGTTTGAAGCAAATCCTGTATTATTTTTATAGGATATTTATAAATTGTTAATATTCGATAAATAACTTGGTTATAAATATGAGAATTTGGTGATATGAGATAAATTATAAATGTGAGAATTTGGTTATAAATAATTTAACTAATATATGTACGATTTGATGATATCTGTTAGTATACAGCAGTGAGATACGTTTGGTGGCACAATGCCTAAATCAATTATTTTATAAACAAAATTAAAAACGAACATATAAGCTTATTTCCATATACAAACCTTATCATTATTGGAAACATCATTATTAATGGCGTTAAAAAATGTTAAATTACCTTTTAATGTATCACTGTTTGACTGGCACTATTTTTAACTTACAATTAAACTTGTAAACAAAGCTATTAAACCTATTAGTGTAATTAGCTTTATAACTATTTTATACTGACAAGTTCTTTTACTTTTTAGATACTAGAAGCGAGTGCTAAAAATATTATAAATGACCATTTCTTTTAAGCTGTCACACATTTCACAAATTAACACGAAACTGCAATGATGGTCCCAAAACTACACACTTAAAAATTTAATTAATAACGGGTTAAATAACGATGAAGATTTCGCGAGATTGGTCAATAAATACACATAAAATTTTACATTATTTGTGTCGACACTTTGACAATATTTATTGTCATCATCAGGACCTGTGTACGGAAAATAGAGATAAATCTAACACAAAAAATAAATTAATTGAGTAAATAATTGTGTGTGTGTGTGTGTGTGTGTGTGTGTGTGTGTGTTGAGACAGTTTGTTTAAATCAGCAAACTAATTACATTCTATACTTAAATACATAGAAATAATTACAATACTCCTCAATATTAGTAATAGAATATTACAATTTTAAATATTTAAAATATAATAATCCCTTAATTACATTTATAAATAATTATAGACTCAGTAAACATCAAATGCATAGTAGAATTGGAACTGATAGCAATACATATCTACTTACAGCATACTAAAATATGTCATAGCTGAGTAGAGATTGTAAGGATATTCAAATATGTATAATATTAAAAGTTATTATTATTATCTTTTTATCCACTACCGGTATTGAACACACTTATTCATATCAACTAATTGAGTCAATTGAGAGAGAGAGAGAGAGAGAGAGAGAGAGAGAGAGAGAGAGTGTGAATAATGTTTCCACTTCTGATGTTTCTACTGCGAAAGATGGATTTATTCAAGAAAAGAGTTTATCTACAATGTATTAACAAACACATGATTTTTATTTTATTTCAGCTTTTTTACTTAATATCTTACTACTTATGTTTACAGCTTATATGCTTGAATGCTTAGTTTTAATTACATAAAATTCCTTATTCAAGTATATGTTTATTTTATAAATCAAATTTTGTTTTAAAATGGTATATTGCTTTCCTGATATAATAAATAACAGCGTAATACTTCCCACGCGCCGTATGAGCGCAAGATTTTGTAACTCTCTCGATTTTCGAGATACACGTTGCACACATTTCTCGACACTCTACCGTCAACCAGATCAGTCTGGCAAGCACATCACGAGGCGATATAAAACACGGTTCCCGAACAGTGAGTTTCAGTTTTGTATAAGGCGTTTCACAGTGCGTTTATTTTAAAGTAATTGTGACTCACTGTGTGCAGACACATGTAATTGATGATTTGTAATATTTAATACGATACTGTTAATTATGGGGATACGTTATTGTTTGTTAAGTGAGTGTGCGTTGGGCAGTCGTGAACTTAAACAGCTGTTGTATACGAGTGTTTATTGTTGTTTTTAGTTCTAGACAGCGATTTCTTCTTACGTCAACATTCCCTTCCACTATTCAAAGACACGTCGATCTGTGGTGCGACCGTCGTATCAACATTTTTAATTTCTTTATAATAATAATTTTTATTTTAATTATTCTATTAGATGCTGCTTTTTAATTACCTAATGTTATCATGTTTTGTGTTAAAAACATTTTAAAGGAAATTAAATGCTTACATGTCATCATCATCGTTAACTTCAATGGAATCAACCAGCAAAGTTTTCACGATATTAATTGATGATTCGTTGGGCACTTGGTGAAACATATTAATACAAAGGTTTTGTAAAATATATAAAAACACTTGGTAAGTTTCACAAATTTTTTAATTAACTCTGAGAGCTGTTTCGACTAACTAAGCCATTGTCAAAGAGGCGAATGAATGAAAATTACTATACACAGGATGTGAGTGGAGTGTAGGTGGTGAACATCTGTTTAGGGCGTATCTGGAATATCTGTGTTGTGATGGCGAGGGGGGTGTGCAAGAGACAAGGGAAGGTCAGGTGTCTTTAAAATCTAAATACAATCATGAATGCAAAATATAAAATTAACTAAACTAAATATAATTTGAATGTAAAATATAAAATTAACTGAACTAATATATAAACTGAATGCAAAATTTAAAATAATGATGAACATTCATTGCATAATATAAAATAAACTAAACTAAATAACAGATTTTAATAAAGGGGATACACAAAATTCAGTCTGTTCATTGGTTAAATTTTTGTTATTTTTATTGCTTTTTTAATTTCTAAAATTCCTAATAAGTCCATTTTTTTTACCGCATGTGTGTGGGGGCGGAGAGACAAGAGAAAGCAACAGGAGAGTGTGCTAGTTAGTGGGGGAGGAAGCGTGTGTGCTCTTACTCTTTGTATCCGACTGCTGACGAGCGGTGCGGTCGAAGTCAATATGCGTGCTGATGTTTTCATTCAGACAGCAGCTTGCTATGGATTCAGTCAAACGGACCGTACTCGTTGCACCAAACACACACACACACACAGAGTCACGGGGTGACATGTGTGAGTGCTCTATTTAGTTTAGTTCATTTTATATTTTCCATTCATGATTGTATTTAGTTTTTAAAGACACCTGACCTTCCCTAGTCTCTTGCACACACACCCCCTCACCATCACAACACAGATGTTCCAGATACGCCAAAAAGCCCTAAACAGATGTTCACCACCTACACTCCACTCACATCCTGTGTATAGTAATTTTCATTCATTCGCCTCTTTGACAGTGGCTTAGTTAGTCGAAACAGCTGTCAGAGTTAACTAAAAAATTTGTGAAACTTACCAAGTGTTTTTATATATTTTACAAAACCTTTGCAGCAAGGTTTTGCTCCAATTTTCCTGTTCCTTCTGTCTTGTATTGTAGGATTCATTTAAGGATCCTACTTCTGAAGGCTTATATAAAAGAAAATGAGAAATAGTGTTGTAAGTAAAACAGTAAACTCCCTATTATCCGTGGAATTAGGTGACGCTATAGCTACGGATAACCGAATTCCGCAGATAATCCGCAATGTATAAAAAAGGGCGGAAATTGATGAAAATTGTTTATTAATCATAGCCGCTTATTAAAAGTAAAGCAATACATTAAATCACCGGTAAACAGTCATCAAGGGACCTCGTAAAAACCGCGTATTTAGCAGGATAATACTAACTCATAGTATATTCACACTGAAACTGTGTAACTAATGATCACATTTTCGATGCAGTTTAAATACTAATTCACACGAACTGACATTTCACCAGACGAAGTAGTACTGATAAACTGTCTTATGTCTATCATCGTTGTATCACCTACATTGAGTATATCTGAAGTTATTACCTACAAACGTACAAAATCAATAATAATAAATATCGGTATGGAGAACCATATATGACTTCCATATTCTAAGATTTATATTTAAAATCATTTTCGAAATGAAATATTACCATAGAAACTACTTCTTTCTACTTACTGCTTCAGCCTTAACCACAGTACTGTGGTCACTAACATATACCAACTCACGTTATCGCACTCGATTTTCACTGATGATGGAAGTCGATGGCATTGCCGAAACGTCTGGTTTTGTAGAAAACATTGGACTACGGTCAAATATCCCGGGAAGGAATTTTAACAAAAAATACTTCTTTGTTGCCGATAATGTTGTACACATATATATAAAAAATATGCATAAAATTAATGGCTTGTATAAGTTAATGATTGATCTCCATTAAGTAGTGCTCAAGTTTCCAAAGTTTTAACATTATGATGTCCGTAATTAAAACATCAGAGCAGGTTTAGTGTGTATGAGGATACACCGTGGACAAAAATTTTCAACATTTCCTATTGAGCGTTGTTTAGAATAAAGCTGCGAATCTACAGTGTACGTTTCACAGAACAAACACGCGGAAAAGAAGGAGTCCCTAAAGACGAAAAGTCTGTCTATGAATCGTTCCTCTGTAAACACGTGCAGTTACACTGCCCAGCGATCCACAGGAAGCAAATCGCTATCCACGCTGGACACTTTTTCGGCTTGCATGCGTTATGTTGGTATGGGTTCGGCACTTTCCATTTAAAAACCGTGCAAATGTAAGAAAATAAACATGAATGAGGCCAGAAATAACGCGAATTTTGTGTGCGTGTGTGTGTGTGTGTATGTGTCTTCCCTGCCTTTTTATTGCTGTAGTCATAATAATAAAATGGAAACGTAAACAGTACATAACTGAGATATGCTTGCCTGCCACGCACGATATATTTTCTCTTATACATGATTTACATTAAAATGAAACAATTATAATTTTATTGCCTGGCAACAAAATTATTTTATGTTTAACAATTACCATTGTTTGAAAAAGTTTAAATGAATTTTCAAGTACTTTACTCTTGTTAAAACGTAAAAGGTTGCAGGTAAACTACCCCTTCCCCATAACCGATCTTCACCAAAATCAATAGGCCTTGAGTCCTCCACAATTCAGTGACGTATGCAAAAAATTATTTGATTCTGTTTGAATATGCGGCAGTTATCGTTCGTCACAGAAAATTACCCTTGATAAAAAACGTTGCAGGTAAACTACCCCTTTCCGTTAACCGATCTTCACCAAAAACAATAGGTCTTGAGAACTCTGCAATTTAGGGCTGTATGCAAATAATCTTTTGATTCTGTTTGAATTTGCGGCTGTTATCGTTTGCCATAGAAAATACCCTTGTTAAAACATAAAACGTTGCAGGTAAACTACCCCTTTCCCTTAACCGATCTTCACCAAAACAATAGGTCTTGAGAACTCCATAATTCAGGGCTGTATGCGAAACATTATTTGATTCTGTTTGAATTTGCGGCTGTTATCGTTTGCCAAAAAAAAAATTACCCTTGATAAAAAAAAATCGTTGCAGGTAAACTACCCCTTTCCATCAACCGATCTTCACCGAAAACAATAGGTAGTGAGTACTCTACAAATCAGGTATGCAACAAATTATTTGATTCTGTTTGAATTTGCGACTGTTATCGTTTGCCATAGAAAAAAATTCTACAGACAGACAGACACACAGACACACACACAGACACTTTTCGAAAAACGACTTTTTTTCATGTTTTGAGTGTAGTTCAATCAGAATCTGCAATAATCTCGAACACGATTTTTTTTGCCATCACCATACTTCCATTTCCTTAAGGAATATGGAAGTAAAAAAATCCAAGTAAACGTCTTCCATGTTTTCACGAGCAGCAGAGATTAGATTCAGCAATGAATTGCCGTAAACAACGTATGAAATAAAAATATCAGAAAAATACATGTCAATGAAGTCACTGCTGAGCAGTTGCCAACATCACAGGCGACGTTCAACGTCAATACCCAATTATTTACATCCGTTAACTAAGCTAGTAGAGCACAAAGGCTTTAAATTATACCGCGCAAACATAAGGACACTCATGTTGAGGAAATTAAATGTTCCCAGAGTCGCAGTAAAGTACATATATGCCCGGATGACTCATGGTAGCCACTTGCCAAGCGACAAACAATAATGTACCTGTAGGTGAGTGGTGAAACATAACCACTAGGTACACCTTTCGGACGTACCTTTACATAACTTTAATAATTTTGACACGATATTGTTAACTGTAGTTAATAAAATAGTTTATTAGGAATAGTGGAAGACAAGCTTTATTATTCTGCTGAAATTTAATTCTATTTATAAAAGAAAATCCTTTTTTATTTTTAATATTATTTTAGTTTAAAACTTTACTTTTTCAATTTTAAACTGCATATTATGTTTTAAAACTACCTTTTCTATCACTTTTATAGTTCCATATAGCCTACAGACTACATATTATGTGTTTTTCTGTCTGTTTTACATTTGCATGTTATTGGCCTAGCTACACCATAAGCCTAAAGTTACAATTTGATATAATTTACAATATATTTTCTTATTTCTTAACTTATATAGAATTTATTTAATTCTGTTTAATGTTCAAACAGTTTTACTATATAGTACTCAACATACAAAACAACATTACTTAATTATGTACATTTCTTGTCTAGTTCTTTAAGACTCTATTTCACAATTTATTGAACATTAAAACCTAATGTACTTGTTAATGATATTTTACAATTTCTATTTCAATAATTTAAATGACTCAGTGTTATTAATCAGTTATATAATCACTTAATACTGTTATAATTTTGAATACTTAACCCAACCTTACATTTGTTGTATACTGTAGTATTGGAGTGTTAGTGGTCTCAAATATTTCTACTAGTAATTTTGTACAAACCACTATGTTGTCTTTGGTATTGACGAGCGCTTTCGGCAGTTGTAACCTGTTGGTAAATGACCTGAAGATGGCTTGACTGCCGAAAACCCTCGTCAATACCAAAGACAAAATAGTGGTTTGTACAAAATTACTAGTAGAAATTACAGTTGTTGATTTGGATTAATATATTCTATATGTTACAACGTTGATAAACTATATCATATTAATAATTATGTGTAGGCCTATTTTATTTTAACATGTTATTTATTATATACTGTCTTTTACATAATTGGTTTCTTATTTGAGGGGAAATAATTCTCTTTGTAATGTAATTTACTGTGACTTTCACTTGTAATGTTACGTTACATTTCAATATTTAAGGAAAGAGTAAAATCTCGTCGTTACAAAATTACCATTGTATGGTGAAAATGAGATTTTTGAGCTTAAGAGTTTAGAGTTTGAACACTAGATTTATCTTCTGTTAAGCTTGATGCGCACAATGTACACAAACACTCCGTATAACGTGCGTGTGTGTGTGTGTGTGTTGTGTAAATCAATGACGGTCCTTAATACCCGAGGACGCGCTGGATAATATTCATATCCGTCACGTACCAGTGAAAGTGGTAAAACCCGTGAGAACCTGGACGTGTTGTACACAGTGTCTCGTAGACAACGTATGCAACCCAGTGTCACCACGCACCATGTTGCCTGTTTTGTGCTCTTACTTGCGATTTTAAAAGGATCAAGTTTATATGATTTTTGTATCGTTTAATAGTTTTTTTTTTGTTTACGGGCGGCTAAAATTACGTAACTCACTATTTAAAAAGTAACGTAACAGCGGGTCCCGTAATGTGAGGGGTACGGTATTAATGGGGTGACATAATACCGTATAGGAATGAGGGACAAGAGTCCGCACTAAAAATGCAATAACAAATTCTCAGCTACTGAACCAAAATAAAGTTTATTGAAAATTACTGGCTTATTTGTTACACTATATACTAACAAATGTAATGAGTACACAACAATTTTGACTACAGTATTTGGTAAAAAAAATTAAAAAACAAAAGCATGTAAAATAAGAGTCCGGTCTGTGTAGGGTAAGAGTCCTACTGACACTTATCATACAAGAAATGGCCCAATCCACTGTAATTCGTGCACGGCTCTTCCCACCACGAACTACACTGACGACACATGATCCAGCCTTTAGGGGGGGGATTCGTAAAGGTGCCCACAACCTCCGCAATAGTAATCAACTTTCCCGGAACACGATGTTCTTCTTCTTTCTTTGAAATCAGCGGGACTCCCCAGCACACACTTCTGGAACGCTTAACAACAATTGTAGGCCTAATGCAAGTTTTATTTAATTGTAATGTGAAGTTTGTTTATGTGGGGTAAGCTTCCGCACAGGAGACCAAGAGGACCCTTGCCCCCGGAAACTTGCCACACTGTGTTCTATACTTTTTGCTGACTTATTATGATTCAATAAAATAAGATTGACCACTAACTTTAAGTTGATATGTAACCTCAGACTTACCTTTTAATAATGTACTGTCGAAAACAAATAATAAGAAAGTATATATTTGTATAAATACTCTTAAATTACACTGTAAAATAACTTCAACTTCCACAAAATTAAACAACGTTACTGTTCACTCACCGCAATGGCGCTAGACTCCTTGTTTGCTGTGTCCAGCCAACAGAATGGATTTCTTCAACAGCCCAGACACCAACTCATGACAGCTATTAAGAAAACTAGTAACTACGACGTATTAGGAATCTTGTCCCGTGCGGACTCTTGCCTCTCATTACCCTATATGTTTTTCTTTCATAATTTATGGATTTGCCAAGAATACTTACAATTATTTACATACCCATATTTAAACAGTATTACTGCCTTTTTTCTATCAAACTATTTTCAGCTACTACACTAAGACGCTAAGATAAAAATGCCAAATATTTTGACTTTTTCTGAGGCTTTCACATGTCTTTTAAATATCTTCCTCTATTTCAGTTCTATTTACCAGCCGATCTGAGGTTATTTGGATAGCCCCCGTATTTTGTTGGGCTATCGTTACACATATCTTGAACGTTCTCGAGATCATTTATTACGGATATGAGTTTTTAAAATAAAAATCGCAGATGAAATGCCAGACAGTAAATGAAATATTACTAACATTCCCACTTTGTAAATTATTTTGTTAAGATAAGTGCGGATGAATTATTAAAATTTATATTTATAACAAAAGCTTAAACATCGTAAGGATTACAAAAAGAAAAACTATTAGGATATTTATTGAAAATCGTTTTAGAATAAAACGTTTCTTTCCCCTTTTTAAGGAGTTTAGTTTCATATCAACCTATTTCTTCTTTCTCACTTGCATCACATTCGTCTAAATATACAGTTTTGTTTTATAGGCACATTGTGAGAAAGAAGATCCATTACAAAATACGTACAAAATAATCCTCTTATTCTCCTACACCAAGTATTACTACACCCAATTATTATTTGTAATAGAATTTATGGTACTACTGGTTTTATTGTAATAGGAATTAAATAATTTTCCGTTTTCAATCTTACTGTGAATTTGTATACGTGGATTTTACTTATGCGGTTTTAAGAGTTGTTTAGCTGAATCCACAGTTATGGAAAGTTATATGCTTTTACAAAATTATTTTTTTTTAATTTTTTTTAGTAGAAGCTTTTAATCCGAGATTATATAAACCGTCAACATTTTTAGTACATATATGCAACTCTAAAAAATTCTGTCTTCCTGTTGATTTAATAGTCAAAATATCTCTTCAGCTTGTTGTGGATCTCTTCTACTTCAAAAGGCTTTACAAATTAATTTTGCTTAAAATTGCTGAAAAAGCTTTTCTATAAAAAATCTTTTGTAAAAGGTAATCTGTGCAAGGTAAAAAAAAACATCTTTTAGCTTCAACGTTAAAGTTTGATAAATCTAAGCTAAAGTTTAACACTTCAAAGTGTTATTAAAACAGTGAATCTACTCCTATTTTTCTCATTTTGCCATTAAAAAGAATCGCCTCTTAACAAGAATAACGGTTTCACTGAATACGCAGATGAGTCTGCCGAGTTGCGACTAACTTTCTCAACAGCTTTTTTCTGTTTTTTTATCTATCAAACACATCTGTAAAGGTACGGCATAATTGTTTTATTTTTAGTCAGATTTTGTACAGCTGTAAATACAACAATACATAGATCCTGCCAAAATAATCTAATTTATAAAAATTATGAGTGTTTGGTTTTACAAAAGTAACAGAGTGGTAACCATATTGGATTTCGAAAGGTGTCAAATTGGCAAATTGGAATGTAATTAGAAAGTTGTAAACTTATTTACAGTAACGGCATCGATAATGTTTAAGAGACAATGTATTTAAAAAACTGTAGATTAATCCTTACAAACTATATGTACAAATTGCAAAACTAAAAATTCTCTAAATTATGATTTATTAAGAATTAATTTGTAAACATAGAATTGAAAAGAACACTGAATAATCAAGTTTCTACAGGCTTTATCTAAACCTAGGTATTATAATAAACTGTATTTGTATACAGTTATAATTACACTTATAATTGTAAAAACACAAAATATTGTAAATTATTGAGAAAGAAGTGTACTTAAATTATTTGAAATATAAAATGGCTGTATAATGCAAGAAATTAAAAAACTGTAACAATATTATAACGCAAAACAAAATCAGGGAGAAGGAGAAGAGTCTGGACTTTAACAAAGCAACAATTAATTATTCATTCCTTCCTGTACCATCAAACAGAAAGCATCTCATATAGAAAAATAGTAATTTACAACTAAATACAGTATAATAGCAGAAAGATCGAGAAAAATTAGTGAATAAAGAAGTTTGTAGCAACAATAACCCAGTATACCAGGGAAAGTATAAAGAGTAAAGGAATTATTAGAAAAAAAACGTACCAAGCAGTTTACGAAGAAAGCAGTAAACCAGTATAATCCAAATATAGCATTTATGATTAACAAGAAACTTAACATTCAAACACCAAACACTCACTGAATTCTTTTTCAATTATAAAATTTGTTAACCTAAAAACTGCACGTTACACATTTTCGACAAGAACTTAAGTGAAACAATAAACTATTCAGTAATAATATACTGTTCTGCTCTGCTGTGCTGTATAAAAGTGTTGTATTAAAATAGTACACTATTAAGCTCTTTAGTGTAAATAAATGGTAACATTTAAAATTTTATTTAAAACGTTAAAACTACCAACAAGACAAATAGTGAGTCTCACAAAGCCTCATATTTAACCAGTCGGCAACTTTGGGTAGCAACGCTCTTGGTGTAGTGGCGGGAGTTTGAACTAGCAATAATTAAAACACAAATACAATTTCAAAAGAAAATAATTATCTTAAGTTAAACTATTGTTAATGAATTTTTGTATTAATCTAAATAGTCAAAACAGCTAATGTGTTTGTAAATATAAATTATATGTGCTAATCTCCTGAGATTAGAATCATATTATGTTCATGCTATAAAAATATAACCTATTTTTATAGAGCATATTTTGTTGGTGTTATTTCTAAAAGAAAATAATAAATAGCAACACAATAATGTTTGCAGATGTTAATAAGTGTTTCATTTGTTTTCCAGTTTACACGCTGAACCAGTATTCACCCAACTGTAACACACAGATATTTTCTCTACAGGGTTAGTTTGATATTATTTAAAAACATTGTAAAATGTTGATTTTTTAAAATTAAAAATACAAAAATGTCTTCCCCATTCTACATTCAGTACTGAGAGTTAAGGGTTAAGAAGCTATGTGTTAATTTAAGAGACACTAGCTCTTCACAATAAGACACAAGCTAAAGAAAGGTCTGACTTTTTAAAAACAGAGATACTTTGAAATTTCAACAGTCGATCAGTTAGAATGTAGTCATTATCTGCTTTAGTTTGACTATTTATAGTCACTAATGATAAAATTGTATCCATAATAGATAATTTAAATTCCATAACGTTCCTATCAAGTTTTTATTTCAACTCCAAATTTTAAAATAGTATAAAAGTTTACTTTTTGTAACCTATCATTGCAGTTGAAATACGATTTTTCAGTAAAAAATATTGTGTAAAATAAAATATTGTTCTATTTGTTAACGTCGTTTACATATCCAAGATACGACCGTCAGAAGCGTCAAGAAAAGAGCCAAAACGCTTTAACATTTTTAATGACCATCACAGAAACTTTCTTTTCCTTCAATTACATCACTTGTGTAAACGACACGCTTAATCTCTTTGTAAAGGATGACGTCAGCAACACTTCTTTTAAATAGAAATTTTCATGGACTTCAATAGTCTGTTCAATCGTTTGGCTGTAGAAATACCAGCAAAATATTTATCTGTATTTTAAACTGTATGATATTCTATGAACTTATCTTATTCCACTTTACACATTGTTTTATTTTACTAAACCTACCATGTCTTTTCAATATAACTCTGAAGAATTTGCATACAAAAGCGCCGTACTGTAAGAAAAAAGGATTCATTACACCTAGTCTATAATGCAAATTTTAAAAATCCTGTTCTTTCAATCCTGTTATTTAAAAAGTTTTTAAATAGATAACCACTCTAACAGACGTTATACAATAAAAAAATTACTTTTTTTAATAATTATGTCTCAAAAATATCAATTAAGCAAATTGTTGTTATTCATAAAAATTAAAAATAAAATAGTACTTGAAAAGTTAATATTAATAATAAGTTTAACAAAGTATTCATTTTTCTTTTAAATTGTTGAAAATTAATTTACCCAATACTACCTTTACTAAAGCGTACACAACACACCTCTAAAAGAAGCATGACCTAACAGAATTTGGTCACCAGTCTTTTTAGCACTTACTGTTGAAAGTAGTTTTCTTTTAAACTGCTGCTAGAAATAGTATGAGCAATAATATGAGAATTGAAAATTACTGTTACCGCTCGCGCACTAAGTGTTTTCAAAAATGTTCTATTAACTAACGTTAAACAATTAAAATATGCATTTTAATACAACATAATTTATAGTTACTATACATTTTTTTAGTTACAGCGGCAGGGGGTGGGCAGACAGACCGAATCCGAATTGTGTACTTGACAGATACGATAGCTCCACATCTGTTGCGATTATGAGTCCCCAAAAAACCACTCTGTAGGTTCGTGTCACAATATCCAAAGTTACAAAAGTAATAATTTTTAAACAAGTTCTGACTTTTAATAGACCGGATTATTAACTCTGAAATGAATCTATTTATGAAGTACTTAAACAATTAATTCTAGAAATCTTTATGCAGATACTGTTGCCTCACAAGAAGCGATGACAAAATCTGTCAAAGCCGGCAAGAACTAGATTCCCCTCCGCCGACGTTGGTTACTGTAACACGACAGAAAATCTACAGAGTTCACCTGATGCTCCAGCAGTTTAATTTTTCTTTAATTGCAACAACACTAATTGCAATTAAAACTTTTGCCCGTCGTTTGTTCTACTCGACCACTAAAGCACCGATCTCAGCATTTCCATGGTTGCCTATTACTTTCATTTTAATTGAAGACGACGACACTTGTATACCGTTAAAAACAAATTCAAGGTGCAAGTTACAGAAAACAGAAGTAGTCCGCACGCTTGAATGGCTTGTGTTTCTAATCCTTAAAGTGCGAAAGTCTTTGCATTAAATTTAAAGTCAGCGCAAATTTTTATAATGGGTGATTTCAATCATTATAATATTTATAAAATGGGTGACAAATATTCATCAGAGAAAGGCATAGAAACATTCTGGCATAATTTCTCTACTGGAAAAGTGAAGTAAGGACTGTGACGATACTAAAATTCTCAACGACCACATCATACACACCCACCATGCCACATCATATATACAGCCAGCCACTTCCAAACAGCCAGCTTTCTACAGCCAGGGCAGACAAAGTGCAAGTAGTATAAGATGTTGAAAATTACTAAAAAATTCGTTTACTGACCCCGGCTTTCTTTAGGAAAGGTAGCAAAACAAAAAACGAAAATATAACTTGGAAACATAAATGTCTTCGGCTAAATGAAGAACAGATACAATTTTATGGAAACACGATTATGCACGGAGAAATTTCAGAATTAGTTACACCATACCAGTTCTTTAAATACTTATTACTGACGAGGTTTTGAATAAAATAACTAATAAAACTAACTTCTAGAGTGTTTAGAGAAAACCAGACGGACCCAACGCTTGGACAACAACTGATATTAGGCATTATGTTGATGTGATATTATAGGCTATATGTCGTTAGCAAACAAGGTCATACTGGGGTGATGAACTGCCATTCCCTCCAATACAAAGTACAATGTCAGGCAATAGTTTTGAGCAAATACGTCAGTACATACATATTAACAACACTCAAACGTTTATAAGCCGTGGTAGTCCAGGTCATGACAAACTTCATAAAATAAGACCTCTTATAGAAACCTTGAATTAAACATTCCAAAGCATTCAACTGGAACACCATTTGTGAACTGATGAACAAATCTCTTCAACAAAGGTTAGGCATGATGTAAAGCACTGTGTGCCAATGAAACCTTATCAACGGAGGTTCAAACAGTTTGTTTTGGCTGTAGTTTCTGGGTTTGCATATATTTTTCAAGTGTGGGAAAGAGCAATCTACAATTTGTCCTGGCGGTGAATCTTCGCGCATCATCCAATACTGTACTTCTCATGCTGACGCGCATTATACACATAAATGATGAAACCAGACTCGTGGGTCTGTACTTCCTTAATATCAAGACTGAAAAAGAAATTGGATTCGTACGATTGTCACGTAAGCAAATTATGCGACAGACGCAAACGGATTAATGACGAAACAACCTATGGCGATAACAATAACCTATAAAACAGAAGGATATTTACTAAACAAACAGGCGCCATATTACAAATAAGTACTAAAGTATATATTGTATGCAGGATATGCATTCATTTCAGTAATTTTTTTTTGCAACATTTAAAATTTTAATTTATGATTATACTAAATTGATTTAAATTTCTGACAAAATTAAATCTTGCTGCTTTGAGCGGAAGAAACATTTGATTGAACTGGAGTTAGTAAAAATTGTATACAAAATAAATACCTACGGAATTAATGGATGTTTTGAATAGCTCTTGTTTTGATGACCAATTTACGCTTTAATGGGTTCATCTAATCCGTACTAGAGCATGATAGTGGTTCTCGTACTAGAAATTAGATCAAGGGACTCTTGACCTCGTCTAGTCGACTGTCAGGATTATGCCACCCAGGTCACAGTAAGAGTATAGAGTTTTCTATAAGTAGAATGTGTACACAACGACTAGAATACTCAGTTTTCTTACACCACAATACAATTATGGCTGGGGTGTATTATTTAAAAAGAAAATACATTAGGATAGATTGATTTACATACGTAGAACAAACAATCTATTATATATTATTACAATAGATATGTAATAGTAATAATAAGAACAATAATAATAATAATCAATAGACAAGTTTTTTGTTTTATAAAAAATATACACTACAAGTAACAATAAATAAATTCCGTAGTTTCCATCGGTAATAGCTGTTTTTTTTTAACTTAACTGACATTTTTCAATTTAGTATCATTGTGTAATTAGGCATTTTTAGTGGAATGGCATCCACACCTCTTAATCAGAATTTGTGCAAAGTGTTTACCAAAAAAATAAAAAAAATAACGGTAATTAAAAATTACTAACGTTCCAAAAGTGGTTATTATATATTGCTACGAGGTTAGCGTGTAACGTGATCATCTAGGAGTAAAATAAAATATTGAACATAAGAGAAATTAATACTTGCGAATATTATTTACACTTTTCTAAAACAATTGTCGAATATACACTATTAAAACAAGTAGGTCTAATAAACAGTTACTAAATTACGCGATTTAGTAACATAACAGTTCGTCACATAATAAACAATTAACACTAGTTGGCACTTAACACTTTTGTTAATAATTTTTCAACAGCTACTTTTGTAGCTGAACATTCATGTTTATATTCTCGATTAACATTGCGTTAACGTCTAATGAGTACCAAAATATATTGTACACTTTATACGCATCATTTCGTGGTTCCTTGTTGGATTACCATACATGTACGTCTATATGTAAAAAGGCAAATTTATTTGGGCGAGTCGGATACAGATTGTGGGAATACAAACCAGTGAAAATAAATAATTTCTTTTGGCAATAATGACTGTACAATAGAGAGTAATGTAAGAAAAGCGAAACAACGAATCACTGAAGATGTACTGTTGGAATTGTTTGTTTTATTAAATATTCAGTTTTTATTTTATTATGGTCTAATAAATATTTTAAATAATGGAATAACTCATTTCTTGGAGCCTTAAAAAGAAAATATATGAATATAAAATAGTTAATTTGATATTTACAAAATAGTTTCTGTGAATGTCAAATTGATGGAATAATATTGTTAAAATATTCTTTAACAATTTGAAAATTTTTTTCGGCGGGATTCAAATAACATGTGTTGCGTTAGTGATACTTATCACGTATACTTACTTAATGTGTTAACAAAGTGTCAGTGTTCTAGTATTGTCTGGCATAGATTAGCTAATGCTTGCAAATTCTTGCCATTGCCCGCGTAATGTTGGACATTGTGGAACCCTCTAGTTAACAGAGGGCCACATAGGTAACGCCACATGACTATTAAATCATTTGTCAGTGTTCTAGTATTGTCTGCCATAGATCAGCTAATGCTTGCAAATTCTTGCCATTGCCCGCGTAATGTTGGACATTGTGGAACCCTCTAGTTAACAGATGGCCACATAGGTAACGCCACATGACTATTAAATCATTTGTCAGTGTTCTAGTATTGTCTGCCATAGATCAGCTAATGCTTGCAAATTCTTGCCATTGCCCGCGTAATGTTGGACATTGTGGAACCCTCTAGTTAACAGATGGCCACATAGGTAACGCCACATGACTATTAAATCATTTGTCAGTGTTCTAGTATTGTCTGCCATAGATCAGCTAATGCTTGCAAATTCTTGCCATTGCCCACGTAATGTTGGACATTGTGGAACCCTCTAGTTAACAGATGGCCACATAGGTAACGCCACATGACTATTAAATCGTTTGCCAGTGTTCTAGTATTGTCTGCCATAGATCAGCTAATGCTTGCAAATTCTTGCCATTGCCCGCGTAATGTTGGACATTGTGGAACCCTCTAGTTAACAGAGGGCCACATAGGTAACGCCAATGACTATTAAATCATTTGTCAGTGTTCTAGTATTGTCTGCCATAGATCAGCTAATGCTTGCAAATTCTTGCCATTGCCCACGTAATGTTGGAAATTGTGGAACCCTCTAGTTAACAAATGGCCACATAGGTAACGCCACATGACTATTAAATCGTTTGCCAGTGTTCTAGTATTGTCTGCCATAGATCAGCTAATGCTTGCAAATTCTTGCCATTGCCCGCGTAATGTTGGACATTGTGGAACCCTCTAGTTAACAGAGGGCCACATTGGTAACGCCAATGACTATTAAATCATTTGTCAGTGTTCTAGTATTGTCTGCCATAGATCAGCTAATGCTTGCAAATTCTTGCCATTGCCCGCGTAATGTTGGACATTGTGGAACCCTCTAGTTAACAGTGGGCCACATAGGTAACACCACATGACTATTAAATCGTTTGTCAGTGTTCTAGTATTGTCTGGCATAGATTAGCTAATGCTTGCAAATTCTTGCCATTGCCCGCGTAATGTTGAACCCTCTCGTCAGCAATAGGCCATGGATGACTATTAAAATATGTTGTTTGTAGATGGGGACCGATTGAGAATTTTGCGACTTATACTAGCGATTCCAGTGTTTTAAAGTTCAGTTCTTCAAAATTGATCGTTTGTTGTTATAAAATAACGGAAAGGCTAAGCCAAGAGTTCGATTACAAGTGAAAGACTAAAGATCTATCAGTTAATTGTGTTAAGAAATATTCAATTTATTAACTTGGTCATTTTTGTTTTTATTGGTAATTATGTGCTGTATATTGCATATCGGATAACTTTATGACTAAAAAACTACTGTTATACGAGTTTTAAGAAAACCTTTATCATGATCAATGAGATTGTGTAAAATATTACTATTATTATTATTATAATCATCACCATATAATTTTCATATAAAGCTTGTTATTGAAAAATCCGTAGTCAGTTTACTTATTATTTCAAATAAGTACATGTGTATGCACAAATGCGTGTGTGTTAGTGTGTGCGTAACACATCACACACACACACAAACAAGCATCCTACATCAATATTAGCGCATTAAAAACTACTGTTATATTTAACGTGACCAAGTACGGAAATGACACTGAAAAGTTAACCAGTGAGAATTAAGACCAAGGACACCATTGATAAGAAAACTGAGTACAAGTTTTGGTAGAAAGCGTTAGTATTTCAAAAATCGAGAGCAAAAGTTCTGAATAGTATCTAAAAAATTTTATTACATAAAACACACACTGACCTTCAGTAGGCCTATAACTTTTGTATTTATTCAGGGAAAGTAGTATTCAAATCAATATGTAACTAAAAAATGTTCATCTTTTTCGGACTTGATTTTAATGTTAATAATTAGAAGAGAGTCATGATTTGATTCTGTTGTTAGCACAGTAGTTACCGAGAGTAGTCTTTAGTAGATATTTAGTCCGTTTTGATTTGGTTAATGTTGCTTTGCTGAGTCACATTTTATGTCACCTCTGAACAACGCTACCAAATATTGCCGACACCTGTCCTATACACAGGTGATCTTGGGTACTTGATTATGAAAATTAACAGGGCACGTGCAGGTGCAGGCAGTCAGTTGGTTAGTTCCGTTAATTGTTTACCCATGCAATTACATTGTTTATTTATAAGAGTTGTCAGGGTGCAGTTGGAGAGTGCAAACTAATGAATTAAAGTAATTTGATGACTTTTATAATTTGTATAAGTTGTATTAGATAACTGTATATGTTGCGGTTGAACCTGCTGTCCCCTTGCGTAGCTTGGGGTAGCGTATCATTAAGTGAACGGCCATTAGCGGATTTTGCGGACGGATTTGCGATGCACCAAATTGTCGCTGGGACTGAGTGGTGACATGTGCCTCAGCAGTTGTTACTCCTTGATGAACTTGGAATAGTCATGCCTCAACACAGGATTCCTCATGAGTTTACGCTCAAGAGTCTGAAAACGCTGTTTAGCAAGGGCCAGCGAATCGCCCAGAGCCACATCACCAGCCCTACGGGGCAACCTAACAGTAAATCTACCGTCACTATTTCTCAGCGTGTTATGCACAAAGTGTCCCTCACATTACTCGTCGGCAGCTGAGGGCAAATCAACAGGATACTCCTCGACCTGCCAGAATTTCTCAACCATAGAAGTGAGCCCTTTATTGTCATTTCTCGCTATAAATGACGAAGCGCGATAAGGAGATTTAAATTTGAAAGGAAGATTTCCGGACACAATGTAACCAAGTCTAGTTTCCTGAAGAATGGGGAAGTTCCCGTCCCTGACATATTTGCGGGGCTTAATCAAACTTAAGAAGAATTGGGCGCCCAGCAGAACGTCAATGCTCGAAGACGTGCTGAAGTTTGGGTCCGCTAGGAACATACCCTCGGTCAATCCCAACTGCGCAGGATCAAAGAATTCCGTGGGGAGATTGTCAGTAAGATTAGGCAGAATCGAGCATTGTACGCTAAAATTGAATTTTTCGTACAGCGATTGTAAGGTGATAGTGGTGCTGTGGTGGGACCGACAGGACGCATTGTTGATATGGCAACTCATTTTTTACGTGGTTATATTTTTAAGTTTTTTGGCAAAGGCCTGTGTAATGAAATTCGCCTGGCTACCAGAGTCCAGTAAAATCCTGCAAAGGCAGCGTTTACCAGAATTGTCTAAGGTTTTGCATAACGCAGTAGACAATAGTATGTTCCTATTAGTTTTTAATTTGAGGACACAGTAGGTGCCCTGTCCTGTATGTATTAAGGAGTGATGCTTCTTAGAGCAAGTTTTACAAGTGTGCTTATTTTTACATTCATTTACAGAATGGCCCACCCGCAAGCAGTTAAAGCAGCATTTAGTTTTAAATAAAAACTCCTTACCTTTGTCAATGGTTAACCCCTCAAATTGTTTACACGTATATAAGTGGTGGTTAGCATTGCACATTGCACATTGAATGGTTTAGAATTAGCATGATAGCTGACCACCTTGCCTTGTTTTGAATTGCTTACATATTTTATCAGTTGTTTAGGCCTTGCTGAGTTCCCTGCCCGACCACTCTCGGAATCTGCCGCCACGGTTTCCAGAACCGATCTTCTATTGTTTAAAAACTCAATCAACCCTTCAAAGTCGGGAAAGTTGATGTTAGAGGGTGACTCCTTCCAACGTTTGGAAGTATTCGGGTCCAATTTCGACGCGAATAGCTGAGTGACAATAAGCTCATAAATATTTACGGGTAATGCCTAACCTTGAGCGCGTTTATGGTTGCCCTTATTTTATTAAGAAATTTAGATATGCTACCCACCGATTGCCTATCGATAGAATTTATTTTCAGTATATCTTCGACATGTTGGATGGCAATAATTAGCTTATTGTCAAATCTAGTCTTGAGTAACCCTAAGGCTACGCCATAATTCTCACCAGTTATAGGCAGCGATTGTATAACTTGGAGCGCTTCATCCTTTAATGAATTGTGTAAGTAATGCAACTTTTGTATGTTGGTAAGATCCAAGCGAGAATCTACCAAGTCTTTGAATATGTGTATGTAGTGTTGCCACTCCATAACATTTCCGCTAAACTCTGGGATTTTAATGGACTCCAGTTGCGTGAAATGAGCGAATCTTTCCGCTCTACTGTCATTAACAGTAGTATTAGAATTCTCAGTAAGATAGTCGAGAATTTTTCTATAACGTTGTGCAGTTTGCACTCGATTGTACATAAATCATCTTCGACCTGGGTTCGATCGCTATCGGCGTCAAAAACAGCGTCCTCGGACGCCTCCAGTTCGGATTGAATTGTGTCATATTTGCGCTGGAGCTCCGCCAGCGACCTTAGTTTGACATGCAACGCGTGGACGTCATTTTTTGTTATGTCGAAAGCATCCGCGAAAATGTTAATTCTTGTTATTGAGGCCTTAATAACGGCCCTTTGCCTTATGAGTTGTTTGCTTTCGGCCATATTGAGCGTATTAAAACGTGGAACGAAAGTAGAACAGGCAACTTAGTTCTCAGCAATATAACTACCTTTTAATAGTTAAATAGAATAATTGCAAATAAATAATACAACATAACATAATGAGTGAATAATAGTTAATAGCAAAAACGTCTTACTTGAATTTCCACTGATTCGAGATAATAAGTTACATACGGTTTGTAGAGATTACCAGCTGATGGTGGATAAGAGTTAACCAGGATGACGTAATTGCGGTTGAGTAGAACGGGTTGTTATCTCTTGAGATAGCGGCAGCTCGTGACGTCGGATTTCTGTAATGCGGTGAGATAAAGATGCGTCTCTCTGCCTCTGCGTAGGTGTGTGTCGCACCTGTCCAATTCTGTCTGCGCTGCATGTAATAGATTGTCCGGTAGACACTTGCGAACTTATTGCGAACCGCAATTTTACGTATTTGATTTACAAGCTAAATGATTTTGCGGAACTTACGCATAACAGTTTCAATGCCCGAATAATACTCGGACGCATACAGCTATGCAGCACTAATATTGTTACATGCCATTTTGCCATGCATCTTGTTAACATAAATATTCTCTAATACTCCTACCAAAAATACCAAGAAACATAATAGATTTGTTTCAAGAAATAATTAATTAAACACTTAATTAAATATTGTTTATTGTATTATTTAATTCATGTTAGATAAGACTAATAATTATGTTTATTACAGTTAAAGTAATGTTAATAATAATAAGTAAGAAGGACAATGTTTAGGAACTTACATATAGGGCTTTGTTGTAGTTATAAAAACTGTGTTGTATACAGGAAGTTAAAAGGAATTGTAATCTATTACTAATAGTTATTAGTAATTAGTTAGGGTCATAGTGATTAATATTATATGTGATAATATTGTAACGGTACATAACCCGGTCCCAATAAAGTAAATCATGAGAATAAAAGTCAGAAATGGGTAGAACTAAAGCTCGCTCAAAATTTAATTATATCACTCCACATAATAAACAATTCGAGTGGTATATAGTGCGAAGTGAGTTCTAGTGTACCCATTGAGGTGAAAAACCAAAGTGAAACTAATGTATTACTAAACTGTGCTGTATGTTTTGGATAGGATAAAACTATGGAAGTAGTATGTAATAATACTGATTGATTTTTGTGATTTTATTTATTTATTGTAATTTATATTGTATGAACCACAATTTGTTATACCCAAGTTAATATTATATTGTTTCAAATAATTATGTTAGATTGTAAGAAAACCCAGGGTTTAATTTTAAAGGACATAAAAATTGTAACTACCAAAGATAATATAAAATTAAAATAATCCTATGAAGGAAAAGACAACAGGAAGTAGTACCGGGTATGAACACTATTCGAGACTAAATAAATAATATATAAATTTATTTAATGATAATAAAATGATAAAATATTTATATAGAATGTCATAAAAAAATTAACCAAAACATATTATGTAAATTAAATTAGTAAAGAAACCGGAATGGAAAGTAATTATTTTTTACATAAATAAAATATAAATTTATAATAATCACAAACTGCCTACATAATAAAAATACTATGTGTTACTAAGAGTGATGGAAAATAACAAGTATTGTTAATAAGATAAAAAATTTTGAACTGAACCAGAGAGTTGAAGAATCGATGCGACAAAAATTATAAAAAAATAACCTTTTTTTGGACGTTGGAGGAGGCGAAATTCATGCAAGAGTAATAAACAAAGTGAATACTAACCAATTATACCTGAGGAATCCAAATTAAAAGGTGTTATACATTAAAAACCAGTGGATGAAACCATTCTGAGGATCCAATATAATTCGGCCTACGTCTAATAGACAATCAGAAAAATACTCGAAAATAAAAAGGAAATAATAACGCAAGACGTACCTCATCACAGAATAAAACTTCAATCCAGTAAGGACAACACGGAGCGAGGTAATATAAACATTTTTCGTAATAAATCCCGAAGAAAACTCGTTTTTTAATAGGGAAATAGAACGAGAAAATATTCATTTTATCATATGTTCCTTTCAAAAGTAAACAAATACATGCTGCTCTCTTACGGCAATTCCGGAAACTATGTAACATTTGAAAAATAAACCAAAATTATTTATTAATTTTTTTATATTTGTAAAGCGTAGCAATTAGCCATTTCTGACACTCTCATAACACAAAGAATTCACCCTGAACCCTGGGGAATTAATAAGAATTATGTAATAACTGATGTATTTTATTATAGCGTAATATTGGTTAAATAACAACATATATGTTTTGTTCTTTAGACAGATCTATGTTTACTCGGTAAAGTCGAGAAGATGTTTCCTTTTTAAAAAGATTAATTGTGATACCTATACTTGGGTGGCTGGAGACAAAAGTCAATAATCAATAAAGCAATATTATTGAAAATTAATATTGAATTATAACGTGTTATAATTTATTGTAGTGGGTAGTTAATGAAAATTTCAGCACAACATACAGAAAAAATCGTCACAACAGAGGGGCAATAAGGATACTTACTCTCTCTTCTGTATAAGGCTGAACAAATTACCTCCTTGACCCCAAATCACACACTCTCGATTTCTTTTAGATTGAGTAAAACAAGATAAACAAAATCCTTTATTTATACCGTTTAAAACGTCAGTTAGTATAATTCAAAAGTGACGCATACTGCGTGAGGCATATAATAACACTTCCATAACACATCACGAAAACAGTAGTACGTTACAGAATTGACGCGTACAACGTGGTGCAGGATTTAACTATACAACACCTCAAAAAGCGGTACGTTACAATATTAATAACACTAATGATTATATTAACTGGAAAGTACCAAAATAATAGTAATAGAGATTTGTAAAACTAGGCATGTTAAGCTTAGACAGTTAAGCTATTTTGAATAAGAATTTCTATTAAAATTATAATAAACAATGTCAGGTTAAGTTATATGATTAATAATTGTGTCCAATAGTTTTAATAAAGTGAAAAATACAATAAGAACTAATAATAAATAATTTTTTGACAAATAATTAAAAGTGTAAAATGGTAACTCAAGAAATATGTAACAGAAGATAATCAAAAGTGGTGTCAAAATAATCAGTGTTTCATCAGATCAAAGAAACTAATAAAGTGAAGATCAAAGATTTTATAAAAGAGTTATAACAGTTTAAAGAAAATGAAAGATAAAATATTAGAAGTTTGTTTATGTTGATGCTAAGATATCACCAGGGTAACATAAAATGTTACATTAGATACCAATAAAAAGCTGAGATTGCAACAAAAATGTTATAATAATTGAATAAGAAAGAGTTGATTATTGGATCTGAACGAGAAAGGTTGACATTAAAATAAGTGTGACTAATCTAATAAATTGTAATTTTTTCTATCAGTGAACATAAAACAAAATTAAATAATAGTGTTAGATAAAATAAATAGAAGAAAGAAGTACAACACTATTCTAAAAAAGTAAACCAAAGAATTTCTGAAGAAATACCATCAACCTATCCAGGAAGAGAAGTATTTTTTGATAAATTATTAAACTGAAAAATGTTCTTCAAAAGCCTATGCATAACTTCTCAAAGACATTGTTTACACTTGTAATTAAAACAATTTTGAACTGTCATTGTGAAAATAATCTATGAATAACATTATTTTCATTATTAAAAACTATTAATATAGAGGAATACTCTCATCTAAAGTGAACTAGGTCTTAAAAATATTTAACTCAACATAACCTAAACACTGCACATTGTAAAACTATTAATATAATCTTGTTAAGGCACTTTGTAATTATTTATAATCCCATGTATTTTGGTACTTTTCCTAACATATATGTCGTTTATATCGTAGTCAGAAGGACCTAACGTAACACATTCTATTTGTATTTTATTTAATAAGTATAGAAACATAAATGTGGGCCTTGAGATATAGGAATTCTTACTGCTACTGCTGCCATATTGAGCATATGTAAAGAACAACCGGTTAGATTTTGTTAATAATTATATTTGTTATTTAAAAACAATTTAAAGAAAATAATACAAGGATTTGAGTTTAGTAAATACAGATAAAAGGTTTTTTCGTTTCTTTATTTAATGAATACAAAAATGTGTATGATATTATAAACACTATATCAGGGACTGCGAATTTGCTACATCAACTAGATTAAGTTGCCAACACTCTTCATTTGGAAATATGGCAGTCTACTCAAATCTGCTTTGCGGAGTTTTAGTTATCACAACTGGCTATTAAATAAAAGATTAAAAGTGATCGAATTATAGCTGAAATAGAAACCTTTATAATATTTTAAAAAGATTATAATTATTATTTTACAAATAAATTTTATTTGCAACCTTTGATTGCAAATTGGAGCTCAACAAATATTACCCTGATAAAATACTCATCCTTTAAATTATTAACAAGGTATACATTAAATAACCAAGATATAAACAAGGTACAATTATTAAAGGTAACGAGCAAAGTGACGTTACAATATCCGAAAACGAGCACGCACTAACTCCCTTACGACGCTTGAAGTCCGTCACTCCGAACTGCTCGTAAGTTTTTTACGCACCTTGAGATCGAAATTAAATCCGGCCCTGGTGGACCATATGTTGCGGTTGAACCTGCTGTCCCCTTGCTTAGCTTGGGGTTAACGGCTGTTCACACTTTAAACCATAGGCTGGGTTTAATAAAATATAAAACGATAAAAGTGAACTGTATGAAACGGTTTATTATAAAGAACAGATTAAATTATACTTATGCGATTCTGCGAATCCGCGCGTGCCCGTACGTCTGCATGTCTATTAATTTAGGCTAATTAAAATTGAACTGATTAAATCGTTAACATATTGACGGCCGTAAAGTAAATTTGCATAACACACACGCGGAACAGGCTCTTGCCTCTTGGAGCTCCGTCAGCTGACTGATAGATTGGAGGAGGGCGCGGACCGACCTTAGCTCGTCGGGCGATAATGCGATATGCAGCCGACGTCACAGGCGAATCATGGTTTTAACACATTTTGGGTCTGAACAGTATAACCAGGTGAAATATTAAAATGGGAGGGTGATTTATATTTATCTAAATTTTACAATAATTATGATTCTCGAGTTTTCTAACACATATTGCGTGTTTCAAGATCACGACCTGTGAAATTGTAACAGTTTTGTGCTCGATGACCTGATTAAACCCTATAGGCTACATCAAGTTCTGGTATATAATAAAGATATTGTCTTCAACAAATTGACCAAATCGATCGCATTACCTAACGCTAATTATTAGGTAGAGGCAAGTTTTACTTTATTTTCTTACATGTAGTATGGCGATAATTGCAATATAGAAAATACATGCGGTTTATATACTTCAGAAATTTTCTTTTATTTGTGTACATTTTAAAGATAACATAACATCAAGATCATAAGCGAAAAACGTTTACGTTCACTAACACACGAAGAGACATAATGCTAACCAAACATGAATGGTACTGCAGAAATATTTCCACCCTCGAGCGATATTCAAACCACAAACTTCACCCTCGCTACATATCAAATTGTATTACCCTTACCATAAAAGCATTTATATTTGAATATCTGACTGTACATACAATTTTGTTAATAATTTCGTTTATTTCAGTTTCTTTCTAAGCCAATTTCATCCTACTCCCTTCCTTTAGAATAATTACTTTTATTTAGTCTAATCCGTTTACTTGAGAAAGTTAGTAAACGTACATCATAGCTCACCGCAATCAGTGTTAACATCTACCGGCCGCCCTGACCATCGGTGATCGCCATCGCCGCAAGTTCATTCCACATACTCAACTAGGATTTTTATGGTGCGTTTCCTTATTTGATTTACCAAAACACAAGTAAATCTATTCAGTTTCCTCAGCAAATGGTTTGGGGTAGAATTTTTGTAATTTTTTTTTATAACTGACCAAAAAATTTAACAGTTAGGTTAGGTTAGGTAAGCAGAATAATAGTTATGAATGGGGTAGTAATAAACATTCTGAAGGGTTAACTAGTATAGCAAACATTTTTAAAATCTGAAGTTGATGTGCCTTTAGACGTGAATAAGTTGTCTTACAATTTTGAATAATATTGACCTAAATAAGTCATTTTTCATTTAAAGTTTCGTTGTTATATTTTATGTAGTTGCTTCTAATAATAAAATAATTTCCCGCGAACGCATGTAATAGAATAACTCTGAAACCGACCGATTTCAGCAGTATGACACTGTAGACATATTAGCAATATTGCAGCTGCTGTTATGAGTTGTCTTCTATTCATAGTTTAGTGAGGCTTGCTTGATAATCAGTGTACGCTCATTTTCGTAATTTCTAAACGCATGTAATGGTCATTAGTATCAGAGGACATTTCAGCACAACTACAGTTATGTTGTGCAACCCCTCTTTCCTTTTTATGCTTTTTATATATAGAAAACAAACTTCTTTTTTTTTCTTTTTATTTTTTTTTATTTTATTTTTTTTGATTGTTTATTTTTGAAAGAGAGGCCACAAGTTACTTAAAACTAGGCAAGAGCCTAGAGAAGCCAAAAATGCGCTGGGTCCAGTATGATGGGACTTGCAAATGAAACTCTGCTCTAAGATAACAATAACAGGATTTATTGCATTCTGCTTTGTACAATATATGCGCCCTTAAAAAAGTAAGATCATATTACAAGTGTTTTATAATCAAGAATAGCTCACTTCCAAAACCCCCAATCGTTATTATAATTCCATTAGACAGAAGTATCGCCAAATAGTTGAGCTTGAATAATAATGGCGCATACATAATAATAATAATGTAAAATGGCGCATAGTCTCAACCCTTCCAGTAAATTCCACAAAACATAACATGATATATATATATATATATACATATATGCATAATCAGATATAACAATCTAACAATCACATAAGGCATAACACACAACATATAATTAACATAGATACACATTTACATATAAATGGCACACCACATGTTCACCTGGTTAACAGCGTATATTTTGTCATCACACCCTCAACCCTCTTATTCAGATCACGTATCCGGCCCACCATAAATGTTCAATTAATAAACTGAAACCCAACTAATAAATCCCAAAAGAGTAAAGTAGACATGCCCCAAAATTCTAAGTATATGAACAGCCAAGGTCAATGTGACTAAACAGTCCGAACGGCACACAAGTACCAACCAAAAGTTAATTATCAATTTCGGATCTCAATAATGATAATGATAATAAGTGCCATCACGAGGTCAACATGGATTGACCGGTTGCGTAACTGCATTTCTCATTTCTTTTATTTTCCTGACAAAATTTGCAAGAACAGTGGAACGTGACCACCCATAAATACTCATAACTGATACTGATTAGTCTTGTATTCTTTAACAGTTATTAATTAATTGGTATTGTGAGCAATAAAAGTTTGACAATTATTGTGCTGGCTATGGCAAAAATTAATGGTTACAAAATTAGCTGAACAGTAAAATTGAATTTCGCAAAGCAGAATCTAGGTAATGAATGTACTAAAACATGCTTAAAGTGTTCATAAAAAACTTGGCCTCAGGCACGGTCATGCGTCCGGACGAGATCCAGCAAAATATGACATGATACAGTCCTGTAGTAAACGGCACCTACAGGTGTCGTCCACATGTTAAAACACCTCCCCGATCTTAATTAATAATCCAATACACAACCCAATTACCAAAAAAAAAATAATTAACCATCAAATTTCCCAATTGGGACAGATACATCCGTACATGCATGCTTAACACAGAAACAATTTAGTGCCGACCCCTTTTACAGAAAACTCCCCTCAACCCGGGTGATGCATGACCCTGGCCGAGTTTACAATTCTCAGAATGAGATAGACATCGATATATTCATGGGGCGTAAGCCTTAATAAAAAAACAATGACAAAGTAACATGTAAACCCAATTGCCCGGAACTAAGTCTCCCAAACTGGATCGTCTCCACAAGTGTCTCAAAAAGAGTTTATCGGCCACAAACATTTTGTTCAAAAAGCTTAAATGTCACCTGGTTAGCAGCATATGGGTAGATGGGTCCGGTCGATTGTGTCCGTCTATCCGGGCTGACAGCTGACGGAAGTCGGAATCTATATCATGGAAGGCAGGTATTCGGCCTTCCTCTGGAGCGAGATAGATTATCGTCTACATCGGAAACCCTGCACAATTATATCTGTGATTACTTACAGGTTTAATAAACCACACTACCTCATTTACCCAGCTGACATTTCGTGACATGCCCAGTTTACAATCTCCGAAAATTCACTTATGTATAGAACCCCATTGAATGAAATAATTCAATTCAAAATAACACTTTTAAATTTTCTGATCTATAATATATCCAAATATAGTCATTCAACATAATAATCATTTCGAATAATTAGTTATTCACAAGTTTTCGTGAAGCACTTAACCCCCATTGACAGGAACTAGCAAACTTTAACAAGTTCGTGATGTACAATCATTTCAGAAAAATAACTAACTTACGCCCCATTCTAATTTAATGAACTGAGTATTATTATTATTATTATTATTACATTATTAATGAGATAATGGATTAATATCTGTTAGCCAGCGTTAAGATTGAAACATACATAAAGCAATTTAACCTGTTGCCTGCCACGTGCTGGTAAATCACTGCAATACCTATCGCACTGCATCTGCGTTAATATTAAGTAAATACAATTTATTTTTATGAATTAGTAAGTTATATATATATATATATATATATATCTTAACACACTTACCGGGAGGTCGCGTAGACTTGTACTTATGCATAGTAGCAGATCGTAGACAAAACCTTTACATTGACGCTGTCAGCCGGACGCCAGACGTTAATACGCTGAATGCTACAATTGAACTGAACTTTCCTGCGGCAGAAAAAATAGTAAGAAGGACTGGACCCAGAGAGCGCGCGGATCGGCCTGGTAGTAAGATAACGCAGCGAACATACTTATTACGACGTACGTAAATTCTTACGTAAACACTTGCGTAGTTAAATACGTAATTTAATAATTCCGCTATATAAAAAGAACACCGCCGCGTTTTTCCCAAAACACGGCACAGTTGTAGGTAGGTTCACTACAATCGTAACAGTAAATGTGGCATTGTATAGATAGTAATGGTTTGACAGAGACATAGAGCCACATATTTGTATTCAACTATCGTGTTGTCTCCGTAGAGAGACTGAACGTTTTGTTTACTGGAAGAGATAACAAACTCTGTATGTTTGTGTATGTCCAGCAATAATTATAATCCTCAAAGTTAGTGTTACAAATCAGTTTATTACATTACTAAATTAGGGTTTCGTCCTCTGTGCAAACGCGATTCAGATTACAGTGGCTACTTTCTGTCCAGTCCTTTACGTGCAATACTAATTATTCTGATCAACACCATCGACATTCAGGCATTGGCGTTACAGAATAATTTGATAACAACAATAAAATTTCATTACAATCACTATGTTATCGTGAACGAATTCATGCTGGCGATAACAGGTTTACTTAAATCTATTGCCTCTACTACGCGTTTGTACAGTCGGCTAAAAACTGTCAATTAAATTTTACAGAAAAGACGGAACTAAAGACACTACGCAACCTCCAGTACAGGAAGGCTTCTAGTTTCGGCAAATGGTCTACTTAAAATGTTGAATTTGAAAAGTTAATAACGTCCTTGTCAGTTTTTACATTACCAAAACAATTTGTGGCATGTAGTAAGTAGTAATTTGTGGTAAATTTATGTGTAAGTAGTCCTCCCACACTGAGGGCAACTTGCACTTTTAGACGTGAATTTTTATTCACATTGTATTCTCGTAATTAAATTATTATACACGATGTTACCGACCGAACGAGTACGCAGAATAGTTTTGTAAGTGCCATTAATCGTAGCTGTAAAAGGTGCAGAGAAGAGGGTCTATTCCACATTTTCACGGAGGATTATATTATTGTGTTAGCTCAGAAGCTCTTTATTCCTCTCTTTCTTCTTCTATTTTTACTTCTTCTTCTTATAATTATTATTCTTGGTCTGAACTCTAAGCATTAGAATGTTACGGTACCCATCATTTTGTATATCAGAAATATTTCTAAATCTTCTTCCAACGTAACATAAGTTTGCTGCAGAGTAACAATGCATTATACTAATAACGTGAACATATCCAATGATGCGAGCGCTTCTAACATAGCTGGTGTTACGAAATCAAAATTGTATAGATTACTTTAACTCAACTGCCAAGTTTTGAGCACAAGTTTTAATAGTTGGTACGACTGAGCCATAAAGTAGGCCTACAGCTTGTCCAGTGACTTAGGAACACACTGATGTGCATTGAATCAAGAACCTGAAAATACCAGGATAAAGTAAAACAAAGCACACAGATGTGACTACACAATAATACCTTATACATGTATACATAGACCTACACACACACACACACACACACACACACACACACACATTCACACTGAAACATGTAAATTTACAGCTGTTTGTAAAAAACACCTAATACAATAGGCATATATAATCATGATTCAATTGAATATAATAAATTTAAATAATATAATACGAAGCAGATGATCAGCATTATATATTACAATAATATTCGTAACGCTATAAAATGTTTAAACAAGGCACTAACGACGTTAGACAATTATTTTTATAGTGAAAGGTACAGAGCTACATAAGTAAGCCTATAGTAAACGCTTACTTTTCGAAAGAAAATAAATGCATGATACTGAATCTCCGTTAATAAAAAAACTTTATTTACTTACCATGTGTTGTGTTCAGTGAGTTTCTCTAAATAAATCATTTTACAAAATAAATTCAAACGGAAATAAATTTCCATGGTAACCGTTCTATTATTAAAATCGTTGACGCAAACAGCTCACACGACAGTGTGTTTATTACTCGCATGTCGTTATCAGTAGAGAGAAAGTAGAAATAGAAGCAACAAAATTAGATTATCTGCAGAAATTAGTGCAGATCCTCTGGGCCATGTATGTTTTAAGAATCCATAGGCGGAACAAAGCATTAACATGTTTAAGGTAAATTGATATAAATGAAAACGGATCTATTTCAAATTACTTCAAATGTCTAAACTTTAGGGAAACATTCTTCAAATGGTTTTTGCAGAATATAAAATTATATTTACTTTGTTTCTTCTGTCTTATTACAAACATTATGTCGTTTAAAAATTTGCACTGTTTCACTCTACACTGAAAACGTGATTTAAAACTCGTTTTTACTTCCATGTTCCATAAGGAAATGGAAGTATGGTCATGGTGAAAAAAATCGTGTTCGTGATAATTGCAGATTCTGATTGTACTGCCCTCAAAACATGAAAAAAAGTCATTTTTCGAAAAATGTCTCTGTGTGTGTCTGTGTGTCTGTCTGTGTGTTGAATTTTTCTATGTCAAACGATAACTGCCGCAACTTCAAACAGAATCAAATAATATTTTGCATACAGCTCTAAATTGTAGAATACTCGAGGCTTACTGATTTTGGTAAAGATCGGTTAAGGGAAAGGGGTAGTTTACCTGCAACATTTTACGTTTTAACAGGAGTAAAGTGCATAATTTTAATAAATAAAGTATCCTTAAAAGAAGGTCACAATAATCCACTGTAGAAAGGTAGATGAAATATCTATAAATAAAAAGGGTAGCTGAAGGGGAAGGGGGTAATTTTCTATAAATTAAAATGGTAGTTGATGATGAAGAAAGTCAATTTTATAAGCTTTATATGTGTAATACGTTATTGACAACAAAAAAGTAGTTTCTATGGAAACATTTTATTTAACTTTAACAAAATTCTAAATTTTTTAATTTTAATTTAAATCATGTACGAGAGAAAATATATCGTTCGTGGCAGGCAAGCATATCTCAATTATCTAATGTTTTCGTTTCCATTTTATTACTATGATTACCGCAATAAAAAGGCAGGCAAGACACACACACACACACACACACACAATTCGCGTTATTTCTGCCTCACTCATGTTTATTTTCTTACATTTGCACGCTTTTGTTATCGATTTGCTTCCTGTGGATCGCTGGGCAGTGTAACAGCATGTGTTTACAGAGGAACGGTTCATAGACAGACTTTTCGTCTTTAGGGAATGAACCGTCTGCAAGATGCTCAAGGTCCATGAGTGACTTCGGAGCGGAGCGCTTCGGAGGAGGGATGATTATCTGCGTATTTCGGTTTCTTTATAAGAATAAAGTAAGCCTACCTAATTTTCATGGATAAAGTGACTGAAAATAACATTATATTAAACGACTACCCCATAATAACAAAAATATCTATAAATAGTGAAATTAGTTTGTGGGTGGACGATATTTTTTTAGAAATTACCGCACCGAATTCAAGTAAATTATTTTAAACATAAATCTTACAACATGGAAGTTATGTATGGTTCTCCATACCGATTTTTTAAATTAATGATAGAATTTCAACAATACCCAAAAACAAACATCATGGTTTCACATTATTTGTAATACTGTTTCCAATGTAACATTTTTTGCTACCGAACTACGACCAATCTTGACTGAGATACAAAGGTTTGACTTGTATTGTGTCATATAAAAGATTTGTTAACTGTGTGTACTTACGCTTTTCATTCAAACCCAAAAGATTAAAACTAAAAGTGAATTATCTATAGTTAAGAGCACAAGATTACATTTAATTTATTTCCTTTACTATTTACGTACGTCGAAAACTATCCAGGTTACAATAGTTAAATATTGAATGTCTTTCGACCTAAACGTTTGATTTAATACACGAATTATGGCGACAAACTTTTAAGTGCCTCTCTTTCAGGTTTTTTAACTTTTACGATAAAATATCTAGTTATAGTTACTTGAACATCTGCGCTCTCTTCAACCAGCTATCTCTGGGTAGTGTTTTTGCAATAACTACTTGTTCCGTTTAAATAAATTTTAGTCTTTACAATATGTGACATATAATTAGTTGCTACAAATTATTTTTGTTATTAATCCTCTTTATAGTCATATTATATGTTGGTGACATATTCAGTGTTTACATTAAAGCCAATTATTCCCACTAACCTTTCACTGGGTACAAGTTGCGTTATTATGGAATACTGAAGAGGATAAACAAAAAACGATAACAATTTTTAATACATGCTAATGTATAGTAATGTGTAGGGAATACGAGTGGCTAAAAGATTTAACAATCTAACACAGTAGATATACGGCATGATTGCGATATTAGAAGATAAAATCTGTAAGAGTTGAACTTGATATTAACTGAAATTAAAGGAGGAAGCCAATAATAAATTTCCTGTATTAAAAAGCTGCGTAAGTAAGTTTCAAAGAATAAAGGGGTGGATAGGGCCCTCGAATATGGCCAGCTACCAGTAACCTACATGTAAATTGCAAGAATATTACAAAAATTTGTTTGTTTGGAACTGAAATAGAAATTTACGCTTTTCACAATGTGAATAACATGTCTGTCAGTATCCAGCCCACTTATAATGACTAATAATAAATATATTTACCTTATTTCCTGTCTCGTGACCACATGTATTTAACGCAATGAATATAATTTACACGTTTCAAGACATATGTCTCGTCATCAGAATATATAATAAAATTTAAATCACTCAATGAGGTCGTTAAAAATTAAAATCACAAAATTGAAAACCAAACATATAAGTATTTATGTGATGCGAGTGCGCACTCGACGAAAGCCGGCCGGACACTGATTGATATCAGTTACAGATAAATTTTAGTGCTGTGTTATATAATGGATTCGACTTGAAATGTATGAAATTAATATGACGGTTAATATTAATGAGATTAACATGTAGATTAATAAAAACGTTTAATATGAAATGACGGTAGTATTTGTCATTATGTGCTCTATATATTTCAAATTCTTCACGTGCATTTAAATAAGCGCCTTTACCACAGACGTGTAAGGGTTTCAAGTTGGTGTCAAAGCTTGTATAATTATGGTTCTCCTGTATAAGATGACGAGCATAGTTAGACTTTATACAAGATTGTGTTGTCAAATCCTTTACATTATGCTTTGGAGTGTGCTCAACGAAACGTTTATAAAAACTTCTCCCTGTCTGACCAATATAAAAGCATTCACAGTCATTACATGAAAGCTTATAAACACCTGTTTTCATTTCCAAAGGTATACTGGTTCTATTACGAAGCTTATTAAACAGATTGTTACTGGTTTTAAATGTTACAGTTCTATTGTTACTATTTAATACTTTTGATAAAATTTTGGGTATAATACTGGTGTAGGCTGTTGAAATAAAGGTTGGTTCATTATTTTTTATCATTCGACGTTTTGACAATCTACGCTTAAGCTTTTTAAGGAGGTTATTAACCATGGGAGATGTGTAACCATTGGCAACAGCAATGTGTTTTATTATATTTAATTCAATCTTAAAATCATTTTCATTGAGAGGTATCGCTAACAACCTGTGTATGAAATAATTATAAGCCGCCATTTTCTGGGAGAATGGGTGGTGTGAGTCAGCAGGTATGGTTACATCTGTGGTAGTGGGTTTCCTATATATACTATATTTCAATTTATCATCACATTTGGTGATGGTCAAGTCAAGAAAATTCAGTTTGTTATCTATTTCTGTTTCATGTGTAAATTGAGTGTGTTTGTTGATATTATTTCAAAGATTTTTAAAATTTTTATTTGACGTAATGTGCCCTTGTATATTATGAATGTGTCATCGACATATCGTGCGTGGAAAATGATGTTTTTCTTACGATTATTATTAGAAAACAAGTGTGTGTTTTCGTAATGATTCAAATAAATATCTGCCAAAAGGCCTGATAGCGGCGAGCCCATTGCCAAACCATCGCGTTGACTGTAAAATCTGTCGTCAAATTCAAAATAATTTTGCTTTAAAATAACTTCAAGTAGGTTTAATAATTCATCTATTGCTTGAGTGTTTAATTTGTTGCATTTTATCAGATTGTCCCTTAGAATGTTTAGTGTATCGTTTATTGGAATATTTGTATACAAATTGACGATATCGAGGGACACTAATTTATAATTAGGAAATAATTTGATATTATTAACTTTACGTATAAAATCAGTTACATTTTTGACAGTGTGGTTGTTTTCTATAGTTAAATTATCCTTAATGATCTTTACTAATTTCTTAGCTGTACGGAACCCTGGCGCTGTGGTGAAATTAACTGACGGTCTAATTGGCATATCATAATATATTTCATAATTCATATTTCACAATGCTTTTATTAAATCTGCTCTTGGGTTAAAATGCAAGAGGTAATATTTATATCCCGAAAAAAAGGTACTGCTTCGTTCGGACCACATGTTATAGCTGTCTGTTTCACGCAAGTGAATAAAACACATAGATAGCCACAAGTAGCGTCGCACAAAATAATGGTTTTATATTTTATAGCAGAATAAAGCAGGAAAATTTACGAGCTACAGCTGTATTGTCTCCATAGAGTGTAGCTGGACGGCACGCATTGTTTACCCAGTCAGATAGTAATTAACTGTACGCTTATGTATGTTGTTATCATTACAGAATTATAGTCCTAAATCTGTTTAATTCAACACGTTAACGGTCACAGTGTATACGCGTATTGTTTAGTCCTGATTCAGATTGCTGCTTGGCTCCTATTATGTGGAATTAACACTGTTCGGACCAAGATGCACGTGTTATCACTTCAAATCCTATAAATTCAACGATCATTTTTATATTGCTTACTTTTTGTTAGTTTATACTGTTCACAATTAGTTTTACGTACGACGTGTATTGAGAGCGCCGTTATTTTCGGAAATATTGACAATTCAAAGATTTAAATTAGTGTGTCAGTGCCGTACAATAACACACATACACTAGGCACATTGCCAGGCAAATAAAGCAGTAACTCAGAAGGAGCTGTAAAAACATATAGCGCGGATTTCATTCTTATAACGCTGACGTGGGATTGTACAGAGTACAGGGGATTAGGAGAAGATTGAGCAGGCTTTTGTACGTAACTGTAAAACTTGACAATGACTATTGTATGTTGACTATAGACCATTTTTTTTGTAATGTTGGGAACATAGGTCATCAATGGAATAAGGGTGTATTCTAATAGGGACACCCCTAATAGGGTGTATATTAATAGGAGCGTTAATAAAGTTTGGTATATGGATTTGATTGGCGTTTAACGGGTTACTCTATTGTGCTAAGGTTGAATTCGATGAAGTCTTCACAACAGTAGTTTTAATTATCTCCTTTGAAAAATTAAAATAAATTGCATCAGACTTTTAAAATGTCTGATTCTGCGTCAAAGCCATTTGAAGGAAGAATGATCCTATAATCTGCTGTTAGGAAACACGGAGATCATTTGGTCTCGTACGGAAACCTTGATGACGTGTTTATCTTCAGCCTGTATTTTATAGAATGCACATGAATTTTCTCACAAAAATTCTGCTCTTCTAGCTGTCAATCAGCTTATATAAATATGATGTAAACGACTTTATAATTAATGAAGACAACTGTTTAAGTATTAATAATAATGACTCTTGGAAAAACGAAACATATTAATACTATTCTTTCGATTTGCAAGATAGTCAGATAAAGAACACATTAACAACAAAAATTGACCTCTAGTTATTGAAGGCATTATACGTTACACATCCAGCAATTGGATGAGTAATACATCCAGGTATACTGGAAGACCTCAACATTGTATAAGAGGCTATATTTATATGCGTTGTAAACTCTATTTCTTATCATGTTTATCTTCTTATATCATGTATTTTTTCCAATCATGTTTATTATTGTTTGTTTGTAACTGAATTCACGTTGAATTTATATCAGCAGAATTAGTAGGCCTACAGGCAGCTCTCTCTTGAATCCTAAAATCTTTGCGAAAGCTAAGCATTGCGTTTTTCTTATGTTTTGCTTTAGCAAGCCGTTTACGCTCAGCGTAAGAATGTTTTAAAGAAATAATATGTTAAAGTAGACATTTGTTTCAACAGGAATATACAATTTGGAAAAAGTATTTTATTACTTTTCTTTACGTAAAAGCCTCGTTTCAGTTTGTAAACGAATATTCGAACAGAAAAAGTTTTACAGTTTTATCTGTCTCGTCTGTAAGACGTAGGAACTCACAAAGATGATAAAGATGTTTGTGTAGAATCCAATACTGTTAATAAAGAATGTCAGCAAAACGATTTCGGCAGTTTGGCTGAAGAAATTGCTCTTTTGTTGGCATTCAGTTTCTTTGAAACGTTATTGCAAACTCTAATCCATTCTGCCCTTACTAGTCGCTTGACAACGCTCGTACATAGAATAGAAGTCACAGACATAGACAAACTATTGTTTCTGTCGTTCTGGTTTCTGTCACTAGATAATTACATGTTTGATGTATTTTTGACTATGAAATATCTTTCAGGCACATGTTACTATGGTTATATTTTTCATAAAGCATTTGAAAAATATACAATAAAATGTAACGCAGAACTCAATGAAATATCTACTTCGTATAATTTTTACGTTCCTGCACTGGCAAAAAATAGTTCCAAGCGTAACAAGGTCTAAGAAGTTACACACACACACACACACACACACACACACACACACACACACTCGCGCGCGTTCTACAGGGGGAAACATGTTTGTTGTTTCATCTTAAAGTTATTAGCATATTATTGACTGGTAAGGTATTATGCAGATTTATCGAAAATTCTTGCAACGCAAATATCAGTAGGTCGAAGGAGTGACTATTAAACTTATAAAATAATATTTTACAATAATGTATTTTTCTATGGTAGCACCGTTTATGACAACACTGCTAGTTCATGCCACCAGTAAACAATGGGCCTGCCACTTAATTTACAATTTTGTTAATAAAATCCGAGAAGTGATCACTTACATCCTGTGAAATCGCATCTCTATTGTTGAGAGCTACTTCAAATCCCAATTTATACCAAATGTCAGTGGGTTTTATAGAAGATTTTACAGATATTAAAGTGTAAAAAAAGCAAAGAATGTATATCAATAATATAAATGTATCTACACTGTAATATATCTTATCTATAATATGAGTATTTAAACTGTATATTTAGCAAACTAACCTTTAGTAACCCGCTGTGTGACTTCAAGTAGATTTTGATACTACGCGTTTCGAAGTATATACTTCATCATCAGGTATCTTCAAATAAATTAAATCACTCTTTCGAGGTCGTCACTAACTAAAATCCAACTTAGCATATGGATTGTACACGGTGTTAGGTGCGCACCCACTCCAGCTCAGTCTACTACTGCACGGTCGTTTGCCCTTAGCTGAGCAAGCAGGTTGAAGGCTGTGTCGTATCGGATCCAAGACTGATTGGATATAATGTTCGACTGATTCAGAATGTTCAACTGAATCTAATCACTCGACTCAGAATGACAACTGTTTACATTCGTGTACGCTCCATAAATTTCAAACTCTTCCAAGGCATCCATGAAACGGCCCTTTTCACAAATGTCTAACGGTATCAAATTGGACTTAAAGTTTGTATTACTATGATTGCATGAAATCAAATGTTGAGAAAAATTAGATTTCATGATATTATGGCTGTAATTCCTTATTTTCTTAGGTATACGTTTGCGGGAAGGTTTTAGGAAACCCCTCCCCGTCTGTCCAATATAAATCAATTAAAGTAATTACATATCAATTTATGTATACCTGTTTTCTCTTCCAAATGTGACTATCTATTTCGCCTGAGTAATTTTTTAGTAAATTATTATTAGTTTTAAATGATACGGTTATTTTATTGTTATTTGGTATAGAGGATAAAATTTTTGGCATAAAATTTGTGTAATTGGTACTTATGAAACCTTTTCATGTGTTAAAGTCTACTTCCGATATGGGTTTCTTATTTTTGTGTTTTGTCAGTAGCCGGTCAATGGTAAAAGTCTTATAACCATTGGCAGCAGCGATGTATTTTATAGTATTTAACTCTTCGTGGAAGTCATTATCGTCAAGAGGGACTGTTAGTAATCTGTGAATGAAACTTTTATTGACCGCCATTTTCAAAAATTTGTGACGCAAATGATATATTTAAAAATTTAATATAATTTTATATTAATTTGTTTATTAAGTTTTCAAAATTAGTATTCAGTGTGGAATGAAAGTATTATTTAATTAAAAAGATATTAAAATTATTAAATTCGTTTCTCAATTAAAATATGTTTGTTTATCGTTTGAAATACTCAAATTTATTTGTACAAACTGTTTCAAAATTATAACCTAACAAACAATTAATCCTTTATATGCAGTTTAGTATAAGAATACAGTATGTTGATTTGCAGTTTCCTGTCTTCACAAAACAAATGGATATAAATTGTTAGAGTTGTTTCAAATGGATGTAAATTCAATAAAACCTGCGTGTGCGCGTATGCGTAACTGGTCATGACGTAAGGATGTGACAGAAAACTTGGAAAACGAGAATGAGACATAAACAAAACACTTTTGATTGCGTAATTGCGTATTTAATTTTGTCTTCCAAATCTAAAACATTAGATACTTCATTCACTAATGGAACCGAGAATGTCATTGTTAAGCTGGTTTTATGTTTGAGACATATTGGCGAATCAAAATATTGTGATAGAGGTACTTCGAAACCTTTACCTTTAGTTCTCTAAGTTCCCGCATTTCTGTTTTGAAAAGATGTAATCAATATAAAATATCAAGAGGAAAACATAAACCGTACGTAAACAAGGGATTCTACGTTTATGCAAAACTAAAATTGTTATTAATATAAAGTAATACCATCGGTAGATTTACACAGTCATTGCGTTTTAATTAACGTTTCGTGACGGGAAAGATCGTTTTGAAATAAACACATTTTCACTAATGAATATGATTATGGCAAATATTATTTTTAAGCAATTACAAATAAAGTTAGAAAGGTAATTTTTAAAACATTTTGATTCTTAATCAGCTAGATAATTCTTAATCAATTGATTTATGATTAAATTCATATCAATTGAGTTAGTAATATAAAGAAAGAATTAGTGTGGCCTTGGACTTTCTGCCTTACAGATAACGGTGACAAATCCAATCAAGCCTGGCTAGTGCTGTAACAAGCACATCTCTCCTCCCCTCGACAATGGTTTCCGTAAGACGTTTGAAGAAAAAACTACACTGTTTGTCTGGTGCGTCCCCAATGTAATTATTGTTCAAATGCAACACCACTAAAAGTAATTAAAACATTTGCCCGAATTTTCGTCTCGACCACAAAAGCACCGACCTTAGGATTTGCACTGTACGCTTATCATTTGCATTTTAATTAAATACAGCGACACTTTTATTATCGCTGAACAAATTTAAAGTGCAACATTCAAGATTCTGCAGGCTTTAATGGCCCATGCCTAATCCTTAACTTAGTAAGTGTTTGCATGTATGTAAAACCATCAACTCCGTTCGGTCGATTATACAGGTTGCAGGCGAGGCCTGAAATGCAACGCAGAAATATTTAAATTAAAAAATAAATGTAGAATTCTTTAAAATTAAAAATATCACCGTTTTACTGCATTTGTGCGTTCTGAACATTATTAACAAAAAATGTAATAGAAACACTAGTTTACATACATTGGACTAGACATTTGGCAACAGTAATCGATGTAATATATGTTTTATGTGGCCTGTGTTTGGAAAGTCAATGTACGGTTGAATCGGGTTTTCTAATCAGTAACGGATTACTCACTGGAAGACTGTCAGGATTCTAACTCCCCTAGGCTTCGTGTAGTCCACTCTCGGCATCATACGAAATCTTATTAAAAGCATACAGTTTATATAAGTAGAACGTGAACATAATGACTTTGGAACTCAGGGATTTACTTCCACCGCATTCTCATTATACTTTTGGTAATTAAAAAAGATTAAAGTACATTACAATAGACTGGCTAGCCTATACTAAACTAACTAGCCTAAAGTTATTAACTCAGTCCGACCGATTATATAGAGTGTAGGTAAGGGATGAAATACAAGCCAGAAGAACTTAAGTTAAAGAAAGCAGTAAATTCCCTTTAAATATAAAAATGTCACCTTTTTACTGCATTTATACGTTTTGAACATTAATTATAGATGTAACAGATAAACTGATTTACGTACACAAACTGACTGGAAATCAGATAATTATAGTCGATATAATGTGTGCTTTAGGTGGTCTGAAATCAATGTACGATTGAATTGTTTTTTTCAAATCCGTAACGGATTACGTACTGGAAGATTATCAGGATTCTAACTCCTCTAGACATCATGTAGGTATTTACTGTAAACATACAGAAAACAATTTCGAAAGATGGTATCGATATTTTTTAATATCCGTTACCTATAGGAAAGTAAACATTTGTGAGAAACTAGGAAATATCAGATTTCGGCAAAAATGTTTCCAGCTGAAGCCTGTAGTACGTATCATTATGATAGAACATAGGTTTCACACAAACTCATGTGCTTCTGGGTTTGTGGTCTGGTAATGTAATAAAATATAAACTTAACGCTTACTGCTTGACATTTGCAAAGGATGTACGTAAGGTGAACAATTTTTACTCACATATTACAACTTTGGTATCGGATACACCATGTGGGTACATCATAAACTATTAACGATTAGTGACTGTACATGAAGCCAATTTTTTATAATGGCTGTATAATTACTTCTATAATCTCACTTAACTAAGACTTAATCTCATTTACTACAGCCTAATGTAGTTTCATTTTCATTACGTTGGTTTCAAGTTGTTGAAGTCTATCTGCTCAACAGAATAGTAATCCTAAAACAGTTGAATCAAGCATTAAATACCAGACAAATTGGTAGTCACATTGTTATTAATACGCCAATAAAACAATCACATATCTCATACAGTTCCCCTGGTTATTATTTAACCATTACGTATTTTCAGAGTAAATAAATATTAAATTTTCGTAATGCCGTATTTATGAACGACAATATATGTAAATGTATATTTTGCGATTAAAAACTGTGTAGCCAAATATTGCTATTATTAATACTACTCTCATGATATTATTACTATGTTATAATAATTGCCGGCGGTTATTACTATGTCGTATTTGTAGACAGATGCCACTTCTATTAGAGGTAAGTAGCACCCATTATTTACAGTGACAAATCACACTGTACTGAAACGCTGTAAGTGCAGTTTGCCATGTTCTATGGAATCAACAGGTAGGCACAATAATCCCATATAACACAAAAGCTATGGATTCGCACCTTCCTGGAAACTCTCCGGAAGGGTAGAAAGGTCTGTTACCTTCCTCCTTGATTTTACCTCATAGATTTTATTGGCTGTATGTATAAGTATATACGGCGGATGTAGTCAATCATTCCGTCCTGTAAATTGTTTATAAAAGGAATTTGTGGAGTAGTAAAGGCCGCTATAAATGTATACCGGTTATTGTTAATTACTTATAGGCTCTAGGCTAGGGCCTAGGGCCTTATCAAGTCACATTAACTTGATAACTTTTAATATTCACTGTGTGAGTGCATAATGATTAAATTATAACTAGGTGAACCGTAGTAGGAATGTGATTGTTTTATAGACGTGTTAACAACAATGTGACTACCGATTTGTCTGGCATTTAATGTTTCATCCAACTGTTTTAAGATTACTAGCCATGCAATCATCGTAACGATTATGTGCTTCGTGTCAGGCTAAATCTTCTAATCTAATATATGACAAACTTAATTATCTTCAATTCTAACCTAATATAATTAATAGTTTTAACGAATCTAGCACATTGAAAGCAAGTGTACATACATAGAGGAGAGTGCCCAAATCCGGACCCCCATTTAGTTTTTTATTTTTAAAAAATTGAAAATTGTTAAAAGTTATCTTTTAAAGCGTGTAACGTATACTCCATAATGTTATTTACTATATATATATATATATATATATATATATATATATATATATATATATATATATATATATATTACTTACAAAAAATAATAATAATTTATGGAAGAAAAAATTTTTTCCATAACATTACACTTTGGCAATTTTGAAAAAGGTTGCCTAAACCGGACCCCTAGGACAAAAAACCAAAATAACACTAAAAAATATATAAAAAGGGATTAAATCAGAGAAAACATTATAGAATTTTAAAGTACACTTGTTATACATCAATTACACTTTTTAATACATACAAAATAGGTTAGTAATTAGTAGATTATAACAGTTAATTACTTCTACAATTCATTTTAGAATTATTTACTTAGGCTGGCGACAAAAGTCGCAAATATAAGTGTTTTTTTCAGCCCCTGCACAATCGACATGGGCCCACAGCGAACACATTACGCACATGACCCAAAATTCCCCTTTAGTGTCATCCGAAAACTTGCCATCACAAAACATACACCACACATCATCGTCTGTGAAAGGGGAAACTCCTGGAGGAAGCTCTAAATCTGATGTACTGGAGGACACGCTTTCACCATATTCGCTGCTGGATTCTTCGACTTTTCTTTCAAAACTGAGGCGCTTTTTCACTAGCTCTTTCTCTTTCTTAACGTCTCAAGGCTCTAGTGCAGGTGCTGACCCACGTCCCCGGCCACGGTTGCTCCCGAGTCCACGACCACGATTCCCTGGTTGCTTTTTAGCTTGTTTGGCTTCCACCAATTTGGCTTTGTAAGGCGTAGATGTAATGACCGTAGAGCTGCAGGCCTTTCGTCCCCTTTTCGAGGTCCTTTTTTTAACGCAGATTCATAAAAAGAAGAATCTTGCTCTTTGTTGGCTTCTTCGATGCCTGTTACTTTAAATCCGTTAATTATTATTTGAGCAGTTTGGCATCTAATATAGGCTTTGCCGAACAGCTCCATTACATCAAAAGCACTGAGAGCACGTTCATTGTGCCTTAACCACTGCCCAATTTCCTCGCTATAGTAGACTTTGAGAGGACCCATGAAAGTCTTATCTAAGGGTTGTAACTTGTGTGAGCAGTGAGGTGGCAGCGAAACAATTGTAACATTGTTTTGTTTTGCTAAGTCGATCAATTCAATATTCTGTGTGTGGCTGTAGTGACCATCCAAGAGTAACAGCACAGGTTTTTCCTTTGTAGGACTGGAATAGTCGATGAAGTGTCGAAACCGCTGCGTGAAAAAGTTGGTTTGGATCCAACCCGAAGGGTGCGCTGCAAAAATTGTTCCTGGTGGAGCCCCCTTTTTTAACTGTTCACTCATATTTTTCCTCTGAAAAATTACTAAGGGAGGCACAAAAGAACCAGCTGCGTTCATGCAAGCAACAAATGTTATAAGAGCCCCACGTTCTGCTGACGTCAAGCAGCTACCTGTTTTTTACCCCGAAGGCCAATTACTTTTGGTACTTTTGATTGTACAATAGTAACACCGCTCTCATCGACATTGTAAATTCTGTCAGGAGTGAATTTGCCCTTTTCGTAAACATCTTCAAGGAGCTTATAGAATTTTTGTGTTTTCTTTGCTAAATCCAAGGGCCCTACTATAGGATGTTCCGGTAGGCTTCCTTTCCGACAGTTTGGTTTTGTGGCGTTTTAGGAAAAGACTAACGCACTTTTTCCCAGCAATTTCGTCCTTTAAAGGACGTGCAATGTTATTTCTCTCTACCAGTTGTACGGCTATTCTTCGCAAGTAAGCACGAGTAAGCCCAAAAAAAGACGCCTCCATAGCAAGACAGTACCGAACCAGCTCTTCTTCAATATCTTTAGCCAAAACTGTAGGCTTGCCTCTATTTGTTTTTGCTTCTTCCTCAGGTGTTCCGTACTTAATGTTAGACAACCTCATAAGCGCCGTTTTCGGTACATTAAACTGTTTACTGGCCTTCTTCCATCCCAGCTTCTTTTTTCGAACTGCGTCAATTGCTTTTGTCATGTCAGACGTACTCCACTTTCATTGATCAGTCTTCCCCATATTATACTCTTGCAATCTGCAACAGATTAAAAAGAATAAGAGTGTGAAAAAAATAAAAGGAGACTTTAAGCATGAAAAATAGGGGGTCCGGTTTAAGCAACTCAAGGGGGTCCGGTTTGCGCGACTATAGCCTACGTTTTCGAAAAGCAATACATTTTTAACCAAACGTCCAAACTAAACGGTTATATGATAAAAAGCAAGCCTCAACATTACCATTTAAGAATATATATAGGTCGAAAGGCTTACCTACCAATATTCAGGAACAATGAGGAAAAACCTGGTACACTTAGAAAACTTTGTTCACTAGGAAAACACGTAATGGCGGACTGTCAAGCAACAAGTGAAGCGGGTGACGAACGCGCTTCGCTGCAGAGTGGTAGAAGCCTAAATTAATAGTTACTCTTGGTCTCGCTAGAGGTCAGGCGAATGCACAGCCAGGAGACCGGGGGTCCGCTTTAGGGGGAGGGGTCCAGATTTGGGCACTCTCCTCTACATACATATCCGACACTACAGTCCAGGACGGACCATAGCTTCTCTAATGATCCACCTCCAGATAGTCCGATCATGTTCCCTGGTCTTCCACATCCTAGTCAGATCTTCTTCCACGTCGTCTTGCCATCGTTTTCTTGGCCTGCCTCGTCTTCTGTGCTCATCTATGTGCCAATTCATTCACCCTTTTGGGGAGTCTTTGGTTGTCCATTCTTTCCACATGTCCTATATATCTGATTCTTCTGAACTTTATAAATCTGACGATATCTCCCTGTTTTAGAATGGAGTCCAAATTTTTAATTATATCTGATCCTCCATTACAACATACTGGTCCGAAGATTCTTGTCTGGTCTGAGCCTTCTCATCGATCTTAATAATTTTAATAAGCCAAAGTAGGCCTAAGCTCTATTCTCGGCCATTATTCTCTTTGTTATTTTATTAGACACCTTGCTTTTACTATTAACGTAAGCTCCAAGTTACGTAAACTCATTTACTCCTTCAAAAGTGCGATTCGGCTCATCACAAGACACATCTAAGCGTCCTGCTGTATTTTTTTACTGTAATCACAAAGCTTAACTTTCTTTAATCCTTTTAGTTTTCTTAAATTTTCTTTGTGTGGGGTAGGTTTAAGTAGAACTGATTTAAACATTTTTTTTGCCTCCAGAAACGATTAAGACTATAAAATAGGTTAATTACCTTCTGTCAACGTTTCTTAAAATCCTTTTAGGATGACTCGAGTTTCGACACCATTTGGTGTCATCATCAGATCGGAATATGAATTAAGTTAAAACATTTTGATGCATATACATCTCGTCAGATATTAAGAGATTTAAAAACAACACATAACATTATATAAACAATAAATAAACTATATCACAACAAAATAACAATAAAATATAAAAACAACGCGGCCGCAAACGAACCTGTACAGGAACGCCCCCACGGTAAGACTCTCAGTGGCCGTTTGCGGCCGCGTTGTTTTTATATTTTATTGTTATTTTGTTGTGATATAGTTTATTTATTGTTTATATAATGTTATGTGTTGTTTTTAAATCTCTTAATATCTGACGAGATGTATATGCATCAAAATGTTTTAACTTAATTCATATTCCGATCTGATGATGACACCAAATGGTGTCGAAACTCGAGTCATCCTAAAAGGATTTTAAGAAACGTTGACAGAAGGTAATTAACCTATTTTATAGAACTGATTTTTTTCAAACATTTTTAACTGTTAACAAACAAGCATTTTGAAACCTTATGTAGTACAGCAAAAAACTTTTAAACTAATGTTTAACCACCTTTAGGCGTAAATCAGTTGTCTTATATAGTTCTTTTGGTAATAAAATAATACCGCCCTAGAAAGAATGACAAAATATTTGAAAAAATATCATATAATGAGTTTAGCAATACTGCAATGCAGAAACTTACTAAATTTTTGTCGCTACCCCGAAAACAATTGTCTCGAATAGTTCGGCATGCTTACATTGTTCACAATATGGACACTTACTCTGCGCAGAAGTGGTATGCGTTCATTGTCGGTTTTTTTTTGTGATATTTGAGGCCCAATTAGGACCTCTCGGGCTGATCTGGAGCAAGCTCCCTTCAGCCGTGTGCGTGTGGGTATAGTTGAGTGGGTAGGATTCGTTGTTTGGTGAGGCTAGCATACTCTTTCAATAGGCCAGTGCACCCTTTTCCTCCTAGTTTCTAATTATAAGCATTGAATTTGTGTATGGCGGTCATTGTTGTTAGGTTTTGGGTACATTTTAACACAGTTATTCTTGTGTTGTGGGCGGGTGTCTATAATCATGACTGTAAATATAGCAGTAAACATAATAATTGGTCGGTAGAGAATTGGAGCCGAATTTAATGACAAAGCTGGATATTAAATGTTACTCTCGTATTGTTTCAGTGAAGGGGTTACACCTATTGTTTACTGGGACGGATAACAAACCCTGTACGTTTATGTGTTTATCAACACTTATTATGCTAAATTATAGTTGTAAATCAGTTTATACATTATTTTATTGGGTTTCAACGCATTGTGTCATTCCTATAACAATAACTATAACTTTTATGTCATTAACAAGTAAAAATATTAAGTGTAAGAAAATAAAAATGTCAAAATATTAACGAATTTGAAAGCATAATTTAAAAGTAAAGACTCCTTTTATGGATTGCTATTAAAGACAAGTTAAATAGACCTACTTAAAACAGAGTAGAAGTTAAATTAAAATCAAGACAAGGTAACAATCTGTGATCAAATTGAAATCTACCTCCATGTTAAACAAATCCAAAGAAACTTACTAAGCAACATCAACATTAACTTATAAAAAAGTGAAGTAAATATTTTGTTTAAGTTTTACGAGAAGCTTGTGAAACTTGTAAATATAAAAGGAGCCATTAATACTTCACTATCTAATTACCATTTCAGTAACATAATGTAAAAACAATATTTATAATGAAACTGTCATGAAATGACCTTGTTTACCTAATAAGCATAAATCGAAATAGCATAGTGCCTAGTTAAATTCGTTGAGTGACAACACAACAATATCAAACGTTTCGATGTGCCTATATATAAATAAGTGCCTGCGTTGATGAGTGGTATTTTATCACGATGTTATTTGAAGAACATGAGAATTATTTGAATTATTTGAAGATTCCACCACATAGAGGCGATAGGCAAGTCCGGACGATTCGCGGTAAATGAAGGTCACCACACACACGTGCGGGATACCGACAAGCGCGATACATTTTTACTCGGTATATCACTTCGGTGTTTCGGTCTACCGAGCGAAATCGGTAGACCGCTCGTTATTCCGCGCGGTAGGTAGCATACTGCGAAGATCTTGTAAAATTTCGAAGTACTTGTTTAGTCTATACGTGACTCGGTTGGGACGGTCACACCAAGTATGAGTCAAGGCCGACTTACCGAATATACCGAGTGTCGCGCTAGTGTGGGCAGTCATGTCGGTAAGCAGCGATAATCTTACCGAGTACTATACCGACTACAGCCTACCGAGTGTCGCGTCTGTGTGGGGGAGCCTTAATAATGTACATTCGGGTCTTCCTAGAGTTATTGTAGTTGTTCCCGGTAGGATTCATATTACTAATCATTTTCCTGAAGCTTCTGTGATGTGTATTGACTACACTCTTCAAACATAAGAGATCCTGAATTTAAAACTTCATGCCTTTTACATGATCTGAGATACTGAATAAGTAATTGCACCATTGTAATCCTAATTTATTTCTCTACCCGTCCTTATAGTTTATATTTGGGTTGAGGTAGTTACTTTAGAGTACTGTGAAGTCCGAAAGAAAGTGAGCTTTTTCTTTCTTCTGACAAGAGCATCATATTTGTGGAGCTACTATTAATAATTGAAGATTCAGGAAAACATTCCTGTTAAAGTGTAATTTATACATACGGAGGTTCTGGATTACACTTAAGAATTTTATTTTCATATCCTTATATATTATATTATATCGTATATTTTTTGTAAATTATATTATTCATTAAAAGTTATTATGCCTTTACTTGTATCGTGCTATCGTGTTATCTGATGATACTACACGTCTAAACGATAATAAATGTGCAGTAGTTTACATTCGTTTTAAACAAAATATTTCTTAGAGTAATGTAAAGTAATGTGAAACATATATAACTTAGTAATAATTCTGTAATCGATATATATTTATCTGAAACACGAAAACTAATATGCCGTGGGATGAAATGTACACGCACGTTAGAAGTGAAATAGGGCTCTTTCATGCTTATGTCCGCCAGCGCATCAAAATATTGCTTCACGCCTATTGGGACTAATTCTACACAATCGTATTAGTTATAAATTTATGAACTCGTGTAATAGCTCAGGGCCTCTATATACCGATATGAATACTTGCTTACTGTTGATTTAGTCTACTTGTTTGCCTTGCCCTCCCTACTGTTTTCCTGTAAGGTTCAAGAGCCTTATCAGCTGTTTTCATATTTCCATTCTTCTATCAAAATATTTTCAAGTGTTCACTATTATTTCTCTTCAGTGGTTATTAATTGTGCAGCCTTTACGGAAAAGTGTCTTCTCAAAAGATCCACATTATTTATCTTAAATTCTTGCATTTTTTTTACTCATCACCTTTTAAATTTGAGTAAATTATTTAAAAAACTAATCAGTGTACTGTCATTAAAAGCTTACACAAAAATATTTGGTCAGCACACTACAAAAATGTACTCAGGAAACACAAGGAGTAAGCTACCTTCGCAGTAAGCGAAACACAAGGAGTAAGTCATTGAGAAGGTTTATTTTATATAACTTAGAAGAACACCACGGTAGAAAAAAACAGTGGTGTTTCGTCGTTCATGTTTGTAGTTTTTTTTTTTAATTATACATAACACTACTGACTCGGATCACGAATTATTATTGATAAAAATGATAAATTTTTACCTGATAGCCTGAACACTTTAATTTGTAAAGCCAAATAAACGAAACTTCTTGTGTTGGTAGTGTTTGTTTTTTAACAGTGCGTGTTCTGTTTCGTTTGTAGTTCAATATGCAATTGTGTATGCTGTTTTTTGCGGGCTATTTTTAGGTGTGATTATTGATAGATGTTAGTGTTGTTTTCTGCCTTTGTCTGTTGCTTGTTTTGTGTTTTGTGTAGGAGTTTGTTAATTGTTGTTTTATTGTATCCGTTGGCTTTTGCTAAATATCTGATTGTGTTTAAATCATCTTGGTAGTCTTTTTAATCTATTGGGATGTTGTTTAGTCTGTGTATTATGGTTCTGAAGGCAGATAGCTTTCGCTGTATTGGGCGACTGGAGGAGTTATATATCATTGTCAGTTGTAGTGGGTTTTCTGTATATACTGAATTTCTGTCTGTGTTCTAGTTTTGTAATGGTGAGTAGAAGGAAGTTTATGCTATTGTTGTTTTCGTATTCAACAGTGAAGGTTATGTTTTTCTGTATTTTGTTGATATGGTTTAGTAGCTGTTTACATCGTCTTTTGTTGCCGTTGTATCGACGTACGATGTCGTCGACGAATCTGTACCAGTATTGTATTTTATGTGACTGTCTGTCTTTCTTTGTAAGGATACTTGTTTTTTTTCAAGTGTTGTAAAAAGATTTCTGTTAGTATGCTGGATATGGACGAACCCATGAGTAATCCGTCGCTCTGTGAGTAAAATTTACTGTTATATGTGAAGTAGTTTTGTTTCGTGATTAGGTTGAAAGTATTTGTGTGATTCGTTCTTCTCCTGTGTTGTTCTGTTTAAGCATGTCATGTAGGATAGTAATTCTTTAGTAGATAGCGATGTTTGTGTACAGGTTTTTAATGTCGAAAGAGGCAAGTGTAGCATTATGGGGGATGTGTATGCTTTTATTTTTGTTACAAGGCCTGTATTCGTTTTTTATTCTAGCGTTGCTGTCTAATTGTTTGACGATTTTGTCTAAATGTTTAGCAAGTCTGTATGCTGGGGCATTGTGGTAGTTGATTGCGGGGCGGATTGGGATTTCTTCTTTGTGGAATTTGGGAAGTTATTGGAGGATAGAGCCTGATGGTCGTATTTGTTTCAGGTAGGGTATTTGTATATTTGTCATTATTTGTTTAGATTTGTTGATCAGTTGTTTTATTGTGTTTTTATATCTGCCAGTGGGATCATGTTTTAGTTCTGTAATGCTGCTTTGTTTCATGAAGTTCTGTACTTTATTGTGTAGGTCGTCAGTGGAAATGTTTTTTTTATCCATTAATCTAATTATTGACCAACGACTTTCACGATTTGTTCGGAAAGTCTCACAGCCAAGTGAGTAATATACTGTTAATATAATTTTACAGCATTTGTTAGTAATAAGACTGATTATTACTATCTACTCTTACAGGTTGAGATTACCGACAAAACGTTTAGTGTTCAAAAACGACAGTGTACTCGAATGTTTGGTAAGTAATTAAATGTATTTACTATGTGTACTACATTAAATTGTTTAATTGGTAGTAAGGAGAAAATAATAACAGTGTTTTCAAAATAATATTAACGACAAAGTAATAATTCTTCACTCAAAGGATTCTAACAATACTGTGCTTTATCGTCTGTATGATAATATTGTGCACGTATGTATGATGTCTCATACTGACGAGAACGTACATGTTCCCCCTTGCATTTCATAAATTTGTCCAATACATCAGAACTGGGCGTTAAAGGTAAACAAACTTCTGTTGTTCACCACTAATTTATAAACAACTCGATTCATTTACAACGTGCTTATAAATGACACAGATCACACTTCCTACGGTGTATTATTTTTTGTTACAAAATTTGGTAATATTCATCTTTAAAAAAAATTAACTTCAAAGCGTTGACAAAATATTTTTAGCCCCTATTACCAGATCAACTATCACGTTTTTTGTTCGTTACTTAACGAAACAATGGACAGTATTATTATTACTTTTTTTTTGTTAATTGCACATTTGCCTGATGTACATTTCTCCTCTTACGGTCCACAACAAGTTTAACCAAGCGCAACATTAGTTTCACATATGCATCCAATGCAGTGACTCCGTTGTCTATTTGTGCTGCGGCTTCTGTCAGGGGAACTGCTATGATGTCAAAAAATTCATTTCTCTGAATCACATGCTAGTCCCTTGTAGCCGGAGATAACAATGATGAAAAGGTATTTTACGTCATACATTCTAGCGAAACAAATGATGATAACATTGTTACGACGGTTCCACTGATCGTCGTATGGTACAATCGAAAACAAAATACAAGACACCAATGAAGTCACTAAAAATCAGCTTTAATTATCACAATTAATAAGTCATAATCAACTCGTACTTTAATTCCAGTTAGAATTAATTCTAGTCCACACGCAATAATAATGTCAAATAATAGGGTTCCACACAATTATTAAAACAGTAACACTTCACACAATACTTCGACAAACACTTGATCCGCACTAAGGAAAATGCTGACGTAGCTGACTTGACAACGCCAGACGCTCTTGCTTGTATAGGTCGCGTAGAGGTCCAGTATAGCTTTCCTTCTTTACTGCACGCCGACTTAATGCGTATCTCAAGTGAGTGTTCTTGAACACATTAGAACCTACTTGTGAGCGGCCTTGACTGAGCCAACACCTGCCTCACTGGACGGGGAGTGTGGAGAATGTTCTGGGGTGTTTGATAGCCTTCTCGTTACAATATTATTAAGCTTTCTATCGTAGTCATATTAGATTGTACAGTATAGGACTACTACAGGAAATAATCATGTCCCATCAAACATCTTATAACACTTACATTTTTTTAAAACGCCTTTTCAATATACCGTTAAATATATAACGTTAATGCATAAGTGTACAATTTACTGCTGTATGCTGTAATAATGGGCAATCATGGAAAAACAAATTAGTGTTAAAACAAAAATAACGCCTGAATATTGCTGAACAATATTACCAGTATAGATCTTTGCTCGACATAACAACGGGTAAATGTAAAACATGAGTACGTAACATTGTATCTAATTAATTACTTCTGTCCTTATAAACGGAGCGCTGAGTGCAATAAACTGTTCATAATTTTTCTGCGAATAAAGTATCTGTAGGTAAAGTATAGTTTCATTTCCTTTATGTAATTAGTGTTACTCACAGCGGCGCAAACATTAATTTTATGACTTTACCCTTATTCACTCTTAGCTTGTGAGCACAGATATTTCAAATCGCATAATGTGAATAAGAGCACAATGTGTAATGTGTAATTAAAATCGCATGGTGAATTATGATATCATTACAAGTATTATATTTTACTTAATTGTTTACTTAATATTGACGTGCTACTCTAAAAACGTTTAGACTATTGTGTGTGTATTGATACGGCATTACAGAAAACCGAAAAGAACAAATATAAACTTCGAACCAACGAATTAAAAGCGATTGTGTAAGGCGAAGACTCATCAGATAAGACTACGAAGGGCAGTTGAGAAATTCCCGAAGCGACATCTATAACTTAGCGGTAGAACTAAAATTTGTTGCGTGTTGTTAGACTCATAATTCGTTTGAAGACCTGTTAAATTCCAAATGGGTATTTGTCAATTTATTCATTGTTTACTGGCTGTTTGAAATTTACGTGTCATGCGTGTTTTTAAAAATGGACAAAATCACGAATTCTTTGATAAAAATTCATTTCACAACGAAATGACAAATGTGTTAAGACATGGTCCACCTTCAAAAACAATAATAGTTTGCATGTGGATTTTTGAGTTTAAACGTGGTCATACAAAAAATGATCCCCGCGCGGACACCTCAGTAGTGCAACAACTCCAAATGCACAAAGGTTTTTCATAACAAGTCCTTGATTTAAAATATGATACACAGGCTAATGTGAAATGCTTATGACGTCAGCAATGTCGTATACTGTACTCCCAATCGTTTGTCTTCTAATACCGTGTAGGCATATGAATACATTTTTTTAACGATACGTGGAGTTGATGCACTTTTTGGTTGTCAACCGCGGGGATCATCTTCAGTGCTCGTATGACCATGTTTAAACTCGAGAACCCACTTACAGATATTTGTTATTTAAGATGCAGCACCTCCTGACACATATGGTTTCTCGATTGTGAATATTCATTGGCGCTAGACAGTTTTAGCCAAGAATTTAATCACAGCACGACGTTTAATTTGTCTATTTTTTAAAACATGTGTACACGTAAATTTCGAGCATCCGATAAGCAACTAATAAACTGGTAGACAGATTTAGAAATTAACACGTGTTTATAAGAAATATATATCTTGCAACACACGAAACGTGTTAGTTCTACCGCTAAGCTATAGATTTTGCTCCGCGAACTTTTCAACTGACGCTCGTATAAATAGCAACTTCTAGTACAATTTGAATTCTCTACACTTACCTACAGAATTCCTGTCGCGCCGAGGTGATCTGTTACAGATAACCTCGGTTTGATTAATACAGACATAGCGGTGCAAAAAGTTATTTTTACAAGCGATTAACGTTCCTTGTTATCAAGTACTTACATATGTTTCAAAAACTTAATATAAAAAACGAGTGTTACTACAATTTTCTTAGCAGTTTGTTAAAAATATTTGTATTTAGAAAATATAATTAATTCATTAGTTTAGTGTAAAGTGATAAATAAGGTATGTGATTTTTTTTTTACTGTGTCTAGATTTTAAATACCACAACACTAAAGATTTCAATCCACGTAATAGGCTAATCGGTGTCAAGAGTGGATACTTTTACGTCGGGAACCAGAGAACAGTCGTTTATTAAGACGTTTATTATGTGCCTTCTAATAATCTGTAATTTTTAAGATGATCTGATAATATAAGATTATGACTATACCGTTAGGACGAAGAGGGAAGTGCAATCGTTTGAGTCAGATGAGTGGCAAAATATTAACAGTACAAGCAGAAAGACGACAAACGAACGCAAGGAAAAGCAAATGTAGAAACAATTAGCAGAGAAACTCAGAGTGGTAGTCTAACAGCATATGAGCACCACTGTTAGTTAATAGTTTATGGGTCTGGAATACAAAAGATAATAACGTTATTAAACTCGTTGCTACTTTAATCATTGCGGATATGAGTTATCATACCGACGCGGTCAAGTTACTATCAACTATCAACTTGTTATACAGTTGAGATTAAATACGTTGGTTTCTTGATAGTTTAAAAATATCTTAAATGAGACACAGTTTGTAATTGAATGTTATATAAGCCCTACAATGTCGTCTATTGTAAAAATTGTAAATGTCAGAGAAAATTAAATCTGACGTAGCGTAAAACTGATGAAACAAGCATGCCCAAGATCGTAAACTGCTCTCATGCTGTTTAAAAACTACTTATGCTGGACTTATTTGTGTATAGTTGTAAATTGGAGCTTCTCTTTAAAAAACGACTGAGGCATCAGTCTAAGAACAACTGTAATATACGCTCAAATCACAAGTCCATAACGATGAAGATTTGGTGGGGAAATATAAATATTAGTAGATCGTTTTCCTTGGACCGTAAGTAAATTTTTAATTTCTCAACGTTACAATATATTGTTTCAGCGGTGTGCCGTATAACTTGTGTTTATGGAGGTTAGGTTTATGGTATAGCAAAGAAGAGTAGACGCCCGTAGTCCCGGAAATCCCCAGATTAATACAGAAATTTCTAATAGCTATCAAGCCTTTATTATGCCATGAGTAACCTTGGCTGGGTTTATGTAAGCACAGATAGCGACAATGTTTGTGATCGGTCAGTTCTGCGAATTGTTTATACAAGCGATTGTGATACCCTTTATACATTACTGACTACCTGGTTATGTAACTACGCGCTTATATTATTTAATAGACAAATATTATTGAAATAATTGCAAACTGAGAGAAATATTGTAGTGACTGGTTTATAGAAATGTTAAAAAATTATGACTATCGATTTGGCGTCCAATCATTTAGCCTTAAGATTACAATCTACTGCACCGTCATAAAAACACTAAATATGCTTGGAGTAATGCTATAATAATACTCGTTTATATGAAAAAATGCGCGTTTTGCTATTAAAAGTTACATACACAAAATTAAAGGAGACTTCACTAATTCACCAACCGCTTTCCTATCTATATATTGCACTACCAACCCTTATGAAATGAAAGTTTTAACTTATTAAATTGACCCTCGTTAATGTATTGGATGCCCTCTAATTAAACCACCTGAATAAGTGGTAAGCTATCACAATCCAAAGTTCCAGCAATGTATTATATTGTAGGAACGCGTTACGATATACACCTTATAATAATTTCAAAGTAACAATGTTTTTATACCAATATTTACCTTAATAAATCTATCAACTCAAGTCTCATTAACATTTAAATTACAAAGCGAATTAAGATAAGAAAAAATTACGTGTTGTGTGTCGCTTTATTTTAATAGTAACTAAATAATTAATTAAATATACCTTTTATGTGGACATAATATACAATAATTACTTGTAACCGTGTTTGTCAAACGCGCATACCTTGAAACGCTTGTACTGCAAATTATTATTCACCAGCAGTAGAAAGTAATTTATTACCGTTCAGAAGTGTTTATTGTTTCTCCCCCAATCTTTACAAACCTCAACTCACACGTTAACTGAATACTGACATGCTAAGTACACGTCAGACTGCCAAACACTCTCTACTTTCAGCTACAAACGCGTAATTTCATCTCACATTTTGTTTGTAAATAATGTTTTTTTAAATGTCAAGGTGAAACGTATAATGTGTATATTCCTTAATTGAATCGGTAAAACTCCTCTAACGTTGGATACATGCTTCCTCTTGTTACTTCCAGCCGTCACTGTTAAGTATTACGGTCCTGATTCTACATGTTTCGCCAAATCATCTGACATATTCCTCTTTCCCACTTCTCTTTCTATGCTCCTATCATTGCACTATATGTTCATTAGATGCGTGGTATTGTTGTAGAATGTTATAATCTACAAAGCTCCGTTCCAGCTTGACTACGTCTTGTTAAACGTCTTTCATCCGAGTCTTGTTTCTGATCCATCATTCATTCTCTTATTTTATCTGATAGTTCATCATCACCTACACTTCAGCTTTTAGGCATTGCTGGCTTTTACGATCCCCATCTTTTCCTTGGTCAACTTATCCTTCTTGTTCCTTTTGTTTTGCACATTATTGTTCTTAAAGGTAATCTTTTTCCTTCCATCCTTTCCTAAAGTTTGTTCTATTTAAATATATAATAGTTTTACATTAAAAATTTGTCTGTTTACTGCTCTTTTCTCCTTTTTTATTTTGTAGATGTTATAACAAAAAAGAGAAGGGAAACGTGTAAGTGTAAGTGTTTTGACGTGTATGTCGGGCGTTACCTCCGCGCACTTTTTGTTACTTACTGATGACTGGATCCTCTGCGGTGATGTAGTCCTGTAACACAACTTAATCTACTATGTTTGTGGGCGCCACTTGGAATCTTTTGTTCCAAGAAAATGGTTATTATTAAAAAAATTAAAATTATTATTATTATAATAATTATTGTTATTAAAATTTTGAATTCTTAATCCTATGAAAAAATGTAAACAAGACAGTTGGGTTTGAAAAAATAAAGTGTGTTTAATGATTCTTAAAAAATCGTCTGAAGGACTGACATTATAAAAAAATTATAAATTTGCAGAGTTACAAAAAAATTATAAGTTATTATTATTATTGACAAGTTTTTTTTTTCTCCAATCAAGTATCGGCTAACAAATATTTAATTCTTTACTCAGTTGAAAAGCATGAGTTTAATACGTGAAAAATCTTTACTCTCAGGACGTGACTCCTTTGAACTACCAAGACATATCAGTAAGATGCTTTACAAAAAAAATTAAGTGATTTGAATGTGTGTGTGGCGTATGTAGTACAACTGTGTGACAAATGTAACCAGGTAAAAAATGACTTTAACTTTGACAACTCACGTTCCGGTGGTTAATTATTCTTGCACTGGACACTTCTCTCGGGTAGTTTTTCAATCTCGCCTCTTCATGTGTGCACTGAATTTATTTTAAGTCAAAATTGCGATTTTTTACTACTTCCGCACTTTCGTGAAAGAGTTTGGCAGTAGATTTACGCTCGAACCCCGCCGCTAATGATCAGCTGCTTCGCGTTGGTTCCCAAATTGGCCGCCACAGCACTGATACCCTTGCAGTCGAGAGAAAGGCTTTGTGTATGTTTACGTTATGGGGAGTTTTGGTCAAGTCAGTTTGTCTTAGCGAATATAGCAGAATTGGTTCTCTATTTAAAATTTTGGTCCCTCCTGGGCCGTTGATGTTCTGGCTGCGTGATTTCTATTAAAATGTGCCGTGTTGCTGCTCTATTTCAGCAACACATTGGCGTAGATTCTTGTAGAGGTTAAGTCGGTCTATTTGTCAATGTACGGGAAAAGCCTTTCTTCGTGTCTTGTGTCGATTTCTCGCCTTCGGTTTCTCCTCGGTTGCGGTGATCAGTGTCGTGGGTGATGCGTCTGTTCTGGATTCCAAGCGTGAAGTGTTTTTGGGTCGAATTTGGTCTCTCTTTTATACTGTGTCAGGCTCATTGTTTTAGCTTTTCGACATGAACTTCCGGTATATTTGTGTAAAAATTCCTTCTAGAATGTTCAAGAATAATGAAATGGAACACCATGGAACAAATTTAACTTCCGTCGAAGCTTTTAGAACAAAAGTTCTTGTTCTTCACACTAAGGATATTTCAAAAATTACTCTGGTATTTGTCAAACAGTTTTACATCAGTACTCACAATTTGCATGCCATTACTACATTTGGATTCTCTGTTTTCAACTGAATCTAATGGTACTAATAATGATTGGTTTTTAAATAAATTAACTATAATAAATAACACAATATACAACTCTTACCTTGGGTTGTTTCCATTAAAATTCAATTTTTAGAATAAAAAATTGTTGTGAAGCTATTAGGTTTCTTCCACAACATTAACACATAATATTACCATCTCTCTATAACAAAATAAATAAGGTTTAACATATATAATACACAAATAAGTTCAATTTTATATGGTCCATGCCTATGGCCTAGGTTGTTGTCACTGTTATAATACAATAATTAGTCTTTTCGTTAACATATATAGGATTTTACTAGTATACACTAAGAGTTTATTACATTGTCTGTCATTTGTGATACCTGGTTAATCTTGATACGTATTATTGTTATCGTAGGATAACTTAGCATCATATTGGCTTGCCCATGTTGTCCTTTTTCTTTGTGTGACAAATCTCACTCTTATAAGTTAAATTCTTTGATAATTGATCTTATTTTCAACTGAGTCTGTTTGTTTTTATGGTACACTAAAGTATTGTACCCTTTTCTTTTATTTTTGTCATTATTTTGTAAACATTTAGTCAAATGTGACTATTTCTTGTAATGGTTGTTTGGTCTTAGCCATACATGGTATAGGTAAATAGTTTGCTAACTCGACTATTACAATGTTTAAGTTAGTCAAATATATTAGTATAGTCGCTTTATATTATATTTCAACTTTCTAATGCAATTTGGTTGCATTTTGTCAACATTAAATCCATAAATCTCATAATATTATATGCCTACTACATGTTTTTAGTTAATACAGTTTTTGGCTATTTTGACTGACTTTTATTCATTTGACAGCTTTCTTTATTTAAGATACATTGTTCATCTTTGTCTACTTGACAATTACATATAGTTTTTATCTCAATTTGATAATAATTAATTTCTACATGAAATCTGAGTGATTGGTCTCAAATCCACCTTAATATTTTTTTTTCATAACATTTATATATTTTTTATTTTAACTTAGATCCTTTATAATAATGTATTTAAGTCCTTTAATACATTATTATATTTACATTACATAATATAATAATGGATCATGTCCATTCATTCACAATATATAGTTCTTTATACTCTATTCAGAGTTACTAAACTTAATAATTAATGACTTCATTTTGGTTGTTTCTGATATTATTTGTCTCTCTTATAGTATCTTATGGTTTTTTCACTGTTATTCACTTTAATAATATATATATGGGGTTTGAGTCTTAGTCATAGTCTGGTCGTTTTTCATGTTAGTAGTATTAATTATTAGACAATATTACACAATTTTTTAGGACTACTTGGGTTCGATACTGTTCACCTCACTTTCCTCTTATGATAAATTGCTATGTAAATGATTTCCTTTATGGAACGTTCTGTGACGTTACAATGTTTACCCTTGTCTATCCTTACTTGTTAACATTAATTCAGTAAACTAATTCTAAATAAAAACCCCTTTCTGAAATTTTTATCTGTCAAATTACATTTCACTCAAAATATACATTCTAATCTATATAATATATAAAACTCAAAGTCTGAGGATTTATGGGTACTGAATACAAATCCACACCGTTACACCGACTGCCACCGAATTTTGCACAGGTAAACTTTGAAATTGTCTTAAACGATTACAAAAATTTGTGTTTATACGTATTTTTAATGATACAATGAATAAGTAATTAAATATATTAAATACTACTACTAAAGATGACAACAACACCATGCAGACCAGAATTAATTAGGTACCGTAGTAACAAGTAAATAAACAAAACCTGTTAAGCGGCATCGGAACTGTACATTTATCCATTCCTGCAGCACATTTTTGATGTTTTATATAATATGCGATTGTATCGATATATTACGATGTGGAAAAGAAGAAGTGTCCTATACTTAACGCAAAGCGAAAATACGTGTTGTTTTCATTTGTGAGGTTAAGTGACAACAGTTTTTTGGTTTTTAGATTACTACTGAAGTAAATAAAAGCCATGGTTGAGGAAAACATAACGTTTAATGTATTATACAATGCTTCTAACACAATAACACTTAAAAAAAGAATTTAGCGTTTTTAATTTAACAGGTAGTTTATAAATATCTCCAAAGGCTTTACGAACGGGTACTTTTAAATCTCCAAAGGCTGTTGCACCAACATAATAATTAAGTACAAGTTAAAACCGTACAAGTGTTGAAAACAGCTTTGGAGAGAATTTGACTAATGAGTACAAAATTGTTATACGAGCTGACAGAACGCCATATAGACATAGAAAATAAAAAATATATTAAAATAGTTATTCATTCGTAGTCCTTCACTCTTCGACTGGTTTGTACCCTCCCCGCATATACCCGTGGTGCGTGTGGTACTGATTCTCTCACAGGTATATGGGACCTACAGTTTAACGCCGGATCCGAACGGCATAGTTTGGGAAGGTTTATACTAAGCAGGATACCTCTCGCTGGTTTGCCATTGCCTTGCGAGGGGGAACGGTCGTATCTAAATCAGATGGCCCCCGGCGGGAATTTAACCCGCGCCGACAGCGTAGCAGCGCCACACGCTAGCCACTACGCCACGACCGCTCCAAAATACTTATTAAAAGTCCAATATTCTTGTGCGAAGCCGCGTGCAACAGCAAGTAATTAATCAATCTGGCACGCGCCGCACTTACTTGTATTTTTTTGTCTAGAAATCATCTTAAATAATCTAAATCCGCTTGCTATTATTTCTTTAGTTTTATTCCTCTCGCTGAGGTTGGTTAAATTACCTTATAAATTGACATTCATGGTTAGTCACTTTCTATATCCTTCTGTACGCTTCTTGATAACTCCCTAGATTCGTAGAACTTTAATATCTTTAGTATTCGTATAACGTGCTTCTGGTCTATTGCTCAGTCTTTCGTTTCCTTTTGTATACATTTTTTCGTGTCAGAACATCTTTTCCTCCCTGTTGCAAGTACATAATTCAGTTCCTGTTATTACCATCTATTCTGATATCCTGATTACATATCCATGCTCTATAAGCTGGCTGCTTTGTAATTTCTCCATCGTCGTTAAAATCCATTTCATTTAACTTAATAAGCCTTTCCCATTGATTAAATGTTTAATCCTAAACTTTACACTTGCACATTCCATTCTTGTTGTTTCAGCTTTTTCTTTGTTCCGCACCAACGACTGCCAACGTCTACTCAAACGCGTCAATATCTACAATAGCGAGGTGTGAAGTATGAACGACTTATAGTCATGAGGTGATAAGAATGCTCTATTTCTTACATTTGACTTACAGCGCAAGTAATGCGAGATAATTCACGGTGCCATGTGGGCGTACACGAGCCTATAATGTAATCATAACAGATGTTGCGCAGAGGCCAGAGGCATTCTTCAACAACGTATTGCGATAAGCATTGACAGCGAGAGACGAACCTAGTAAAGATTAACTCGCTGTAATTCCCGGAGGGAGTTGCACTGTTAGTAGGGCGTTGATAACAAGAACAAGAAACGTTATCCTAAGAAGCTCTTGAGCGGAGTATTTCCGTGTATTCTAATATCGTAGACTTTCACTTCGGATTATTCATTGTAATGAGGTTCCAACAACGCCTTTCCGCTCAACCTACTTGGAAATTTAAAAAGGAATGATGTATATCACTAGGAAGAAAGTTTAAAAGGTCATATTAGTAGCAATATGGTGTAATTGTAGATTTTTCCTTTACAAAACACAACACCGATTAACATATCGCTATATGCGACAGACACATATGTATTAAAATGATAGCAAACGTAAAATCGATATGCCTAAATAGAATGTTTGAAAAATAGGTTGATTTTAAGCGAACGGACAGAGTACTTAACAAAAACGTTAAAAGACGATTAATCATTGCTGAAGGTGTAATATCGAAGTACCAAGCTAACGATTTGGAACTTCAGAAAGGACGGGCACAAATCAGTTGATTGAAACTATGATCCTGAGAGTACTACAAGAGGAGAAGTTCCAACGTGCCTGGGGCAAGAAGGTACAGAAGAGGATGAAAGCGAAGACATCTGGGCAAAGGACAAACCCAGATGGCAGACGGTTATGGGCAGACGGTTATGTGAATAAAGATGGAAAACGCATAAAGGAAGATTGCGAAATCTAAGTCTACAAGAAATTCTAGACGATTATAGTGACGCTAATGTATTTAAGTAAAACTCGGTGTCATAATGGGATTAATTCAACACACGCGCGTGCACGTACTCACGTGGTTAATTGTATTGGATTCATTCAACATCTCATCGCTTATTTCATTTCTATCTTACGTCAGGCCTATTCGTAATTAAACAGGGAGCAGTGCGCGTGTAGGTAGACAATAGATGACTTGACGTGGCCTGGCTTTATTTCTCTGTTATTAAACGTACAATGTGCGGCTATTATTCTGCCCCTCGCACGTGGTCAAGTGCCCTTTGTAAGCGCTCGAAGTGGAACGACGTAATTCCGAACAGCGGCTGAAAAGTGTTAATAAAAAATGTAGATTGTCGAAGTGTACTTTACGTGCACGTGTACTGTGAAGACACTGAACTGTTCCAACAAAGGTAAACTAATATTGCTTTGGAAATATAAAACGTTTTCCACAGTACTAAGTGTAAATAGAAAAGCAGGAATCGATTAAAACTGATGAAGATTTTTTTTTTCAAATCAAGTTGTGAGAACTGATAAAAAAGGACTGTTAAGTAGAATAGAAGAACACTCGTTCCTCTAATAGTCCTGATTATTCTAATACAGCATATTATTACTGATGTGTAGGAACCTCACCTACACTAAATCTAAACTCGCTCAAAAAGTATAAAATCTTGGACTTGACCAATTGTTTATTCTTTATTGTAATTACGTATATAGGAAAATTCAATAAAATTGTAGGTCGCTAATGTAAGAAAAGGCTCTTTTATATTTTCTTCTTCTTATCAATTCCGGAATTATTCGTTATCAATTGATCCCGTTTCTATTTTTAAGCCATCGTCTGAGTACATTTTACTACATTCCCTTTTTTAGGCTTATATTTTACTTTTGCTGCTGTTGCGCCCATGACAAGCACCTCATCAAAATTGTGGGGTCAGCTTCTGATTATTTATTGTAAATAAATAAATGTAGTCTCATAGAAAAGTTTTCCGAATCAATTTTTTAATTTTTTTTTCTGTGGTTTGTAATAGTTACAGAAATCTAAGTCGTTGATTAATCACAATGACAGAAAATGCTGATAAAGTAAAAAAATGTTAAACAAAATCTACCCACCGGTAGTTTGAGTAAACTAAATCAAATTCGCTCTATTAAATAATATTATGAATTGTTAACTTTTGTACCACTGATTTTCTAACAGTTTTTAAAATTTGTTCCAGTGATGTATCGTTTTTTATTTTAATTCGCTAAGTGTGATACAGTTTACACAAATCTCAAAGTTGGCCTTGTGGTTTGGTATGATACAACAACTTAACAAGGACAAAAAACATTGCAACGTTTTTCACCTTATTTAAAAGCTGCGTAACTCCCAGAGGAAGAGACAAATTTATCAAACTGTTAACAACTCGTGACAGAAATCAATATTGGAGTGAGATAAAAGTAGATCGCATTCCGGCGGATAGATTTAGGGTTGACGGAAATATTATTGCCAGCTGTGCAAACGCAAAATTGTGTACCCACGTCCATGAATCCATGATATGAATATAATGGCTGCATGTTATCAAGAGTGACGAAAGATGATATAACGAGTAAATGATGTTTGGCAAGACTGTATAAATATGAGAAAGAGTAGGCGCGCGCCCTTGTACATATATTGGAACCCGCATATGTACGGATTTATTTATACCTGCATTACGGTTTTATTATATAAACACTCATCACTGAAAAATCTTCTCGATTTTTTCTACCTCAGCATCTCTTGCACCCATAAATAGTTCTTATTTCTTAGGTCCCTTGTTCTAATTTTAAAGCTTCTTTTATTTGGATTGGTTTTTATTTGTAATTAATGTTCATAGGATATCCGAACTGCATTCTTAAAGTTCCTATCATATCTTGGTTCCACAGAATGCCGGTCTTTCCACATGTAGAATAGTGTTGATCAATCGATGGCCACAACAGGATTGCTTGTAATTTTCTTTGAACGATTTATATTGTTTGCAATCTTCAAAGTAGCTACTAACAAATCTGGATTTCTGGTAGTTCTACTGTAGAGGGGTTAGGGCTATACTAATTCAATATTACTAGAACGTAAGTTGGCAATCACCTTTTCTAAGTCGTCATTACAGCTTTAGGCGCAGCCAACAAAAGTAAACAAAAGTGAACATTAGAGTCACTGACATAGGTTCTTAGCAGTGTTTTTCATTATTTTAAAAGCATAATTGTACACTTTGTGACTTTTACTAAACCACCAACTAGTTGTAATTTTATTAGTAGGCTCAGGTGATAGTTTGTACATCTATGCCTTACACCCTTTCATCTGTTAAATTCCCTTAAACTGTTATAATAATATCTACAATCTTGTGTTTTACCTATGCTCGGAATTTCTGTGTGAAATTCCTTTCTCTCTTTTAACAATTTCCTCATGAGGTACATGAATCACTCTCAATTCACTATTTACCATTAGCAAAAGATACAATACCTTATTAACTAATACGTAAAATACATAAAATTCAAAGTTCATAAAATATATAAAATTTATCTGAATTCTACTACTTAAGACTACTACCGGTTTTTTTCTTTAGCTTTTTCTTACTCTTGTTATGGAGTTACTCTTCACAGATTTATTCATGTCAGTCATTTCTTATTAGAACAAAAATCCTGCACTCTACTTTGGCACTTACGGAATCTATTCTCAGCGTTGCGATTAAACAGAAAATTGAAGAAAGAACTACTGTACTTACGGAAAAGTTTTATTGAGAAGCACCACCATAAACTTTTCAGTAGGTTATTTAGTGATGCGAAACTTAAACCTATGGCTAAATTACAAGGCATGTCAATTAATTAAAAATCGGTATGACACCCATATTAACCATACATGACTTCCATGTTTTAATTAATTATCAAATTATTTTTAATATGTACACAAAAACTCAGAACAAAACCAAATATATCAACATGCTTTTGGTAAACACGCTGAGAAAGCTAATCAAATTACGAATTGTACCTAGTTGTTTATATTAATATATTAAAAATAAAGAATTAATTTGATTAAATAATTTTTTATTTAAACAACGCGAAAAAAGCGAATAACCGCTCATCGTTTCTCTTCTGTGACGTTCTGAAAACGAAAAATTATTTTGTTTACGTATCCGTAGTTACATAGCATGGAACAAAATCAATTGTTAATATTTTATTTAAATTTGTAAGTTTTCGGTCGAATAAATTTATAACGTTAACACAAAAAGTTACCCCCTTCCCCTTCAACTACCCTTTTAATTTATAGATATTTCATCTACCTTTCTACAGTGGATTCTTATGACCTTCTTTTTGGGATACTTTATTTATCAAAATTAAGTACTTTACTCTTGTTAAAACGTAAAACGTTGCAGGTAAAGTACCCCTTTGCCATAACTAACCCCTATCTTCACCAAAATCATTAGGCATTGAGTCCTCCACAACTCGAGCACAAATGCAATAATTTATTTGATTATGTTTGAATTTGCGGCAGTTATCGTTCGCCATACAAAAAATTCTAAACACAGACACTTTTCGCAAAATGACTTTTTTTCATGTTTTGAGGGTAGTACAATCAGAATCTGCCATTATCTCGAAAACGATTTTTGTTCGCGATCACCATACGCAGCATGGAAGTAACATACGGAACATATTACGGAACATGGAAGTAAAAATCGGTATGGAGAACCACACATGACTTCCATGTTCTAAGATTTTTATTTAAAATTATTTATTTGAATTCGGTTCGAAAATTTCTAAACAAATACTCCCCACCCTCAAACTATTTTTACTAATTATGGATATTTTTGTTCTTATGGGGTAGTCGTTTAATACAATTTTATTTTTTAATCAGATTATCTATAAAAATAACAGTAAAATTTTCACACATATACATATACAATTTTTTTTTTTTTAATAAAATCGTGGCAGTTTATATGCTTATATTTTAGCTTTTCTCCTGCAGATTTTCAAATATTTATAGTAATTTACAAGGGAAAAATACAGCGCACTATTTTTTACAACAAAATGATTGATATAGTTGGTGTCGTATTGTGATAAAGTGGCGGGAGTCGGCTCTGGTGACTCGCGCGCCAAGTGAGAGCGGTCAGTCGGGTTTGGCGGTTCGTTAGTTTCGGATCGGTCACCGTATGTGTCAGTGTTGTGTAATACGTATACAACTTGTTGATAACATCTGCAGGTAACATACACTGTATACACGTTTCTTCCTTTCATTGAAATTTATTAGTAGTCTTTTTACTTTTTTTTAATGTACAATGAACCAGTAAATTTACAGCCTTATTAGTTAAAGATAATTATAATTATTAAATATAATCCAAAATAAACTTTAATCAAAACGGTGCTGGTCGAAACCTTATTTATTGCTAACGACGGCAACATTTAAATGTTATGCACATATCTGCTTAAATTCCTGACAGTTTGAAAACAAACTTACACAAGTTTTTGGCATAACTCTAATTTATTTAAACAATATTATTGTTATTCGAAAGCACTCAACGCCAACCTCAGGCTATTTTGTAATATATAAATAATAAACCTTAAAGTAAATTTGATGTAATACTTACTGATTTACTGTATCATTTAAATTTACTATTTTCGCTAATACCAATATAACTTAAGCCTTACTTGTACTTAAATTTATAAGGCTAAAGATGGTGGTGAGACCCCACCCCGTGAACAAATCCACTGTTATACGAATAAGTTATAGTAATGAATTACAATGTGAAAACAACTTTTCCCTCTTACGCTTACGATAAAAAATTAATACATTTGCAATAACTTTGAAAATTTAAAGTGTCCTTTACTTTAGAAATTTATTTTTGCTGATTCGACTTTTACCTAATTATAAATTGAATACCAATAAAATTATTCGTTATACTGCAAGTTAAAATTATCAAATTTTGATTCAAGTTTTATATCACGGGATCACGCTATAACTAGAAATATAGTTTGTTTATATAATGTAGTTTAGTGCATAAAATCAACTTACAATTACAACAATGTATTATCAGAATTATTGAATGATTTATTATTAATCTTCATATATTCCGAGTTATGTTATATACAGTGAAGCTTCTTATAACGATACGACAAATAATTTGTTATGTCGTATTCAGTTCAAAATAAACTGAATTTTTCTTTGATACTGCTCTATCAAAACCTACAGACGCGTCGCTCATACGTTACTTGACACTATCAGTTTTTCTGCATTAGTGTGCATTGTTTCTTTTGATCTGAAAATGAAAGAGCTGACAAATATTGTTCCAAGATATTGTAAACGTTTTGTTTGTTGAGGAGTAACCATTATTAGCTTATAAATTAATTAACCGACTGCGATGCGGTTACTTATCATAAGATAATGACTACATGTTAATTGGCTACCAACTGTTTTACTGTAAGTCCAGAATAAATGCAATTTCTAATGTTCTCAAATTATTTGATTAAAAGTTTTAGTTCGCAATAGGCCTATGTTACTTCTATAGATATAGGTCCACGCCAAGCTACTGTCCTATTTATTTTGGGGCCTTGTAACAAGTAAAACTGAGCAAAGGAGACCGGACAACTACTAGCGTTAAAGTGTAAAGCCACTTTTCCTTCGCTATTAATCTTCGGTTATAAGATTATAATGGCTGCTAATTATGAGCCAAACCTATAACATGCAATGAAGGTAGTGTCTCTGATAACACACCTCCGCCTCCCGCTACTACGTACTCTACGCTGAGTCGATTTGGAGAAGGTTGTTAAACGCCTCTTGATTTTTATTGAACTGCTTAAAATAAACCCAGTACCTCTAGATTTATAGTAGAAGCTGTTACTACTAGTTTAATAAGGCTCTATAGATTTTAAAACCGATGACACTAAACAGTTAACTACAGAATGAAGGGTACATAAATAAAGAAATTGTTTTTCATTTGGGATCAATTAGTTTTTCATAAAATTATACTGACAACAGTGTTAGTTATAATGTATATTAGTCTAACACTTTGACTGTGAATTGATAACTGTGGGAAAGATTACAAAATTGTTGGTTCCACTTGCTTCCCAGAATCTATTCAAAAGGACGTTTATGTATGAAACTTTATAATGGTTACTCATTTTCTTTAACCTAAATATTTCTCATTCACGTGCACTTTTAATTCTCATGTTGCGTAATTAGTAATTCACAAATGCTATGTTGGCTATGTTCAGAAGCATTGGTTACAAACAAATCACCAGACGAAACCTACAGAAAGTCAAGGATTTTTGTCATTGTCATTAAAACATGAACCATATAAGTTATGTTCGAACCATCTGATATTTTTATTGTCACAAATCGAAAGTGGTTAACAGTGTTGCTCATCGGCGTTTTTTTCCTAACACAGGAGTCCATAAACACGCTGATATTCCCAACGTTCTCAATGTTTGGTAAATTTATTGTGTGTGTGTGTGTGTGTGTGTGTGTGTGTGTGTGTGTGTGTGTGTGTGTGTGTGTGTGTGTGTGTGTGTGTGTGTGTGTGTGTGTGTGTGTGTGTGTGTGTGTGTGTGTGTGTGTGTGTGTGTGTGTGTGTGTGTGTGTGTGTGTGTGTGTGTGTGTGTGTGTGTGTGTGTGTGTGTGTGTGTGTGTGTGTGTGTGTGTGTGTGTGTGTGTGATGGAATTCCAACACTTGTCGACGTCTTCTGTGTCACTGTATTTATTGACTTCTGCCCACACTGTCCGTTTCCTAGACGTCCCTCCTGACCATTACGCTTTCCATACCGTGAAACATTAGGTCTGCCTATCTAATAATGTTATGTACGTATCCATCTCCATATTTTCCTAAGCCAAATTATTTATGGCTTTCTGTAATTCTGTATTGGTGGCAAAACCAGCTTAGTTAATTAGTTGGCTTCCATTGTCTCTGGTGTTTCTACGTCCGCCCAACCTCGTCTCCTTTTTACTGCTTTAACGTATATTTATATTAGCTTAAAAATTATACACTATCAAATTTTCGTGTTACCTATAAATTAAATCCTAAAACTGTCTTTAAATTTTCTGTCTTTTTAAAATTCTGTTTCAATGCAAGCGATAATTACATGGCACGCTTCTGACGTGTCTAAAATGAATTTTTAATATGGTATAAGTATTAATTTTACTTATGACCATTAAATTTTAACTATTTTTCCTGTGTTACAATTCGTGGAGCAATCTTTAATGTTTAAACTAAATAACGTATAAAAATTAGCAACTTCAGTCTATTAAAAACAATAAGTAACTATAGATAATTGTAATGTATAAAGCAAGAAAATTAGAAAATTGGAAAAATTTGACATTTTAAGGTGCATTTTCTTTTATTAGACTGGACATGTTCATCTGTTCATGTTCGCAAAATACATTTCGCATTTAATTGCCATTTGCTGTTAAATGTGTTTCAATTTACATTGTCAATATAACAACTGAGAATACTGTGGTATCCCGTGTTGATAATTCATTTCGGACAATCGTGTTTTATATGCAACGCCATTAAACAGATGTTTAGACCACTGGTCACTCCAATTCTCTCCTTCCTCACTCACTCTCACTCTCTATGGCCGTCCTCTCCTTCTGTACGACCGTTTTCTCTGTTGTTTAACTGAGATTGCAAACAAACGTTTTCTTAAAATTGTTGTTCTACTTCAGTCTCAGTTTATCAGGCAAATACGGTTCTCGCTTCCTATGCGAGGGTTATTTAGGACAGGTTTGTAGTGGAACGGTGAAAAACAAAATGTTTTTTAGCTTAAGCAACACTTAATTGTTTACAGCGAGCTCTCCAGCAACTTAATCCCAACCTACGTAAATTTGTGAAGTGGATTCTCCACCAACAGTATATTCATGAGGCTACTACTAACAGTACTCTCGACTGTCAAATTAACTATATGCCCATACCTATTTAACGTTTATGTAATACGCAAATACACTAAAGGTTTTCCATAATATTAACGTTGTACAAAAATTCCTAGATTCGAACTTGTTTGATTAAGCTGAGCCAGGAACATTAAGACTTAAAAAAAGTGATGAGGTTTTAAACCAAGTGAAATACTGTATTACAAACAGGAGTAAGAATTCAACCTTCTCGTATTTACGAAGCAAAGTACTACTATTTGTAGTATTTACTGCACATATTAAGTAGAAAAAGTATTGTTAAGTTACAGACTTAGTTACCTCGTTTTTTAGACTTCAATTAATAGCGAGGCATTGAAAAATAGCTGAAATAATTGCAGTACTGAAAGTAGGAATATTTCCGTATGAGTTCATACAGGACACGATCGCTCCCCCCCTCTCTCTCTCACTCTCTCTCTCTCTCTCTCTCTCTCTCTCTCTCTCTCTCTCTCTCTCTCTCTCTCTCTCTCTCTCTCTCTCCTATGGCACTACAACTACAGGCCTTGTAGGGCCCTGGCCTCCTTCAATTTCCCCCCCCATTCTCTTCTGTCGGTAGCCATCCTCCTCCAGGAACTCCTCCTTTCAGTATTACATTCGCATCCTAATCCACCGCGTCCTCCCATCTTCTCCTCGGTCTTCCCACTGCTCTTTTGCCGTGGCTTCTGGTATTCAATAGTTTTCGTATTTTGTCTTACCCCGTCCTGGCTACATGACCAGCCCATTTTAGACGCTGTAGTTTTATGTATTGTGTTAGCGCTGATTCTTTATACATTTGATACAATTGGACACGATCGCTACTTTTAGGTTAACCTACACTATCCTAAAAGTGACATAATAAACATAAATTAATAATAGAATAAAAAAGACTACGTTAATATAATTAAAGCTGATCCGTGAAGAAACTTAACAGAATCATAGAAAACAATTATCACGTAAAACATGCTGGTCATGAGCTCTGAACGTGTCATCATGTTTTTCAGTGTATCCCAGGCCTTTGATAAGGTATGACATGAGAGACTACTGCAGAATTTACACAACATTCTACTTAGAAAACATTACAAAATTCGTTAATGTTACATCGACTGTATCTAAGTTTTAGGTTTAAAATTAGGATCAATAATCATAACTAGAACACTACATAAAAGGTGAATATACCAAGGTAGCGAAAAACAAGACACTGAGGTACACAACAGACAGAAGCATGGCACGTGTGAAACTAAAGCTTCTATTGGAACCTTAAAGCATCGCGGCAGAAATATGCGTTTTACTTCCATGTTCCTTAAGGAAATGGAAGTATAGTGATGGCAAAAAAAAATCGTGTTCGAGATTATTGCAGATTCTGATTGTACTACACTCAAAACATGAAAAAAGTCGTTTTTCAAAAGTGTGTGTGTGTGTGTGTGTGTGTGTGTGTGTGTGTGTGTGTGTGGATTTTTTTTTATGGCAAACGATAACAGCCGTAAATTCAAACAGAATCAAATAATTTTTTGCATACTGCCCTGAATTGTAGAGTTCCCAAGACCTATTGTTTTTGGTGAAGATTGGTTAAGGGAAAGGGGTAGTTTACCGGCAACGTTTTATGTTTTAAAAGGGTATTTTCTATGGCAAACGATAAGAGCCGCAAATTCAAACAGAATCAAATAAGTTTTTGCATTTGTTGAGTACTAAAGACCCATTGTTTTGGTGAAGATCGGTTAAGGGAAAGGGGTAGTTTACCTGCCACGTTTTTTGTTTTATCAAGGGTATTTTCTATGGCAAACGATAACAGCCGCAAATTCAAACAGAATCATATAATATTTAGCATACAGCCCTGAATTGTAGAGTTCTCAAGACCTGTTGTTTTGGTGACGATCGGTTAAGGGAATAGGGTAGTTTACCTGGAACATTTTATGTTTTAACAAGGGTAATTTTTTATATGACGAACGATAACTGCCGTACATTAAAACAGAATCAACTACTCTTCTGCATACCTTTTTGAATTACACAGAACTCAAGGTCTGTTGATTTTGTTGAAGCTCGGTTAAGGGAAAGGAGTAGTTTACCTGCAATGTTTTATGTTTTAACAAGGGTAATTTTTTCTATGACGAACGATAATTGCCGTAAATTCAAAGAGAATCAAATAATTTTTTGCATACATCCCTGAATTGTAGAGCTCTCAACACCTATTGTTTTTGGTGAAGATCGGTTAAGGGAAAGGGGTAGTTTACCGGCAACGGTTTTTTATCAAGAGTAATTTTACTTCCATATTCCTTAAGGAATGGAAGTATGGTGATGGCAAAAAAAATCGTGTTCGAGATTATTGCAGATTCTGATTCTACTACACTCAAAACATGAAAAAAAGTCGTTTTCCGAAAAGTGTCTGTGTGTCTGTCTGTCTGTGTGTCTGTGTGTCTGTCTGTCTGTCTGTAGATTTTTTTTCTATGGCAAACGATAACTGCCGCAAATTCAAACAGAATCAAATAATTTTTTGCATACAGCCCGGTTTTGCAGAATTCTCGCGACCTATTGTTTTTGGTGAAGATCGGTTGAGGGAAAGGGGTAGTTTACCTGCAACGGTTTTTTTTTAGCAAGGGAAATTTTGTTTGTTTGGCAAACGATAACAGCCGCAAATTCAAACAGAATCAAATAATGTTTCGCATACAGCCCTGAATTGTAGAGTTCTCAAGACCTATTGTTTTTGGTGAAGATCGGTTAAGGGAAAGGGGTAGTTTACCTGTAACGTTTTATGTTTTAACAAGGGTATTTCCTATGGCAAACGATAACAGCCGCAAATTCAAACAGAATGAAAAGATTATTTGCATACAGCCCTAAATTGTAGAGTTCTCAATACCTTTTGTTTTTGGTGAAGATCGGTTAAGGGAAAGGGGTAGTTTACCTACAACGTTTTTTTAACAAGGGTATTTCCTATGGCAAACGATAACAGCCGCAAATTCAAACAGAATCAAATAATTTTCTGCATACAGCCCTGATTTGTAGAGTACTCAAGACCTATTGTTTTTGGTGAAGATCGGTTGAGGGGAAGGGGTAGTTTACCAGCAACGTTTTTTATCATGCGTATTTTCTATGGTAAACGACAACTGCCGCAAATTCAAACAGAATCAAATAATTTTTTGCATACAGCCCTGATTTGTAGAGTACTCGCGACCTATTGTTTTTGGTGAAGATCGGTTGAGGGGAAGGGGTAGTTTACCTGAAACGGTTTTTTTTATCAAGGGAAATTTTTTTTTTTTTTGGCAAACGATAACAGCCGCAAATTCAAACAGAATCAAATAATGTTTCGCATACAGCCCTGAATTGTAGATTGCTCAAGACCTATTGTTTTTGGTGAAGATCGGTTGAGGGGAAGGGGTAGTTTACCTGCAACCTTTTACGTTTTATTTTCTATGGCAAACGATAACAGCCGCAAATTCAAACAGAATCAAATAATGTTTTGCATACAGCCCTGATTTGTAGAGTACTCAAGACCTATTGTTTTTGGTGAAGATCGGTTAAGGGGAAGGGGTAGTTTACCTGCAACGTTTTTTTATCAAGCGTATTTTCTATGGCAAACGATAACAGCCGCAAATTCAAACAGAATCAAATAATTTTTTGCATACGTCCCTGAATTGTAGAGGTCTCAATGACTTTCGATTTTGGTGAAGATCGGTTAAGGGGAAGGGGTAGTTTACCTGCAACCTTTTACGTTTTAACAAGAGTAAAGTACTTGAAAATTTATTTAAACTTTTTGAAACAATGGTAATTGTTAAAAATAAAATAATTTTGTTGCCAGGCAATAAAATTATAATTTTTTCATTTTAATGTAATATAATATTTTTCATTTAATACAGCAATAAAAAGGCAGGTAAGACACAGCCTGGCTGTTTGGCTGAAAATGATTTTAAATATAAATCTTAGAATATGGAAGTCATGTATGGTTCTCCATACCGATATTTACTTCCATATTCCTTAAGGAATGGAAGTATGGTGATGGCAAAAAAAATCGTGTTCGAGATTATTGCAGATTCTGATTCTACTACACTCAAAACATGAAAAAAAGTCGTTTTCCGAAAAGTGTCTGTGTGTGTGTCTGTGTGTGTGTCTGTGTGTGTGTCTGTCTGTGTGTCTGTAGATTTTTTTTCTATGGCAAACGATAACTGCCGCAAATTCAAACAGAATCAAATAATTTTTTGCATACAGCCCTTATTTGTAGAGGACTCGCGACCTATTGTTTTTGGTGAAGATCGGTTGAGGGAAAGGGGTAGTTTACCGGCAACGGTTTTTTTTTATCAAGGGAAATTTTTTTTTTTTGGCAAACATAACAGCCGCAAATTCAAACAGAATAAAATAATGTTTCGCATACAGCCGTGAACTGTAGAGTTCTCAAGACCTATTGTTTTTGGTGAAGATCGGTTAAGGGAAAGGGGTAGTTTACCTGTAACGTTTTATGTTTTAACAAGGGTATTTCCTATGGCAAACGATAACAGCCGCAAATTCAAACAGAATCAAAAGATTATTTGCATACAGCCCTAAATTGTAGAGTTCTCAAGACCTATTGTTTTTGGTGAAGATCGGTTGAGGGGAAGGGGTAGTTTACCAGCAACGTTTTTTATCAAGCGTATTTTCTATGGCAAACGATAACTGCCGCAAATTCAAACAGAATCAAATAATTTTTTGCATACATCAGTGAATTGTAGAGGACTCAAGGCGTTTAGATTTTGGTGAAGATCAGTTAAGGGGAAGGGGTAGTTTACCTGCAACCTTTTACGTTTTAACAAGAGTAAAGTACTTGAAAATTCATTTAAACTTTTTCAAACAATGGTAATTGTTGAAAATAAAATAATTTTGTTGCCAGGCAATCTGAAAATTTCAGATTTTGTACCACAAAATCTGAAAAGATTATACGATAGTTTATGAAATGGTTAATAATACGTCAGTGGAAGGTGTAATGAGAAATTAGCAGAAATGGAAACCTGGGGAATGTTAACTGTTCTGTAGATACAATTTTGTCAGAATGTTTGGAAATGATCATCAACATTGAAGAAAAAGTAAGCATATTAAGAAACATATGTAAGTACTTATTATAAAAAAATAATGTTTGTTTTTTGATAAAGTCATTTTGATTATAAAATATAAATATTTACAACAAGAAAAGAATTTTCAGTTTTCAAAATTTAAATATATTTTTATAAAACAATGGGTTCTTCATTGAGGTGGGGACCATGTCACTCACTCCATCTCAAGCCTCCTCTCCCATTTTGCAGAAAAAGAGGACCCTGTCAAGGCTGATACTTTGACGACAGTGACAGGGCTTTCCACCAAATTCAGCAGAGTGACAGGTAGGCCCAACTCTGATTGGCTCCTCAGATTTCTCCAGCGTTAGTAGGTTCTATGAAAATATTTTATTTCAAAAATGATTTTAAATATAAATCTCATGTTTTATGTTTTAACATGGGTAATTTTTTATATGACGAACCATAACTGCCGTAAATTCAAACAGAATCAAATAATTTTTTACATATGTGCCTGAGCTATAGAGAACTCAATGTCTGTTGATTTTGGTGAAGATCGGTTACGGGGAAAGGGCAGTTTACCAGAAAAATTTTTTGTTGTAACATGAGTAAAGTACTTAATTTTGATAAAGTATCCTGATAAGATCTTAATAATCCACTGTAGAAACGTAGATGAAATATCTATAAATGAAGAGGCTAGTTGAACGGGCTGGGGGTAATTTTCTATAAATCAAAATTATAGTTGAAGGGGGAGGGGATAATATTTTTTATATGTGTACTACGTTATTGGCAAGAAAGAAGTATTTTTTTGTTAAAATTCCTTCCCTGGCTGTTTGGCTGAAAATGATTTTAAATATAAATCTTAGAATATGGAAGTCATGTATGGTTCTCCATACCGATATTTTTAAATGGTAAACGATAACAGCCGTAAATTCAAACAGAATCAAATGATGTTTTACATACAGCCCTGTGTTCTAGAGTTCTCAAGATCTATTAGTGTCGGTGATGATCGGTTAAGGGGAAGGGGTAGTTTACCTGCAACATTTTATGTTTTAACAAGGGTAATTTTTAATATGACGAACGATAACTGCTGTAAATTCAAACAGAATCAACTACGTTTTTGCATACCTTTTTGAACTAATGAGAACTCTGTTGATTTTGTTGAAGATCGGTTAAAGGAAAGGGGTAGTTTATCAGCAACGTTTTATGTTTTAAAAAGGGTAATTTTTTTATGAGGAACGATAACTGCCGCACATTCAAACAGAATCAAATATTTTTTTGCATGCATCCCTGAATTGTAGAGGACTGAAAGTCTGTTGATTTTGGAGAAGATCGGTTAAGAGAAAGGGGTACTTTACCAGAAACATTTTATGATTTAACAAGAGTAAAGTACTTAATTTTTATAAATAAAGTATCCTGATAAGAAGCTCATAATAATCCACTGTAGAAACGTAGATGAAATATCTATAAATGAAGAGGTTAAGTGAACGGGGTGGGGGTAATTTTTTATTATTAAAATTTATAGTTGAAGGTGGAGGGGAGAATTTTTTATATGTGTACTACGTTATCGGCAACAAAGAAGTCGTTTTTTGTTAAAATTGCTTCCCGGGCTGTTTAGCCGTAGTCCAATGTTTTCTTCAAAACGAGACTTTCCGGCAGTGGCATCGACTGCCATCGTCAGTGAAAATCGAGTGCGAAAACGTGAGGTGGTATACGTTAGTGACCACAGTAGTGTGGTTAAGGCTGAAACAGTAAGTAGAAAGAAGTAGTTCCTATGGAAATATTTCATTTCGAATATGAATTTAAATATAAATCTTAGAACGTGGAAGTCATGTATGGTTCTCCATACCGATATTTTCTTAAAGGCACGAAGCCGGATTATGTCACCATGTATGTGTTCAAACTAACTGAACTATCTAATTTCGGTTCAACTAGGAGACCAAGTGTAATTGAGCGAATAAAACCACAGGAAGTAGTGAAGTGCAGAAAACGTTTTGTGCACTATAATTAGTGCAACGTAACAGAAATAGAAATAAAATATAGCCGCTAATATACGCAGTTTTGCAGTAAGAATAATTAACGTTAGAGATATATTCTACGATACGTAAAATTAATACAAAAATTTATTTTACTTTCGTTTCCTAACAGCGGAAACTGCAGCGCAAAATGGCTATGGGAATGCCTTAAAACACAAAATATGAAAAAAAATATTAAGTAAATACTGTGCAGCGGAAGAGGGAAAATAATGTTTCAAATTTATGGCGAGCACATTTGTCTTACTTTGTTCGTACACGCCGTAATGCCGAGAACTGCAGAGATGGTTCGGATGAAAAACATTTACATACGACATGCAAGCGAGCGGTACGCGCGTGCGCTTGCGTGAGACTGTATCTTCAATATTGCAAAAATAAATAAAAAAAATTAAACATTTGAAATTTTAATATAACCGTTAATACAAATGATAGGGTAAGCAATAAATTCAAACTCAAAATAATTAAAACGAAATTAAATCCGTAATTCATATATGCATATAGAAAATGTTCCAAAAAAGTGGTATATAACTTCATGACATGATTGTATTCATTAAACTGGAGCAAAAATATCCAATAAGTGTGTGACGGGAATGCTTTCTCTTCCGTCTGTGTATGTGCTTTAAAAAAATTATTACTCCTGAAATGAATAAGTTGAGGATTTGAAATTTTTGTAGGTAGTAATTTTGCTATTTATTATAGATACAAAACAAGCAAAAATGTTGTCTTCTACATTTTTTTTTAAAATGGTGGTCGATTGAGTTTTTTAATTCTAAATTTTACAAAACTCGGTACTCATAACAAAAAAATTACATCATGTCGCATAAAAGATTGCCCCTTTTGTTCTTAATCCAACGATGTCTTGCTTATGGAGTCCGGAAAAAATTATTGAGTTATTAAATTACTTTCCAGACCAAACGTTTGGCTTACTTTCCTTTAGATCGAGCTCTGTCAGATGCGACGAAACTACGATTTACCTGTTCTTACGCGGTCATTTGCGCCCCGCACTTTCACTTACTGGCTGAGTCTGTCATTTATAAACGTTCCTATTCTGAACTTCGATGGGATTTCAATTTTGCAACTTTTCATTTGCGTGAGTAACCTCTTTCTTACAATACTTTTGTTATGTCAGGTTAGGTTAGTTTAGGTTCGGTTAGGTTTGGCTAGGAAAAAACACTATGAATGTAACCAATTACCATTATTTATCTTTTTTCTACAAAACATAATATTCTCTACAATCTTACACATATATGTACTGGGAGTTCTCTTATTTTTTTTTTTTAATTATTATTTTATTCAATATTTAACGAGGCCTATGCTGGTACGTCGTATGTGGTAATTTTGATGTCTATCATGTCGCACAGATAATACTACTGCAGGTGTCTACTTGTACGGGCTGTTTTGTACGAATGAGCAACACATATCAATTTTGGTTCTGCAATTTATGTAAAATTAATTAATTATAAAATGTTTGTTTTTACTTTTTATAAAAAATTCCTTGTTTTGTAGTTTTGTTAGCAAATCTGCTTGTAAGTCAATTCAGTCTCAAAATGAAATAGGTCTATTTGATACATACAGTTCAACTTATGTTATACTAATCTTAAATATTTTAACTGTTTATGTAATTCTATAACTCATATGTACCATTTACAATATAGGCACTCTCTCTCTCTCTTTCACACACACACACACGCGCACTCAGTCATACTCACACTCACATGTTGGTTTCAATTTTTATATAACTTCCTGGAAGCTGTAGATATGTTTTACTTTCCCGATGTTTCAGTGGTATAAAAAACACAAGAATGCGAAATAAGTTGAATTTAAATAATACGTCGAGTAAAGTAAACTTGGAGTTTAGTTTATTAATTAAGCAATATTCAAACAAAATCAAATAATTTTTTGCATGCAGTGCTGATTTGTAGAGTACTCAAGACCTATTGTTTTTTGTGAAGATCTGTTAAGGGAAAGGGGTAGTTTACCTGCAACGGTTTTTTTTTAATCAAGGGTAATTTTTTTCTATGTCAAACGATAACAGCCGCAAATTTAAACAGAATCTACTACTCTTTTGCATACAGCCCTGAATTGTATAGTTCTCAAAACCTGTTGCTTTTGGTGAAGATCGGTTAAGGGAAAGGGGTAGTTTACCGGCAACGGTTTTTTTTAATCAAGGGTAATTTTTTTCTATGTCAAACGATAACGGCCGCAAATTTGAACAGAATCTACTACTCTTTTGCATGCAGCCCTGAATTGTAGAGTTCTCAAGACCTGTTTTTTTTTGTGAAGATCGGTTAAGGGGAAGGGGTAGTTTACCAGCTACGTTTTATGTTTTAACAAGGGTATTTTATATGGCAAACGATAACAGCCGCAAATTCAAACAGAATCGAATAATGTTTTGCATACAGCCCTGAATTGTAGAGTTCTCAAGACCTTTTGGTTTTTGTGAAGATCGGTTAAGGGAATAGGTTAGTTTACCTAACATTTTATGTTTTAACAAGGGTAATTTTTTCTATGACGAACGGTAACTGCCGCATATTCAAACAGAATCAAATAATTTTTGCATACATCCCTGAATTGTAGTGATGTCAACGTCTTCTGATTTTGGTGAAGATCGGTTAAGGGGAAGGGGTAGTTTACCAGCAACCTTTTACGTTTTAACAACAGTAAAGTACTTTAAAATTCATTTAAACGTTTTCAAATAATGGTAATTGTTAAAAATAAAATAATTTTGTTGCCAGGCAATAAAATTATAATTTTTTCACTTTAATGTAAATTATGTATGAAAGAAAATATATCGTTCGTGGCAGGCAAGCATATCTCAATTATGTAATATTTACGTTTCCATTTTATTATTATGATTACTGCAATAAAAAGGCAGGGAACACACACACACACACACACACACACACACACAATTCGCGTTATTTCTGGCCTCACTCATGTTTATTTTCTTACATTTGCACGCTTTTTAAATGGAAAGTGCAGAAACCCACACCAACATAACGCGTGCAAGCCGAAAAATTTTCCAGTGTGGATAGAGATTTGCTTCCTGTGGATCGCCGGGCAGTGGAACTGCACGTGTTTACAGAGGAACGATTCATAGACAGAATTTTCGTCTTTAGGGAATGAACCCTCTGCAAGATGCTGAGGGTCCATGAGTGACTTCGGAGCGCTCCTTCTTTTCCGCGTGTTTGTTCTGTGAAACGCACACTGTAGATTCGCAGCTTTACTCTAATCAACGCTCAATAGGAAATGTTGAAATTTTTTGTCCACGGTGTACCCTCATACACACTAAACCTGCTCTGATGTTTTAATTACGGACATCATAATATTAAAACTTTGGTAACTTGAGCACTACTTAATGGAGATCAAACATTAACTTATACAAGCCATTAATTTTATGCATATTTTATATATATATATATATGTGTGTGTGTGTACAACGTTATCGGCAACAAAGAAGTAGTTTTTGTTAAAATTCCTTCCCGGGCTGTTTGGCCGTAGTCCAATGTTTTCTACAAAACCAGACATTTCGGCAATGCCATCGACTTCCATCATCAGTGAAAATCGAGTGCGATAACGTGAGGTGGTATACGTTAGTGACCACAGTACTGTGGTTAAGGCTGAAGCAGTAAGTAGAAAGAAGTAGTTTCTATCGTAATATTTCATTTCGAAAATGATTTTAAATATAAATCTTTGAACATGGAAGTTATGTATGGTTCTCCATACCGAATTTTCAAAAACGAATGCCATGCGACTGAATCACTACAGGCGTACACGTTATACCAAGATTAAATTTTGCTTAAAACTCACTTAATATCATTTCTGTTTCACCGTACAGACGAGAAATAAAACATAACCTGAAATTTCCATTCAAATAAACGCTATTTTTGATTAAATTACTAAATATTTAACTACAAAACTGCAGTTATTCAACAGTTTTACAGTTACCAAATGTTATTAGGTTAGTAGATGCGGTGACTGTTCAAAATCACATAGAAGCACTCGTCATTAATACAAGCTGCACACACACATGTACTGCAATTGTCACTTAGTTGCTGTCTAACTTAATGCTTATTCATTTCAACCGCAAACACAGTATACATATGGACTCATTACTGTGTGCAATTAAAACAATACATTTACAGACATAAATAAAAGAAGGAGTAAAAAAACAGAATATATTCTATTTAAGGCAAAATACAAAATACAAAATACTTCTAGAACCTCCTTCTTTACCTGGTACATTTCCGCCTCCTACCGGTACTCATGTGAATAGTTTAATACATATCTTCACAGCTACGGTTTAAGAATGAGGAAGCAACTTTAACGTGTGATAGTATGAACGACACCCGAAATTCTTATTGTCAGTCAATAGATAATCTACGTACTAAAGTGCTGTATAATTAGCAACATCAAACTGACATCTTGAATTTAATATGTCAGATTTTCTGATTCAATAACTCTATATTAAATTCGTTCGTTCAGTTTCGAAAATTAGTTTCCGCATTCAATGTAGAATAATTTATCATTTAATTTAAAAGATATTAAAAAAATTAAATAATTATTTATTTCGTTGCTTTATTAATAATTTTTTTTTCAAAACATATAACCCAACGTTTGATCGATGTAAACTTATCTTTCGAAAGACTGGTATCAAAAAACTATACCCTACCGGACAAAATAATATATTATATAGTTTAGTAGAAAATGTATGTTGATTTAAAGTTTTATTCTTCTAAAAAAAATGTGTATAAATTTAATAAAAGTGTGTGTGTGTGTGTATGTGTGTGTGTGTATGTATGTATGTGTGTGGGGTGGTAATAATGTCACAATGGCCATGACGTAAGACTGTCACTGAAAAATTGGAAATCGAGAATGAGACTTATGTGAGAAACGTATATTTAAATAAGCGTTTATTTTATTTGGTTGGTCAGATCTCACCCACTACGTACTTCGATTGACAATGGGGTCGAGAAAGTCATTTGTTCAGTTTGTTTCATGTTTAACACGTATTAATGAATCACAGTAATGACAGAAGCATTACATAACCTGTAATTTAGCTTCTTGCATTTCAGTTTAGAAATGATTCAAAACAATAATTAATACTAAAAAAACAAGTAAATATATAACGGATTCTACGTTTTTACAATACTAAGATTTTTATTCATAAAAAATAATGTCATTAGTAGAATTACATTGTCACTGAAATTGAATGAACGCGACAGGTCACTTTGAAGTCAAGACATTCTTATTGACATACATGACAGTGACAAAGATCATCTTTAATTATCAGTAACGTTTATAATTTATCAGTAAGTCGCTACCAAATGAACCTACCTGTGAATTATTTAGCGATTAATTCAACAAATAGTTATTGTACACGTTAACAAGAAGCAGCGCAAATTAAGTCAAGCCTGGTAGTGCTGAAGCAAGCACATCTTGCCTTTCTATTTGATGGTTACTGTAGCGGGTTTGAAAAAACTGCACTGTATGTCTGGTGCGTCCCCAATGCAATTATTGTTCAAATACAATATCACTAAAAGTAATTAAAACGTTTGCCTGAGTTTTCGTCTCGACCACCAAAGTACCGACATTAGGATTTCCACTGTCCCTTCTTTCATTTACATTTTAATTAAAGTCAGCTACACTTTATAATCGCTAAACAAATTTAAAGCGCAATATGCAGAAAACTGAAGTGGTCTGCGCGCTTTAATAGCTCGTGCCTAATCCGTAACGTACTAAGTGTTTGCATTTCATTTACGTAAAACTCCGTCTAGTCGATTATATAGGGTGCAGGCAAGGCCTCAAATACAAGCCAGAAGAATTAAGTTAAAGAAAAAATACATTTTCTCTAAACACCACTGATGTTAGCATTATAATCGGAAAAGCGGGAATTGAGGTAAACGCGAAAGTATAAGCTACTGAACATTGAGCAATTATGTCGCTTCAAGGGTAAGCCATATAATACCCATACCATTTTCTCTGATAAATATACTCTGGGGGAGAGCAACAGAAGAGAAATCTGACAATGATAAAGGGTTCCTAAGTGTTAGTCGTTGCTCAAAATTACTGGTACGCCCTAGTTTGATTTTAGCTATAAACTGCATAAATTTCAGAGCTCTTTCTTATTACTTTCAACGAAATGCATTTGTCATTAGGTAAGTTACGATGTTAGACAATTTCTCATTTGTTAGGAAAATTACGAAAAATACGGTTACTCTATTACTTATGTAGTAAAAAACAACATATATAATAAATACGTAAAGTCCGACTACTATATTAATTTTTTTAGTTAAATTTACAATCATAATGCTTAAATAATAAATAATTTATCCCCAGCTTCTTAGTTTATGTATGTTTCCATGTATATCGTTACACAGACTTTAAATACATAGACAAACAGACAAATGAAAAACTGTATTCTTTCATTCTGTTCTTTTCCTAGAAAGGCATTGGTGTAATATAGTCTAATATAATAAATTTACCTGACGGCCATTCCGAATACGGAGGCTCCTCTTCGCAGCCAATTGATTTGGGCTAATCGTCCGACACACGCAAGCCTCATGCTTCATTTCCTTACCTTAATTATCAAGCTTAACTGTTCTTAATTCTTACAGTTTCCTTAATAAATGTTGTTTGCTTGGAGTACGTTTACCTAAAAACTTTTTATTTGGTTAACAAAATGTTAAATTGTTAACAAACAAGCATTTGTAAACGTTATCTTGTACAGCAAAAACGTTTTAAACTAAAGTTGACTCACTTTTACGCGAAAATCAGTTGTCTTACAATTCTTAGTAGGCCTAATCCTAAGCTAAGTACGCTATTTTCATTTGATTATGCGTTTTGTTACTTACGTAGATGATTCTGGTAATAAAACAACGCTTCGCCAGTACCAATAACAAAATAGTTTGGGGAAATAATAACATATATTTTGACATATATTTCTGACATATATTTGGCATATATTTTTATATATATTTTGACTGTACTGGTGAAAATTATTGGTCATTTGATACCAGTTGTACAACAAACGACTCTCATTGTTTGTCATGGTCAAATTATTTGCAATATGAACTGTTACTCTGCGACGAAGTGTTATGCATTCATTGTGTGGTGAGGCTTACTGTTACAATAGTTTTGTTCCCGCTGGTTTTCGTAGTGTCAAATTAAAATAATCAATAATTATACGATCATTACAGTTAAATTTTGAGCACATTGTATCACAGTTACTGCTACGTATACAATAATTTTGACCGTAAATGCAGGGATACACATAGAAATGGGTCGACTGAGAATTGGAGACGAATTTAAGTTAATGTCACAGAAATGGAGCCTTAATGTTTACATGCTACTCTCAAATTGTCTCCGTGGAGAGGTTGAGTGTATTGGTGACTGGGGCAGATAACATACACTGTGTGTTTGTGTGTGCCAGAAATAATTCAAATATATTGCAACTTACCGTCTGTGACTTTCTTTATGCAACAATGTCTTCAAACTAATGTTGACATGTTTCGGGACACTTGTCCCATCATCAGAACTTAAAAGTATGTTCCTATATCATCAATCGATGATATAGTTGTCAAATAATTAAAACATCAAAATCCAAACATACAAAAACCACAATACTTAATGTATAAAGTTGAGCGCGACGGTTAAACGATGCACACCGTACGGTAGCTGATCGCGCACTAATCAAGACTGACTCTTATCGCGACAATAACGCAAAGCGGTATCGTACAATATATTCGATTTAAAAATCAGTTGATCGTTTAAGACACGCGGCTTGGTATCATCATTGTTGAAAGCACTGTAAATTTCGAACTCCTCAAGGGCGTTCATATGTCGCCCTTTCCTGCATATGTGAAGAGGTATCAAGTTTGTTTTAAAATTTGTGTAATTATGATTCTCTATGATGAGGTGTTTTGCAAATTTTGATCTAATGTAGTCCAAACTGTGATATCGTGTAGGCGGTCTATGTTCTGTGAGCCTTTTCAAAAAGCCACGGCCTGTCTGGCCTATATAAAAAGCGTCACAATCATCACATAACAATTTGTAAACACCTGTTTTGTGTTCGAGGTTGGTAGGTCCATGTATGCGGAGGTTATTCAAAATGGGGTTAGTGGTCTTGTATGTGATGCGTATATTGCTATTTTTATTGAAAATTTACCCAAAAGCCTTAGGCATAAAGTATGTATATGGTGTTGTAATGTATTTGCGTGTTATATTCTCACGGGTTCCCTGTCCTTTAATGTTTTTACGCCTTTTCTTATGTTTTCTGAGGATATTATTCACCACCCCAACATTGTAACCATTAGTGACTGCGATGTATTTAATGGTGTTCAATTCCTCATGGTATTCTTTTAACCAAGGGGCAGAGACAAAAGTCGATTAACCATACTGTGAATGGCAGCCATTTTCTGGAATATTGGGTGAAAGGACTTAGCGTGTATCACAATATCAGTTGTTGTGGGTTTTCTATAAATGTTAAAATGTAGTTTTCTACTATTGTTTTTAGCAACTGTTAAATCGAGAAAATTCAGTTTTTCATTGTCTTCATTTTCAAGTGTGAACTGTATATTATCATTGATATTATTTAAATAATTATGTAACCTATCAATTTGCCTTTGTGTGCCTTTATATATCAGAAAGTGTCATCTACATATCTGCCATAAAACATTATGTTATCACTGTGTTCGTTATTAGTAAGAATAAAGGACTTCTCGAAATTATTCAAGTATATATCTGCAAGGAGGCCTGAAAGTGGGGAACCTCTTGTTGGTTGAAAAATTGATTGCTGTGGGTGAAATAGTTTTGATCGAGAATCAGTTCCAAAACGTCCATCAATTCGTTTATACTTACAATGTCCAATTTATTAGTGTTAATAAGGTTAATCTTAAGTATTCGTATAGGGTCTCAGCTACTGGTATTTTTGTGTATAAGTTTATAATATCAAAGTAGGCAAGTTTGTAAGATGGTTCAATTATTAAGTCTTTAACCTTATCTACAAAGTCACAACTATTAATTAAACTATGATCATTAGTTATTCGTATATTATGCTTTATTATGTTGACTAGTTTTTTAGCCGTTTTATATCCCGGGGCAGTGGTGAAATTTACTAGTGGTCTCAGTGGGATACGTTCCTTGTGGAGTGTGGGTAAGCCTGTTAAAACGGGTGCTTTCGAATTTATGGGTTTCAAAGATCTTCTAGTTCGCTCGTCGAACAAAGGTGTGCATTTATTTATACTCTGATTTAACCGTTTTACATAATGTTCAGTTGGGTCAGAATTTAGTTTATTAATGTTGTTATTGACAACGAAATCTTGTATTTTATTGTCATATTCTGTCATATCCATAGTAACCACGGTGTTACCTTTATCGGCCTTGGTGACAAGGACATGATTGACAGATAATTTATGTCTTAGTTCTGATAAAATTTTCCGTTCTTTATTATAATTAATATTTGTTAAAGGAGCAGAAGAGTAAATATTATTACTCTGATTTTTAATGATTTTATTGAATTTGTCGTTTATTAAGAACCGCGTCTCGTCTTGATCTTTTTGGTCAACCATTGCCTTAACAACAGTTTCCGCATTGATAACTTCACCAATGATGTGTTCACGACTGAGATTAGATTTGTGTAAAGGAAGATTATATTTCAAGCCCTTGTTTAATAAATCCGTTTCATCAGTATTTAAATCAATAAAAGTTAAATTCTGCAAACGTGTATAAAATTTGTGTTTACATCGGACGTTATTGGACATCGGTAATTGACTATTTAATAACCTTCGGAGTTTATTCGATTGCTTAATACGCATTTGATGAATTATCTGCTTTACGTCATTGTTTACAAAATCTAGATAATGATCTAATATGGCTGGATGTGTGCTATTCAATAGTTGTAAAAGTATTTTGTATAATTTAGAATTGAATTTTGATTTTTTAATGTGCAGGAACTTTATTTCTTCCTTGACTCTATATATTTCTGAGTGTTTTTTGGTTTTTAAATCAGCTATAGATGAACCTTTAAATTTTATGACAGCATAATTAGGTCGCAAAATTATTATATACCGTTTAATTCTATTATGTTACCATTTATTGATGTTTGCAACTCCGATGAATAAACATGCACTTAGGTTGGTGTAGATTATGAAATCAGGTGTCTATCCTCTACTTACAAAAAAATTATTTTATGCGTAATATTTTGCAGGTAACCTAAAAAGACACAACGTTTATATAAGTTATTGTCGTAAATTTGTATTTTCCTTGTTAAAAATGTATTTAGGTATCCATTTAGATAACATTAAGAAAGATCAAAAACTTATCTATCGTTATTAAAAATTTGATGAAAACTGTAATTTTTGTAAATAATATAATACGGTTTTGTTGGGAGCCTCATGAAGTACAATTCAAGCCTAAATCTGAAGTTTTTATTAACTACTTCTATTCCATTGACCCTATAATTTTAGGACGGGTTGCGTTTGGAAGAATTATAAAGAAGATAATAGAAAATAAAAATTGTAGAAAGACTCATAAAAATTAATTGCTAGTAACATGATATTCAACTATGCACAATAAATACATACGATTACGATAAAAAGTTCTAGGAAAACGTTAATAATAGTTTAATAAAATTGAAATTACAGCAGAAATCCGAGAAATAAGAGTTTGTGGTAAGAAGTGCAGACGTGAGTAAAAACAAAATGCAAGGATTTTAGGACCATGAGTTAATAACTATGAAAACAACTAATTGATAATGGATTGAGGAAAAAACGGAGCAGAATATTTCTAGGATTGTTACAAGTGTTTATTTGGAAACGATACAAAAATATACGGTTTTAATTTCTTGCAAAATCATGCTTCCATTTTATTCTACTTTTAAGCCAGCAGATGGTAAATAGTGGCAGCTTTTCGCTTCATATCGCCCTTAGCTGAGGATGAGAAACATTTCAGAAAAATTAAAAATCAGTTGTGTGAAAACGTGTCAGGGGTACTGATGTAGTCATTTGTTAAATGCAAATAATGAACAGTTATACTAAGAGTAATGGGTATTATTGTATTGTTTTGGCAATATTTATTTTACAGTCATGCCTGTATACATGCGAATAAATAAATGGCTAGAAGTAGCATCTGACAAAATTATGGTTTGACATCGTACCGGAAATTTACGAGCTGCGCTGGTATTGTCTGCATGGAGTAGTGAACAATACGCATTGTTTATTGAGTCTAATAATAATTAAATGGTGTGTATGTGTGTTGTGATCACAGGGTTATAGTCCTAAGTCTGTTTAATTCAATACGTTTAGCGGTCACAGTGTAAACGCGTATTGTTCGGCGCTGATTCACATTACCGTGCGGCATCTGGTATGAGGGATTAATGATGTTTCGATCAAGACTCACGCGTTTTTTCAAGTCATACCCAAAATGTCATAGGCATGGTATATTTCTTTTGCCCTTCTGTTTTAGTTCATAATGTCCACAACAAATTTTATTTACAGTGTGTACTCTAAGCAGCATTTACGCTGTTTGAGAAATACTAACAATTCAAGGATTCTAGGCAGCATAATATGAATGCTATATTAACATGCATATGCTAGGACATGGCCAGCCACGTAGGACTGGAAAATAGAAGAAGCGATGACGACTTGAAATCGTTAATTATTGTCGTGTAACATGGATGTGGCTACCACAGAGTACAGAGCATTTGTAGAAGATTGGGAGGTGTTTTTTATATTTATCTGCAACACTTATCAGTATTGGCTATCTGTTATGTATGCGCCTATTCAATAGTATACGAGAATAAATGAGAATGTATGCTTATAGACGTGTTAATGAAAATGCTGACTATTGATTTCCTTAAAGCTTATCGAGTTCTTGTGTTGTCCTAAGAAATGATCTCCACAACAGGTGTTATATTTATCTCTTAAAAAAAAATAAATAAAAAGAATAACATGAAACATTTCAGACGGTTGTCTATAGCCACGCGTCACTTTAAATAAGGATGAAACTGAAATTCTTCTTGTACGAGACGAACCATTTGGTCTCGTACTAAAACCATCGACATAATGTCGTTTTACGAACAGAAGTGTATTTTCCACTTTTGGTTGTTATGTGCCGTCTAAAATATAAATTTAACGGTTTTATAATAAACTAACATATTTGATGTTCAAGAAAAAAAACAATATATTGCTGTTTTATGAAAAGAAAACAAAATATTTTTATAGTTAGCAATATACCCAAAACACGAAAAGAGTAACAACAGTCAAGCAGGCACACATCTCAATATTGGAAGGCGTCGTCAGCGTATAGTTCCTTATTTAACAAAATGTGGTGACTGGAGTTGTTTCATATAAAAGTACAGGCTAGGAAGTTTATGAAGGCCAGGAAGAATATTTTTTCTGTTTGTTTTGCTTTTAGCAAACCATCTAGGCCCAGAGCGAGGACATCTTATAGAAAGTGTATGTTGAAATAAAGATTTTTTTCAAGTGGTATCTACGATTTAAGAAAGCATATTTTATTGCTTATTTTTACATAAAAATAAGCTAAATTAGCTTATTAACAAATGCTTATATAGAAAACATGTTATTGCTTTATCCGTCTTGTTTGTAGTCGTAGGAACTTATAAATACAGAAGAGATAAATCCAATATTTTAATAAAGAATATCTGCAAAACGGTTTTGGCAGTTTGACTGAAGACATTGCCCTTGCATAAATCTTATTGGGAACTCAATTCCAGTCTGTCCTCGAGACGATTCACAACGCACGTAGAGAAAACGTTATTGTTTGTGCCTTCTTTTATTTGCATCTCAAGGCAATTACATCTTTGTACTATTTTTGGATTAGCAAGTTCTTTTCGAATGTCATACATGTATCAAAGTGTTTGCGTTTCTTTATAAAACGTAAAGGATTCTGAAATTTAAATATAATGTTCTCAATGTAAAATGTTCTTTGCCTATTTCTTGAAGTCAGTTCTTCGCAGTTTACGGTCATTGGGTACGCAAAAAGAAATCGATGTTGAACAAAGACGTAAGACATACTTACAACGTTTAACATGAACAAACCTGTTTGTTTTCTTTTAAAAAGATATTAGCCTAGTTTATTGTTGTCTGATAAGTTGTAATGTAGGCTAATCTCACACGCACTAATATATTAATAATGAAACGTAAGTTTGTAGAGCTGTCAAATGTACGTACGCACATTAAATAATTTTTAGACCAATAGATACTACGTAGCAGATCACATGTAAGAGTATTTTCATATGCCTTTGTAATATTACTCATAATTAATACTCTTAATGTAATATATTACTCTTAAGAGTGTGTTGCTCTTAAAGTTTACGTTGCTTAGGGATTCTGAATTTTTCAAATAGCTTGTAAAATTAATAAATTAAATGTTATTATTATTTCGTATTAGCAATAAAATAAGGCTTTATACGTGTATTTGTTTAAAAATCGTTTACTTTTAATATTCATAAACGGTGTTTTTACCAAAATATTTTGTAATGAAGGTCTCGTGGATACTGCCATCGTAATTTGGTAACACGGACACATGATGTTCCAAATAATACCACAGAACACAAAAAGACAGTTTTTAGTAAGACTTGCATAAACCATTTGCACTTGCATCGCAGTATTCTTTATAGTACAGGGATACATGTTTCGCAGTAAATATTTCAGATAACATCAGTAATTCATAATATCTCACTTTCCATATACATAATTACTCCGTATGTCGAAAAGAGTTGTGATTTTATACCTATCAGCCTGTACAGCTGACGATTCCAAAGTTCATTTATTGTTCTTTAAGATATAGGACCCTAATATCTGTTTTTTAGTTACAATGTTGTCCAAATGTTTCAGATATAATGAGCTGCGGGCAAGAGCTACGTTTCGTAGTGGATTTAGTTTATGTGGAAAATTTATCTGTCACACACACACCATTTCTTTCTCCTCTCTCTTGGCTTGCATTTTCACTTAGATTATGTTTGTATAAGCTAAGTAAAAAATAATACTGCTTTCACAACCATACAGACTTATTTTGAATTAATACTGTTGCTAACTGATCGTCGTATGGTACACAGTGGAAAACAAAATACAGACACCAATGAAGTCACTAATAACCAGCTTTAGTTTGTCACAAATAACAATTCAAATTATAATTCAACTTAAATTTGTCCACACGCAATAATAATGTCAACTATAAAGAATTCCGCACTTAATATAAAGAACACAAGATCCACTTGCTATCACTTGACAAATCGCCCAACATAAACTGACCTCTGAGCGGCAACTGTTGTCTATTTATAGCATTCAGATGTTCCATAATTTGCATCAACAAGCACTCGAAAAGTCAAGAGGATACTTCAGTGCGGCCTTGGCAAAAAAACACACCTGCTCGGCTGGCCGGGAACACTCTCTCTATTGTTCGAGACGTTTCCTAGTTGCAATACTTTTGCTTATTACCAAACGATTGTGTGAACCTAAATGTAACGTCTTCCTGGGGAACGTGCGCAACCTAAAATTGTAATTGGCAGCTTACCAAATTAAAGTATCATGTTTGAAATTAAACAAGAAAAAATAGGAATCATATCGAACTACAATACTCCTACTAAAAGCTGAAATGAAGATTTTATTTTTGTTACCCCGAAAATTGTCCATCGTGATGGGTTATCTGCATACGCATGAGTGCTGTCTCAAAACTTGCTAAAGGGGATACTCCCCTTTCATAACCGTGCCAAGTGTGATGTTCAAATGACTCTGTTCCTCAGACATCCGGTCTGCACAACGTTGATTATAGGCTTTGACGCTGATGACGATGATGGTCGAAAAAGATATGTGTTTTGACAACGTTACGCTATTCACTATAATTCCGTGCACTAGTTTGTATTTGTCTTTTCTTATCATATGTTTGAAACTTTCTTTAACATATTGCTCAAAATAAGCAGTGTTATTATCTTCTGTATTTACTGTAATTTTGTTGTGTCGTATAAACCCTTACATAATTTTGTATATGTAGTTTATAGTTGTCATGCTTGTTGTAATAGTCGCTGTTGATGAAATAGTTGTTGCTTGCATTAATTATTTTGTTAGTTAAAGAGAAATACTATATTCTGGAGGGGTTATGTTATAATCTCTGAATCGAGCGGCATTGAAACGTAATATGTGGCGGTGACAGCACATGAAACGCAGCACTGTTAACGTTTCTTAGGTGGATAGTACAGACCAGAAGATTGCTTTCTACTCGTTATCAGACTATAACCAAGGTACGCGTTGCCTATGGAAGGTACACAGGAATTACATTGTTTTTGCCGGCTGTGATGCGTCGCAACATAATCACCGATAACACTATTTATTTTAATTTTTTTTTCATTTTCGTTATTCTTTTGATAAATAATTCAACACTTTCCCTGTACTAACGATTGTGCACATACCGAACAGCTGGTTAATTAATCTTCTGGTAAGGTAGAAAAATCATATAACCGCTGTACTAAACTAGAACCTAAATCCGAGTGAGCTTGCCAAGGAGGTAAAAAAGTAATAACATTTTGTTAGGAAAGTAACAAGTCCAGCAGACAGGATCGCCAGCGAAAACAAGATCACAACACAACACCAGCCTGGACTTTGTCTAGACCGCAGCTCCAGTTGTAACTACCTGGAGAAAGCCACACCCAGCTGGCGAAGTCCGAAAGCACAAGCACACACAAGGCACAAAGCTCACAAAAGCCACAGGCGACGCTCCCAAGAAGGTCAATGGCAGGCCCACAACCAATTATATGCGCGGGTCACTATCTGGCTTGATACTATCTTAATTCCCAGCAGTACCGATGAGTAGGTCAACACCGTCTGCTGGCAAATTGCTAGCCTTCCTTTCTGCTGGTCCGAGCCAGGCGATAGCAATAGCGTGCAACACTGAAGACCGTCAGATACAACGCCGCAGCACAACAGATGAAAATATGCAGTAGAAAGCTCCACAAACTGGAGAAAACGACTACCGCAACCTTCTCTGGCAACAGCACAGGGTAGATTGTCCCGTTCAGTAAAAAACAACACGGACAAAAATGTACAAAGAAGTCAAGGGGTAACCGACCGGATTGCAAACTGTCATCAAACTGCAAATCGAATTGTATTCCTTACTACAGGAAAATAAAGTAGATGAGTGCAAAATACATCCGTGAGATGTTTTGTTTTGTCTTTTATAGAAGTACGAAAGGTAACTACTCATATCTGCAACATCAACAATTGACACTTTCGTTCATGATAGCGTTCCTAAACAACATAATAATTCATCAAGATTGTAGAATTTTTCATCCAATAATGGATTTTCCAACCATAATTAGTAAAACCTTTTCAAGTTTGTTATAATCTTATGAAATGTTTCTAGTGAAACGATATATTTTATGATAAAGCATAAAATTAAATTTCTTGCAAAAATATATTTCTTGCAAAATCGATAATTAAATGCAATACTTTGCAAATGCTTCCACTTACATTTTTATAAACGTTTGCTATAGGCCTAGATGTACAATAATTTCACATCATTTATTAGTATGTAAATAAAGAAATATGTACGTAGTGTGGCAGAAAAGTAATGAGACTGGGAACACTGCAAGCGATCTGGCAACGCTGCGCTGTTGTCCTTGACAGAGCACGTGTATCAGCCCCCTCCCATCTCTCAGTGCGAGTTTCAACTCCTTCCGTTAACTACGTGATTGTTGTGACTGCTATTAGTGAAGTTGTGTTTTGGTTGTGCGTCACGCAAAATGGAACAGCGTAATTTGGAGCAACATTGTGCCATTAAATTTTGTGTTAAGCTTGGAGAATCGGCAAGTGTGACGTTTGAAAAGTTAAAACAAGCGTATGGGGAACATTCTTTATCCCGAGCTCAAGTTTTTTGCTGGCATAAATCATTTTTGGAAGGCAGAGAACACGTTGAAGATGAACACCGCTCAGGGAGGCCTTCAACTTCTAAAACCGACGAAAACATCGAACGTGTGAACACTCTTGTGAGATCAGACCGTCGATTAACATTAAGAATGTTGAGTGAAGAATTAAATTTGAACAGATTTACCGTTCATCAAATTTTGACTGAACATTTGCACATGCGAAAGGTCTGTGCCAAAATGGTGCCGACAAACCTCACAATTGAGCAGAAGGACAATCGAAAAAACAAGTGTCTTGATCTTCTTGACAGAATCGCCAATGAGCAAGATTTCTTTAGTCGTGTAATCACAGGTGACGAATCATGGATTTTTCAATACGATACTGAGACCAAGAGGCAAAGTGAGGAGTGGCACACTGCGAGTTCTCCTCGACCAAAGAAAGCTCGAATGAGCAAATCGAAGATCAAATCAATGCTGGTTTGTTTTTTTGACAGAAGGGGAATCGTCCACAAAGAATTTGTTCCTCCAGGACAAACTGTCAACCAAGTTTTTTATAAAGACGTCCTTGAAAGGCTCAGAAAAAGGGTCATTCGCGTGAGACCGGACATTGCAGACAAATGGATGCTCCATCATGACAACGCCCCATGTCACACTGCCCTCTCCGTCACAGAATTTTTGACCTCAAAAGGCATTCCTGTGGTTCCCCAGCCTGACCCCCTATTCACCTGACCTCAGTCCCTGTGCCTTTTTCCTATTTCCTAAACTGAAAAATGTCCTCAAAGGACGGCATTTAGGGACTTTAGAAAACATCCAAAAGAGTGTAACGGACATGCTACAGACCATACCGGTTGAAGACTTCCAGCGCTGCTACCAACAGTGGGAACAACGTCTCCATCGGTGTGTAGCTGCCCAAGGGAACTACTTTGAAGGGGATAAGATTGATGTTTGAAAAAAATAAAAACTTTGGTAAATAAAAAATCAGTCTCATTACTTTTCTGCCACAATATGTTGTAATATAACGAGTACGTGTGGGTTAACAGCCACACGTTGGTTGCGTCACTTCGTAACACCTCGTGTATTACCGATAATTACTTTTCGTCTTTATTGGGTTAATTTATATTTTAAAATATTATTTTTAATTTTTTTTTGTTTATTTTATTTTAATTAGGGTTCGGGTTAAAAATTTATAACCATCCACACTTAATTATTTCTTACTATCCTCTTAATCTCAATCGTGTAGTAGAATTTAATTTGAAGAAATGTTTTGCGTTAGCTGATTCGATTTGACAATCGATTCGTAATCTAAGAATTACCTACTTCCTCGTTTCGCCCAGCTGATGTTATTCTTCGAAAGTGTTTCTTCTTCTATACCTGGAATTCTTCTAACTTACTTTATTTTATAAATAAAACGCAATTAATTGATAATTAATCTCATTTAATGCAAATTTAGCAATAAATCGACACTTGGGTCGATATTGTGATTCACGGCTCGACTCCTCAATCTCAGATCGATTGCAAACAAATGTAATTTAAATAAAATTAATATAATTGATTCGGGTTCTTTGAACTGTTACTAAAAGTCAGAAAAGAAATTTTTCTAAAAATTACAATACTTACAAATAAATTCTTAGTTATTAACACATAAATATTTGATTTTTTTTTATACAACAGTAATTATACGTTTATGTGACCAAAGCTTAAAGTTGGCGTCAGTGAAACGACTCGGTCAGTTGAAAAAATGGCTGCCATGTCACACCTCAAATTTTATGTTAACAGTTTTTGTCACTTTTCCTTAAATAAATGATTCTTAAATTGAGTGTCCACAGTTATAATAGTTGTTAATCACTTTTTCTTCGTTGTATTGTAATTGAAATGGTGTTGTGAGTTTATTACAGTGTGGTGTTAGGTTAACAGTGTTTATGTTAGATATTAGTTCTGCTTACCAAATGTATGTAGAATGTTCACTTTCAAATCATACTTTACTTGTTCTTTTGCTTTCTTGATTTATGGAATTATTATATCTTCAAATTCATATTAGTATTATTTTTTCTTATTTTTCGGCTGCTTTCTTTTCAACATATATTTTTATTTATTTCACTTAGATCTGATACTTTGACATTGTAGTTTTTTTCTGTACACAGCTGACCCGTTCGTCTTTATGTCTAACAATCAACTCCTTCTTTTCTTCATCATTCAAATGAATTTGACCAGTTTTTTGTCAAATTCTGATTGGTTCATGGGATGAACTCTGAGTCATGGGACTGTGTTTGTTCGAAATAAAGTGACCCTTCACCTCCCAGTCTAATTTACTCTCTAGTTATAATACAATTTTACTTAATTTAGTCTACTTAGTTAAATTCCTTATTTTATTCTGAACAATTTGATACTAGACATTATATCATTAGCCTCAATATTAAGTGATTTACCCCTTTTACAAAAGGCTGCTTATAGGCTTTTTTAGTCATTTGACTTATATAGAATTATTCTAAATTTCTTTAATTGTCTACTAAGTTGTAGTTATTATATAATAAGAAAACATTGAATTAACAATTCTTGCTCATTTCATTACTTAACAGTGGTTTGATAATGTATTATGTAATTTGAACATTACTTTTAATGTTTTTTAGGCCATAGTTCTTTAATACAATTGAACCGGTCTAAAATTATCGTGTAAACCCCTTGATTACTTCCAAAAAATATGATTACAATTGTAATAGATAACCTATTTGTTCATTTTACAATATTGCATGGATTTACATTATTTTATCCCCTTGTTTACTATTTATTTACAATAGTTATGGGTTTTGATATTTGCCTATGTACGGATATTAGTTTCATGAACAGGTTTACAATCATTTCTAATTACAGTTACACTTTCTGACTGATTTACTAAGAACCCTTTAACAGTCGAGTTGTTACATTAATAACCTTAATAACTAGGGGAACCCACTTAATGTTATATAACAATAGATTAACAGAACAAATTATGTCTTATCCTATTAGTGTACTTTCAGGCCTCCACGGCTCTAAGTTTGATTGAACATACAAGTAGCTAAACACAAATCTTACTAAAACTACACTATTAATTAACATTAAATAAGAATATTTTATTCAGTTCACATTGTTTTTATATCATTTTTAATTATTGTTTTGTTCTCACTTATGGCATCCCCTTACCTTGTATATAGTTATTGGTCTATAGGTTTTGGGGACTTGGACTATAAATTCCCATTGTACACTAGTTTCTCACATGCTTTATATTTGCATTTTACTGGTGATATTAAAAGAAAAGGAAAAACACTTAGTTTCTTATGTTATCACTAGTTAACATTTCACTGATATCGTTTAGTTACATAGACTTATATCTAACACTTTTCCTTAACCCAAAGTACATTGGTTCATTCTTTAATAGTATTGTACTTTTTGGTTATTTTATAATGGGTTTTACTCTTTTCTATATTATTTTGGTTATTTGGTATTTATTTTCTTTATGTAACGGGAAGGAACGTCACGTTACAATGTATGTACGTGAGTGCTCCGTGCGCGCCCTACTTACATGTATGGTAATGTTACTATTTTAACTTGTGTCTTTACTAAGAAGGTCTTGTTCCCAAGAAGTAATAATTAATGTTTGAGTGACTTTTCTTGCGCAAGAAGTAAGTCTGCCTATTATTTTTTATTTTAAAATAACCGGTAAAGATGTATGATTTTTAACTAAGCGCAATGCGCACTTACGCCTATGTTTAACCATTCACCACAATATTTTTAAACGTCAACTAAGTATTTCAATTATTGTAAAACTTTACAACTGAACCAAACGCTGAGAGTTGTGGGGGGGGGGGTAACCAAACAAATGTGCCCAATGGATTTAATTTATTTGTTATATAATAACATAATTAAAGATGGAGAGTATTTACTCAGCCAGTACCAATATTTTGAGGCACGTTTGACTACAGAAAAAAATGGTCCAGTACGGAACTGACTGTACAAGCGGCTAAAACGCACATTATTAAAATTCTGCAAAATATCAGTTTAACAGTTAATGTACATACATAAATTAGGTAGACACATTTATTACATTTTTGGGTGTTTTAATAGACACCGATATGATTATTTGTCAATTCTAGTGCAAAAAGTAATTGTTAAAATGTCGCCGTTACAGAATTAACAGACGTTTACAAAAATATTAATTACTTGTAACGGACTAAGTACAAAAAATAAAAATTTGACACAATGCGTAGAGAACAATGAGAATCAATTGGCAGGAATTTTGTCTACGTTTAGCTTCTTTGAACAGGTAGACAAAGTGGATGCGTTAGGTAGAAGAGCGAAACACAGTGACTTCTGACACACTTCGTTCAACTATAAATCAATGAAAAATGTAGCCTACTGTAAAACATTCTGAAAGTACACAATCAAATAAGAAAAGTTTCCATTGACGGATGTATTTAACTTTTATCTTTAAATATTTTAAAATTTTAAAGTTTTAAACTTACGATTCTCCTTTCTTTGAACAGAGTGTAACAGTGCTGTCACTGCACCGTGTACTGCGGACTCGGTCATTTACGACGAAACGTTTTCCTCCTTCCTTATCCGGTCAACTGCGTACCGCACTTCAACTTTGTCGCATCTCACCGAACCTTTGGCAACTAGCAGAAACGTTCCTGTTCCAAACTTCGATATTGTTTCAATTCTGTAACTTTTTTACTTGTGCGAGGAACCTCTTTCGTCCAATATTTTTGTTAGGTTAGGTTGGATCATCCTAGCTTAGCTTGGTTAGGTTGGTGTCCTTTTAATTCGGATCTTACGTCTACAAGTAAGACGTAGGCTTAAGACGTCAGTGTACAATGGTAAAGTAGTTGTAACATAGGTCCACATGTTACAATGAGGGGTAGAGGTGTTGTGAACAATGTGTCCTAGCAATTATTGAGCTACGTAGATAGTAATTTTGTGACGAAATGTGTTATTATCGGTACAGGTGATTATATATTTTGTGAAACGGTGAACTCATATGTGATATCCTCCTAGCTGCGAACGCAGTGAGCACAAACGGTTTGTTCAAGATCTAAGCGGCGCGAGGCGCGATCAAATGCTTGGATGCCTGTGATACTTGAGTATATGGGAGTCTTCGATAGGCTGAAAACCCCCGTTTCAATGTTTATGTAAGGTAAGCAAAGCTAGCGTAAGGTCTGTCTCATATTGATTCACTATTAGAGTGTAAGTATGCAAAAATACGCACAGAGAAAGTTGATTGGTCGCAACAGTATATAAACAGTGGACACTTACTATTGCAGGCGTGAGCTTTCATCTCTTCACATGCCTTTGATAGACGCAGTCTGTATGTCTGTGGCTGATAGAATGATGTTTTCGATCGCAATTGGACGGGTTCTAATTTTCCCTGTACATTAATTGTACTGTAGTAGTATTCTGCTGTTTCAGCCCTCTCTGTAGTAAACTAAAGAGCATGACAACGTTGTACGATATAACTGATAACCTACCTATATGAAACTCTGTGCTTGTAACATGCATATGGTTTTCAGAAACCCACCATCAATGTGCTGTGCTCCAACCCATCGTAGACAGCCTCTGAAGATTACATATCCGCAACTGATGATGTCTTTATATGGATTCGACTACAGCTATATGAGTAATATTCTTTTAACTTAATTTGACAGTTTTTGTTAGTATTGTGAGTGATTATTATTTTCCCATCTCCTGTTTCAGGTTAAAAGCTAGGATTAGAACCAAAACTTATTTGTTTCAAAACGGAATTGTGCTCGAGTCCTTGGTAAGAAATAAAACATTGTTGTTGTAAGTACTGTATTATTGCTTTCGAAATAGTAGTAAAAAGTAAATAATATTCTACTAACAAGTAGTAAGCGTCTAATGAGTTTCTTAGTTGTCCTAACATCTCAGTCTACTGTACCGTCATAGTCATACTTGTTACGACGCTCTCATTGATCGTCGTATGGCACAGTGGAAACAAAATACAGACACCAATGAAATCACTAATTACCAGTTTTAATGAGTCACAAATAACAATTTGTAATCAATAAGGTAGTATATTACAATAATTCAAGTTAAATTTGTTCACACGCAATAATTATGTCAAGCAATAGAGTTTCGCACTAAGCATAAAACAGTAATCAGTTTCCACTCAATCCGCACTAAAGAAATCACTCACTGAAACTGTCTGACAGAGCCAGTCGCTTTTATAGACGACGCAGGTGTTCCAGAATAACTTTACACCCTTACTACGGCGTGCCAGCATAATGCGTATTTCAAGTGGTCTCCAGAACAGTCTCGAAGGTACTTGAGTGCGGCGTTAACTAAACGCTACACCTGCTCGGCTACCGGAGAAACGGGTGGAAGGACTCTTCGAGAGCGTTCCATAATATCGTTACAGTATTAAACATATTTGGAGGAATGCCAGAAACCATTATCAATACAACAAGCATTTTGCTATTAAAAGTTACGTTACAGAAACGAAGTTGAAGGACAGTTTAATTATTTCCATCACAATCATTCCCCCATCTTTATCTTCCATTACCAACTTTAAGCATTGAAAGTTTAAACTTGTTAAATGGACCCTTGTACTGAATATCCTCTAATTAAATCGCACCTATAAGTGAGAAGTTACCACCACCTAAAGTTCTATAAATATTTCGCTTTGTAGTAACGAGTTACGCTATACATCCTGTAATGTCTTCAAAATAAATATGGTTTAAGAATAAGAAATGTCTGTTATTACCAATTTACAAGAATATTTACCTTAATAAATCCATCAGCCAAGTGTCATTAACGTTTAAATTACAAATAAAATTTACGATAAGGGGATAATTAAGTGTTTTCTGCCGTTTTATTTTAGTACTAAGTAAATAATTAATTAAAAACAACTTTAACGAGAATACAATGTAAATTAATTACTTGTAACCGTGTTCACCAAACGTTCATACTTTGAAACGCTTGTACCGCAAATAATTATTCACTCTTCGTATGGAGTAATTTATTACCGCTCAACAGTGTTTACCGTTCTCCCACAATCTGTACAAACTGGAAGTCACACGCGAGCTGATCATTGATATGCTAAGTAGTAGCACACTGCCGAATATTTTCTATTTTCAGCTTCAAACGCGTGATTTAATCTCACATTTTGTTTGCAAATAAATTTTAAAAATGTCAAGGCTAAATATATTGTGTGTATTCTCCTCTATCTAATCGGTGAGAGTCGTACACCGTTGGATACCGTCTATGCCTCTGCTAGTTGCTTCCATTCTTCTCTATCCTACGTCCGTCTTGATTCTACATGTTTCTGCTATGTTTCTCTTACCCACATTATTCTCTTTCTATGATCGCACTGTATGTTCATTCCATCTGTCATATTGTAGTCTAATATTATAATATAAAATATTCCATTTCGGCTTTTCTGTATCTTCTTGAACGTCATTCATCCTGCCCTGTTTCTGATCCATCATTTCTTCTCTTATTTGATAGTTCTACATTAACATTTTCTTTTTCCACTACCCTTTGCAATTCTACTCCTTTGAAGACTTTTGACCTTTTCTCTGCTTCTTAACAACAGGTAAGGGAAAGATTTTCTGAAAAAAACCAGTCCTGAAGTTTCTTAATTGTGAAGTTACAATTTACTAAATTTGTATACAGTTATGATTAAATCCGATACATACCAAAAGTATTAGCATTTCTGTCGATAAATCACTCAAATTAATATCAGATCTGCAACCCAGTTTTTCTTTAGCCTTCTTTCCACTACTGTGGTTGGTTAAACACCAAACCTTATTGAATGTTTTTTGTGTTCGATCACTGCCTCCCTGTATCCTTTTAGATGCTTTTTGACAATTTCCTAAACTCGCAGTACTTTGAAATCTTTAATATATAATGTGTTTCACTTCTATCTTGTCTCACACTCCCTTCCCTACCATTAGTGTTTTTCTCTAATAGTCAATTTTAACAAATAAAATAAGTTAGGTGAGCAAGTACACCGCATGTGTAACTCGATTGAGAACATTATTCAGACTGTGTAGCCGTACAAACTACATATGCTTTCACTTATGTGCTACAAGTTACGAAGCTGCCTAGAATGAACTCTGTTCCTCTAGATTTGTAGCAGGCGCTATAACCACTAGAATAATAAAGCTGTATAACACTTTATTTCCTACAAATGATTTTAAATACGTTTTTAAAACCAACCACTTTATTTATTAAACCCATTTTACTATAATTAATGTCACCTTAGTTTTACAATTATTAGTGATGATTTTAGACAGTTAGTTGCTTAATGCAATGCAAACAAATAAAGAAAACTTTTCGAGTTTCAAAAAATGTGTTTTTTAACATTTTGTATTGAAAACAAACTAATGTCTACTGACTGCGGAGCTGTGCGAGACGAAGCGCATGCCAGTCGCCCGCTCGTGTGCTGCGTCCCGAACTTCAAATAGAGCTCCTGCCGCAGGGACCTCAGATGTGTTGGATACTTAGAATGTGGTCTGCTACCGGCCGTGGGTCGTCAATTAATTACTTAATTGAGGTTGAGTGTTCGCCGAGCCCGGGTCCAAGATTCACCTGGCACAGATTGGTAGCGACCGAGGGCGCTAATGAGGTGGTTGCCCTGGGAGCGGGCGGTGTGGGGATAGAATTTCCGGGACAGTGTCCGTATAGTGGAACGAACACGCAGGGATTCTCTGATGATTTTATTAGAAGTCAGGTAGTGGGCTTTGCACGCCCAGCTCAATCCTCGGTCTAGGAGAGACTGAAGCTTTTGCTTATGGGTCTTGGGCAAGTAACCCCACACGGGAATCGCGTAAGTAACTATCGGCACCACATAGGTGGTGACGATAAGCTTCCCTAGGTAGCGGGTCATAGAGTTACTGCAAAGTAGGGGACGGAGTTGGTATAGACGATGGACGGTCTTGCGGGCTACTTGCTCGGAGTGTGTCCGCCAGGAAAGACAACATACTATGTGGAGCCCGAGACCAGGGCAGAGGAGCGTCGCCTACGTAGAGTCTGTCAAGGAGCTTTATGCGTCTGGAGAAGACTACGGCCGTGCTCTTGGTCGCGTTGATGGCAACCCTCAATTTCTCTGCCCACTCAACGTATTCATCAAGCCGTTCCTGGAGCCAGATAACTGCCAGTTCAGCACTGAGATCGACGACATACACCACCGTGTCGTCAGCGAACATGGCCAATCTGGTTCCCGGCAACTTAGGCACGTCGTTGACGTACACAGAGAAAAGCAGAGGGCTCAATACGCTTCCCTGAAGTACATCAGCAGACTAATCTTTAGGTAATAACTTAAATGTTAAAGCTAGCAAAGGGTTACAGAGTATGTGTAACGTCTGGCTAAGATTTACACAGTTGTGCGACAGAATCGATCCAAAAACATTAATATAAATCATCTTTATAATGGTTACTTATTTTCTTTAACGAATCACTTTCTTTATGTTTCACATTCACGTTCACTTTTAATTCTCATGTTACGTAACTAGTTATGCTTAGATGCTACATCGGCCCCGTTTATAAATAATTCATCAGACGGACTCCACATAAAGACAAAGACTTTTTTAAATTAGTTTCACTGTATGAATAACATAAGCAATGCTGCCAACAGTGATATTCTGATTGTGATAAGTCGTAATTAGTTAACAGCTGATGCTTCAGCTGATGCTAACAGCTGATTAGTTTTCCTATCGTTGTAGTCTAGAAACTTTTCAATAGTCCAAATGTTTCAATGTTTGGTCAATTTATTCAGTTGTGTGTGTGTGTGTGTGTGTGTGTGTGTGTGTGTGTGTGTGTGTGTGTGTGTGTGTGTGTGTGTGTGTGTGTGTGTGTGTGTGTGTGTGTGTGTGTGTGTGTGTGTGTGTGTGTTCTTCTCGCGGGCGCGCGCCAATTTCTATACCTGTCAACGTATTGTGCGTCAATGTAGTCATCGACTTCTGCCCGCACTGTATGTTTCCCAGGCGTCCCTCCTGCTCATTACACTTTCCATAAATATCCTCCATGGAACATTTAGTCTGCCTATCTACTTATGTTATGCTCGTGTCGATCTGCATATTTTCATAAGCCATATTATTTCTGCCATTCTGTATTGGTGTCTGAACCAGCTGAAGTTCTTAGCATCAGTAGTCTATGGGGGGCTCTTTACGTCCGCCTTAGCTCATCTTGGGCTTCGGATTTCCTGCTATAAAGCACATTTATATTACTCTAAAAATTGAACACTATCACATTCCTGTGTGGCCCATAAATTAAACGGTAAAATTATTTAAATTTTTATCGTTTTGAATCTGACGTGTACAGTGGAAACCATAATTACACGATAATTAATAACGCAATAAGTGTTAAAATGCGTTTATAATAGGTCATAAATAACAGTTTAGTTTTATAGATGTGGAAATTTAATTTTAAATACTGTGACTGCATTAATCTTCATAATTTTCAACCACATCAAAAAACCATTAATAATTTTCATATATTAAAAATAATACTTAACGACTGATCATTCCGGAGTATAAATGAGTATGTTGTAAATTTGAAAAACCAAAATTGTAAGGTTATTTATATGTTACAAGGCAGAAATTCAAAAAATCGTATTTTCGCAAAATATAATTTGTATTTAATTGCCAGCTACTGTTAATTGTGTTTCAATTTAATACTGTGAATAAAATAGCTGAAAATGTTCTGATAGCCCGAGTTGGGTAATTAATTTTATGACAATCGTTTTTTATATCTGCAGCGTCATTAGTTAGATGTTTACAGCAATGTCCGCTCCTCGTCCCTCCACCACTCGTTTATATCTGCAGCGTCATTAGTTAGATGTTTACAGCAATGTCCGCTCCTCGTCCCTCCACCACTCGTTTATATCTGCAGCGTCATTAGTTAGATGTTTACAGCAATGTCCGCTCCTCGTCCCTCCACCACTCGTTTATATCTGCAGCGTCATTAGTTAGATGTTTACAGCAATGTCCGCTCCTCGTCCCTCCACCACTCGTTTATATCTGCAGCGTCATTAGTTAGATGTTTACAGCAATGTCCGCTCCTCGTCCCTCCACCACTCGTTTATATCTGCAGCGTCATTAGTTAGATGTTTACAGCAATATCCGCTCCTCGTCCCTCCACCACTCGTTTATATCTGCAGCGTCATTAGTTAGATGTTTACAGCAATGTCCGCTCCTCGTCCCTCCACCACTCGTTTATATCTGCAGCGTCATTAGTTAGATGTTTACAGCAATGTCCGCTCCTCGTCCCTCCACCACTCGTTTATATCTGCAGCGTCATTAGTTAGATGTTTACAGCAATATCCGCTCCTCGTCCCTCCACCACTCGTTTATATCTGCAGCGTCATTAGTTAGATGTTTACAGCAATGTCCGCTCCTCGTCCCTCCACCACTCGTTTATATCTGCAGCGTCATTAGTTAGATGTTTACAGCAATGTCCGCTCCTCGTCCCTCCACCACTCGTTTATATCTGCAGCGTCATTAGTTAGATGTTTACAGCAATGTCCGCTCCTCGTCCCTCCACCACTCGTTTATATCTGCAGCGTCATTAGTTAGATGTTTACAGCAATGTCCGCTCCTCGTCCCTCCGCCACTCATTTTCACATTATCTATCGTCGTCTCTGAATGTTGTTTAACTAAGTTAACAAACAAATTTCTCGTCAAAATTGCTGTTATAAGCCTACTTCTGTCTGACTTTAGCAGGGAAGTACGGTTCTCCCTTTCTAGTCGCAAATTATTTAAGACAGGTTTGTAGAGAAACGGTGAAGAGGTAATCTAATCACACTTTTTTTAGATTAAACAACACTTCAATGTTTGCACAAAGCTCTCCAGCAAGCTAATCCCAACCTACGTAAATTCGTGAAGTGGATTCTCCACCTACAGTATTTTCGTGAGGCCATTAACAGTACTCTCATCTGTTAAATTAAATGTAAACCTAATTTACTTTTTTGTAATCCGTAAATAACTATATTAATGGCTTTATATGATACGTTTTACGTAAAACGTTTATGTTGCTCCCGTAAGATAGCGATTATAAAAATGACGAGGTTTCAATCCAATTAAATTTTATATATATAAGTAAGTGTTCAAATTTTTAATATTTAGGAAGCAAAAGTACTGTACATAGTAATTATAAAAGATTGAGTTAAGTTAACAAACAGTAAAATCCTCCTTTAGATTTAAACGTGTAGCGAGACAATAAAAAATATCTGATACTATTACGGTGCTGAAAGTAGTAATAACTCTGTATAAGGTCACTTGGTACAGGAGTCTATTAAAAAAGTCGTATGTGCCAGGCTATCTAGAGTTAACAGAGTACAACTTATCAAAGAGTTTACCGCTACCCAGTAGTACCCAAAAAAGTATTATGAGGGATATAGTGAATGCTCAGGATCATAATCAGTATCTATTACAGTACAGAGAACGTTGTAATAGTAATAGTTGTAAAAGTGCGGGCCAACATAACTACAATAATATTGTTACGACATTCCAGAAAAATCTACGTGTTTCTCGAACGATCCAGTGGAATACGGCTGTAATGTTATGGTGTACGTGATTCTCGACATGCGTTGCGAGATTGTTCCGGGACTCACCGGTCCGCGCCTGCTGTATGTTAGGCCGCAACCAATTATGTTCCGGTGTTTTCTAATGGCATTCTTGACGCGCAGTTAGCGAATAATCTAGATTTTCGGCGGGGTATAAATACAAGTACCCAGCGGACGCTCAGTCAGTTTGAGTTGCGATATATCTCAGTGCGGTTCGAGTTATTGTCGGCGATTACTCTGTGCGTTCAAGCGGTTATCAATGAAGTATTGTGTTTTATTATCGGGCGGGACAATTTTAATATAATTGTGTTTAATATTAGTAGACATTTTTATTGCGTGTGAAAAATTTTTATTTGATTTGTTGTAAGAGACTGTCCTGATAATTACAAACTGGTTAATTGTGATAATTAAAGCTGGTGATTAGTGACTTAATTGGTGTCTTGTATTTTGTTTTCCACTGTACCATACGACGATCAGTAGACCGTCGTAACAATATGTAGCCTCTGGGGAGTGGCTAAATATATGTAGCTACAGATTCACACACATTTGTAGTGTTTTAGGTTAGAGGAAAATTCTGCTTACGTTAAAGTAGTTTGAAAACATTTTTCCTTTAGTTTTGTTTTATAAGTGTGGAAAATACCGCGCAGAATGACTACGAATTCGGAATAGGAATACTGTAAAACCCACATGACTATCAGATGTGAGCTAAATACTGTACAGTGGAAGAGGAAAAATATTTTTTTCAAATTTACCGCGAACACATTTGTCTTACTTTGTTCGTACATATTGTAATGCGGAAACTGCAGACATAGCTCCGGGTTAAAAGTGACTTGCATACGATAAGGATATACATTACAAGCGTGTGTGTAACCAAGTATAAACAAAACACGACGATTCATTTGAAATTTTAAGTACTATAAGAGATAAATTCAAACGTACACATTAGAATTGTTTACTATAGCCATCAATATAACTAATTGGGGAAGCAATAAATACAACTGTCTAAATAATTAAATTTAAATAGAAATCGTTATATTAGTTAGTTAGTTCTTAGTTATATTAGTTCTTTTACACAGAGTAAAAGCTTCTGATAATGCAGACTCTTTCTACAAAAATTACGCATGGTGGTATAGTAACATTTGTTTGTAGGAGAATTTAATCATTTCTCTGTTAATATGCTATAATATATGCATTTATTAAATATATTTTTTACTCTTATATTTTCATCATTTGCACTACAGTTCTTAAAGTGATCGTAATGTAAATTAAATTGTAATACATTTAATACTCCTTTTCTACAGAACTTACTTCAATTTTGCAGGTCCGGCGCATTTCTTATACCTTCGACGGTGAAGGAAATCTTTGCCTTTGCTGTGTCTTTGAAAAATTTGTGAAACAAAGATCGCTACCTGTGACAAAAGGACAAAACCATTCTTTTTAGTTCTCTGCATAGTTAAAATAAATTCTTTGTCAGCAAATAATATTAAATGAATAAAATACTGTATCATACACATAGACAACAGTGTATAGTGCATAGAAACACAGCAACAACAGTGAACCAGAGAAAGAAGTAGAGAAAAGAGAAAGATTGTTAAACACTGTGAGTAGGGGGTTACGTACTTATCAATTTTTAAACGTTTTTTTTTTAAATATAAATATATTTTCTGATAAAGTAGTTTTCTATTTAATACAATAATTTACTTTAATAACGATGATAGAATGTATAATGAAAGTGTGTGAGACAATACGCACACACGCACAAGTCTAAATGTCTCCTTTCTCCAATGAGATGCGTTAATTTGGTGTCATCTTCGTCTTTTTACTCTGGAGCCATTTTGCTTAATGCAGCGTTAGATAGCAATATATTTAAGATATGATTTAAACCTATATTCGTTATTGCCTTAGTATTTCGCTTGACTTAGTAAAGACGGAAGGTGACACCACAATCTGGAACAAAAAAGTTTACCCGGCCAGAGACGACTTACACAATGTAATGAGAACAATGGAAAGTGCTCTCTGGCGGCGCTCAAGGAACGCAAAAACGGCTTTACACTTTACAAGTAGACCGCTTACGTTCAGCCTTCACGCTGTACTACCTTTTCCGCTCAGTCCTTGCCTTTAATTTATCATTTAGATGTCTCTGTGTTTAAACATCTGTTATATTTTTAATTTAATCGTAAGCTAAAATTAATTGGTTGTATGCTACTATATATCGTAAAAGAAAAACTAAAAAACAAATGTTCTATGCTTAACACCTTTTTGCGCAATCTGTATATGTTAGATATTATATTATATTAGGTATTATATAATATTAGATATTATATTCTGTTAAATATCCTCTTAGTACGTGCAGTCAGTAACTTCGAAATCAGCAGTAAAGGAATGTACTTGAATGGTTGTAAATGTTATATCAAATATTTAGAGCAAGGCATTACTAAACACAGTATCTTGGTGTTACGACAGTCCCTTGATTTATAACCTTATAACAGTGGAATAAATTACTGATCACCGGAGAAATCGGTTTGTTACAACTTAATTAACAGATGATGCCCCCCACTGTGCTTTAAAATTTATGATTGTGTGTGTGTGTGTGCAAATTGAGATTACTTTTGGTAGAACATATTACATTAGTGTTGTTTTATAACGCTTTTGTTTTTACAAGTGTTGATTAGAGTACCGATGGTTTAAATGTAAAACACTAAATAGTTCTAATATGCAAAATTTTAAATAAATGAAATTTTCAGTGTATCTTATACTTTTTAAATGAAAGCATTGAAACTGTAACATTATTGTCTCAGAGGCTGAAGAACTGAGTTACTGTCCTCGAAAATAATTTTGTTTTACTTCTTGGTTTTTGTCGAGCTCACGATGTCCACCTTTAAAATCCTTTTACAAACCCTTGGGGGTTGACAGCTGCTAGTTAGAACAAAACATTGCGTCTTACGGTACTGCTAAATGTGATGAGCCCTACTGGTTGTGAAAGTGTAGAATTGTGTGCGTAAGAGGGCGCGAACGTATGTTGTGAAGCGCGCGGGATCTCCCGACCACAACACAAGTGTGCGTTACATCTGTCAATACTTCAGTCCATTACCGCAAGCTTTTTTCTAAGCGTTGCACACAGTATAGCGTCTAACACAAACTATATCATAACAAATAATAAAAGTCACCTAATCAATAAAACTGCAGTAGTACTGGACACGCACACACACACACACACACACACACACACACACACACACACAAACACACATACACATGTCAAAATTGTTTGTGACTTTTATTAATACCGATTGCTAACATCCCACTCTTCTCTACTATTACCGCTATCAGTTTAATTTTTCTGATGTTCAAAAGAATAAAAACAACGAAGTACAGAATAAAGATGAATATAAATAACAGGTAAAGTAAACTTATAGTTTAGTTTATTAATTAAGCAAACTTTAAATATAATTTTTTGAGAACAGATTATTCTTGTTTTTCTCTGCTTAGTTTTACATCCGTCTCGATTATGTTTCCGTTTAATTAACATTTTTGTGTACGGAATTAATGTATTTTATACTATTCATGCAACTTTGCACACGTTAACAATTAAAGTTTTATACATTTTTGTAGACTTACACATAAGTGTATGTTAATTTTTACATTACACTTTGGTAAGATTAATGTAACTTGCGAAGCTATTAAGGTGCTTTAGTTAGCGTTATTGGCATTAGCAATCAAGCTAATTCAGTAAGAATCTGTGTGACAGGTTTGTTTTTACTTCTGATAGATTTTGTCTTTCTTTTTAACATGATAATGTTTTTGGGCTGGGGGTCATTCCACAAAAATGTAACGTCATCGAAAAACGTGACGCTTCCACACTTTCGATTCCCCACAGTCTAGAAATTTGATATGTAAACGCATCAAGACAGAAATAATCGCTGCTGACATTGAGTTTAGCAAACGTTTTAGTGAGGATAAATTTGGTTTTACATGCTCTGTTTGTGATCGTCTGTGGTTTGGAAATGATTTGCGTAATCCACCGAACGTAATCCACAATATACGTTTCAAAAGCTTAAACACATTATCATGCTTCGATGTTTCGGTTTCGTCGAAATTCTTTGTATGCTTGGGTGCATAAATAGAGAGAGGGGGGAGAGAGAGAGAGAGAGAGAGAGTTTTTTGTTTCAAAATTTCCTAAAATATACTAACATAAATTTATCTCTACCATTACCTTCTTCGTGTAAATGATAACAGATTTTCCACGAATTGATACAAATATTGATTTTATTTTAAATATTGATACAATGGTCACACGGCCCGTCGTGTTTAAACAGTGTAATACAGTAATTGAATAGGAAATAAAATAAAACATGTGAACACAGAAACATTATTCACGACTTTAATGATAGTTTAAGCATACAAAACAACAGTAAACATTAAACTACAACAATTCTTCAAGTTTACGATTCTCCAGCACACGCTAATATAAAAAACGTAAATATTGCCTGATTAACACTGTCGCAGTAAATTATGTAAGTCACTAATTATGTTGTTCGCACACAATAATCACCTTATAATAACACCGCTGTGTAACACAGGCACAGCGAATCGCAATTTTAAATAGAGTAACTGGCCGCTTCCAAAACGATTATAGGTTTATACCACGCCGAGGTTGCGAGACGACACTAACGGGTTCTAGGTGATGTTGCGAAGATTATAGCATTGTCGAAGGCGCTTAGAAAATATAGCCAGTTTCCATGCTACGTCGAATTAGTGACCTTGTACACGTCGCCTTCAAACCGTGTGATGCAGGGTGCCTACCTCGTAAAGTCCTATAGAACACTTCCAATTTCCATGCTACGTCGATATTGGTGACCTTTTACTCGTCGCCGCCAAACCGTGTGACGCAGGTTGTCTATCTCGTAGGCGCCTAGGAAGCATTGCCAGTTTCCATGCTACGTCGATATTGGTGACCTTTTACTCGTCGCCGCCAAACCGTGTGACGCAGGTTGTCTATCTCGTAGGCGCCTAGGAAGCATTGCCAGTTTCCATGCTACGTCGATATTGGTGACCTTTTACTCGTTGCCGCCAAACCGTGTGACGCAGGTTGTCTATCTCGTAGGCGCCTAGGAAGCATTGCCAGTTTCCATGCTACGTCGATATTGGTGACCTTTTACTCGTCGCCGCCAAACCGTGTGACGCAGGTTGTCTATCTCGTAGGCGCCTAGGAAGCATTGCCAGTTTCCATGCTACGTCGATATTGGTGACCTTTTACTCGTCGCCGCCAAACCGTGTGACGCAGGGTATCTATCTTGTAGGGTAAGGATATTTATTAACAAACGCAAACTCGTTGTGTTTCTGTTAATTTTTTTATTAGTGGACAGACTGAGTAGAATAGGCAGAGGTATTTACATGTATCTTTCTTTTATAACAATAAAAGATTGTTAAACCTAAGGTACATCTGTTTTGAAATGGTTTCCACAAGAACAACGGATTCCTCAAGAAACAATCCTCCTTGGTAAAGTAAACATTGTGCCGAGGGATCCATCAAGTGCTTCCCAGTTAGCAGTCCATCAGCTCATGTAGTTGGATCTGGATCCAAATCTAGGTTCACAAAACAGGTGAGAAAAAATAGAGGAATCCTTTTTCCAAATTAATGCCATCCGACTGAACGCCTAGAATCGTATGCATTATAGAATAAGTAAATGTTTTCCCAAACTCTTTGTAACATTACATGATGTTAAATTACACAGAAGCGGAATGAAAATTCACCTGAATTTGCAAAACCTATCTCTGTCTAGGGCATCAAAGTACATCTCTTTTATGTATACATTTGACACCACATTCTAATTATACAGTTTTAACAATTATCAGCTTTTGCAATATTCCCAAAGATTAATAGATTAAGAGGTGGTATGACTACCTCAAATTACATATAAGCACTTGTAATAATACATATTTTATGTGTTGTACAATAATCATTTTGTTGGTGTGAACGTATCTGAACTTTATACTTGTTAATGTCAACTGAAAACGTATGAATCTATGTAGCCTTATCAGTTACTGTCCAATACGACAATAAAGTTACAGCCATAAATAAAAACAAGGAAGTGAAGCCTTGTAAATTCTGTTGGTATACAATATTTTAGGTGAGTACTAAATACATGAGTAATCTCTTTCTTCTCCTGCTCCACTCCTGCACCTGCCCCCTCGTATTATGACTTTTACAGACTTCCCCGGTCTTCGCCTCTATCAGTTTTTTCCTCACGCATCCCTATCACTTGCTAATTTCTTTGGCCACATTCCCTTAAATCTGCTGATGTTTTTTCTTAAATGCTTAATAATGTTGTTGGATCCACCACCGACTTGCGTTCCTGTGTATAGAAATTGGTAACATCATTTGTACTGTCATCCATTAAAAACTAAGTAAGCTATCGTTTGCATTTCGATGAGCAAACTGGAAAATATTTTCTTAAAGCTTTGTTAATTTATTATAAAATCAGGTATGTGTGATACTTAAGTAAATGTATTAACTCTATTAAATTTATTTACGTTTTTCCAGTTTTGGAATGCATATAGTTTTATATCGCATTTAGACAATAAAAAAAAACAGAGAACACTTAATTTAGTCTTACACCGATGTCAGTAATCAAAGTTTCATGTATTTAGGTTCAAGCAACCTAAACATCAGTTTAACTGGTAAATGTATCCCTTTCCTCTTGAAGACTATAATGTCAATTAACGCCTAGGTATACGGACTGTAACCAATGCATTGAGCACCAATGCGTAATATCTTACTGCAGAAATCTATGAGTAAATTTAAACATGATGAACCAGCTCCGACTGATAAGATCTTAAAATGGCGTTGACTCAAGTCGGGAAAACATCAGTGCGTTCTGAAAAGCATTTGAAGCGCACACTTGCAATTTCAGTTATTTGCTACTAGTTTGCTGATCATCATGTAACCGGCCGTATTGGTCGGCATGTGCAGAAAACAATTTAAATATTAAGTAAAATAGACTGGTTTTAATAGTAGATGACAGATAAACAATTACAATTTAATATCTATAAGAGTTTTCGTTAATCTCATATAACGTGCTGAGGTTTATAAGAGTACAGATATATGCAAAACGGGAAAATTAAATTCTGGTAAAAAGAATGAAATATTAATTTGTGGTAAAGGGGATTTCATTAGAAACGAAAGGGTGATAGTAAAAGTTACAAGTTTTAATTTAACTGATTGGATGTAAAAAAACATAAAATAAATAAAACGAAGTAAAGTTAACGGAAAAATTCAACAAAAACGAATAGGAAATCTATTAAAAGCAATAATATCAATTTATCAAAGAAGATGCATCGAAAAACAAGGTACAATATCAAAATAGGTAAACATCATAATTAAATAAATATGACTAAAAATTATACTAATAATAATTATATGTTTATTATACACCATAATTAATAATATATATTTTTACAAAGTGTATTGAAGAAAGAAAAAACAAAACAAGCAGCAACAATAATACTGTAAGTTTAAAAATAACAGCGCGTGTGAGATGGCCTTAGGTTAAACAAAGCTTTTACGTTGTGTTGCCGCAGACAGATGAAAGCGTCGTCAGGCCTGACTAAGCTCTACTCTGTCCTCTGGCATTTACCGGCCGACACTTCATATCCTCGTAAACTCTATACAAAGCTGTGAATTCGGTTCGCTTCTCCTTGTCGATACAACCCTCACGATCCGCGTACGTTTGCAGTTGTTTTGTTTACTGTGACTTATTGCTTTAGTGGATTTATAAAACTGAATTCTTTAAACACCGGTCAATCGTTGTTTTCCGTTGACAAAGTAAATTCTTCACGTAAACCCTTTTTATATGTTTCTTCAAACTTATGTAAATTCATGTTTTGCCAAGTTCTGAATGAACTTGAAATGATATAGAAATTGTATACTCTAAGTAAAGTGTTCTCTTTTTCTTCCTATGGCTTACAATTACTTAAAATTTTTTTAAATGTAGCGCATAAATAAAAAACAAGATGTAATCTATTAATAAATTAACAACAAAAAGTAAGTTGATTTTATTCAGTTTTTGAACAAACATGAATAAAACAATTTCATATATATATATTTAATCCAAACAATTAATGATGAAATTGAGAGATATAATTAATTTTTGTTACATGTTGTTGCTTTCTGTCTACTAACTTCTGCACATACTTGTAATATTGTAGTTTAGAAAATATAGTAAACTGAAATCTATGCCTTTAATTTCTACAGTTACCACAACGATGTCTAAAGCTTTTCATCCTTATCTCAAGGAAAGATAACAAAGAAATATAGACATAAGGGAAATTTTATTTATAATTTGATTTTCACAAAATAACAATGCAACCAAAGAAACAAAAGAACTGTCTTTAAAGTTACTCTGTAGAAAGTGTCACGTAAGGATTTGTCTGGACCAATGGAAAACAATATTGTTGGTATAATGGAGTTTTTAGAACTTAGACGACTATACGAGTGTGGTTAGTCGGATTGATACCCATGAAAACAAAAGTTAAGGAATTGAAAGGTGTCATTGTCCACATATACTATGAAGATAGGTAATTATAATTAATATCACGTTACAAATATTATATTGAGGAACGTCCTAGGACGTCTCAGCAAGAGTGCTAGACGCGTTGGCCATGGCCATTTTGTGGACTTTAGTGGAAATATAATCTACATATCATTGACCCTGATCACTGTTATTCGTAAATAAAGAAATAATGTCTATTCAATAAATAAAGCCTACTTATACTGCACTTAAACTAAACATTTGTACCTTGACAAATAAAAATCTCTATCATGGCAGTGGATGCGGTCGTGAGGGTGAGGCTACGTCTTCACAGAACGTCAGCTCTCCCTCTGAACGCGCGAGTTTGACAGGGATGCGATGTTTTCTCCCAACTTGTCAGTTTCCTAATTTTTATGACAAAAATCGCAGGCCAACCGTTCACCACACCTGTTAAAAGAAACAATAGAGACGCAACACTCACTGTTAAAATTTTACCTTGCTCATTATACAAATATACAGATTAAAGTAAATCAAACTCCACACAGAATCTTGTACTCCATTACACGAAACACCTTGATTGGCTTGTATCTCAGTTTTTACTAATTATTGTAAGTTTTCTACAAAGACATTCTACTATGTAAGTTGTCACATTTAAATACAATTAAAAATTATTAAACACGAACAAAACAAGATGCAGTTTTAATTACTGTGAAGCTATAATTTTCAAAGATAATGTTTTACAAGCTAATGCTTTTGCGATTGTTTTCTCTTTATTCTAATTGTTAATACAATCAAACTGCATTATCATAAGTTATCTCTGAAGTTTTTCGATTATCCTTATAATAAAATATTTTTAATAAATTCTAATAGGCAGTTAACAGGTAAGCCGAAAATCAGAGTTACTGTGAAACTTTAAAAACTGTGTATAATGAATTGAGATAACTAATGGCAGTGCACTTGATTGGTTATACAATATTTTCACACTATTTCACAACGAAGGGAAAAGGGTTCTTATTATACCATATAAGAGACCTTCTTATGCCATTACCTAAACTTCCTTATTACAGCTATAAATTACGTGTAAATGGAGTATGCACTTTCCTTCGACTTGCACAAGTTCTCTTCCCCTTTCCTGTCGTAACATTAATTAATAACAGTTCGTATATAGTGATTTTTCCCATATCCACGTATGTCTTAATCCTCTTTTGATTGTAATAAATTTAATTAAAAATTTTGTGTTACTTTTACAACTGCCATCTTCATTTCATTCCATATGATAATGTGGCTTAAAAGGAAGTTAAATATATCATCATGGTGGCAGCTTTATTATGCTTGCAAAGCTGTAGCCGCTTTTACGAGCTTTCCTGTATCAAGAACATGGCGACAATAAGTCACTTTATACCATTCTTCCCTTCGCTACTCAGATTCGCTGTTTTTGCTCTTCACTTATCTTTTTACAGTCCTCCTATTTTTGTAAATAAAACGACTTTTAGGATGTAATTTTCCCGTTATAGACGGAGAGATAGAGGCCTTTTTTTACTAGATCGATGTGATAATTTTGTCGCAAAATGTTCTATGACCTAAAATAATCATAAATATCTGAAACAGGAGTGGCGGAAACAGGAGGAGAGTATAAATGGCCGGTGGAAACCGTCAAATTTAGGAAACATTTGAGAATATTTAAAAGCACAAGATACATATTCCCCAATTTGTGTATGTAATGTTCATAGATATGTACGTTTGTGTGCAAAAGGGCGGAAAAAATTCGGTAGTTTTCCCTCTGAAAATCTCGATCGAAAGTGCCTTGAGCGCAGCGAGTTTTTACAAAGATCGCGATTCAGTTTTATTAGTTTGCAAGTAAAAATATTCAGGATATATCCGCCAATGAAGATACGAGATTATTGCACATCTATTAGTGTACAGTATTTGCTAAACGGCGGACACCAGAACGAAAGAAAAATCACAAGCAGAATTACCACTGTTGCACACCACTATATAAAAATTATTCCGATTAGCGCTTTCAAGCTTCACAGCTCATCGTCAGATCAGAAAATGGTGATTTTAACCACTACCACAACTTCCTTCCTTAAAACTTCTGAAAGAAAAATGTTTAAAAAATAAATAACAATAATTCTAATATAATAATATAATTTAATAAGATAATTATTATTAATGTTGTGCCGATGTAATTTAAGCATTAAATTATTCGGCGCGCGTCGCAGAGACAGTGCCGTCTGTATAGCGGGTTCAAGGGTTGCGTGAGCAGCTTGCTCCACTGCTTGACTATATCGCTTAACCTTGACCGTGACGTGGCGATAATTGTGTGTGTATGTAATCTAGTCTGCCATTCTGATCAGCGATTTCTTCAACTCTCTGTTCGCGTGGGTTGGCAGGCACCGACATTCGGTCTCATTTCTGGTTCTGCACTCGAGGGAAACACTGGTCTGGCGCGGCACCTATTGTTCTATTATCTTTGAAATGAGTTGCTGAGTTATTAGAGAGCTTCAGGTGAGGAAAAGTATGGTATTTATTTTGATTATGCGGGTTTTATATTATATGTATGTATTTTTTGTGTGTGTGATTTTGTGTGTGTTGCGTCTTGGGTAGTTGAGACCATGTTGCCGACTGGCCTTTTCCTGTATTAAAAAATGAATCGAAGATGTTGTTACAATCAAGTTCAAATGTAGAAATAATAATTAACTAAGAAAGAAAATTAAAAGTAAACGTAAATTGAATCGTAGAAAAGATTATTTTGAGAATTGTGAGGAGTAATATTTCTATTCACATTTTGTTCACGGAATAGAATGGTGACAGTGTGTGTCTGTGATTGGTGTTACTGGGGAGAGAAAGATTTGTGTGACGGTATTTTCCTGACGGCAGTCTACAGATAAAAATGTTTCCAGTGTTCCCGGATAGCCGGGAGGTGAAAAAGGGAGACGAGGATGGAGATAGACCATCAGTCTTCATCGGCCGAAGATCTAAGCAACACCCCAACGCCGTCAGATCTCTAGAGATCCCCATATTGCCAGCCTGAACCACTGCCCGGAGGAGGAAATGAATTCCTGGAATTTCGGACTCTCCAGTTGCGTCACCATGTTCTATATCATCGTGCATCCTGAGTAAAGTAATCTTCTATATACAGGTGGGATTATTCCTTATATTTTCGTACACGAACAGCAACTTACGGGATTTAAAGTATGAACTTAAAGACATTTCCATAAACAGTAACTTCACATATACTATGACCAACGTTCTGTTGTAACATGTCCTTGTGGACATTCAGTGAATTGTGTAATTAACTGAGTTAAAGAATCTGCCAGTTTAAAGGTGTCCATTACTGCTGTATTTTATAGGACGCCAATTGCCTTCTAGCTGTGGGTAATTAGCAAGGAAATTTTATATCTGTTTCTTGGTCAATTTTATTAACTTTCGTATGAAGATTAAATCTCATGAACAAGCTTATACTGAATGCATTGACAAACAACTATGGGAGTAGTTCTTTCTGAACGTTCTTGTGTGAACAGGTTCTTTATCATGGGCTGTTACGGTATTGTGCCACAATAAGTATCAAGTATTAGTACTCAATTTTATGGGCAACTGGGGTTTATAAGAATATGGCAGTGATGTTAAGATGTATCTATAGTATATATATATATATATATATATTATAACAGCACCAAATATTAACTATTTGGGGTTATATGTTGCCCGCATACTGAAAGCATATAACAGTCAAAACTCCAGTTGAATGTAGAGCATTGAAAATAATGCTTTGTAAAGCGACGCACACGTGGTCATTATGTAATCAGTTCGCTGTACAAGGAAGCGACCACACCCAAACTGTTAATTATTAATATCTCGGAAACTAATAAACAAAGGCGAAATCCGACATAGCCAAAATGTTTACCGAAATATTAATAATGACGTGTGCAAATTTTACGCGATATAATTAACAGATGAAAGAGTTAATTAAATTAATTGAATAACTTCTGTAAAAATAGAGTTACAGTAATGAGATTTTAGTATGTTATAAAGATAATAATTTCTGACAGATTGTATATTTTAGATTTCACACAACTTGGTTTGCAACCAAGTTATTGCAAAATTAAATAAGCACATGATATCCGGAGCGGCAAATTGGTTCCGTCGGATAATTATAATAAGAATATTAGATAATAATATCAATTCTCCGTCTGTGGGAACCTAACTTCATTCTCACGGACCAAGGGAATTCAAAATTTGATGTGGTAGGGAGAGTGCGCCAGCCAATGAAATCATTTGACGCGAGCCCCGGCCAGCGAGGTGTTTTCACGCTGAAAGATCACTCTTTTGTCAGTACTCATGAAGTTAAGACGTAGTCCTTCGATCGTCTAGTAACCAAAGTGGTGAAGATCAACAAGAAGACTCTACGTGGTCAACACACACGCAATTACGAACACACTAAGTACAGATCATCTGTATAGCTCGTAATTGTTGCGTAAAGGCGAGATACTCTTCAGTACATCAACCAAGCTTATTGTGTATTACCAGTTAGTCATAAGCACGCAAGAGATCCACCAGACTTCAAGACCCAATACAGCAGAGAGGCCGTCTAAATCATTGGTGAACAGCTGACGAGCAGAGCGACCACCCGAACGAAGCACACACACACACGCTGACGTGCAACGTGCGAATCGACGAGGGACAGGAAGCAGTTCCAGCGGACAGCAGCAGACGTTAAAATATTCACAAACAGCAAGGAAGCAGAGTGTTGCCGAATTTTGAACTCCACGACCGAATCCAGCAGTTCTAAGCAGATTACTTTCTCTAACCAAGGACTCGAATCGACGAGGGACAAATCGGGACGACATCCTCTTCAGTAACAGGAAAGCAAAATCCACTTATTTATTTTTCAGATCAAATTTTCTATTTTTCAATTAAAACATTGTAATTCAAATAATTCAGGTGCCAAACAAAAAGCAAAGACTCTAGTAATTAAAAAGTAAATTCGTTGTGATAATCTGTATAGCAGTTTAAGGCTTTAGTAAGTTATAGTTAAGAAATAGAAGTAGTATAAAAGCGCTATACAAATCTTAACTGACAATCTATTCTTAGATCATACTGCAGTATATCAGAAGTAGCATTACTAGAAATGAAATAACGTGAACTAGACTGTCACGTCTAATTTACTTTAATTAATTATTCTAATTAATTTCAGAGTTTTATATTTTGTTTCATGAACATTTAGATTCAATTTAATTAAATAAATTTAATTAAATTCAAATCAATTAATAAAGTAAAATTTAAATTGCAATTAACTCGCCAAAGAACGAGTTCAGTTTCTTTCAACTATTGACTAATCGAAAAACGTTGATTCATTGTTTAGACTATAAGAAAATCATAAAATAATAACCATTCTATTCTTGTGTGTTGTTGGTGTAATAAACAACGTTTTATTACCCCATATAACAGTGTTTTATTGTTGTACGATAAAGCCTACCAGTCTCACAAAACTCTCCCCCTTTAAAGTAACCTATTTGTGTGTTGTTGTAATAAATTTGAGATTACTAGCTTGCGAACTTCAAATCCAAAATCCACACGCCCTAGTCGGAAGAATCTGCGAGATCAGACAGCAGGTGGGTACTCACACACAACACAACATAACAATAACGCATAGAAGTAGAGTTATAATATATATATATATATATATATATATATATATATAAAAATGAATGTATCTTTGTTTGTCCCGTTTGCGTTCCTATACCATTCATCCGATTGCGATGAAACTTCGGTGAGTTGTGCGCACGCCCGCGAAGGTTTCTGAATTAGTACAACCATTTTACAATAGGTGGCGCGCGAGTGTACCACTTCTGAAACCCATTATTTTAATTAACGCCAAAACATTCAGGTAAATATTTAGTTTAAACGGTAAATATTTAGTTTAAAATGTAAATATTTAGTTTAAAAGGTAAATATTCGTTACAACAAATGAGTGTATTTCATATAGTTTAGCGGCAGTTCGTGTGTTTTCGGTGTATGAGCGCGCACGCTAGACAGAATTGAATTGAATCAAATATAAACAGCGACATTTCAGTTCGTGTGTAACATAACAAGTGGTGTTGATTATGAAATTCCAATTGCCGGTCGACATTAGATAATAAACACGCACACGTCACACGCAGTTTTTTTTTTGCTTTTCCAAGTGAATTTGTAATAGTCGTCACAAAGCATTACTTTCGCTGTCAAATCAATTATGCCACCCAAACGACAAGCGATTGGTCGATCTACACCTCAAGCACGAAAGAAAAAGGCATCCCGAGCTTCAGAAACAGACGAGCAACGGGAAGCAAGACTGGAAACCGTTCGAGTACGCACTGCTCAAGCCCGTTCGTCTGAAACAGACGAGCAACGGGAAGCAAGACTGGAAACCGCTCGAGTACGCACTGCTCGATCCAGACGAACACTGCACGCTGATTTAAATCTTGGTGCATTCCATTACGATGCTAATTATGATTATAGTCTTCATCCAAGTGTGGTTATTGGAAAAATGGATAAATTATGCGTGTATTGCAGTGCCCTCAAATTTAAGAATGGAACACCAGGAATGTGCTGCGCGGATGGAAAAGTGAAATTGCCAGAATTACATTCACCACCCGAACCATTATCAACGTTGGTATCAGGTGACACAAGCCAATCGAAACATTTCTTGGCAAACATACGCAAGTACAATTCATGTTTCCAAATGACATCGTTCGGTGCAAAAAATATCGTGCGCGAGAATTACATGCCAACATTCAAAGTGCAAGGGCAAATTTATCATCGTGCATGATCACTACTACCACTGTCGAACGCAGATCACAAATTTCTTCAATTTTATTTCATGGGAAACACTGATGAACAAATCGATCAACCTTGTCGATTCAATACGGGCACTAAACGAGAAATTGTCGCTGCATTACAAACTTTATTCGATCAACACAACGAATTAATTCGATTCTTCAGACCTGCCCTTGAACAAATGCCAGCTGATGACTACAAAGTTGTAGTTAGAGCAGACAAAACACCTGTCAGCCAACACGAAAGACAGTACAATGCACCAACAATTGATGAAGTGGCGATCGTTATCGTTGGCGAAAAATTTAACTCGCGTGATATAATTCTTCATCGCAGAAGTGGTGATGTTCAGCGAGTCTCAGAAACTCATCGCTCATACGTTGGATTGCAATATCCGATTTTATTTTGGCAAGTAGAAGATGGATATCATTTCAACATCAAATTGAGAAATCCACAAACAGATGAGGAAACGAATAAGAAATTCGGTGCCATGAGTTACTATTCGTATCGATTGATGATTCGTGAAAACGCTGAAAATCATATCTTGAAATGTCGACAATTGTTCCATCAATACATTATCGATATGTATGCGAAAATCGAAACCGAACGACTCCTCTACATTTGATTAAATCAAACCAAGTTGCGTTCCGAAGAGTACATTCATTTACGTGATGCAGTTGTTAATGATGGCAATGTGAATCACAATAAATTGGGAAAAATGGTCATACTACCGGCCACATTTACAGGGAGTCCACGGCACATGCATGAATACGCACAAGATGCAATGACATATGTTCGCGCATATGGCCGCCCAGATTTGTTTATTACATTCACATGCAATCCTCCGTGGGATGAAATACAAGAACTTTTGTTAACTGGACAATCATCATCGGATCGTCATGATATTTCCGCGCATGTGTTCAAACAAAAATTGAAATCTTTAATGGCTTTCATTTTCAAGCATCATGTTTTTGGAGAGACACGCTGTTGGATGTATTCTATTGAATGGCAAAAAAGAGGATTGCCACATGCACACATTTTGATTTGGTTGATCGAAAAAGTCACACCAGACCAAATTGATCAAGTCATCTCAGCAGAAATACCAGATGTCGACATTGATGCAGACTTATTTGAAGTCGTCACCAAAAACATGATTCATGGTCCATGTGGCTTACTCAACAACAATTCACCATGCATGTCTGATGGGAAATGCACGAAACGATACCCAAGAGATTTACTTGCCGAGACTATCACTGGCAATGACGGATATCCACTCTATCGTCGACGATCAACTGAAGATGGCGGCAAATCCATCACTTAAAAGTACGAAACAATGATGTTGTATAACCTCTTTTCTTGAGTTATAACTTAGGGAACCAGTGATAATTGGATGTGCCAATTATACCGGCTGCCTTCGTTGTGAAGCACTGAAAATAATCACAACAAATAAACAATTTATAGCAGGATATTAGGAAGGGGAGACTGTTGATTTATGCACTCATTTTACTCGGTACTTAGATGACATCTCTTTATTACATTTGGTGATTAAGTTCTCTATTGAAAGTTCTCAAACAATATAGTTTACTATATGATTAAATATATAAATCACTACTTTACAAAGGGGCCTCAAAACATGATGTACATCTTATTGATTAATTCCACGGATCCGGGATTAAATATATTAACCCCGGTCACCTTGCCATGTACAATATTGAAACTCTAACCATTTGAAGAATGGTTTTTTATTAATCTTCTAAAACAACAAAACTTTTAGTTTAAACTTTACCTTTTTGCTATAACTAGCGTTATTAGATTTTATACTACATGTTACCTAAAATGTCAGGTTTCTAAAGTCTTTAATGTTATTACATTAAAACATAAGTTTTAAAGTCTTTAATGTGATAATTTAAATTGTCTTTTGGGGTTTATAATTTTGTAACTCTTAACCATGGAAGACAAGCCTCCATGTCACCTGTGTTGTTCCTGAAGTTGCTGCAGAATTAGTTCTTCGGTCCTCCTGATGTTTCTTGAAGTTCAGTCGTTACCTTATCATACTGTGATGGTGAAGTTCTTGAAGTATGTGAAATCTTTCCTGGTGTGGTACATTCATCTCCGGCGACTGTAGTTACTCTTAATAATTCTTGTAGTTAGAATACATAGATAGAATGTTTGTTTCACTGTTACACACTTCACATGATGATAGATTAGTTTACTATCACCTTCTTGGTGGTAATACTGTATTATTTACATAGTCCGTTATTTTATAATACATAGAGAGATGTCATCACCACACAAATTTACTCATTTAAATAGTCATAGTATCAACCCTTTCACATTTTTTATTTATATACGTAGCGAAACAACGCTTTACGATGCTTACGGCGTGAGCCCTCCATTACAAGTCTGAAAATAGTTAAGGGGAGCGTAGTAATCTCAAGACAATTACTAGGCAACATAAAAGTAGTTCCGTGTTTCTAATTTTAATTAAAGGACTACGGTGGATTAAATAATTACATCGGGATATTCTTAGTTGCAGAAGTTATCAAAGTACGTAACAATGGTCTTAATTAATTATTTAAATAATAACAAATTTACAATAATACTTAGTTTATTTAGGGGTCAGAAAACAAGTTAATTCTGGTCAGTTCTTGTTTATGCAGGATAAATTAATCAGCTTTACCCTTTCTGTACAATTCCATTCCCTTTTAATTTTATTATTAGACTTATATTAAATATTATTATTATTAAATGATTGCCATAAGATTTAGTTTACAATGTGAGATTTTATTAAGAATTTAAAATTTCTTCACTTATATATTATCAACTTAATTAATTAACATATTTTTTATTAATGAAATCGTCACAGTTGAAGTCGATAATCGTTGGGTTGTACCTTATTCACCGTTACTCTCGAAAACGTACAAAGCACACATCAACGTCGAGTATTGCAATTCGGTGAAATCGATCAAGTACATTTGCAAATATGTCAACAAAGGAAGCGATATGGCGGTTTTTGGAGTGGAAAATGCAACTGCATCTATCAATGAAATCGACCAATATCGACTGGGACGCTACATTAGTAGAAATGAAGCAGTATGGCGCATTTTATCATTTCCAATCCATGAACGACATCCAACAGTTGTTCATTTGGCAGTGCACCTTGAAAATGGGCAGCGCGTGTACTTCACAACAGAAAATGCACGTGCAAGAGCATTGTCACCACCGCTAACAACGTTAACTGCATTTTTCTCATTGTGCGGGGATGATATGTTTGCAAAGACGCTACTTTACTCTGAAGTGCCAACATACCACATATGGAATGCATCAGCGGAATAGTTTCAACGTCGCAAACAAGGTAAAGCAGTTGAAGGACATCCCAATTTATATTCGACTGACGCGTTAGGCCGTCTGTACACTGTTCACCCAAACAATGCAGAATGCTTTTACTTGCGATTACTGTTAATCAACGTACGTTGACCGACATCCTTCCAAGAATTGAGAACAGTAAACGGTCAAGTATGTGCCACTTATCGTGAAGCTTGCCAAGAATTAAATCTTCCTGAAAACGATGCACATTGGGACACTTCACTCGCTGATGCATCGAATACTGCTCAACCACAGCAAGTACGCACGTTATTTGCAATCATATTGACAACGTGCTTCCCATCCAATCCAAAAGATCTTTGGGAAAAATACAAAGACATTTGTATGAAGACATCCTACATCGTTTGCGTGCAACGAATCAAAATCCGGACATGCAATTCACACCAAACGTGTATAATGAGGCATTGGTTTCGATTGAGGACATATGTTTGGAAATCGCTAACAAAGCACTGGTACAATTGGGAATGGCTGCGCCGAATCGATCTGCAAACGACCTTTTCGATCGTGATTTGCAACGAGAAAAACACTTTGATGTCGACGAATTGGGTACATTTGTTCAAACGAATCTTCCGAAATTGGTTCCAGAACAACGCATAGCGTATGACAGAATTATGCATGCAATTACAAGCCAAAGCGGGGGATTGTATTTCCTAGATACGCTCGGAGGCACAGGCAAAACTTTTCTCATTTCACTTATTTTGGCAACCATACGATCACGAAAAAATACTGCACTGGCAATCGCATCATCTGGAATTGCGGCAACTCTTTTGGATGGTGGCCGAACAGCGCATTCAGCACTGAAATTGCCGTTGAATATGCAAATCACTGAGACACCCACATGCAATATCAACAAAAATTCTGGAATGGGTAAAGTACTCCAATCATGTCAACTCATTATATGGGACGAATGTACTATGGCGCACAAAAAAAGCATTGGAAGCGCTTCATCGTACACTAAAAGATTTGAGAGGAAATGAACAGCTCTTCGGTGGCGCACTCATTTTATTGTCTGGTGATTTTCGACAAACTCTACCAGTTATATCACGTTCAACACCCACTGATGAATTTAATGCATGTCTCAAATCATCAGTTTTATGGCGACACGTACAGAAATTGACTTTGAAGACCAGTATGCGTGTACAGCTACAATATGATGCATCCGCTGAACGTTTCGCAAAACAATTGTTGGATATTGGGAATGGGAAAATGGCAATCGATGAATCCACACAATGTATCATATTGCCAACAAACTTCTGTAAAATTACAGCAACCACAGACGAATTGATTCACAAAGTTTTCCCAAATATGGCACAGAATTACAAAAATCATCAGTGGCTCAGTACACGTGCTATATTAGCAGCCAAAAACAACGATGTCAATGCCATCAATTTCAGCATTCAAAACGAAATACCAGGCGAAGCGACAACGTATAAGTCCATCGATACTGTAATGAATCAAGACGAAGTTGTCAATTATCCAACTGAATTCTTGAATTTACTTGATTTGCCAGGCATGCCGCCGCACATTTTAACATTGAAAATTGGCGTGCCTATCATTCTTCTCCGAAACATTAATCAACCACGACTTTGCAACGGTACCAGGCTTTCAGTGAAAAAGATGATGAACAATATCATCGAAGCTACAATTTTAAATGGAAAATTTAAATGAGAAGATGTACTGTTGCCACGCATCCCAATGATTCCGACAAATATGCCATTCGAATTCAAACGTTTGCAGTTTCCGGTCCGACTCGCATTTGCAGTGACCATCAACAAAGCACAGGGACAATCCCTACAAGTGTGTGGACTAAATTTGAAAAATCCATGCTTCTCACATGGACAGCTGTATGTGGCCTGCTCACGCGTCGGAAAACCTTCTGATTTATTCGTGTACGCACCAGACGGAAAAACAAAAAATATTGTGTATCCAAAAGCATTTCAATAAACAGAATTAAAACACAAACACTTTCTTTCTTTGAGTGGCATTACAACGCATGCCGGGTACTCGTACTAAATATATTATCGCATTAAATTGAAGACCACGCGAACGAAGTCGTGGGCAAAAGCTACTTATTTATAAGAAACCTACTTTAATTGAACTTTATTAATTAAACTAACATTTTCATTACGTACAACGTGAAACTCCGTAGCGAAGCACGGGTATTCCGCTAGTTATTTATATTACTCCTGTAATGTACAATTCAAATTTTTTTATTAGTTGGCCAATATTAAATATTACCTGTCTCTTGACAGTGATCATTATTCGAGTGTAAATTTCATTCATAATGTATCTAAATTCTAACGTAATAATTGTTATTGAGACTGTGATCTATAAATGTTATTTGAGTAAATTTCAATGTATAGCAATGTTGATTTATATCGAAACAATGCACGAAAAGGTGTTTGAAAAATATGTTGTTGTTAATTATGTAATGGTTCAGAATTAATTCTTGTTACTAATGGCAATGGTCATTATTCTGAATATTGAGAATTTAAACGTGCATATTGTATTAAACTGTTGTTATCATAAAAGTAAAGAACACTAATAAAAGCTGTTATCGTTATGCAAGAGTTTCATTGCAAGTCCTGTCACGGTGGGCTCAGCGCATCTTTTCCAGCTAGACAATGTGTCTAGTTTTAAGAAGTGAGTAACGACCCCTGATATAAAAAAAAAACTTAACAAAAAATTTTATAAAAAACTCTGGGGGAGATTCAATGGTAGATCAGAGCGTGGTTAAGATCGATGGTCTGAAGGGTGACGGGACTTGCAAGTAATTAGGGGAGTTGAGATAGATTCTGGGGCAGTAAGGGAGAGTGCAATAATGTGTATATCTGTTGAGATTTTATTAAGGAAATGAGTTGAAGGAAAAGTTTTATTGGTTTTGTTCATCTTACTCGTTTTATGAAATGTTAATGTTGTTTTGTGTATATGAATCTTATGTATGTAAACCTGACGCAACATGTATATATGTATGTAACTATGTCAAGGTCACACACTCATTTACACGATTCGTTGAGCATCTAGGTTTTCTTGTGGGGCTTTTGAGCATGTTTAGGGTATCAAAATGTTTACATTGCCCAACGCTGTCAGACCTTTTGGAGTTGGTCGAGATCTGTTAGGGCGTGTCGTATTAACCTGACGGGTTGTAGTATAGTCGATATGATAGTACTGTCTGCGTGATAGATAGATCGTTTGCTTGTTTCCATATTACGGAGTTATTCTGCTCGAAATAAAAATAAAATAAATTATAAATTAATATTGCAGAGTGCTGTATGGTCGGCCCACTTATGTCACTTCTGTATTGTCGTTTTTGAAGGGTGAATTATTTGGGATTCTCCGTCATGAATGTTGCTTCTGCAACACACACACACACACACATATATATATATATATATATATATATATTATAACGGAACCAAATATTAACTATTTGGGGTTATATGTTTACCGCATGCTGAAAGCATATTTAAATAAAAGTAACAGTCAAAACTCCATTTGAATGTAGCGCATTGAAAATAATGCTCTGTAAAGCAACGCACACGTGGTCATTATGTAATCAGTTCGCTGTACAAGGAAGCGACCACACCCAAACTGTTAATTATTAATATCTCGGAAACTAATAAATAAAGGCGAAATCCAATATAGCCAAAATGTTTGCCGAGATATTAATAATGACGTGTGCAAATTTGATGCAATATAATTAATAAATGAAGGAGTTAATTAAAATAATTGGATAACTTCTGTAAAAATAGAGTTACAGTAAAGAGATTTTACTATGTTATAAAGATAATAATTTCTGACAGATTGTATATTTTAGATTTCACACAACTTGATTTGCAACCATGTTATTGCAAAATTAAATAAGTACAGGATATCCGTAGCGACAAATTGGTTCCGCCGGATAATTATGTTAGATAATAATTCTATTCTCCGTCTGTGGGAACCAGACTTCATTCTCACGGACTAAGGTAATTCTAAATTTTATGTGGTAGGGAGAGTGTTTCGACCAATGAAATCATTTCAAGCAGCCCCGGCTACTGCGGTGTTTTCTGGTTGAAAAATCACTCTTCTGTCAGTACTCACGAAGTTAAGACGTAGTCCTTCGATCGTCTAGTAGCCAAAGTGGTGAAGATCAACAAGAAGACTCTACGTGGTCAACACACACGCAATTACGAACACACTAAGTACAGATCATCTGTATAGCTCGTAATTGTTGTGTAAAGGCGAGATACTCTTCAAGACATCAACCAAGCTTATTGTGTACTATCAGATAGTCATAAGCACGCAAGAGATCCACCAGACTTCAAGACCAGACTTCATGAATACAGCAGAGAGGCCGTCTAAATTATTGGTTAACAGCTGACGAGCAGAGCGACCACTCGAACGAAGCACACACACACACGCTGACGTGCAACGTGCGAATCGACGAGGGACAGCAAGCAGTTCCAGCAGACAACAGCAGACGTTAAAATATTCACAAACAGCAAGGAAGCAGAGTGTTGCCGAATTTTGAACTCCACGACCGAATCCAGCAATTCAAAGCAGATTACTTTCTCTAACCAAGGACTCGAATCGACGAGGGACAAATCGGGACGACATCCTCTTCAGTAACAGGAAAGCAAAATCCATTTATTTATTTTTCAGATCAAATTTTCTATTTTTCAATTAAAACATTGTAATTCAAATAATTCAGGTGCCAAACAAAAAGCAAAGACTCTAGTAATTAAAAAGTAAATTCGTTGTGATAATCTGTATAGCAGTTTAAGGTTTTAGTAAGTTATAGTTAAGAAATAGAAGTAGTATAAAAGCGCTATACAAATCTTAACTGACAATCTAATCTTAGATCATACTGCAGTAGATCAGAAGTAGAATCACTAGAAATGAAATAACGTGAACTAGACTGTCACGTCTAATTTATTTTAATTAATTATTCAAATTAATTTTAGAGTTTTATATTTTGTTTCATGAACACTTAGATTCAAATTAATTAAATAAATTTAATTAAATTCAAATCAATTAATAAAGTCAAATTTAAATTGCAATTAACTCGCAAAGAACGAGTTCGGTTTCTTTCAACTATTAATCAATCGAAAAACATCGATTCATTGTATAGACTATAAGAAAATTCATAAGATTATAACCATTCTATTCTTGTGTGTTGTTGGTGTAATAAACAACGTTTTATTACTCCGTATAACAGTGTTTTATTGTTGTACGATAAAGCCTACCAGTCTCACAAAACTCTCCCCCTTTAAAGTAACCCATTATGTGTGTTGTTGTAAAAATTTGAGATTACTAGCTTGCGAACTTCAAATCCAAAATCCACACGCCCTAGTCGGAAGAATCTGCAAGATCAGACAGCAGGTGGGTACTCACACACAACATTACATTACAATAACGCATAGTAGTGGTAGAGTTATAAATGTTGCCCGGAACGTGGGGCGCGATTGAATTGAATTAATTAAATCACAACGAGATTGAAACGCCACATTTGTAGTATAGTTATAAATGGCGCTCCAATCTCGTGGGGCTCGAGAAAATTAATTAAATTCAATTTAAATTTAATTTTCACGTGTAAAACAAACTTTGCTGTTTTACTTCATAAAACAGCTGGCGTCCAACTAAACAATCCCCAAAGAGTTTTGTGACTGGTGTTCGTACAGCAGTAAGGTTATTGTGTGTATTTAAAACTGTTCTGTGTATTTTAAATTGTGTATATTTGACATTGTTGCCTATTTAAAATGGATATGGATAAAATACTTAAACAAATACAGCAAATGAAAGCGCAAATGAGTGCGGATTTGACCGCTAATATTAACGCGAAATTTGAGAAAACAAATGCCGAATTAACCGCTAACATGAACGCGAAATTTGAACAGAGTGCAGCCAAAGCTGAGCTAAATATCGCAGAATTAACTTCTAAAATCGAGGCACAGAGAGTTAGTCTAACCGAAGCATTAGAACAAAGTAACGCTGACATAAACGCCGAGATTAAGCAAAGTAATAAAGAAAGTAGTAAAGAATTAACTGCGAAAATAGACGAAAGCGTAAACGAGTTGACCGCTAAAGTCGTTGAAATCGGTGAGAGTAATAAAGAGCTAACTGTGAAAGTCGCGGAAATCGCTGAAAGAGTAAATACGGTCGATACTAAAATCAATGAACGGTTTAAGGTTTTTGAGACCACTATGCAAAAATCGTTTATAGAACAAGTAACACGTATGGAGGGCCGGTTCAAGGATCACATAAGCCGTTGTGAAAAGCAAACACTAGAGGTTACCAGGAAGGTCGAATCCCTAGAGGTAAAAATTCACGCGGACGTGACCGAAACGCAACGACGAGTAGATAAATTAGACGTTTCAATTGTAGAGACGCGATCTAACATTGACTCTAATAAAGAGAGTGTTTTACAAACGTTAAGCGACGAGATTTTGAAAGTACGACAGGAGGTACGAAGGAGGTCTGCTCCAAATATTTTGGTACAAGGTCCTGTCGACGAGAAAAATCGCGTGTATTTTACGGGGGAAAATAACGAAAACCCCATTGAATTTTTATTAGCGTGTGAGAGTGAAATGGCTAGAGTAGGTTCCCGACTAGAAGATCAAGACAAAATACAGTGGGTGGTTAACGCGATGCGTGATTCGGCGCGTAAGTGGTATAACATTGTACGCGATAGAGTGTCCACATACGCGGAGTTCAAACAAAAATTTGAAAGCCGATACTGGAACTCGCATACCCAACGACTTCTGCGCAATGAACTGGAATATGGCCGTTTTGATAAGAAAATGGGTATTACCGCCGAAAATTATATAATCCAGCAGGTCGAACGCGCGAAGCATTTAACCCCAGCATTTGCGGAGATTGACATAGTCACGAAGCTTGCCTACCATTTTAATCATAATATTAGAGTAGCTGTATTTACGCAGGGTATTCGCACGGTAGACGAACTCCTCATTCTAGTGTCCCAAAGTGAGACGGTTTTTGATTTTGGTGGGTGGCGTTATAACCCCGATTTTCGCCGAAATAATGAAGGGCAGAATACGCGAGAACAATACCAGCAATCCGACCAGAGACCGAGTACTAGTTCTACTCCACCCCAAACATCGTCAAAACCCCCAGATAAGACCTTTGAATACAAAGGCAAACAAAATATTGCTAGATCAAAAGGGCAATATAAGGGTAACGACGGGGCCCCGATTAGAGCTATGCAAACGGTTGAGATAGCTAGAACCGATACAATAGAGCAAGACAGCGATACTTCTAGTAATAAAGATCCCAACGAGAGGAGAAAGAATCGTAAGTTTCCAAAAAACTTGGAAACGGGCGCCTCCAGGGGGGAAGCGCCATAAATCATGCTAAAACCTATCGCAATAAAGTAGGTAAAAATAAGAAAAATGCTAGGTTTAAGAAAAGTGATTTTTATACAGAAATTTGTACGCCAGTTGACAAAGTATTTCAACCGGAAGTCAAGGAACCGTGGTTGGCTGTCAACACAATGCAACAATGGGCACCGACAAACGCATGTCCGGTACAACAGGAAAGTGACGACGACGTTCCCACACAGTCAGCGTGGGAAGACGTAGAAATCATATCCGGGGACGCGTACGAATTCGACGAGTACATAGCGGAATATTGTCGAGCCACCCATAGAAATGCATACGATATACTGGATGCACTTTAAAGATAATAATAATTGTATTATAATAATTAAAATTAAAATATATAATTTGTGTTCTATAATATTATTAATAATAATTATAGATAACTTGTGTATTAATAATAATGTTTTTCTATAGCGGTAAATAATAAGCGTATACAACTGAGTGAACGAGCTCGCGGCAGGAAACAGTTACGTCACGCGATAACAACTACCTGACCCACATATGAAACTAGGTCAAGCAATTAGACGCGCGCCTGGCGATAACGGTTCTAAATGCTGTCAGCAAATTCTTTGTACGCGTGCCATTGTTTATAAACAAAGGGTACTACTCGTTTTAAAAACATTAATGCAAATAAGTTGCAAATATGATAGTTTAATACATGTATTTAGAGTTAAATTGTATATAATGCAATAACATTAACACTTGTGTACGTGTCTTCAGAATAAGTAATACAATGTATAGTTAATAAGAATAATGATTACAGAATATGTGTGTAATGATTAAGAAAAAAAAAAAATAACTGTAATTATTACATTCATTTTTTTTTTTAAAGCGGGTGTGGGAATATATAACGGAACCAAATATTAACTATTTGGGGTTATATGTTTACCGCATGCTGAAAGCATATTTAAATAAAAGTAACAGTCAAAACTCCATTTGAATGTAGCGCATTGAAAATAATGCTGTGTAAAGCAACGCACACGTGGTCATTATGTAATCAGTTCGCTGTACAAGGAAGCGACCACACCCAAACTGTTAATTATTAATATCTCGGAAACTAATAAATAAAGGCGAAATCCAATATAGCCAAAATGTTTGCCGAGATATTAATAATGACGTGTGCAAATTTGATGCAATATAATTAACAAATGAAGGAGTTAATTAAAATAATTGGATAACTTCTGTAAAAATAGAGTTACAGTAAAGAGATTTTACTATGTTATAAAGATAATAATTTCTGACAGATTGTATATTTTAGATTTCACACAACTTGATTTGCAACCATGTTATTGCAAAATTAAATAAGTACAGGATATCCGTAGCGACAAATTGGTTCCGCCGGATAATTATGTTAGATAATAATTCTATTCTCCGTCTGTGGGAACCAGACTTCATTCTCACGGACTAAGGTAATTCTAAATTTTATGTGGTAGGGAGAGTGTTTCGACCAATGAAATCATTTCAAGCAGCCCCGGCTACTGCGGTGTTTTCTGGTTGAAAAATCACTCTTCTGTCAGTACTCACGAAGTTAAGACGTAGTCCTTCGATCGTCTAGTAGCCAAAGTGGTGAAGATCAACAAGAAGACTCTACGTGGTCAACACACACGCAATTACGAACACACTAAGTACAGATCATCTGTATAGCTCGTAATTGTTGTGTAAAGGCGAGATACTCTTCAAGACATCAACCAAGCTTATTGTGTACTATCAGATAGTCATAAGCACGCAAGAGATCCACCAGACTTCAAGACCAGACTTCATGAATACAGCAGAGAGGCCGTCTAAATTATTGGTTAACAGCTGACGAGCAGAGCGACCACTCGAACGAAGCACACACACACACGCTGACGTGCAACGTGCGAATCGACGAGGGACAGCAAGCAGTTCCAGCAGACAACAGCAGACGTTAAAATATTCACAAACAGCAAGGAAGCAGAGTGTTGCCGAATTTTGAACTCCACGACCGAATCCAGCAGTTCAAAGCAGATTACTTTCTCTAACCAAGGACTCGAATCGACGAGGGACAAATCGGGACGACATCCTCTTCAGTAACAGGAAAGCAAAATCCATTTATTTATTTTTCAGATCAAATTTTCTATTTTTCAATTAAAACATTGTAATTCAAATAATTCAGGTGCCAAACAAAAAGCAAAGACTCTAGTAATTAAAAAGTAAATTCGTTGTGATAATCTGTATAGCAGTTTAAGGTTTTAGTAAGTTATAGTTAAGAAATAGAAGTAGTATAAAAGCGCTATACAAATCTTAACTGACAATCTAATCTTAGATCATACTGCAGTAGATCAGAAGTAGAATCACTAGAAATGAAATAACGTGAACTAGACTGTCACGTCTAATTTATTTTAATTAATTATTCAAATTAATTTTAGAGTTTTATATTTTGTTTCATGAACACTTAGATTCAAATTAATTAAATAAATTTAATTAAATTCAAATCAATTAATAAAGTCAAATTTAAATTGCAATTAACTCGCAAAGAACGAGTTCGGTTTCTTTCAACTATTAATCAATCGAAAAACATCGATTCATTGTATAGACTATAAGAAAATTCATAAGATTATAACCATTCTATTCTTGTGTGTTGTTGGTGTAATAAACAACGTTTTATTACTCCGTATAACAGTGTTTTATTGTTGTACGATAAAGCCTACCAGTCTCACAAAACTCTCCCCCTTTAAAGTAACCCATTATGTGTGTTGTTGTAAAAATTTGAGATTACTAGCTTGCGAACTTCAAATCCAAAATCCACACGCCCTAGTCGGAAGAATCTGCAAGATCAGACAGCAGGTGGGTACTCACACACAACATTACATTACAATAACGCATAGTAGTGTAGTTATAATATATATATGTTTTTTTAACAAACCTTATTTATTCTAGTTGTATTAATTTGTATCGTGTGGCATTATTTATGTATGTACAATTGGTACTAATGTTTTCGTTTGTTATCTTGTGTTGGGGAGATTGCTCTGCCTTTCGTTTCCCCTTTACCTCTCGCTTCGTTAGGGAGCCCTGAAGCCACTTGAGAACCCTGAAGCCACTTGATGCGACTCAAGTTTTTCCTCTTCTTTTGTTGTGAAGTTGTGTAAAATTGTTGTAATGTGTTGTTGTGATTAGAGAAATTTGATGGCTGACAATAATAATTTTGGGTGGTATCATATGGAGCAGCGGTCAAGGTAGTAGTGAGAATGGGGTTCGAAATGAGGAAATAATTAAAATAAAGACTAGTAGGATATTGTTATGTCCCCGTTTTATAAAAGAGAAGTTTCAATGGTAATTGTGCACGAGAGAAATATTTTAAAATTAAGTATACGCGGAGTTATTAAACCAGAATTAATATAATAGTTGGCAAAGCGATGTAGACTGAGGAGAGATGACCCTTGGCCAGTTGATAGCCGCACGGGAAGCGGAATTCAATCATTGTTCCCTTTATCAGATAGACCGTTGTAAGATATGTAATTATTGCATTACTGATATTCTGAATTCATGACCCACTTAGTTTGTTTTCTCTTGCATCAGCTGTTCCATTGTTGACGAATGTGCTCTGTTATTAACGTTGAATTATTGTTTGGCCCGTTCCATGCCGCATTCCTGGTTGATGTCCCCAGTTTTGTTTTGGGCGTTTGTTATATTGCTGAGTGTAGGCCGTCCGCAGGGAGGTTGCCTCCCTCGCCACCTCCTCAAGTATTGAGATGACTATTAGAAAAGGGAGATTGAGAGATTGCTGTTCGCGTGCCTCCGCGTGGTTATCCTCTGATTAGTTAATCGGGGCCGTCCGCCCTAGAGTAGGGAAGTTGGCCATGCATATGTCAAGGTCGGTGGTTACCTTGTGTTGCATATGCGTGATCGGTCCACGAGGTGGACAGTCGTAGAGTAGGTAGGCATTTACATATCAAGTTCATAGTACCTTGTTGGCTTGCGGGCGTGCATATGTGAGGGGCAGTAGTAGTAGGTGGTGGTCACCAGTGAGGGTGACGTGTAGGAGTGGCCCCCCTGGGCATTAACAGGCGGGAGAGGATCACGTGGGGATGATCGTTGGTGAGAAGTGTTGTTCAGTCCCTGGAAGGGGGGGGAGAATAGAAGTCGTCTTGGTCAGATATTGATTTCGGGGGTTCTCAGTTTGTAAGTTTAGGGGCCCTTGGGAGGTCAGAACTCAGGGGCACTCCCGATTCTTGTCTTTCTTCTTTTCCCATTCTGTCTCTGGTTGCTGTGTGCGGGCCCTGGCCAGGTCAGCATGCAGTGCTGCACACTCATACACACACACCTATTCTGGCACACATGAGTACACACTCCACTTCTTTCCTCTCGTTTCGTTTTCACTCTGAGCCTCTGTTCTCCTAAGTGCGCATAAGTATCTGAGATTTTCCCGGCAATGCCAAGTAGGAGATGTGGAAGTAAAGGTCTCGAGAACCGGGGTCCTAGACTGTGGCTACTCCCTTGAGTTTTGTTGGCAACCAAGTTGCCATTTTGGGGTGAGGGTGTGCCGATGTAATTTAAGCATTAAATTATTCGGCGCGCGTCGCAGAGACAGTGCCGTCTGTATAGCGGGTTCAAGGGTTGCGTGAGCAGCCTGCTCCACTGCTTGACTATATCGCTTAACCTTGACCGTGACGTGGCGATAATTGTGTGTGTATGTAATCTAGTCTGCCATTCCGATCAGCTGATTTGTTCAACTCTCTGTTCACGTGGGTTGGCAGGCACCGACATTCGGTCTCATTTCTGGTTCTGCACTCGAGGGAAACACTGGTCTGGCGCGACACCTATTGTTCTGTTATCTTTGAAATGAGTTGCTGAGTTATTAGAGAGCTTCAGGTGAGGAAAAGTATGGTATTTATTTTGATTATGCGGGTTTTATATTATATGTATGTATTTTTTGTGTGTGCGATTTTGTGTGTGTTGCGTCTTGGGTAGTTGAGAGCATATTTCCGACTGGCCTTTTCCTGTATTAAAAAATTAATCGAAGATGTTGTTACAATCAAGTTCAAATGTAGAAATAATAATTAACTAAGAAAGAAAATTAAAAGTAAACGTAAATTGAATTGTAGAAAAGATTATTTTGAGAATTTTGAGGAGTAATATTTCTATTCACATTTTGTTCACGGAATAGAATGGTGACAGTGTGTGTCTGTGATTGGTGTTACTGGGGCGAGAAAGATTAGTGTGACGGTATTTTCCTGACGGCAGTCTACAGATAAAAATGTTTCCAGTGTTCCCGGATAGCCGGGAGGTGAAAAAGGGAGACGAGGATGGAGATAGACCATCAGTCTTCATCGGCCGAAGATCTAAGCAACACCCCAACGCCGTCAGATCTCTAGAGATCCCCATACTGCCAGCCTGAACCACTGCCCGGAGGAGGAAATGAATTCCTGGAATTTCGGACTCTCCAGTTGCGTCACCATGTTCTATATCATCGTGCATCCTGAGTAAAGTAATCTTCTATATATAGGTGGGACTATTCCTTATATTTTCATACACGAACACAGCAACTTACGGGATTTAAAGTATGAACTTAAAGACATTTCCATAAACAGTAACTTCACGTATACTATGACCAATGTTCTGTTGTAACATGTCCTTGTGGACATTCAGTGAATTGTGTAATTAACTGAGTTAAAGAATCTGCCTGTTTAAAGGTGTCCATTACTGCTGTATTTTATAGGACGCCAATTGCCTTCTAGCTGTGGGTAATTAGCAAGGAAAATTTATATCTGTTTCTTGGTCAGTATTATTAACTTTCGTATGAAGATTAAATCTCATGAACAAGCTTATACTGAATTGCATTGACAAACAACTATGGGAGTAGTTCTTTCTGAACGTTCTTGTGTGAACAGGTACTTTATCATGGGCTGTTACGGTATTGTGCCACAATTAGTATCAAGTATTAGTACTCAATTTTATGGGCAACTGGGGTTTATAAGAATATGGCAGTGATGTTAAGATGTATCTATAGTTATTTATATTACTCCTGTAATGTACAATTCAAATTTTTTTATTAGTTGGCCAATTTTAAATATTACCTGTCTCTTGAAAGTGATCATTATTCGAGTGTAAATTTAATTCATAATGTATCTAAATTCTAACGTAATAATTGTTTTTGAGACTGTGATCTATAAATGTTATTTGAGTAAATGTCAATGTATAGCAATGTTGATTTATATCGAAACAATGCACGAAAAGGTGTTTGAAAAATTTGTTGTTGTTAATTATGTAATGGTTCAGAATTAATTCTTGTTACTAATGGCAATGGTCATTATTTTGAATATTGAGAATTTAACGTGCATATTGTATTAAAATGTTGTTATCATAAAAGTAAAGAACACTAATAAAAGCTGTTATCGTTATGCAAGTGTTTCATTGCAAGTCCTGTCACGGTGGGCTCAGCGCATCTTTTCCAGCTAGACAATGAGTCTAGTTTTAAGAAGTGAGTAACGACCCCTGATATAAAAAAAACTTAACAAAAAATTTTATAAAAACTCAGGGGCATTTTCAATGTTATATCAAAATGATAGTTCTATAGAATTGGGAAATGTGCGATAATCGCCTATCTTCACTGGTGGACATATCCTGAACATTTTTACTAGCAAACTATTAAGACGGAATCGCGATCGTTGAAAAAACGCGCAGCGCTCAAGGCATTTTCGATTGAGATTTTCAGAAGAAAACTAAAACTACCGAATTTTTGTCGCCTTTTTGCACACAAACGTATACATTTGCATTGCATTTGCATTGCAAACATTGCATACACAAATTGGCGGACATATACTTTGAGTTTTACGTTTTCTCAAAATTTTCCTAACTTTGACGCTTACCGCCGGCCATTTACACTCCACTCCTGTTTCCGCCACTTTACATGGGGCATAAGAAGGAGTATTGATGCTTACCTGTAAATTGTCAGCCATATACAGGTAACTGACAGGTATACTGAGTGATTTAAAAACCTCAGAAATTTTCCGACTTTAACGACTTGTTTGCACCCATTTAGATCTTCCCAAACGCTTTACGCCGTCAGTTGTTTACGATCGATATAGGTCATAGAAAATTTTGCGAAAAAATTATCCCATCGACCTAGTAAAAAAAGGCCCCTATCCCTTAGACTGTTAACAGAACGTATAAGAAACGAGTTACAACCACATTGGCGACTTATAACTAGTAAAGTTTTATTTGTAAATTTAATGTAGTAGGTACTGGTTTCTCGCGTCATTGTTTGGGGCAAGTAGATAGGACGACGAGTATGTATACACATATAGATGTATAAGCGTCATATGAGTAGGTGCTTGTATTTCTAATGTAATAATCTGTATGGAGAACCATACATGACTTCCATGTTCTAAGATTTATATTTGAAAACATTTACTTCAATTCAGTTTGATAATTTCTAAAAAAATATCCCCCACCGTCAAACAATTTTCACTATTTATAGAAATTTTTGTTATTATAGCGTAGTCGTTTAATATAATGTGATTTTTGAGTCACTTTATCTATAAAAATTAGGTACTTTATTCTTATAAATAAAGTGAACAACGCAGATAATCACGCATTATTACATATTTACACTATTGTGTAATTTTGTGGCTTGATGGGCCGTCCTTGCGGTTCTTCGCGCATAGATAATTTAAATTAATATATAAAAATTATAAATTCATTGCCTGGCAACAAAATTATTTTATTTTTAACAATTACTATTGTTTGAAAAACAATAAATACATTTTACTTCCATGTTCCATAAGGAAATAGAAGAATGGTGATGGCAAAAAAAATCGTGTTCCAGATAATGGCTGATTCTGATTGTAATACCCTAAAAACATGAAGAGAAGTCATTTTTCGAAAAGTATCTGTGTATGCGTCTATGTGTCTGTATGTCTATGTGTCTGTGTGTAGAATTTTTTCTATGGCAAACGATAACTGCCGCAAATTCAAACAGAATCAAATAATTTTTTTTCATACCTTCCTGAGTTGTAGAGGACTACAACAACATGCCTTGAGTCCTCGACAACTCGGGCACACATGCAAAAAATTATTTGATTCCGTTAGACTTTGCGGCAGTTATAGTTCGCTAAAAAAAATTCTACACACAGACACTTTACGGAAAATGACTTTTCTTGACGTTTTGAGGGTAATAAAAACAGTATCGGCCCTTATCTCGAACACGTTTTTCTTTGGTCATCACCATACTTCTATTCCCTTACGGAACATGGAATTAATAACGAGCGAAGCGAGTTCTCAGTTTAAATGTGTCTGTCTGTTTGTCAGTATATCTATCTACTCGGTAATCGTTTCAGAATAACATTTGAACGCATCAACAAATTTTCTTAAAACTTGGAATGCGTATCCACACAGAATCGCCTTGTTTTCGAGATCTGTAATGTTAATTTTTTGAAAATTCAAAAATCTTAGAAACTCAGGGCCCGAAAAAATAGATCAATAATCTTTTTAAATTGTGAAAATCCAGCTGTGTGTGAGACTAGAAGAAACGTAGAAAATTTGGAGTGAGTTTTGCAGCTCCATACTAGTTTAAATACGTGATAATATTTATTAAATACAAGTCCTTAGATTCGTATTGACCGTCAGTCAATTAATTTTTCAGTGAAGGGTTTGTGAGGATCGGTCAAAAATATAAACACAAATATTAACTTATTTGTGTCGACTTTTCGACAATGTTTATTGTCATTGTGTTTATTGTCACAATGTTTATTGTGTGTTGCTGACGCCAAACACACGACTGTGGCGTTGTGTGTTTGGCGTCACACAGTTGTGTGTTTGGCGTCAGCAACAATTGTCCTGATGATGACAATAAACATTGTCGAAACGTCGACACAAATAAGTTAAAATTTGTGTTTATATTTTTTACCGATCATCACAAACCCTTCACTGAAAAATTAAATATAAGTATATATATTGATATTTATAAGTACATTATTCAATATAAGTAGAATATATTGAACTATTTATGTAGACGATTGAATATATATGTAGAAATGCTACAAACCAAACCAATCTGCGGATTGCTAACTAAGGAAGTAAGGAAGGATAAACAGACTTTTCACACATTCCTATGTGCAATAGTTACGGTTATGCTGGATACCATTGCTTGAATTGTTGACGCCCAATTCCATTTAATCAACCTTACTAGATTATAACATAGTATTAACTATACAAGTTTATACGAGCCCAGGCGCACGTGTGTAAGTTGCACATTACTATTGACGACGTAATGTGGGAAATAAAATGTATTCTAAACGTGAAAAAATAACGCCATCAGGCATATATCAAATGATACCATGTTAAAATTGTAAATAGAGCTAAGAAAAAGGTAATGATAATGAGAGAATGAAGCTTGGTCGGTTTCTTAAAAATAAAGCGATTCTTATAAAGAATGGCTGCCAATTTGGTTTGAGGACCAAAGAAGGATTTTAATAAGAGGGGTTTTTAATTTCAACATACACCCAATACCAAAAATAATTTCTTTACCTAAAGGATTATAATTTTAGCTTTAAAACCACAAGCTTTTGCTCTGTATTAAGAAATTGTTGATAGTCTGCTCTGTTCTGGTCATACGGACAGTTAATGTAATGTCTACATCGGTATATCACGTCTCTTGCAAAACATCTCAGCGTGAGAAAGAATTGATTTGCATTCGTTTGTCGTGTAGCCTTGCTTTTAGTCTTTTGTTTAAGCCTTTTACTTAAACTTATTTATTCCAATGCATGTGCTCTTACTTACTATGTTGTATCACCAGCTGAACTGCCAAATATTTCCCATCAGTACTGTGGCGTCGTGAGAGTCGCTACACTAAAGCGTTTATAGCTACATAGGACGTAAGTTAAAATAAAACTTGATTAAATCCGTACTTTACTCGTAAACACAGTAGTTGTAGTTACTACCTCCGTCATTACTGCCTCTGTGATTGTAATTGTTCCCGACTTGCCATCGTCAGTACCACCAAAACCACCATCGTCGTCGTCACCACTTGGGTGTGGAAACCTGTGTGACTCTTCATAAATCACTTCATAAATCAAAGCCGACATTTAGAATAACCTTCAGTTCTTTGAAACACGAATTGTAGATGCTCAAAGCATTCTACTGAAGGACTTCAGTGGAGTATTCTCTCTTGGATGACCACGCGTTTTCTTTATCGAATCGTGGTCTGGAAGTCATGGAATCTCTAGATTTTACTCCACACTTGAACAGAAGAATCATTTTCCATTGACCTACTCTTTTTCCATGGACTCATTCATCAACTTGGTGGATTGCCCATGATCATTTATGTAATTTGTACAAAGCCTTTAGTAATTATAATTACATTGTCTTGTAGTCTAGTTGACAGGTGTGCTGAAATTTCTTACCTGCATGTTGATAACCTTGACTTCTTTCCTGATAATAACAAATTTTACGTGTGGTGAAAAATGAAAGCCTCTGACCCAAAATTGTATAATGTACTATATTAGATTCTGTCGTAAGTAGTATTCATTTGTAGTACAACCTAATTTCATTCGATGTTTTCTATATTCCTATTGCTATTTTTTGTTTAATAAAATAAAGTGGAAATCTTTGGGGTTAAAAAAATTAGTTTTCAAATTTGGTACATAATGATTTGGGAACCATTCTACCACACTAGTTCCTTTTCCCTTTCTGGATGCCCCTTCTGTCAGTGTAGTGTTTCGGCAGAATACAGAAGTGTGTGCGGGCCCAGAAAAATTTATTTTCCTTAATATTATATTAATAAACGTTACTCTAATATTAGTAATTACTGTATAAAGGAACAACTACCTACTTATACGTAGTAGCGGTAATCATATTAGAAGTAAGCGCATTAGATCTTATATAATGTTAACAAATACATTTTACTATGCTGAAGTAACTTTAATTCAAATTTTATAAAATTTCTTCGTTTTCGAGCTTATAAGCGTAAAAGAAACTACTTAAAATGCAGAACAATAAGTAGTTATGCTATATAAAACTCCAGATTATTACTATAACCTACACGATTTGGATTAGAAGAAAAATTAATCATTAACACGTCCATCGTTTATACTAAATGAAATTATCTCGTTTACTTTAGTTTTGTTAATTTACTTAGTGGTCTCATTCACACTTTGATTTTTTCTCTTATAACGATTAAATCTTCTTTTGACCCACTCCGACCGGACCGTCTTTTGACAGTATTTCTAAGTCTTCTTACAACCGTTCAGGAAATATAAAATAGTCTGGCTTGATTCCGTTGCTTAATTTTCAGACATGCCAATCAGACTTGAACACGTCGCATAAGGCTTTAAGATTATTTCGTTTCTGAACTTAATACTATTCTGAAAAGGTTACTCGGATTATAATAAAATATAATCATTGCATTTTTTAAACAGAGAAACTAACGTTAAGCTTGATTTTGATCTTTGCGGCTGGAGTGATTAATGACAGTAAATAAGACAATACCTCAGCGTGTGATATTACTGCATTTATAGATATTTAACTTAAACCTTTTTATGCGTTAATTGATTTTGGATTCAGATAAATAGTTCAGCTTTATTGTTTTGTAAAAAAGAGCACATAGTACAAGGGAATTAACGTATTACATATTATGTAACAGTTCAAGATAGTTTTAAAGTGTCAGACCCGGGGTTCTTTTGCAAAAGAGGTAGGTAAACTAGAATGCACGAAACCAAATAAATACACTCGTTGTTCAAGACAGATTCTCAGAGTTCTGGATTATGGAATGTGTTATCTAATGTAACAATTGTGTGTGTGTGTGTGTGTGTGTGTGTGTGTGTGTGTGTGTGTGTGTGTGTGTGTGTGTGTGTGTGTGTGTGTGTGTGTGTGTGTGTGTGTGTGTGTGTGTGTGTGTGTGTGTGTGTGTGTGTGTGTGTGTGTGTGTGTGTGTGTGTGTGTGTGTGTGTGTGTGTGTGTGTGTGTGTGTGTGTGTGTGTGTGTGTGTGTGTGGAGGGGAGAGCGTTTTCCTATTTCACTGTTTCAACAGATATATATTTATTGTACTGAATGTTTGTATTGAATGTATAAGAGGCACGAATTCGACAATCAGTAATCAGACAGTTCCGAAGACATCGATTAATCAACTGCTGGCAGTATAATCAAAATTTTATAATTTGTAAATGAATATAAGTAACTTTTTGTTATATCAAACATTTCTTTAAATAATTGATCCTCCTAATATCTTTGAAAATAACTACTAGAGAAAGTATAAACAGAAATTAAATTGTTTTAAACAATTTTTCACGCAACATCCCAATTTTAAACATTCTTATTTCCTAGCTGCCGTTCTTACAATTTCCAAAGACAGGTTTTTTGTAAGGTGTTTAAGAAGTTAAAATCCATAACATTAAAAGAGAAATTACTTTATAATTAAATATCTAATTTATCAAGGTCTATTAAACCAATAATCAACTACGTGCACTGTTGATATAGGGTTGTTATAATGAAGCTGATACATTTTTATTAATATAATTACTGGTGATTCAGTGATTGACACTTTTGTGACTGTGGAAAAAATCACTTTCCTTTCTGAAATAAAATAAACTTTTATTTTTGAGTTGATATTTGACTATTTTGTAGAACGTTTAACGCATCCTAATAACAGAACAAAATTGCGAAAGAAAGTACGTAGATATGTTTAATTTGTGTTAATTAATTATATGCCATCAACAGATTAGACACAATTTGGTAGAAATTCACTTGGATATATTAATAATATATTCAGCACACACAGTAGAAACAGCAGTTTGTTAAACTGGACGCTTATTTACCCGTCAACTACACGTTACGGGTTGTCGCTGTACATCAGTTTGCATACTTCATGCCGACAAGGGGCACTTATCATATTCACCACGTATACAACAGCTGACCGTTAGCCTCACTCAGAGAACGTCTGCCATGTTACTGGCTTACCGAACATAGTAGCGTTATTCATCCACCTTAATATCCCGAAGAATAGTCTTCTCAATCCAAATGGAGAAAACTATTAAGCTAAAAAATGAGTTATGACATTTGTAATTACAGTAGAGCATCGATAAACCGAACATCCATTTACCGAATGATCTATTATTCGAACTCAATAAAAAGCACATTATGTACAAACATAATGAAAACGAAACAGATTCAGATGAAGACGGCGACAGTGCTACTAATACAAAACCATCGACGGCAGGAAAAGCTTTTCACGCACTTGTCGCACTTGAGACTGTTCTAAAGTGGGCCGAAACAGAACACCAGATATACTGTATTCAGTTTATGAATCTTAAACAACTTCAGTCTTTAGCAGCGATAAAACGGGGTATCGGTTTGAAGCAGGCAGTGATAGAAGAATTCTTCGAAAAAGTGTAAACCAATGGTACTGTATATTTTTTGTTTTTTAATTTTTAATTAATTTTATAGTACAGTGTTTGTCATTAAACTCTAATTTTGTTTAAACTAACTTTTGTTTTACTACGAAATTAAACTCAGTTTTAATTCAGTGATTTTTAGCGTTAGCAATACATTGCAGTACAGTATAATGGTTGTTGTAATTATATAACAGTATGTTAGAAATGATTTTGTAATAAAAACTTTTGTTTTTGTAAAGAGAAATAGTGTTTTCAATTTACGATCTATTGTCCGAAATATCGATTATCCGAACGGGCCCTCTTCCCGAGAGGTTTGAATAATCGATGCTCTACTGTACTAGATATACATGGTCTTCCCTGAAGCAAAGATGTAAAGTGTAAGGAAATCCAAAGATAATTTTCTGACAGCTAGTCAGACAATATCAGCGAGGAGAGTGTATAGGTCTTGGACTCATATTGCGGAGTTCGGGTTTTAGCCCAATCAGCTTTTGTGCTGAGCGGTTGTGTGCTTCGACACAATCCCGAGTTGTTGTTGGGTCAATTTCGTTTAAGAGAATCTTTCGTCGGAGTTCACGGTATCTTATCCTTCTGAAGGAATAACAGGGATCAGTCGTCATTTTGTGTGTGCTGTGTATTAAAACAACGTTGTACAATCAGAGGAGGATATAGAAACTTCTGACGGTACAAATAAAGGTCAACACTGTACGCTAATGGTAGAGAAACAGAGTCACTCAACTCCGTAACTGTCTCCATTTAGTACATGCAGTAACAGGACACCACTTTATATTTACAGTAATATACTGTGTGTGAGTAAATGTGTGTGTGGGCGCGCGCGCACGGTGTACGTGTTTGTGTGCATTTCACATCACATTCGCTCTAACATTGCAGTGAAATCAACTCTATTCATTATGTATAAAGTGTAGCGCGGCTCCCTGATTCACGATACTGTATTCACATTACAACTACGGATATTCAGTTGAGTTCATTTCTGTTGTGCGGTTCAACACTATTATCACACGTGCTCAACCACACTATAGACGTAGTGAGCACTACGCTGGCACATAATAACAATGATACTGTCTCACGTCTATTTTTTAAACTATAACACGCGTTCATAGAATAATTCAGGAGCTGGGAGTAGATAGGGCCAATATGAAAATCATGGTGTTGGGAAATCGCGTATAAAGTTTGTGAATACTCTCAGGATAGAAAGGGCGAATATGTTGTATTTATTCTTATTAAAATTAAAATATCAATTTTAAAAAACTTAGATTCTAATTAGTTTACACTTTTATTTTTAAATAATTAATGATAATTAAAATTTAAAAAAAATAATACAAAAACAAATTCTAATCACATTACATACTACTGTGTAAAAAATGTAGTATTGAGCATTGGACGTCAGTTTAGGTATTGATAAAGCTTGCTGAAGTTCTAAATTTTTTTTTCCATTTTATAAAAAAACCACACTCACACTCACTGCTGTAATTACACTATTATAATAAGACACTATTAGAATAACAAAGAAATAACGTATGCAGTAGGGCCTATAAGAAAGAACAAACAAATCACATCAAAATATCGACTAATACTGACTAAACTTTTCATAGACATGTCAGGTCAAGTATAACTATGACTAAGCGCGGTGGAGAAAGGGCGAAACTAAGCAAAAATCATGCCGACGTGTGATACCGTGCAGTATATTCGCCCTTAGGCTACGGACATACAGAAGAGCGGTAAGCGACGACCGTCAAAGCGGCAAAACCTAAGCGGCATTTCGTAAGCGGCACTATGAACATACTGGTAAGCGCTAGAGCGGCATAAAAAGTACTTAAAATTTCTGTTCAGTTGTCAACATGCCGTTACCGAGGTCGGTTAGACGTGAGCTTCTACATGAAAATCGTTTGAAATGTTTTATGTTAGTATACGATGAAAATAAAATAAGATATGGAGTTCATCCCGTCAATAAAAGTCGCTCTACTTAGGGAGAATACCACCATCTTTACCGTAATCTTCGTAATTTTCCGGACAAATTTTTCCAGTACTTACGTATGTCGGTGGAAAGCTTCGATTCCCTACTAGAAAAAGTGAAAAGAAAAATTGCACACAAACTGGAAAAGACCGATCTCTCCTGAAGAACTACTAGTTATAACGTTAAGGTAGGCAAAACAAACATGGTTATAGAATGTGTTTCTTGTTGTTGCATTGAAACAACTGAAAAATCGCTGTTTAGCCTACACAGCGAATTACAAGTAAGTTTCAATCTGAAAATAAGATAGACACTTGGAAAATAATTTGAAGAAGTTATTTTGAAAAAAAACGTATTCTTTAATATAAATTAGAACTATATAAACACAAACTGTATTAAAGTATTAAATATTTTACAAATATTAAAGTATTTAACAGTTACAAAATTTTGTGGAAAGAGAACATTTACAATGATACAAAAGAATTCGTTTGCTCGTTTTCATAGTATAATGTAGTGTCTTCATTCATTTGAGTAAAGTTATTCTTGTTCAGCTCCATTTGTTTAGATTTCAGTTTCGTAAGTACCAATTGTTGAATTTCGGTTCGTACCTCCAACTTTTCTATTTCTGTGAATGAAGTCATATACGGAAGTAAACTCTTAAAAAACTGCAAGTCGGGGTTATCAGCTTCTCTATTGGTATCTTCCTTTAATAACGCTAATCGCTGTTCTTCCAGTTCTAAAAATCTACTCATATCTGTTTGCTTAGTACTTGACTTTTTAATTCTTTTTCGGCCAAGTTGAGTCGAATGGACATGCTAGAAGCAGGGCTAGCAGGAAACATTGAGGTTGAACTACTTTCTTCACGTGTTTCATCCGTTATTTCTGCAACAGTGGAAACTTCACGACCATCGGATAATGAAACGTCACGATCATCGGATAATTCCGGTTCTTGCAAATTTCCTTCACCGCGGACAGGAAATACATAGTCCATAACAAATGATATGGATGTAAAATAAGGCCATTTAATTGTAATTCGTACAGCTGCAGACCCACTTTTGACCACTGGAAATTTCTGAATTTTTTTCCTGTAGGTATCTTTTAAGTTTTTCCATTTTTCTTTTGCTTCCTTCCCTGGAACAAATAGAAATAGAACCCCGTTTTAAGTAACATTTAATAAACTACATTTTATTTATTTTTATTTTTATTTATTTTTATTATATTTATTTTTTGCTATTATTTTCATTGCTGTCTATTGCAGATATCTTGCAACTGGATATGCCTTTCGTTCTCTAGCTTTCGCTTTTCGAGTGGGTAAAACAACAGTAAGTGACATTGTGCTGGAGACGTGCACTGCTATTTGGGATGAACTAAGAGATGAAGTCATGCCTCAGCCAACGACAGAACACTTGCAAAATGCTATTAACACTTAATGCTATTAATGCTATTACTTGTAGTAGCTCTACAAGCGATGGAAATTTCCAAATTGCTTCGGAAGCATTGACGGCAAGCAGTGTCAAATCACATGCCCGCCAAATACAGGTTCGGAATATTTTAACTATTTACATTATTATTCCATCATTCTACAAGCTGTATCAGATGGAGATAAGAAATTTATTGCTATAGAAGTAGGTGGAAAAGGGAAGCAAAGCGATGGGGGTACTTTTATTGCATCGACTCTTTTTCGGGTTTTGGAAAGTGGAAAGTTCAATGTTCCTCCACCACAAATGTTACCAGGGTCTACAATAGCCCTACCCAATGTCTTAATAGGTGATGAGGCTTACCCACTTAAGCAGTATTTGATGCGTCCATATCCAAAGAGAAGTTTAACTCCTCAGAAAAAAATTTTAATGATCGACTCTCTTCTGCAAGGAAATGCGTTGAATGTGCATTTGAAATTTTATACAATAAATGGCGCTTCCTTGCAAAAGATATAGAAACGTTGCCTGAAAGAGCATGTATTTACGTTAAATGTGCATGCATTCTGCACAATTTTGTGCGAGAGAGAGATGGTGAAAAAGACGCCGATTACATTGAAGTTACAAGAATGATGAATAGCGACAACAATGGACCGACCAGCCAAAGAGGAAACAGAACTGATAACAACTACAGTCAAGCAGCATCTGAAATAAGAGATGAATTTACTAAGTATTTTTGGGATCACGGTAATTAACTAGTCAAGACGTATAGTACAGAGTTTACGTGATAATATCTGTCCATTGCATAACATTGCATTTACTGTATATGTAATATCTGTCCATTGCACAACATTGTATTTATATGTTTTATACGATAATAATATAATAATGTAGATAAAATAAATAAACTCACCTGTACAAATCGGCTTGATTTATTTTCCTACTTCATCCCACAATTTATCAGTCACATTTTTGTTTTTGTAGTCTTTTTGATTACTTTGCCACAAAATGGGTCGTGACTGAACAGCAGAAATCAGACCTTCTATAAATGACTTTCCGTCACTCATGTTTACTGTTTGACGCTCACAACTAAACTAAATATCAAACACAATCTGCGTCAGAGCGGCAAAACACTATCGCTCAGCGTTGCCCCTCTTCCGCTTAGGTTCTGTATGGCCAATTCCGCAAACACCAATGAGTTTAAAAAAATTTCTTGACGCTCTGCCGCTTACCTCTCACCGCTCTGCCGCTCGACGCTCACCAGTATGGCCATAGCCTTTGCTCCTCGGATATTACAGTACTAAGCTCTCAGCTGGTTTTATGCAGTCCATACATTTCAATGTTATTTACAAAATCCTAAGGGCGAATATATACATGATAGTGGTACTACCGTGTTCTTAACATGTCAGAAAATAGGATTCTGTAAAAAAAAATCGATTTTTTTTATTCGCTCTTTCTCCACCGAGCTACTGAATTTCTACTTTTATTTGTCGATGGGTAGACATTGGACTACGCGTAGCCTCCATTCTTTTTTCCGTCATCCTTCCAGTCATAATCCTCGAGACTTTCCATACTTACTGCCTATCGCTTTCTTCCATTCGGTTCTTTTACTACATATCTCTTCTCTCCGACCACGAGATACCTATCTTACAGTCTTCTGTCGTGCAATAATCGTGGGAGTTCCAGATAAGATTCTTTCTCCCTATGCGCTATGTTACAAAACTCTCTATTCCTACAGCTCTTTAGCTTCATTTATTCAAATATTAGAAAAGAAAATTACATCAAGTAATGAAATATAGAACGGTTAGATTCACAGGACACGTTATAAAATATAATAGTTTTATTATAAATAAACGTTTTGAATGCAAAATCGGAGGAAGGAAAAGACTAGGAAGGGTTAGTACAACGTATTTGTAAAATGTCAAGGCTAGAAAGTATTATAAGATTTCTCACATAAATAAAAGTGCAACAGACAAAAATGAACCCTGGTTACAATGAATATTTCCTTCAAGTCATAATGACGCTTTTACCTATAAGCTTAATCTATAAGCCTTTATGTGTAAGTTTAGGCGTACGCAGAATGTAACTTTTGTTTTTAAATTTTTATGTATTTGAACTCAAATGTGAGTTCAAACACCTCTCGTAACCAGTAATATGTAGCTAAATTTAATGATGTAGGAGATGTAGGATATGTGTGTAGTAACGATTTGTTTCTTCAAAAAAACCTTCAAATTTTACACAAAATAATCCTTCAAAATTTCTTTAAACAAAATATCAATTTTACACTTTTAGATTTCTGGGCAACTAACAGTAATAAAATAATTAATATAAGTAAAACTTCCATATACTTGACTGCATGCAGTGTTTACCTAAAAAAAAACTACACATAAACTGTAAATTATTTGAGAACACCTAAATTATATCCCATGCTATAAAATGCCAAAAGCGCAGTACTGATCACAGTTGTCGAATTCAACAGAGCTTTGTTTTTCTTTCTTTAAAATAAGAGCAACAAATACTGATTTTCATGGCAAGAAACCTCTCTGTATAATTCTCAGAGTACAGTCAGTGGATGTTGCCGACACAATAAGATTTCTTGTTAGAGATTGTTTAGGCTTCTAATTAATCTTCTGATCAGGAGTAGATCGTAAAATTGTTAAATAAAAGAAAGAAAAAAGTTGTTTGTATGGAAACATTCTGAGTTTAGTCTGATTTCAGTAGGCTGTTAATCTTCCATAGTAAAACTTTTTAAGTGAAATATCGTTTGATATAGTTTGCTATTTTTAGTATTTTCTTTTCACTTTCGTAGAAGTTTCTACAAACGAAATGCGAAACCTACGTCACTTAGGTTGACATCTGTTTGCTGTTGTTTTCTCAAAACTTTGCTTTGCTTTAAAAAAGTATGTCATCTTATTTTGTAATTTAAAAATCGATTAGAAGTAAAAAAAAATTATGAGTTGCGATTATGAACCCGAACAGTGCGCACTGATTCTTCGCGCGGTACGTTATTAATGTAGTGTGTTTTTAATGATGTTAGTAAAAGTTTTTATTTACGTTGACAAGTTCTTCATGTAAGAACGAATAGTTTTTGAACCTGATGATGGGAACATGTTTCCCGAAACATGTCGTGTATGACATATAACGAAGTCGCAAGATGGAAAGGAAATAAGGTAAAACTATAAGTTTTAACTAAATATCACTATATTATTGACGACTCGGAACACTAAGTTTTTTATAAGTAAAAACGTAAAGTTTTACCTTACAGCCTAAACCGGCTTTCACCTATAGAAGGCTTCATCAGAGGCTGTCGTTAGTAGCGCTGTTCGTCTTGTTGTTGGTGACGAGATAGTTTTTCGAAAGATCGAAGCTGTGTGTGTGTGGTGAGATGTGTTCAAATAATGCGTGCCATTTGAATTGTGTCTGTTCGTTTAGGATGTCGTTTTTATTTGTTTTTGTGTGTTTGTATATTTCTAATTGTTCTAGAGTGTCTAGTTTTCGGCCTTTTGTGTGTACGTGTAGTATGTTCATGTTATTGTCGATGTTTTTATATGTGTGGTTTGCTTCAATGAGGTGGTTTGCGAAGGTAGATTCTGTAGTGGTGTGGAGTGCTTTTGTGTGTTCAATGTATCTCTGTTTGAAGCTACGTCCTGTCTGGCCTATGTAGAATTTATTGCAATTTGAACAATTTAGCTTATATACACCGGGTAGATCGAATTTGTTTTGTGCTTTGGGCATGCGTTTTGATAGTGTGTGTTCTGTTTTGTTAGTAGTTTTGAAAGCGATTCTGTATCCTGCTTTTTTGAATTTGTGGACGATTTTTTCTGTTTGTTTGTTGATGTATGTTAGTGTTATGAATTTGTTGTTTTCTGTCTTTGTCTGTTGTTTGTTTTGTGTTTTGTGTAGGAGTTTACTGACTATTGTTCTGTCATAACCGTTAGATTCTGCTAGATATTTTATCGTGTTTAGTTCGTCTTTGTAGTCTATTTCATCTAAGGGGATGTTGTTAAGTCTATGTATCATGGTTCTAAAAGCAGCTAGTTTGTGTTGTATTGGGTGATTGGAGGTGTTGTGTATTAGTGTGTCAGTTGTAGTTGGTTTTCTGTATATACTGAATTTGTGTCTGTGTTCTAGTTTTGTGATGGAGAGGTCTAAGAAGTTTATGGTATTGTTGTGTTCGTATTCGGCAGTGAAGGTTATGTTTTTATGTATTTTGTTTATGTGCGTTAGTAACTGTTCACATTGTCTTTTGTTTCCCCTGTATAGTATTAGAATGTCATCAACGTATCTGTGCCAATATAGTATTTTATGTGAGTGTCTGTCATTGTTTGTGAGTATTTTTGTTTTTTCTAAGTGTTGGAGGAAGACTTCTGCTAGAATGCTGGATATGGGGGAGCCCATGGGTAGGCCTTCGTTCTGTGTGTAGTATTTATTGTTATAAGTAAAGTAGTTTTGTTTTGTGATAATGTTCAGAGTTTCTGTTATTTTATTGATAAGTTCGTCTGGTGTGTTGTTCTGTTTGAGTTTGTTTTGTAGGATGGTGATTGTTTCAGAGATGGGGATGTTTGTGTACAGGTTTTTAATGTCAAAGGAGGCTAATGTGGCGTTATGGGGGATGTGTATGTCTTTTATTTTTGTTACTAGGTCAGTGTTGTTTTTTACTGGAATGTTGTTGTCTATTTGTGTGTGTTGTCTAATAATTTTGTCTAGATATTTTGCCAGTTTGTGTGCAGGGGCATTACGGTAGTTGATAATGGGGCGGATCGGAATGTCTTCTTTATGGATTTTGGGAAGCGCTTGGAGTGTAGGTGCTGATGGTCGGATTTGTTTCATGTAGGGCTTTTGTTTATGTGTCATAATGTGTTTGGCTTTGTTGACTATTTGTTTTATTGAGTTTTGGTATCTGTCGGTGGGGTCGTGTTTTAGTTCTGTGATGTTGTTCTGTTCCATGAAGTTTTGTACTTTTTTGTGTAGGTTGTCTGTGGGGATAATTACAGTCGTGTTGCCTTTGTTCCGAGTCGGCAATATTATAGTGATATTTAGTTAAGTAACGGACACGTCATGGACAACGAAATCCAAGAATATAAGTTTTATTTCAATAACGCGACTTGGAGACCGTAAATCACAAATTATGAAAAAGAAAATAGAAAATTCTCGTGCACTCAATTTTTCTTAAATACACGATAAATGTGCATCTTATGAAGTGTTTTCTAAGTTAATGTATTAGTAAATGTCTGCTATACTCACTCCTTAATAATTGTGTATGCAATGTTTTATATTTCTTTTATAAACAATCGAGAATTTAAAAATTATTTTGTACTAATTTTAAAGGAATTATAAACAATTAACACCTTATTATAACATATTAATTAACACTGTAAATTATTTAACTCTATTTGTATAGTAGTAAGTCATTTAGAAAATATCGGTATGGAGAACCATACATGACTTCCATGTTCTAAGATTTATATTTAAAATCATTTTCGAAATGAAATATTTCCATAGAAACTACTTCTTTCTTCTGGTCACTAACGTATACCACCTCACGTTAGCGCACTCGATTTTCACTGATGACGGCAGTCGATAAAACTGCCGAAACGTCTGGTTTTGTAGAAAACATTGGACCACGCCAAACAGCCCAGGAAGGAATTTTAACAACAAACTACTTCTTTGTTGCCGTTAACGTAGCACACATGACATAAATAAAAATTATCCCCTCCACCTTCAACTGTCATTTTCATTTATAGAAAATTATCCCCACCCATTCAATAGCTTCTACATTTATAGATATTTCATCTACGTTTCTAAAATGGATTATTATGATCTTTTTTCAGGATATTTTATTTATCAAAATTAAGTACTTTACTTTAGCTAAAACATAAAACGTTGCAGGTAACCTATCCTTTCCCCATAACCGATCTTCACCAAAATCAATAGGCCTTGAGTCCTCTACAACTCAAACACATATGAAAAATAAATATTTGATTCTGTTTGAATGCGCGGCACTTATTATTCGTCATAGTAAAAATTATCCTTCTTAAACAAAATGTTACAAGTAAACTACCCCATCTCCTTTACTGATCTTCACCAAAATCAATTGACCTTGAGTGCTCCACAATTCAGGGACGTATGCAAAAAATTAGTTGATTCTGTTTGAATGTGCGGCAGTTATCGTTCGTCATAGAAAAATAACCCTTGTTAAAACATAAAATGTTGTAGGTAAACTACCCCTATCCCTTAACTGATCTTCACCAAAACCAAGAGGCCTTGAGTCCTCTATAATTCAGGGACGTATCCAAAACATCACTTGATTCTGTTCTAATTTGCGTGTTATTGTTTCCCATAGAAAAAATTCTACACACAGACACACAAACATACACACTGACACTTTTCGAAAAATGACTTTTTTTCATGTTTTGAGGGTAGTATAATCAGAATTAGCCCTTATCTCGAACACGGTTATTTTCACCAGCACCATACTTCCATTTCCTTATGGAACATGGAAGTAAAATTAAACGAAAAATATCATTGCTGTAATTGTTACTAACAGTAAGTTGATCGTTTCTAGGCAATTTATCGAAATTAAATGAAATTATTTAGTTTAATTCAAACTGGCAACGATTACGGACGTGTCCTGTTGGTGTCTCCGCGGATAAATTCATCTTGTGGCTTTTTTACCCCCTGTGAAGTACTCGAGGTAACGGAATTTTTGCTAGTCTGATTGTCACGATTAGGATACGGGCTTCACACTTACAAACACCCGTTTGGCGGACGCATGATGGTGCGCAGTTTGCGTGTTGGGGCCAGTGCAAGCGCGCGCCTTGCATTGACTCTAGCACGCATTCTCGCGCGCCCACGCATGTGACGCCCCGCGTACAGACTCATGCCGCTTGAGCCGGCACGTGTCCTGCGTTGCCATCTGCGTGTTGGGGTTCAGTGTGAGCGCGCGTGGCTTGCATTGACTCCAGCAAGCGTTCAGGTACGCGCACGCATGTGCGCTCGCGGTGGACACACATGCTTTGTTGTTTTAATCATGGCAATCACATTAGTAAAATTTTCCAAACAGAGTACGTTCGCAAACATACTAACCACATTACTGTCTACACTATATTACGACTAAATAAATTTGTACGTATGTTACGGAAGGACGCTGACCATAGGCTGCACTATTTTTTATGAATTTAATAAATATGAAAACAAAAAAACAAGTTTAAATTATTTTGTATTCCCTTTATTATACTAGTATCGTTTATACGTTTTTACATTGGTGTCGTAGTATTAGTAGTTGTCGTTGGTGTCGTAGTAGTAGTTGTTGTTGGTGTCGTAGTAGTAGTTGTTGTTGGTGTCGTTCACTGTTTTGCAAGGCAGTTAGCCGCTGTTAGGTTGTATCTTTTGTATTTAAAATGTTAAATTTCAAATATTCAAAGTTTATTTTTAAATTAATTTCCATATTTTGTTTTATGAGCTAAGTATACTTAAGTCGTAATGCCTCCTCTTGTCTTTGGAATGGAAATGTATATAGCGGTGAAGCTCGAAAGTATAATACAAGCTTGGGAAATGAAATCGCAAAGAAGACTAAAGGCTGTAGTAGTCGGGACAAAAGAGAAATCTGAAGACTGAAATAATTAAAAATTTTCAACCTTTACAAACACGTTTAATAGAATTAAAGTCAGTGGAATAAATACACAGAGATGTTAAATGAAAGAGGTGATTTCTCAAAACAGAACACCGTGGACCAAATGGAAGACGGCGGCAGACTGCGGAGTAAACAGTTTCTGCAACAAGTAGCAAACGTCATACACGAAGTCTAGAAGAATGATAGAGTGTAATCAATACGACATCTGCAATAGAAGAAAATTTAAAGTAAGAAGTTCAGACTTAAAAGTATTGACAGCTCTGAAGAAGTGTTCGCAGACAGTGTGGTGAGGATGTGTGGGACGCAATATACGAAGTGAACGTAGTGAGAGTTGAGGGTGATTTACTGCTACGATGAGAAAGTTCGTAATAAGTTTTCTTTAGCTTTTATAGGCATAGGAAAAGGGGGGCGTTTACATATGCAGACTATATTTTCTTCAAGAAAAGTATATAGCACTATTAGTTATCTTAATTTATAGAGGCCTACAGAGATGATGAATTACGCAATATATCTGCTTTCTGATGCATCCGACAAACGTTTGCGTTACATATAAAAAAAAATTAATCGGTAACAACGACAACATAAATAATAATAATAATAATAACAAGAAGAAAATGAAAAAGAAGAAGAAGAAAAAGAAGCAGAAGAAAGCTTTTGATAAATATTATAAAACAAACGGTAATTATAAACGGCAAATAAGAATAAACTATGCCTCTTAACCTCTCCAACAGAATAAAAGTGAATAAAAACCAGTGAAACAGTAAACTAACTTTGAGTAAAGTTAATTAAGCCTTCATTTAAATGTGACAACCATAACGTCTTCAACCGTTTTTTTACTTTCATGTTCCTTAAGGAAATGGAAGTATGGTGATGGCAAAAATAATCGGGTTCGAGATTATTGCAGATTCTGATTGTACTACACTCAAAACATGAAAAAAGTCGTTTTACGAAAAGTGTCTGTGTGTGTGTGTCTGTGTCTGTCTGTAGATTTTTATAACTTATGTCAAACGACAACAGCCGCAAATTCAAACAAAATCAAATGATTTCTTGCATACAGCCCTCATTTGTAGAGTACTCACGACCTGTTGTTTTTGGTGAAGATCGGTTGAAGGAAAGGGGTAGTTTACCAGCAACGTTTTTTTTTACCAAGGGTAATTTTTATGGCAAACGATAGCCGCAAATTCAAACAGAATCAAATAATTTTTGCATACAGCCCTGAATTGTAGAGTTCTCAGGACCTATTGTTTTTGGTGAAGATCGGTTAAGGGAAAGGGGTAGTTTTCTTCCAACGTTTTATGTTTTAGCTAGGGTAATTTTGTCTATTAAGAACGATAACTGCCTTACATTCAAAGGGAATCAAACAATGTTTTGCATACGTTCCTGACATATAAAGAACTGAAGGTCTATTGATTTTCGTGAAGATCGGTTAAGGGAAAAGGGTAGTTTACCTGCCACCTTTAATGTTTTAACAAGAGTAATTGTTTCTATGACGAACGATAACTGCCGAACATTCAAACAGAATCAAATAATGTTTTGCATGCATCTCTGAATTGTAGAGGACTCAAGATCTGTTGATCTTGGAGAAGATCGGTTACGGGGAAAGGGTAGTTTACCAGAAACATTTTTTGTTGTAACAAGAGTAAAGTACTTAATTTTGATAAATAATGTATCATGATAAGAATATCTTAATAATCCACTGTAGAAACGTAGATGAAATATCTATAAATGAAGAGGCTAGTTGAACGGGATGGGGGTAATTTGGTGAAGATCAGTTACGAGAAAGGGGTAGTTTACCTGCAACGTTTTATTTGATAACAAGGTTAATTTTGTCTATGACGAACGATAACTGCCGTAAATTCAATCATAATCAAATAATTTTTTGCATACGTCCCTAAATTGTAGAGAACGCAAGGCCTGTTGATCTTGGAGAAGATAGGTTACGGGGAAAGGGTAGTTTACCTGAAACATTTTTTGTTGTAACAAGAGTAAAGTACTTAATTTCGATAAATAATGTATCCTGATAAGAATATCTTAATAATCCACTGTAGAAACGTAGATGAAATATCTATAAATGAAGAGGCTAGTTGAACGGGGTGGGGGTAATTTTCTATAAATAAAAATTATAGTTTAAAGAGGAGGGGATAATTTTTATATGTGTACTACGTTATCGGCAACAAAGTAGTAGTTTGTTGTTAAAATTCCTTCCCGGTCTGTTTGGCCGTAGTCCAATGTTTTCTGCAAAACCAGACGTTTCGGCAGTGCCGTCGACTGCCATCATCAGTGAAAATCGAGTGCGATAACGTGTGGTGGTATACGTTAGTGACCACAATACTGTGGTTAAGGCTGAAGCAATAAGAGGAAATTAGTAGTTTCTATGGAAACATTTCATTTCGTAAATGATTTTAAATATAAATCTTAGAACATGGAAGTCATGTATGGTTCTCCATACCGATATTTTAATAGAGGGGGAGGAAAATGCTATGTGCACCGTCAAAGGTGGCCGTGCTTCCTCTGGTGTGTGGGACTCTAACCCACTAAAAAGCTTACCTTTAATTCAGGCATTCATATCCATCCTGGAATCACGTAGCGTATTACTTCAGGATGGAACCTATTGCGTCCTTATCGGGCTTTTTCTAGTTGTTCCTCATCTTCCACTGCACGATGAATGCAAGTTGGGCCTGTCGTTTTTTTATAGTAGGACCTCTAAATAAAAACGTATTCAACCTTTAGATAAATTCATTTTTTTAAAATTAACAAACTTACATGGAGTGCAAATAATAATTAGGAGGAATAAGTAAGGTCGAGAAAACGGTAAAGCACCTAAAGAAGCGTCAATTTACGTGGTATGGCCTTATTAAAATCTTCCGGAGAAGAATTAGTCCCTGGCTCGAATAGCTCATAACGACACTATATAGGTAAGAAGGAGCGCCGTACAAAGTTACTAAATTTACAGAGATTTGAAACGTAGAATGTGAGAACATTGCGGAGTGGAAAACCTCGATAATATATAGAAGGAAATGGAACCTATTGGAATAGGTGTTTGGAAAGTAGTACATGAAATACCCAAGCAACAGGAAGTTCAGAGATGTGGGCTTCAGAACTTAATAAATTAAGAATTAATAATAGATCAAATTGTGTAGAATTCATAGTAAAACATTCATTTTATGTATAGTCTCCAGACAGCTGTTAGAACCAAATTTAAATAATTTACCTTTTAATCCGCTAAGCGATCTTCTGTTATATGTTTTTACTTGTAAAATAAGTAATACTATGTTATTGTAAAAACATATAACAGAAGATCGCTTAGAGGATTAAAAGGTAAATTATTTGAACATAGTAAAACAACTTCTTGCAAAACAAATTAGGAGGATTTAGTCAATAATTATGATTAAGACAAAAACTGAACCAATATTAATTCAGGCGTACATGCAACGAAGATAAAGACGTGGAAGAGGTGTACGAGCAACATGAGGAAGTCTTATTGAAGGTGAGCAGTAAAGACAATCATATAATGATTGAACATTTTTTAAATTCTAGGAGAGTGTAAAGTGTAGAATATATATGGAAGATTTGGTATGAGGTCTAGGAATAGAAGTGACGATTGGTTTGTTAATTTTCTGCGTTCACTTACTATTGCAAACACTTTATGTCAGCAGTCTAGAAGAAGGAAGGAGTGGTTCTACTGTACACTTGGGCCATGCCAGTAAATGGGGATTGATACCATCTACACGATGTGCTTGTAAGAGATATTATTTCAAGAATATATTACTTCTTCAAGTATATTTAATCCGTGTGTGTGCATACACACACACACACACACACATAAACACCTGACTTACCTTTACTACTGTTCACAGAACAATCAGTATCATCAGAGGATTCAATGTGAATTCTCATCTTTCTAAGTCACGAATCCTTAGAGCCACTTCGACGACGTTTGCCATTCCTTACGACTAATTAGTTAAGACTCATACACAATTGAAACAAAAAAAGGCCAAGGAGTAGACCAAATTCAGGAGAAAATTAATAGATGTTAGAGAGTAAGGCGAAGACAGCTTCATACATGCTATACAAGATTATCTATATAACGAAAGAAATTCTTAAGAATTTCAAGGAAGGGTACTAATTCCAATTTTTAGAAAGAGTTAATGAGACAAACGTATTTTAGACCTAGTAAGATACGCCTCACAAGTGTCGACAAGATTAATTTACCGTCATGTGTAAAGGAAGGTAGACGAAAATCTTACGGACACTCCGTTTGGTTTAGAAGGGAACAGGGATCAGATAAATTTATATTATGTCTTAGGTAATTATTGGAAATATGGTAAAGGTGATAAATAGCTCTGAAAGCTTTTATTCATATATAAAACATTTTAAACTGGTGTGTAATATTGAAGGCTCTCAAAAATTTGTTTATGATAAAAAGATATGATTATAAGGATAGGCGTGTAATTTGCAGATTGCATAAGAACCAAATCTCAGTTAGTGATAGCAGAGAGGAGAGGCCACAAGATGGATAGGTATGAGGACTGTGTCATACCAATACAAAAATTACTACAAGAGTTCTCAGTTACGAACAAATAAGGGATGAGTTCTCCTACTTCATGGACTAGTAATCCCATTAATATACTGTACAGTGAGCATGGAGAAGACTAGTTTTGTAGAAACAGTAAGTAAAAGTCAAAACAATTTATTTGGGCATTTGCTGCGGCACTCTGCCTGGCGCAGTATGGCCATTGAGGGTTAGTTACAGAGCTGAATTGCATGAAAAGGAAGCCGTCGAACTCAGGTCGTTGAAGTTTTCAAAGATAAAAAATTTTACCGCTGAATTGAAGCGATAGTGTTACAGAAGGAGCAAGAATGAGATCAATAGAAAATCACTTTGCTGGTCATCAACTTTAAGGTTGAGTAGGAAAGGAAAGGAGCAACATATAAGTGATAAGGAAGGGAAGGTTACGAAATGAGCTTTTGAGCGGATTTCATTGGGTTGAAAAAGAAGTACATCAAGAAATATGTAGTGAGTTGAAATAAGGAAAGCAACGATTGAGGGAAGTCTGACACAAAAGCATGTGTGAAAATTGACCCTTGTGCGAAGAGAATCTGGAAACATTGAGAATATAAACACAAAGCATAGTAGGGTTATAAAGTTTACATAAATTAATAATTTCAAAATTCTCTAATAAAATTATAAGTTTTATACTTTCCTACTGATGAGAAACCAATATCCAAAATTTATAAAATTAATAATTAGTTTGAATCAAAATTGTATAGCCGCTCTGCTCATAATGTTTAAGTTAGACATTCATATAGGTCGTAAAAACAGACAATATTTATAAAAGAAAATTTGTAACCGTACTCCGGTGCAAGTACACTATTATGTACCTTCAATTCATAAATATAAAAAATAATATTTTTTGATTTCTTAATCTCTAACTTTATGAGTACCTACGCTGATGGTTAGGTAAAAACTAGATTTAAATAAATATATTGCGACAGATTGGTTTTGCTAAATTTTTATGTAATGCTAAATTGGGATGACCTACACTTTGTAGCGATAACTTATCTGCAACAACTAATGTGACACAGTTTAAAGGGGATATCAGGTGTATCTGTAATAATAACTCTATGTAATTTGTAACGGTATTTCAAATTTATTTAGTAATAATGAAATTCTGCGCAAGGCACTTGATTCGACTTAAAAACATTCATTATTGCTTTGTTACTATGCCGTAAGGCTTACGCTTCATACATCCTTACTGACTAAATATTCTATTCTAATAATTACTTATTAAAAATATCATTTCCTGACTACTCAGTCAATTAGTGTGCTTCTAAATATCAATGCTTAAATATTTTTTTAGATATTGTAACGAAATTCAAAATATTAATAGCTACTGAATTTATCTTTCTTTTTCAGTACTGATTTATAAAACTCTAATTTTTACTTAAATGCTTTGCATTCTTTTAATTTCAGAACAAATTTGAGCTCTTGTTTACGTTAATCTTACTTCAATAATATCTACCATTTTAACTCTATATTTACAAGAAACATGGGCTCTTAACGTTGAAGTAAAACAAGAATGTCTTTAATTGTCTTTGAGTTAATTGTTCGACTAAGAGATAAATAAGTTGTTTATCACCTTATTGTTGTCAATCATACTCAATCGCAATCGATCCATCTGTAATCGTCCTCGTCTCGAACTCCAGCATCAATTCCTCTTTCCAGCGTCGCTTCTCTTTTCCAGCGTCGCTTCCAGACTTCAGTAACGTTCCTCTTGTCCACCGCAGCCGCTATAGACTCCAGCGTCGTCTCGCTCCCCGTAACTAAGTCGTCAGCTCTCTCGCTCTCCGGAACTTCATGTTACTTCTTCTCGTGCTGTTTCGGACGTCAGTTGATCATCTTATATGGATTTTATTCTCGTGTAATTTTGTTACTATTTACAAGTGATTGTATTTACAACTTAGTTACATAGTTGTATGTAACTGGAAGAATGAAACTATTTACAAAAAAATAAATACGCCGTGCGGACGGACAGAAGCTCCCGCCGCAACTGTGGGTGATCAAAAGAGATACAACTGTAGCGTGTGTGTCCTATTTATACCCACGCCTTCGTTAACACCTGCAGTTGTACGAAATTGACATGTCAGAAATTGTCTCTGGGTTTTGTTCCCCCACTCCTCGTCAATTTCGCTATTTCTTATATTTCTGCGAATTGCAGAGTCCTGTGAGTATACTCTTATACCCATCGTATAACTATTTTCACTACACATGTTCACTGTACTTTTGGACATTGTAACTTAACCCTTGCGATCTGTAGCAGTTTATTTCGCACTACACTCGTACGGTGTGTCCCTTTCACGTGGTTTTCGTACACAGTATGTAGTTAATTTTATTACATTTTATTGTGCCTTTGGATTTCACTCCTTATTTATAGTTTATGAATAATTACGGAAAAACAGTAATTACGTAACTATTCATACTGGGGTGGCAAACTCGCCTGCATAGACCTGCGTCACACACACATTCAAAATACTATTGTACACACTCTCAGTTACATCTCTCTCTCTCTCTCTCTCTCTCTCTCTCTCTCTCTCTCTCTCTCTCTCTCTCTCTCTCTCTGTGTGTGTGTGCGTGTGCGCGCGTGTGCGTGCGTGCGTGCGTGCGTGCGTGCGTGCGTGCGTGCGTGCGTGCGTGCGTGCGTGTGTGTGCGTGCGTGCGTGTGTGTGCGTGCGTGCGTGCGTGCGTGCGTGCGTGCGTGCGTGCGTGCGTGCGTGCGTGCGTGCGTGCGTGCGTGCGTGCGTGCGTGCGTGTGTGTGTGTGTGTGTGTGTGTGTGTGTGTGTGTGTGTGTGTGTGTGTGTGTGTGTGTGTGTGTGTGTGTGTGTGTGTGTGTGTGTGTGTGTGTGTGTGTGTGTGTGTGTGTGTGTGTGTGTGTGTGTGTGTGTGTGTGTGTGTGTGTGTGTGTGTGTGTGTGTGTGTGTGTGTGTGTGTGTGTGTGTGTGTGTGTGTGTGTGTGTGTGTGTGTGTGTGTGTGTGTGTGTGTGTGTGTGTGTGTGTGTGTGTGTGTGTGTGTGTGTGTGTGTGTGTGTGTGTGTGTGTGTGTGTGTGTGTGTGTGTGTGTGTGTGTGTGTGTGTGGACAAGTCGATTCAGGTCTAAACACCTGTCCATATTTTTGTCTGAGCCAAGGTTGCAATCCCTGACATGCTTACTTCTAATACATTATTAATTATTTTACAAATTATTATGTATATTTAAAGTTTTATATTCAATGCTCAGTACAGCACTTATCTGTACTGTCGCAATATAGTATCACTCTTTACCTCATGTTTATACATTAAACTTTTTCGAGTAAAAAAGCCATGTATTAAATAATACTTTTTCTAGGTATAAATAATTAGTAGAATAACATTAATGTTGAACCTGTATACAAATATAGATACCAATTACAAAGGAGAACGTAGGTGGAATTAAAGCAACCAAGATAAGATTGTCAGATATTTAAAGATAGAACAGATAAATGATAAACCATGTAGCTAATGTAATGACAATGACAATATTACCCGTTCGTATGGGATGATTAACAATGAAAACTAACCATAGGCCGAATACAGAGACTGCCAACAAGATATTTATCCGGAAATAAATTACAGTTGCCCTGAAGCATTCTGTACTAGTAAATAAATACGGAGCAAAAATGCTTCCCTGCGTCTGTCTGCCCCACCTTCGCTACAATATAATTGTAAAACCTGTATTCATTCGTTGACAGGAAAAGGTAATTTTGTCTAATAAACTCATTTGTTCGGCGTTCCGCTCTTGAAAATTCTGTCTCGAAATAACATAATATATAACATGGTAACTTTCACTGATGATAATAACCACCTCCTCCTGTACGCTTTGCGGTTTTTGGACTATGAAACATAAAGGATGGATGAAATATACAACGAGATTTACACCTGTACTGTTCATAGTAAAACATGCCATTGACAAAGAATACACGGGTCAACTCATTACGCAGTCCCAAATATGTCTTTGTATCATTACGTATTTATAATGTGTACATGTTTGTTTTCCTTAGACAAAGTCGTATATTAAAAGAGCAAAACGTCATCAATCTATTTGCCATTTTAACTAATTTCACAAACTAGTGAAATTAATCTAAATAAGGTAACCAGTCAGTAGTTTATCATCAGACGATTAATTTGTTATAGTATTTATTCGTAGTTGTTGATAGTTGGTGAAGCGCTAACTGCTTCGAACATGAAAAGACCTTTCGATGCTATCGTGTCCAAAAAGCCATCGAGAAGCAATTAGCATTTAGGCAGCTACCTGCTACAGCGTTAAAATATCTTGTGAACAACAATAAATCGCTGCAAAATTAATGTTTTGACTAACTATAAAATTAAATTCGGTGTAAAAATATTCATATATTTTTTTAATTTTATAGCTAACACTATAAAAGGATATTTTTTAGGGTGGGTAGATTATACAGCGGACAAAGTAGTTGCGTTTGTTTCTTGTAAAGTCCACTTCCTGTCCGACGGCGCGTATACGCTGCCAGCAGTAAATTTTCACTTGGTAAGAAAAAGGTTACGGTGCTGCCAGAACATCCATCACTAGGGAGGGGCCCATTATACTGAGAATCGTGAAAAACTAGTTTCTCTACACTTCATAACAAAAATTGGATACTTGCTACTGTCGATTTGTAGGCGAAAAGATGAACTTCTTCTGTCATTCTGTTAGTCTGATTGGAACAGCAGTATGTTCCCATATTATGCGTGAGGTCGTGTGTGTGTGTGTGCGCGCGCGCGGCTGCAGAAACACACAATATTTTATTTCCATAAGGCTCAATTATTTATAAAGCACAGAATTATTCAATATGTAACCCAAGAACAAGAATACCAGTAGATGCAATATAGAAATAACTATATTATAGATCATGAGAGAGCATTTAAGCATTTCGGCTGTTATTTTCATTTATCGTTTCACACCTGCCTTTTCCAGTTTCTGTTTACAGGCTGTGGTTTCGATCGATTCTTGTACTTTTTACTTATTTTAGCTCTTTCAACCGGACTCATATACTCGTATTTGCGCTGTGCCTACTGACTACTGGTGTGCAGGTTCAGAGAATATGTTCCCACGGTCTTTTGTGTTCAGGCAGAATGGATATTTGTGAAATTCGCAATGAGGAACATGGATAAATTTTAAACTCCTTGGCACTCAAGCAGGTAAAGTGTCAGAGGACAAACGAGAGATGACACTATAGCAGAATGCTTTCTAACTTTCTACGTATGGTACAAGATAGGCGTAAAGGAAATCGTGTTATGACGAATTAATCTATGGTACGGAAGATTTAGTGTAAAATGGATACGTATAAATATTCTCTGTGTGTGCCTGTGTGTGTGTTGGAAATATATGATGGGACCAGTAAAAATACTGATTAATGTATAAACCTATTTTATTAATTTTTGTTTTGATTAGTAGTAAAAGAGTCGATTACTTGGAATACCCATCATAACTAGTTAAAGTACCAATGTTGAGAGGTAATATGTAATCTAACAATTTTTGTATGCAATTTTTTAAGTAGTTCGTATTGACAATTGTTTTTATTTTGGTAGTAGTGGCAACACTACATCAACCCATTTATATTATTTTCAAATTTAATAAAAATATTAACACTTTCAATTTCACAGGTCTCCTCTTACTTCTTCTTCTCCACCAACTCGTCTTTTTCTGCTCTTGTTATTTTTATGCAGTCCGCACTATTCATAACAATATAGAACACAAAATTAATTTAAATCATTAATCCAATGTTCTTAAACTCCACACTGATAACACTTGCACTGTAATCGCTTGTATAAATAAGTAGCTTGCAGGCGTCTTGTATTGGCTACCATCTGGCACAATATAGACAGTACTACTTTAATCTTGGTACAGGAATGTGCAAGACCGTGTTCCTTTCTGTTAGTAAATGTTGGTATGCTGGAATATCGATGATTCAGCAGTATTTAACAGGCTATGCATACTGTCCTTTATTGTGTTGTCATATTGTAAATTGTCATATATTCCATATATATGTTACGACGGTCTACTCTATCGTCGTAGGTACAGTGGAAACAAAATAATTACAAGATACCAATTAAGTCACTAATTACCAGCTTTAATTTCCACAGTTAACAGTTCGTAATTAACAACACAGTCTCTACAACAAATCAAATAAAAATTGTTCACATGCAATAAAATGTCCACTAAAATTAAACACAATTGTATTACAATTACCGTCCGATTTTAAAACACAACACTTAACTAATAACCACATGAACTCGCACAGTAATTTCGCCCGACAATAACTCTCGAACCGCGCTGTCAATATATCGCACTAATACTGAAACTTAAGGCCGCTGCCGTCAGGTATTTATAGCCGCCGAAAATGTAGACGATTCCTAATTGCGTCTTAGCGTCCATATGAACTACGTAATTAACTGCGGCCTTGACACAGTCCGCACGGCTGGCGGCATCGAGAAGACTCTCGCAAATGGGTCTACAAGCACCTACGCCACACGCGTTACATCGAGATTCTTCTGGCACATTCGACAACAAACACGTAGATTGTTCTGTGATGTCGTAACAATATTAATTTAGTTTTTTCTGTGTAGTATTACAGTCACGTGTAGAGCCTATATTAATTTTTATAGCTCGTTTTATGAACGTATTCTGTAACGTACTTGTTTCTTATCGTAAGTTAATCAATTCTGTTTGTATACAAATACGAATATTCACAAAGTGATGCGCGTCCGCCGTTATGTCTGGACTTACCAGACACCGATTTAAGCTATTTACAGCTCTTTGTTTTATTTTCAACTTTGGTGTATGTCGTACAATGCCAAAGTAACAAAGAATGTTATTAATGTTTATAATTTCTACATGTAATTTAATATTGTTACGACGGTCTAGCAGATCGACGTATGGTACAGTGGAAACAAAATACAGACACCAATGAAATCACTAATTACCAGCTTTAGTGAGTCACAAATAACAATTTAAAATCAATAAGATACTCTCGTACAGTAATTATAGTTAAATTTGTCTAACAATAATGTCACCTATTAGAGTTGCACACTAATTATAACACAATACTCACTCCGCCACAATACTTCGATCCGCAGTTGAATAAATCGGCAGCTGCAACTTACTAACTAAGCGCCAGCTGTTGCATATATATAGCCTGCAGGTGTTTCAGAACAATGTCCCATCATTTTTGTCCTTAACAAGCATTCGAAAAGTCTAGAGAGTACTTTAATACACTGCCTAGACCGAGACATGCATGTGCTCAGCTAGCTGAGAAACGCGTAGAACGACACTCTCGACTGTTCGGGAGCGTTCGGTGTAACAATGTTACATGTCAAAGGCAACAGTTTTACATACAAAACGTATTAAAAAATTATACGTAAGAAGTAGTTTACTTTGGATATATATTAAGTTCGGTATTCTAAAGACTGATGAAAAATGTTTTAAATAAATCACCATATACTATCATAAGCAGTTTACATAATATAAAAATATCTGAAAAATATAATTTACGAGGGGACATTCTAATAAATTAATTCAACAAAGAAGAAAAGAAATAATGCAAAACGGCGGCAAGGCAGAAAACAAATTGATAGATAGAAATTTTTGAGAACCGTAAGAACTTATACGTTATTAATGAAAATGTGATGTATTTATAATATACACATAGCCTACTTATTGTTTACTAATGGTACCTAAATCTCAGTTTTCTATTGTAGTGTATTTATTGTTCATAGGTATAAAGGTATATGATTTGCAATAATGTTTCAATTACTCACATTCTTAAACACGATCGATTTCTGTCATAGACCATCGTCAGGTCATATACAGTGCACTTGCGGTCACGATATCGTAAAACGGCCACTTACGATGACGAAACTACAAAAAAAGAATTCGTAGACATTGATTAATGAACGTGATACGTACGTCGTTGTCCAAAGTTTCCCGAGAACTGATTTTGTTACAGAGTGTTTATGTTTACATTCCGTTCTATACATTATATGAGCTGGTTACTGTATAAATCGTAAACTACATTATTGTATGAACAATAACTTACTGCAATAGAAAGTTGAACTTATACGTTATAAAACAAGAAATGAAATTAGATGATAAGATTGTATTAAGTCTGTATTAATATTGTATAAATAAACCTAATTATCCAGGTTATAGAATAGGGAAACAATCTTGTGGCTGAACTCAAATAAGCGAATTTTAAAACTGTATTCATTTTAAAGTATATAGAATTTATTTACAGAAACTATGTGATAAAACTGGAACACTCTGTACAGACACAAATTTACTCTAAGCCTCATGGGACTCACAACTTGTTGACTCATGACCTTGTCAGTCCAAGCTTCAACGCTGAATCCCCTTGTGGCCTATATTTCCAGCGTTACAGTTCTCAGAATCAAGTAACTAAGTTAAAAACAAAAACGCTTTGTGAAATAACTTTAATATATCCCATTTTATTAAAAATGCAGTAAAATATAACAAGCTAAATTTTAAGTAATTTAATAACGTTTGTTATACTAGTATTTAATAATATTTTGCAATCGGTGTAACTTAATTTATACCTTAAAGTTAGTCGCCTGTTGAAGATAACTTCTTAATTTCATGGTCAATTTTTAATCTTTATTTGTACTACTAATACGAAAAGCATGATTACGTTCTCTGAACCAAATGTGATAGCAAACACATTTGAAATTATATTTGCCTAAGAATTATGTCTCTTGCCGACTTCTCTTTTGCAGCGAATGTACCTGTAAATTAGCTACAAACATTTTTAAAACCGATTATAAATGTTTAAGGAGAAAATTTAAAGCCACAAATATTAATATTACGGACGAACCTGTAGATGCTAACGTTCTTCAGTATTAAAATGTGTATATGTGGTATAAGCGTCTAATATTCGCCATATTACAGGTCTACACACTCATAACGTCATCACTTATTTTTTAAATGTTTTCCAAACTTTCTCTATCCTTTCTTCCTAATTAAACAAGTCACTTTTAAAGGAATCCGCCCCATTACTTTCAAGATTCCTTGGTTCTCTTTCCATCTCTTAACGTAGTTATACAACTAAAATTGATGTATACCAACCTTGCACATCCTGTGTCCATTACTATTCATAGCTACGTACGTAGAAGACTGTTTAAAGTGTAACTCATAGTACTATTTCTTTTTTTCTTTATAGATTGTGAATTAATGGCGTAACAGATAATAGAGACCGTCGTCGCGGCAGTCATAAGTAAACTTGGTAAGTGTACTTCAGATTAGTAACACTAAAATTAAAATGTCAAGTGGCATGTAATAAATCTAATGTACGAGATTAGGATCCTCGTATTTTGATTAGGATTAAAACGTATCTTCTATCTACTATTAGGTCTTTAATACACTGCAATATTTTAACATCTGTTTAAGTTAAATTGTTTTTAGACAGTAATTTTACATTAAACAAAAAATGTCTGCAGTTGATTTACGCATAAACATATTTCAATTACGTCATGACGTACACAGTAAGACAATTACAATAATAATATAAAATACAAGAATAATAAACAGTAAAAATGTTTGTACTAAAACATTTAATATAAAAGAATTTAACAAACATTATTCAGTAGTAATATATTTGACGTCTTTCACACGACAATATTATTTTTGTTTTTAATACCTTTTCAAACAAATTTTAGAAATCTTCAGACTGCAATTTCATCCGCAGAAATCAACACTGGTTATTTAAGCTCAGTATACTGAAGCAAACGACTTATTTTACTTATGTAATTGTTTAAAATTTCTACTTCTTCTTCTGCTTACTTCCAAGATTAAACAAGTTTATGTTCAGAGTCGCAGTTTCAATGTTCCGTGAAGAAATATTGCAATTACTTCTGAGTTTCGTAACCGTAGATTCACGTAGTCAACTTATCAGATCTATTTTCTTGTAACTTACCATCAATAAAAAACAAATTTTGATTTTATTTTTAAAAAATATTTTATTTATTTTTAAGCCTACAATTTTTTAGTCGATTTATTACTCGTCAATATATTCTACAGATAATTTATTTTGTTAATAACGTCAAGTTTGTTGGTTGATGAAACTGATTTATAACTTTAATTTAGTTCAGTTTAAATGTATTTTTAAACATACTCTTTATTAAAATACGCTTTTTTAATAAGAATAGGATGTTACAAACAGACTTGAGAACAAGTTTTAGTCTACCATGTGTAGAGTGTGTTGATAGGCCTAATTGGAACTTTGAACAGGGGAAGGCTTGTACAGATATACATAAATGTGTAGTGTAAAACGTTTAAGACATTGTGCTTGCGAATGTCTTCATTTTTAACATAGTAACGATCCTCTCATGGGTGTGTGTTTTAATTGAGCATACGTTCAGAAACGTGTCTAATAGTCATCATAGTTTCATGGTGAACAAAAGTACAATATTTTATTTTTAAACAGTCACTAACTTTACTAAGCTTTTATAAGTTTGCATTTTATATTCTTTTTCTTTGAAACGTAATAAACAATATAAAATAGCAAACAATATTTGACGAGGACTGGCAACGGATTTTAATGACTTATGTTTCAAATATCAAAACATTATTTTTACATTATTAGCTCATTTGTTTGGATACAAAAAATTAAATTTCCAGATGTCTCTATAAGAATACAAGTTTCTTATACAAAATCCAAAATCCACAATTATTTGAATGGTATGTATCATTAAATTATGATATACAAATGAATTAAGAATTATTAATTAATTACTAAAATTAGAACTACAAAAATTAACTTTATTTATATTTTTCAATTTATCTTCGATATATTATATTTTGCATAATGCACATTATTGTTTCAATGTATGAAGCATGAATAATTTATTACAGTAACCGCAGGCAAACTTCATTATTTTCTATTTAACTTAATTTGTTAACGGCAGTTTCAATCATGTGTGGTGGTACGTTTCATATTTTATATGAAACATATCACTCGCAACAGAAGTTTAATTTTGACACAAAGTGAACGTACCTAATTACATTTCGATTAATGTATGGGAGAAGAATATAACAGTTATCAACATAACGTACAGAACTATTTAAAAAAATTAAATATAATTTCATTAAACGAATAATAAAGTAGCCATTTTTATTATATCGATTCCGATCGTTACACACTGCATACTAATTGTATGCACTCGCGCCTGTGTATATTTTATTTGGTACAATTACTTCATAGTATTAAATTAGAATTTCTGTTTGGTGCTGTTTCTCTCTTACATATTGTTACGACTGTCTAGTGATCGTCGTATGGTACAGTGGAAAACAAAGTACAAGACACCAATTAAGTCACTAATCACCAGCTGTAATTATTACAATTAAACAGTTTGTTCTACAAGATAGTCACTTACAACTGATCAAATAAAAATTGTTTACACGCAATAAAAATGTCAACTAATATGAAACACAATTGCATTACAATTGTCCCGTACAATTATAAAACACATAACACTTCGCTACAGTACTTCGAACCGCACTGTGTAAACCGCCGACAATAACTGAAGTAAGCGCCGATGAAGTCTTGTATTTATACCCCACTGAGATATCTAGAATATTCCATACTACGCGTCAATAGCGCTAGTAGAAAACAACAGAACGTAATTGATTGCGGCCTTGCACACAGCGCGCGCGGACTGGTGAAATCTGGATCAGTCTCGGACGCGTGAAAAGTGTCACGTAATTGTCCTTTATCTCAAACAAGCAGCAATATGTACGCACACACACATTACAGCCGGATTCCACTGGAATAGCCGAGAAACACGTAGCGTGTTCTGTAATGTCGTAACAATATTAAATTACGAAGTTGTACACAACACACACACACACACACACACACACGCACACAGATACATATGTACAGAACTAAGTTGTACGTTTCATGTCTGATAACGTACGATCAATATCAGTCTTTGTTTTTTGGGTTTGTTATTACTGTTAGTGGGTAACAATAAGTTGTGTTGTAGAATTCTGAATACGTTTAGTAGATGATTATATTTTGTGCCTGTTTTCCGCGTTTAATAGAACACATTGTTTTATTGCCATGTTTATAATGTCTGGAAATTTATTACTTACTGACACATCCTAGACCTATTCATGGAGTGTTTTGTTATATTAGATACGTCTGGTTTTATACCGTACACTTAATAAACAACACATCGTTCAGATAATAAATAAACCTTGAAGGTACATTCAAATAACAATCACGCATATGTTAACATGTAGACCCTATACTGAGGTAGGGACGAATTCAAATTTAAGAGGGACAAATCATTTTGTCTTTTGAATTCCGTTAAAGAAAAAAAGGTACATCTGACTTACTGAAAGTTAAACTGAAGTCCGTTTCCTTAATAAGTATTAGCGTAGATTAAGAAACTTTACAAAAAGATTTTTCAAGACCTGAAGTTGGTGCCCTGAAGTTAGAAGACTGACACTACGCGATTTGATTGTAAGAAAGCAACACGGCGCTTATACCCGTCTATTTGTGCCATACACTCCCGGTCTGTTTTAAAAGATGTGGTTGTGTGTAAAAAAACGGATGTCGTCGCTTTATTTAAATAATATAAAGGTATATCAGGCTTGTACGGCACATTTTTATCATGGGTAACGGTCGAGTTAAAATTGAGAACTTACATTAGCTCGTTCAGAAATCAGCTCGTCATCACCACCATCAACATCGTCGTCGTCATTCTTATTACCTTGTTGTTGTTATTGTTGTTGTTGTTGTTGTTGTTGTCGTCGTCGTCGTCATCGTCGTCATCGTCGTCGTCGTCGTCGTCGTTGTTGTTGTTGTTGTTGTCGTCGTCGTCGTCGTCGTCGTCGTCGTCGTCGTTGTTGTTGTTGTTGTTGTTGTTGTTGTTGTTGTTCTTCTTCTTCTTCTTCTTCTTCTTCTTCTTCTTCTTCTTATTTTTTTAATTATTATTATTATTATTATTATTATTATTATTATTATTATTATTATTATTATTATTATTATTATTATTATTAATTATTATTATTAAGTATCTGGGTATACTGCTGGACACGAAGCTTACGTTTTGGCCACAAATAAAACGGGTGGCTGATAAGGCTGCAACTATAAACACGGCACTTAGTAGAATTATGGCGAACGCCAGTGAGGCGAAACGTTCGAAGTGACGGTTACTTATGTCGGTCACGCATTCAATACTACTTTATGGTGCGGAGATATGGGGTGATGCACTCAAGCTCGAGAAATACAGACGACGTATGTCAGCAGTGCAGCGAAGTGGCGCGCTTAGAGTGGCTTACTCCTACCGCACGGTTTCGGAGTCCGCGGTTCTTGTCATCGCGGGAATAATCCCATTCGATCTGCTGGCACAGGAACGGAAACTGGTTTCCAAGAGTAAGGCAAAAGTAGATACTGTACCAAGTTCACAAGGAGGCCAGGGCTCGTACTATGGCTCAGTGGCAGAAAGATGGACCAGTGACACGAAGGGAAGATGGACCACTAGGCTCATAAAACAGTTAGCTGAGTGGACTGATCGCAAACATGGCGAAATTAATTATTTCATAACGCAGTTTCTAACTGGCCACGGCCTGATCCGGGCTTACCTATATAGGATGGGGAAAGTAGACAGACCAAACCGCATTTTCTCTAAACAGGAATTAGACGATGTGAATCACACGTTTTTCACCTGTGATAGATGGAACGAAGAGAGGCAAATACTGGAAACTGTAGTGGGACGGATCTCGCCTGAAAAGTATTATCGGAATAATGCTGGAGAGCGAACACCATTGTGAGCAGGTAGCACCTTACATAGAGAAGGTACTAAGGCAAAAGACGGAAGCCGAAGATGATCTTGCTAGGACCGCTGAAAGAATAGCAGGAAACAGGTAACGTGGACCCGCTGAAGGTTTAAAATAGATGAATGTCTACAGGACAAAGTACAAATAGCAGAACCTTGAAGTATTGCGAAAGCTGAGTCCCAAGGTGGATCCATGCCGTGGACAACAGGGTTTGTGGTTTTGGTGGGTGCGAGTCCCACGCACCGTAGGAGTGCGGACCCTCCTGCGGCGAACATTAGTTTTCCACAGTCTCCCTCGTAAAAAAAATATATATATATATAACTTATTATTATTATTATTATATTGTCGACGTTATTATTATTATTATTATTATTATTATTATTATTATTATTATTATTATTATTATTATTATTATTATTATTATTATCATTATCTTCTACAGTTAAGATAACGTGAAAAATTTATGAATAGTTTTCTTAAGGGTTTTTTTACCCAAGCAAAAGAATACCTGAATACAACATTGAGTCGTTAAGGTAAAATTATATTTAAAAATATTTTGTTTAATCGAAGTACCTTGGAAATCTAAAAACACAACCTAACTAAAGTCTAACGGGCAAGTAGGAACAGTGAGGACGCCTGAGGACGGAGAACCACTGATTGTTACATCGAGTTTTTACTCGTAGTATCCCCAAATTGAATTCATTATTGTTTCTTTCTGTCTACCAATATTTCGTTATATTGTTTGATCTCGGATCGCTTTTCAAAGAAGTTTGGCGCTATTTGTGCACACTGTCTTACTTCTCTTATGGGGTTTACCCTTTCACTGGCAATTTCCCACATAAGGCCTGTGGTTGGCTTTTATTCCTTCTTCTTTCTTTTCTCATTTGTGTATTTCATACATAACGTAGCGTCTGTTAACACTATTTGCCTTGTTTTAGCACGTTTGTATTCCTTATTGTCAAATCGTCTACGAAGGGGTAAATGTAAAGAGACTTTGGGAATCAACAGCTCGGCGTCCGTACATTCGTTGACAGGAACGTTGTGTGCTATTTCGGTACTGTTTCCACAGAGTAACTGGACAGCACGAATTGTTTACTGGGGCTGGTAATTAACTACGAATGTACGTGCGTTTGTGTGCGTGCACGCCCGCTATCACCGCAAAATTGTAGTTTAATCAATTTAATTCGCTGTGTAAAACGATCCCCGTGTACACAGTGGGTGTGACATTCAAACAGATTCAGATTAATGTATTTTACAGAGCTTGTGTTATTCTGTTTAGATTCAACTGTATGGCGCTGGTGCAAAACACTATCGCTACGACATGCCACATAATTTCCACATTGATAATATAATAGTGAGTTCTGTGGCAAATTGTAACGCTAGTTTATAGAATTATGTCCGTTAATGAAATTCCAGAACAAATATACAACATATCACAGTAAATAATCCTACATTACTATAGCCAGCTGTACTTGCTCAAATGCTTCTTTATATGATCGTCTCCTAGTATGTAAAACATACGGAACAGACGCCAAACACATAAAAGCTGACCAAAAGTCGAAAAATAAAGTTTCTATTTAGGTCGTTTGAATTACAAGAATGGTTAGGGTAACAGTCCAAAATTTAGCGTGTACAGGTGAGTGGTCAAGAAATCTCTCACCAACACTGAAAATTAATTGTAAAGTGACCGCGCGAGAAGCACGTTCAGCACGCATTGGTGAGTCGACAGTGGGTGTCTGTTAAAACTCCCAGAAACTTGTAAAATCGTCCGATTTTAATTCTGCAAGATGGAATCGTTAGCTGAAAGTAAGTAGACATCACATATTTTTCATGACAGTTAACTAATAATAAGCAGAGTGGTATCTGCTAATGTTTGGCGCGTAAAAAGAATTACATTATTTATGCAAAGAACATATTTTAATAATAAAAAGTAATATAATCAAGCATATTGGGATAAAAAACCTTTTTTATTGTAAAGCTTATACTATTTACTAACGAACAAAACTAAAAACCAGTAGCTTAAAGTAGCTTAATACATATTGTGTTAATTTGTTTAACCCTATCTTAGTCGCGTGGCACCGAGAAGGCTCCAGAGTAAAACTCACTTTCACTTGCTATGTCTTTTGAAATATAAAGCTTTTGCATTAAAATATTTATATTATCATTTAACAACACCTACAGCACTTACAAAATTAAATTTATATTCTGCAATCTGCTCGAAAAATTAAACTGTCGTGAAGCATATCGTTTATCGTTTATCGTATATAAGTGCGAAAAAAATAGAACATCACGACTGGCTTAAAACGTGGCGATTTGCTAACGTAGGAAGAACCCGCGTTTAGTTTTAGCCACTCAGAAATCGTAGCAGGGGCATGGAATATTCATGAGGAACAAGGCGAGAAATTTATTTTGCAAAAACCGCCTTTAATTTGTTAATGGAACGCTTTCTTCGTGAAAGTTAGATCCGCCATTTTTTTTTAGAATTCGACTTCAGATTCGCAATCATCATCCTTAAAAACCCTGGGATACTATATTTCATATTGATAATTCAAAGTTTTCATGTTTTGGCTACCTTTTGGCATTTGGACCCACTGTGAGACGTGACTGACGATTCACATTATTGCAGTTAAATAAACTTAAATTTGTATGAATTATCAGCTCAAAGTAAACAACTTCAGTAGATAACGTTAGTAGTGTTCAGTTTTACTTTGAGTTCTAATGCCCTCGTTTGAAGTGAACATGAGTGACTGTTCAGCAATAAAGTTATATGTTGCTCTTTTACATATTATAGGAATTATGAAACCACTGTACAATGTACAATATTATCGTAACGGTAAGGCGACCACGTTTTATTTATATCGTCATTTGTCCTTAAAATTTCGTTCATTTTGTCTTGGTGCATCCCCAATTGTAAAGCTGAGCACGAAAATTATCCTCACGGTCTACAGATCATTATTGAATGTGCGTTAGTAAACAAAATTAGTAATATGCTTCACAAGTAGTTCTTGTTAATCTGTAGTTTTAATGGCACTAATGTATGCTTACATGCAGAAAATTATGGAACATAACATAACATTGTTACATTGAGCGGAAAAATAACAGACGTGATTAGTAGCGTGTTATTAATAACACGCGGCTGTTCAACAAGTTTGGCGATTATTAAAGGTCATCATGGTGTCATCAAGGTCGGACACTGCCACAGTTTCTGATATCGCCTATCCGGAAAGTGACCGATTATTCTCGAATCTCAGCGGGGTATAAATATAAGCGTCAGCGACCAGCTAAGCAGATAATACAAGTGAAGGTAGGAGTGATTCTTGCGGTTAAGTGGAAAGTGATTATTGGGTTAATTAGTGCAACACTGTAACAACATGACACTTATTGTTGTGTGTTGGACAAATTTAACTTGAATTGATTTGTTGTGTGCCTTTGTTGATTTTTAACTGTTGTTTGTTTGTAATTAAAGTTTGTATTTAGTGACTTCATTGGTGCCAGTTATTCTGTGTCCACTGCGCCACACGACGATCCTTGCGACCGTCGTACCAATATATAATAGAATATAATAGAATATTCATAATGCCTTACTTATACAAATTAAATAAATTAATTAAATTTATTACAAATAAATTAATTATATTATGAAACCTATCTTATTAGAGAGTTCAATAAATTTGTGACAGGTATTCGAAATAAAAGATAAATAAATAAAAAAATGATAGAATAGAATATTAAAATTGTTAATATACCTTTTCTGAAACAAACTTTTCAGGTCATTTGACATACCTACCGGTAGTCCATTTAAACCACCGACAAGGCTTTTTCGAAATAAATGTGGCTAATAACATTTCATACGATCACCTAACCGAGCCAGTTTCTATTACAACAAAAAAAGCTGTTTTCCTTTAAGTGGCATAACGATGAATTCAGAAATTTACTTTGAATACCCGTGAATTACTGATCATACGCTGAACTGTACTGAAGTAACTTTGACAGAGTGTTGGGCAGTTTGTAGTTAGTTAAAGCAACAAACGTATATGAATTAATTTAGTATTTAATGATACCAGGCAAGTATTTAAATTCCTTGACATACTTCTCAGTCTACTGATCAAAGTATCAATCAATAGTCTAATATCGTTTTGTAGACTCTTTCAATTTTTACATGGATAAGTCAACTGAAGTGCACGAAACATTGATATGCAGTACAATACTGGATTACTCTGTGACTAGACTTAACCCAGAACATAATGCGACTGCCCCAACAGATGAGACCACAGCCTCCAGTAAGCAGGTAACTACTCTTCACTGGGTTCTAGAAACGATTTAAATCCATTACTTGAACTGTCTAATCACCACGTAACTGGTCATCTTACTCAGTATAGGAAACATAATATTAAGAAAAAATCAAGTGAATCTTATATAGTATCTGGAAGCGATAGTATGTGTATAAAATGCAGAAAATAAATAAATTTAAATTGCTGTACCACTATTTATACTGTTATCACAGATCCATATAACTTATACGAAAACAAGCCTCTGTACGATATAATATAAAACAAATATTAACATTAATGAAATAAATAAATAAGAGGAACATAATAGGCGGATAAAGTAAGCAATGCAGAAGTGGTGAAAAGAATCAAGGAGGGTAAAAATCTCTTGAACGTAAGGAAAGCGAGAAACGAAATCGAGTGCACAATCTCTAAAACCAATCAACTATAAAAATGTTTCTTTAGCAAAGGACGGACGAAGGAGGAATAGGAGAAATTTTGATAATATATAACGTGGATAATTAGATACGTGAAATAGACTCTAACCTGGAATAGATATTTATGGAGACGGCTGATGCCCGGTATCAGCAAAACATAGTATGGTTGCCATAAGTGTCAGATACGATTAACTAGGCCTAGTCCTAAATACTCGTGAAAAAAAGTGAGAATAGGGAAAATTAAAGGAACAGAACCAGCAGCAACAAAATCGCACGTTTGACGTGGCGGTTACATAACGATAACGGCCTCGGATCAAATTTACATAGCGGTCACAATGTGTCAACGCACACTGACGTGAGCCATTACCAAGCGTGACTGAACTGTTCTATAGCGTTTGATATTCACCGGTCGGCACTTTACATCCTGATACAGTCCATATAAAGCAGTGAATTCGTTAACTGCACTGAATATACGCTCTAATGATACACATCAATTCCAGTTGCGTTTGTTCTTCGTTAATGAACATTTCGTAAATAAGTGGATTCAACGAAATTAAATGCGCCAGTTACCAACCGTTTTTATCTTTTCCTTTGGAGTGGACGTAACTTTATCCACAAAAAAGTATATTTAAAATAAGTAAAATTTTATATCTTTAATGGGTTTTTCATAAAATAAAAGTAATTATTAAAATAATATCAAAAGTTACTATTTATAATAATTTTTCTTTACTATGGCTTAACCATAATAAAATTTAAGAAACAAAATGGTAAGTAAATTTTTTCTTTCATTTGAGTAAACAGATCTGTAACCGGAACAATTATTTTTATTTCGGTCTCGGTCAGCTCGGACGAAGCGATTTTATACTTTTTCTCACGTTGCCAATTGGGCCCCGCACTTTCTCTTAATCCCAACTGGCCGATTCCAAAGCCGAGGCAATTAGTGCAAACGTCCCTGTGCCATCCAAACTTCGATGAGATTTCAATTCTGTAACTCTTTCATTTGAGCGAGTAACCTCTTTCCAACATTTTTGTTAGGTAAGGTTAGGTTGGTTCCTCCTAGAATATGTAGGTGTCCTTTTAGTTTGGTTCTTTCGTCTACAAGTAAGTAAGACGGTTTCTCTTATGCCTTTCAACGACATTGCATCGACGATCATAAACTTCGTTAATCCTTCTTGCATCTTTGTTTTTGCATTTAAAAATCTTTGAATCTTCAAGAGTGAGCAAATTATACACATTAAAAGAACTATCTAGCATAACGTTATCATTAAAAATTCCATTTATTAAAATAATTTCCAAGCAACAAACGTTAACAAAATAAAGACATTAAATTAAAATTCAACATACCTCTTCACCACATAACCACTTCACCTGTTCTTTTTAAGAACAAACGATTTTAGTCACAAGTATAAATACCGTACATAAATACCTTTAGACATAAACGAACCATAGATGCGGAAACTTTTCAGATGTCTGTCTACAAATTTCTACATATTTAAATAAGAATGTTAACAAGAATTTGTAATTTCAAAAAATGTTTTAATATGTACTGTCAGGCAATTAGGAAATTCTGAAACAATGGAGTGTGTCGTTCTACGCGTTTCTCGGCTATCCCAGCAGAGCCCATGTGTAATGTTTGTGTGTGTACATATTGGTGCTACTCTGAGATGAAAGACAAATTACGCGACACTTATCATGCGTCAGCAACCGAGGGTATTCCGTACCGCATTGGTCGGCGCACTGTGTTCAAGGCCAGATATTGTTCTCTGTTTCTAGTGGATTCGAGAACGCCTGTAATAGGGACTTCTTTAACGCGTCATCCAAAAAGGGACAAATTATTCTGGCATCTCAGCGGGGTATAAATATGAGCATCCAGCGACGGTCAGTCAGTCAGTTTATGTCGGGCGATTACTCAGTGCGCATAAATGGTGATTTATTCAAGTGAAGTTGGAAGTATATTGGCGAACTATTATTTTGTTACAATTGTGCGGGACTTTATTAGTTAATATTGTTATTGCGTGTAGACAGATTTTATTTAAATTATTGTACGAGTATAAGCTTGTTGATTACCAACTGTTATTTGTGACTAATAAAAGCTAGTAATTAATGACTTTATTGGTGTCTGTAATTTTGTGTCCCACTGTACCATACGTACGACGATCGGTGGGACCGTCGTAACAATAAGTTAGTAGCTAACTTTTAATTAAAACTTGAGTTGTACTCAGTGATGCATGTCTTGTGTAAAATAACATAAATGTCCTTTATTGAAGTTATGAATATTTATAATATTGTTATTGATAAACAACGTACAATAATAAAACTTTAAATTACAGCAATGTTTGTAAGTTCAGTACTCTATACAGGTGTATACGCTCTGTTAGATACGAAGATAAACTAAAGAGATACTAATAATACTACACACTTGCTGGAGACTCATCGAGTAAGCTCATGCTCTGACTACCGTTTGCAGTCTGTATTTGCTCGTTTATAAGTAGGCCTAAAGATACGAGGAATCGTGGCTTCCTGCATATACCCTGTGAGGAACAAACAACAGATACGAGGAATATTGTCTCGTATATTGTCTTTCCTGATTCTTAACAACAGACGTTACGTATTCTTTATTCGTTCATGTTTCATTCTTGAGGCTACCTTACGAGGTTCAAGACCAAAAATGGTATCTGCAGTAATAAGTCAAAATTTTAATTTCCTAGAACTCCAAAGTTAGCAATAATTAAAGTTTCCGTTAATGTATCTTTACGACCTGAAATTGATTTTTTAGTAAAAACGTTAAATCTCTGTAGTATTTCCTTTTTAAAGAAAAGCCTAATACAGTAAAACACAGTTTCGCTTGCTTTTTTCCTCAAAGATTTACGTATTATTTATTTCCAGTTAATGCATATTCAAACAACAAGGCTATCCACCTTAGAGCAAACACACACAAACACAGCCTACCCCTTCCCCCCCACACAAACACACACAGCATCTGACATCACTTGAAATCATGATATTTGTACCTCTAAAAGTAAAAAGTAGCAATCCTCTTGTAACTGTATACATATAAGTAATCAATGCTGTACCTCTATATTGTGCAACATTAGCAAAGGTACGCCCTACAGTACCTTACTTTAGAATGTGATCGTTTATTTACAACTACATGAAACACAAAAATATATTCCTAGTAGTACACGTAGAATATTAGGGAATTTACTTGCCTGTAAAAAAGAATAATTTTGTAAAGTTACCTTAATTTAATAAATAAGCAATTAAATTTTAGTTTTAAATATTAATTTTTCTTAAAAACTAAAATTAATTCTACTTATATGAGTCGTGTACACACATTTAATGGTTCATACTTATATTTCAAATAACTATAAAACGAGCGTGTAGTTTTGTTAACCATGTCGGTTTCTAATTTATTATCAGAAACCTTTTCGTAAAGGTTTGTACAGATCAGTTCTATGAGCACACTCATTTTAATGATTTATCCAAGATTTCATAATAATGTAATATTGTTACGATGGTTTCAAAGATCGTAGTATGATACAGTGGAAAACAAAATACAAGGCACCAATGAAGTCACTAATCACTAGCTTTAATTAATCACAAATATAGTTTATGATCAACTTTTACAATAATCCAAGAAAAAAATTGTCCACACCCAAAAATGATCTCAACTAATAGAGTCCCGCACAATTGTAACACAATAATAATTCGTCACAATACTTGGAATCTCACTTGAATAAATCGCCCCTTAAACGCTCCTAGTAATCGCCAACGTAAAACTGAACTGACCGTCGCTGGATGCTTATATTTATACCCCGTTGAGATGCCAGAATAATCTGTCACTTTTTCGATGACGTGTTAAACAGGCGGTCTCGAATCCACTAGAAACAGTGGGCATGAATGGCCTTGAAGACAGTGCGCCGACCTGTACGGTCTGGAATAGCCTCGATTGTTGACGCATGATAAGTGCCACGTAATTGTCTTTCATTTCAAAGTACCAGCAATATGTACGCACACAAACATTACAGCTGGGTGGAAACACGTAGACACACGACACACTCCATTGTTCGAGAATGTTACGTTGCGTAACAATATATTATTTCTAGCCGCTTAACATATAGGACACGATTGAGCGGCCACATGTATTGTTTATTTATATTAAATAAGTAAGCAACTTATATTTATTTATTTAAAATATCGTGTCTGGTAAATCTTAGAGTACTGCCTGTAAGGTGAAAGCCTTTTCAATTTTTGTAAACCTAAACCGTAGAGTAAAACTCCACGAATTAAGTATCGTTACGGTAAACGCCTCAAATAACGCACCAACTTCAGGCAGCTATTGTCATGAGGTAACACAAAGCTTGTGTAAACAACTTTAACATTGTATGGGTATTATGATTAACATAAATGATGAAATTGAGAAACAGGCTTGTAACGAGGGGACTGGAATAACAAAAACCTCTGGTGTGCAGGATGCGAGTAGTAGATGTACCAGGGAGCCTACTCGCAAATAGCTATAATGCTCTATAAAAATCAAGTAAACCAACGTTTTCTCGACTAATGCACCATTGTTACATTTTCTACATATTTTATAAATACAAAGATTATAGAAGTCGGTTTTACCAATTGTGTTACAGTGATCAGAGTGGGTTATTAGTATAAATGTTTAGTGATTAAAAATTATATTTGTTTAATGTTGTTATGCTATTATAATTTATCAGCTTAGTGACTGTTGTGTGTAAAGCGTGTTAGATACCTTGCATATAACAAAAGAATCAATTAAGTTAGAGTGCTTTATTTAACAGTCGCGTTATTAAATATTATTATAACAAATAATTTTCTGGCGTTTAATGGTTTATTCCACTGTTCTGAGATCACGATCTATGTGATCTCCGTATCAAGGTAAATAATGGGCAGAGTAATGTAATTCTGAAGTTTACTTTGTTAGTAAAATGAACGCTGAAAACAATTAAACCTTAAAATTCAAAATTCCGTGATAAGTGGCATAGAATTTGTTTGCTGTTTTAGTCTCTTATAATTATTATGTTGTACCTGGAACCAGATTTGAAATTTTTATAAGACTTGTATATATAATAATTAAAGTGGGACATATATGTATCAGTAAACTCACAGGCTCCTATACCCGTTATCTACACTTCAAATTCTACACTATCAGAAATCAAGTTTTTTTGCTTATAATTAAAATATTTGTTTTATATTATACAGAATCTCTTTCAAATTTGCACTATAAGTAGAAAAATAATTGAAGTAATCACTTCTATCGAATTACCGTTACTTACAGAGAGATGTATTTGTACTTAAAGATGAATAAAGTAAACATAAATAATTGATGAGGTTTATTTTTTTATTGGAAATTTATGCTTTGTGTATACCGTAATTTACATCACAACATGAAGTAGATAGTGAAGACGTTTTTTTTTACCAACACGTATAACAAAAGAATTACTTGAATATTGTAAATATCATGGAATACAAATGTTTATAGTATCACTTCTGAAAATGAAAACATGACTTTGATACAAATCAACAAATTATAAAATTAACAGTCGGTTACACAATACAAAATTACTATTCCTACAATTTTATATTAACATAAATATTTTTATTTATAATCATGTACACTATATTGTTTTCATAAACTATGAAAGACAGCAAAACACGGAACACCACAAAGTGGAACATTACACAGAATTTTTGTTTTTTCTGGTTTTGTTTAGTGCTGCACAGTCTGCGTCTCCTGCGAGTCAGGCTTCTTGTACACAATAAATGATGGTTGTACTCCTCTTTTCTTACGTGATGAAAACCCCCTAATAAGCTGCCAGGCAAGCTTTAGTCGGAAATGCAATTGTTTACTTTGTATACACTCTAGTTTGTACAACTGAAAAGAATTTATTATAGCCAAATCGACGAAAAAGTAAAATAACCTGTGCCACCACTTTCTCGATTTACTTCCCAGCTCATGCCTCTCTAGAAGTTGATCAAACCTATCAACACCACCCATTATATTGTTGTATGTTCTAACCACTTCTGGGCAAGACACTGTCTCTGTCGAACCATCTTTCATTTTCCTTGTGACAAACACTACATCTTTTGGGTTGTGGAATGTTGACAGTAAAGTTACATCTTTGTTGTCCTTCCAACTAACTGCAGCAACCCCTGATCTTGTCTCAAAAGAGAATTCTCCTCTTTCAAGTTTCAACTTATTATTTGTTAACATTTCTGACACGGAACTTCGATTGCCCCTAACTGTCCCACATGCATACAAACCAACAGATAGCATTTTTCTCATTAACCTGTAAGTTGCGAAAAGTTATCGAAGGCCACCAGTCTCTGTGTATTGACTACAGGCTGACATAAAGTTAAAACAACTTTTTCACACATTGAGTACATCCCAAAGTTGTTCGTAGTCTTTCCTGTATATACTTAAAAATTATATACGTAACCAGTCTGTGCAACTGCCAAACACCACATGTTGTACCCACGTTTTACCGGTTTCAATGGCATATATTGTATCAGAGAAGACCTCCCCTTAAACGCAATCATTGCTTCATCTATCACAACGTGCGAAGAAAGGTTGTAGTTACTCCTACTTTTTTCAATTAATTCGTTTATTAGTGGCCTCAGTTTGTGTAAATTATCAAAATTATGTGTACTAATATTAGGCCGCTTTTCATTGTCATTGAGATGCAGATTTTGAACAATCTGTTTGTACCTATTGATGGTCATAACGTTTGACACACCGGGAACATTTAGAAAGGGGTCCGAATGCCAGTAGTGGGTTGCACTGGGTAATCTATGTATTCCCATTATAATGAGCACACCTATATATGCTTTTAATTCTTAAACAGAAATATCACCCCACATTTCTCTACCATTTTGATAGGCATATTTATTAGTTTCATTACATATAAAACTCAAAAGCTCATCATTTAGAAATTTTTCGAAATAAACTATTTCTTTATCATTTGCAGTAAATGAATGTGCTGACTGTACTGTGTGACTATAAAACTCCTTATTGTAATTCTGAAAGAAGTCAACATTGTCTCCCCGTTCTTCGTCACCGTCAACATACAACGCAGACGTACTTTCTTCACCATGTAACCCATTTTCGCTTTGCTCACTGACAGGCATGGGATGAAGTATATAACTACTACAGTCAGGTTCATTTGCAATACCAAAATCAGGAACTGCATTACTACAGCTGAGAGGTCCGAGTAGAAGGTGTTCACTGTTTAAATTGTCAACAGGACTGGCAGTTGACCCTGAAATAAGACCAGGGCCATCTGACTGGCGCAAAGAAGATGTTGAATCTGATAAATTATCTGAATCATCAAAATAATCATCAACATCTGCCTCATTATCAGAAGATGTTGGATCATCTGGGAAGCTATATACTATCTCACGATATTAATTGATGACTCGTTGGGCACTTGGTGAAACATATTAATACAAAGGTTTAAAAAAAAAATATATATATATATATATATATATATATATATACACACACGATACGTTTCACACATTTTATTTAACTCTGACAGCTGTTTCGACTTCCTAAGCCATTGTCAAAGAGATAAAAAACCATTGTATATACTATCTGCATAAACTCCTCTTTATTCAGATACTGGAACACACATAGTATATTTGTGCGTTACCTTTTTGTGATAATAAATTTCATAATAAGTACAGTGACAATGGTTTCTATATAAAAAATATTTAAAATTCTGTACTAATGCAGAAACAAGAGATATATATTTCCCCTTGACTCTAAAGTGTGTCAGCAAAAATGTAATTTTTATGAATACAAATGCCTATAGAAGCAGAATCCAATGACATTCAATGACAATGATTTCCCTACATTATTTTTTTATAAGCCACGTGCTATTGCTGATTATGATTATACAATTTCAGTTTAAAAAAGAGGCTTCTTTACTAATTAATTATCTAATATAATACATAAATAAAAGTGAACATGCAACACTTTCAATAATAAATAACTAAACTATACTTATAGACTGATCTACATGACGCCTATTATTATTATTATAACTTTTTTCTGTATATTAAAGTTTGTGATATTATATACACTTAAATTTAAAAAAATAAAGTGTTATGTAACTAATAAACTGGAAGTAATTTTTTGAAGATAGAGAAATACTTTTAGAGGTTAGGTGCTTGAACACATAACCTCAAGTTTAATGTTCCAAATGTGGAACACTTAAAAAAACAACCTACAAAAAATATGACTAGGTTATTGTTATTGAAATAGGGTAAAAATTACTCCTAAAATATCAATAAACACGTTCGAAAACAATATACTTTAGACATGTTTGAAAAATATAAGTAAACAATTCCCCCCCCCCAAAAAAAACACTACAAAAATTCTCAGTATCGCAACTAATCAACAGAAACTATACACTGCCACTAAGATCTCTGCCTGTGATATGTCCAAACATTTTTTCTAAGTTCTACAAGCTTTCCTGACAAGTAGCACTTGTCAAATGTGTTCCAAATGAGTACCTATATGCCTGAATATATACCTGAGTGAAAAAACCCAAGTGTTCCACATATGTACCATTGACCCGTAAAGGGCTTGATTCTTCCTTATCTCATATTCATCCGCCCCTGTTGCGCTAGGATCTCACGAGTGTCTTGTCTTACCAGAATTTATGGTCTCGTTGGCATTTATCCAGCTTTGGCCAAGCTGACTTTCCAAATTTCTTATGTTTCGTACGCTTTGTATTTACAAAAAAAAAAAATAATATATTATCATCTTGCAGTTTTACATTCACGGGATTCTGAAGGTTTCATTCATTCCGTCTCTAAAATTAAGAAACAATTATTATAACGGAGTACTTTTAGTGTAACTGTTGAATTATATAATTGAACTGGATATTTTATTTTACCGACTTAGTTACTGTTACTGTTTGTCGTAGGCTACATAACATATAGTATATATAATTACTACATATATATAGCAAATTAGATATGTGAATAACATACGAAAGATTACATAATACGAGCAAGATTTTTATGTAGGCGTGATAATAGCAATTGCCTGTATCGGTATTTGTGATTTTCAATCATTTGTTTCACTGTTTTAAGACCACGGTCTATGTCTCCTCCTACCAGTATACACATTGATTCTTTACCTCTGTCTTTTCTTAGAGTTGAATTATTCACATTCAAAATGTGGTGTCAACCGATAGGCAAAAAGTCGGAGAACTGATATGAAAATATTGGTGATAAACGCTCAAGCCAATAAAATTTAAATTGTTTAATGCGATACTGGAAAATCTGAATGATGAATGCATTCCTGATAAATATATTCGTAAAAAAAAAGTTGAATTTTTGCTGTACTAACTAACTCTAAAGAACAAGGAAAATTATCACTGTTGCACACCACTATATAAATTATTCCGATTAGCGCTTTCAAGCTTCACAGCTCATCGTCAGATCGGAAATGATGTATTATATTATCCGATCTGACGATGAGCTGTGAAGCTTGAAAGCGCTAATCGGAATAATTTATATAGTGGTGTGCAACAGTGATAATTCTGCTTGTGAATTTTACCAGTAACACAACTTTCTTCATTAAAATTCTAAAGAAAATCTCATGTCATTGACACCGTTGTAAGTGCTTTTTACATAAAGGTCACTTACAAAATAATAATAATAATAAGTCATTAAACTAAGTCTTAACTCAATTTTCAGTTTAATACCTTAATTCAATTCAATTTAATTTTAAAATTCAATAATTAAACTGATGTATTTTGTGTGTATTTTGTACTTGTATCTGATGTACACTGATGTAATTTTCTTTGATTTCTTTCATTAATATTTTTTCCTCTATCTTTCGAAGTGTGATGATATAGAAGAACGGTGAACACAGGCTGTAGAAAATAAGCTTAACATTCATGAGGTTTGTGTATAGTCAAGGGAACAGATCCCTTTAGAAATTTTAAGCTATAGAAAAATTGTGAAGATAGGCTGAAGATAAAAGGTTAAGAATGATGATATTTTCATAGAGCTCAAGACAGCAGAAGTTTCTTAATGTATTTGAAGAGGAGAAGACTCAGCTAATTAACTACATACTTTGGCACAGTGAGCTTATAAACAGGATAATTGATAGGACAGTAGAGCTGAAAGATTACAGAAGAAAGGCTCGTTTTAAATACGTGCTGAAAGTGTTACAAATTCTTGGGGACATGAATTGTAACTCATAAAGTGTATTGAAAAGGAAGGCTGATGATGATCGACAATTATGGAAAACAGCTGTCAACCAAAACGTAGCAGGTTTTTACATTGTGAGTTTGGACATTGCCTCATTAAATATATAGTCAGCATAAACCGCTTTACCAAAAAGGTAAATGTAATAACCAATATTATAATTTAATTTAGTTAAAATGTTCTAAAGACTAGGATATTTAAGATTACTGTATTGAAACGATACGGAGCACGACAACATTACACATTTCAACTCATCGATTTTATCGGTTTTATTAATATAACTGACACAGCAAACCAGTAATGAACTGTTATCCCATTTATGTTTTATAACATAAAACATTAATGGGATGACAGTTCCTTTCTGGTTATTATGTTATATCATGTTTCCAGCCGCGTCCATTTTGTTAATGCCCTTTTATATCAGTGCGATTGGTGTCAAGATCTGCAGTGACAGTTTATTGTTAATTAGCTTTGCACTAAACGCATCTGTACTACAACAGTATTATCCTCTGTAACTGCACCTGTTAATTACTTTTGCTTCTCGTTACACAATATTAGGTACTGCATATAATTTTTTTATAATAATGGTAGTTTGTATTTTGCACTACCGTAAGTAAAAACTATTTCGCCTAACTCTTAGAAAGACTAATTCCATAAAAAACAGAAGGTGCTCCGGATATCTTGGCGTGCAGAATTCTGAGCTCTGTTCTGGTCACTGCCCGTTGAGCAACAGTTCCATTCGGTACTGCGCGATTATGAGATTATGGTACATAAGTTCAGGTACACATCGGGGAAAAATATCATAATATCTTGAAGAAATAATGAAGAAATATTTTATCTGCAATGTGGGACTGATGGTACTATGTCTTCGTGTACTGAGGAAAATTAAGGTAAATGTTATTCCATCAAGAAACGGAAAAACTGAAGCTTTTTGAATGGAAGATGACTTAAAGAGTCTAAATTTTGGGGAGGAATAACTACTTAAATTTTAATAAAAAAATTCCATCAAAAAATACAATTTTAAAAATATACTCTAAAGAATGAAGCTAACAATAAATACATTTTTTTAGATATTACTCTTATAAGTAACCATAATAAATAAAAAAATGGTGATAATATATACTATAAAAACAGTGTGATATTAAATAAATAATAAAAAATATATTCCTCTACTAAATGTTTGATTTATTATTAACAATAATATAAAAAGTATATATTATGAGAATTGAGCAAAAATGAATGTAATAATTTTAAGTAATATATTTTTTTGCAAACTGGTATCCTGTTTACGAACGCATTTTTAACGTCCAGTGTCTCCTTTCGAGAGAAATGGCTGTGGTCATAAGCCTCAAACACTTCCTGTATTGTATCCATCGCCGATCTTCCCGACCTGAAGCCGTACAGCGTTTCGTGGAGATATGCAAATCTCGTCGCTACTGCCAGGCTTGTTCTGATGAGATTCTCCAGTAACATCCCAGCCGTCTCCAGAAAAGTGACCGGTACGATAATGAGAGCCGTTTTTTCTGATCAGCACTAGGCGTGCCGTCTTCCAACGGGGACAGAACACACCCGTTGCCAAGCACGCGTTGTAACAACTCTGGTTTCTGACGAAATTCCGCCTTCGCCATCTCGCTGGGGGTGCTGTCGGGGTCTGAAACCTTCTTGTCCTCCATCGTCCTGACTGCCAGTTCTATCTCTTCGGCTGTAAAAATAGGTAAGTTCTCCGATGTTTCCCAAATCGGGTCCGCCTTGCTCCGGCTGTGTGGGGAAGAAATTTCTTAAAGAGATTTCTTCATTAAATATTATAGAGTTAATAATAATTTTATATTACATAAAAATTAATATTTAATGTATGGTTACATACAACTAATATTATGGTTAATATATTACATAAAATTAAAACCCAAACATAATGTATAAACATCATGTATTTATTAGATGTATCTAATACAGTCTTAAATGTAAGTATTAATAATAGTCGTTAGATATTAATAGGTAGGCCTACCAGAGAACCAAACTATATGAAGTTCATTATTTGTGTTGTTGAGATAAATGATGTTCAGTTTATTAAATTATCGTAACTATTAATCTAAACTATCTTTTTAATGTCCGCTTACAGAAGAAGTAAAATAATGAGTTCTAAATGCATGCATTCGTAGTTATATTATTACAATATAATAATATATTATTATATTATTGTAATATTATATGATATTATATCATATCATATTGTATTGTATTGTATTGTATTATATTATATTATATTATATTATATTATATTATATTATATTATATTATATTATATTATATTATATTATATTATATTATATTATATCTTAGTTATATTATTATAAATAAAATTAAATAGTATATTAACAATATATTATTAATTACATTATTATATTATTAATATAAAAATATTAATATTTTTTAATAATATTTAATAGTATTGTATATAATAAGCTTATAATAATATTATATATATTATTATATTATATGGCTATTATATTTGGTATTTTAGTTAAATTCTTAATTAGGGATATTACAAATCCCCTAGGTCCCTAATTTCATACAAATTAAACATCTTATTAAAAATCATGTCCGCAAAACATTCCACCACTTGGATTTTTATCATTTTGATTTTACAATAATACTCAGCGACCGCGGTAACCTCCGCATACCAAATTTCGTTAAATTAAAAAATGTTTTTATATTTTGACCAGGTTTTGGGGATTTAGACCCACTGTGCGCAGTCTCAATGTGTACCTATTTGAGGCTAAAACTTCCATCCGTTCCTGCAAAATTCAGTGTTCTTCTTCCTCCCTTATTTTCATCTTCTAACGTTTGCTCAAAACCCTTTCTTTGTTTAACATCAGTCGCAGATGTTATTAAAAATATTCTGTCTAGCACATAAGGTCTAACATATCACAATTTCACGATATTAATTGATGACTCGTTGGGCACTTAGTGAAACATATTAATACAAAGGTTTTAAAAATACATAAACACTTTGTACGTTTCACAGTTTTTATTTAACTCTGACGGTTGTTTCAATATACAGCTTGAGGAGTTGAAAGAGCCGTCAGAGTTAAATAAAAACTGTGAAAGTGTTAATATAATTTTAAAACCTTTATATTATGATTTGCTCTCTAACATAAATCAGATCTATATTTCTAAGTCCTGTAGAGCGTCTTTAATCCCCAAGCGTTTAGACAACGCCTCAATTGACACAAAGAAATCAGCTGTGACATATAATGAGTGACTACGTAATGACTTCACCACTTGCCATTGCTGCGGTATTGTATCTTTGTCAGCGTGAAGTAGGGATCCCTCCGGCATCGAGGTTCCCAAAACCAGTGTTAAGTTAGTTAATAATTCCATAAGTTTCCATTTCACTTCACACTAACGATCGTATCGTGGCTTCAGCATTGTACCTAACGTATAACTCTTACTTGCTATGACACTGACACTCTGATCACTGTAATGCTGTGCACCAAGATAACAAACTTGTTTCATTATTCTGCATCTTCATTAATAATTTATATGCATGTCATCTAGTAATCTATATGTATTTACATGAATACACGTATAAATCAACACATGAAAAATGTTTTTGTGTTTTGACATAAGAACTGTATTCTAGTTGTTATTTATAAGAACCATAAATAAGAAATTTCTTTACTCCGCTTTCTAAAACGTAAGCGAATAGTAGAAATACAAATTACGAGTACATTAAGTTGTTAACAAAAGTTATTATTTGAGTGTATTAACATGTAAAATAAGTACGTAAGCTTTGTATGAAAGTCCCCGTGAAGAAAGATTGATCACGTAATTATAAGTCCAAGTATTACGCGGAATAGTTACTTAATCATAAACAGCGTAAATTGAATCGTTACTTTTGCAGTTATTTTTTAGTATAGTAACTATTGTATTTTATATTCCTAAGAGGAACGAATTTATTGTGAACAGTAGGTTCAATAAGTCATTAGACACCAGAGACAATGTTAGTCACTATGGTAACCACGTAGTAACTATAAATATAATATAAAGCTTATATTATTGTTGACTGGGGATCAGACCATAGATATGTTTACCTGTTTATATCGATATACTTTAGGCTAACACTTATATTGTTTATTCATTTTAAACGACAGCATTATTTTTGTGTAGCGAAATGCTGCAACAATACCATTCATTTTATTCTTAATGGTCAGTGGCTACTATCATTTTTCATAAAATGCATCAGTTCCTCGAGTTCTTTTGCGTTCGCTGCACATTGTTTTTTAATAATTTTTTTTTTAATTTATTTATAAATTTACCTTATTTCCGTCTTGTGACTTATTTTTCTTGTTGTTTGTTACTTTTGACGCGTTTCGGAGCTCTTCAATGCTCCATCCTTAGAATATCCGTTGCTATACTTCGTCACGTTAATATTAAAATTTTTGCATTGAAAACATATGTACAATATTAGAACATGTATACACTTACACGATGGTCACATATATAAAACTACATAGTTCGGGTGCACCCAACACTGTCACATGCCAGACTGTCCGGTATCAATTACACTGTGTCTCTTAGTTTTATTCAAGATTGTATCATATAGATAGTGCGATCTAAAGTCCAGTTGCTCGTTCAAAACATTGTCTGATTCAAACTTGAATGCCTGATAAATTTCGAAATCCTCAACAGCATTCATGAATAGTCCTTTATCACATATATGTATGGCTTTAAATTTCGATTCAAAACTATTGTAATTATGGCCTTTAGATATTAGATGCTTTGCGAATTGAGAGCGGTTCGAGTAAATATTATTTTTGGGTAGATGTTCTTTAAATCTCTGTAAAAAAACCCCGACCTGTCTGACCGATATAGAATTTATCGCTATCGCTACAATTTATTTTATATATTCGGTTTTTTCAGCAATAGGTTGACGTGATTTAGTTCTTAGTAAATTCCCTATGTTATTGTTGGTACGGAATGATATTATGATATTTCGTTTTTTGAACTCGTTTACAAGAGCTAAGGCAGTTCTTCTTGAATAAAATGTTGATATGTATTTCATTTTTGTATCTCCGCTTTTTTTATGGTTGGTTGCATGTTTGTGTAACAATTTATCTATTAAAGTTGGTTGGTAACCATTGGCAATGGCAATATGCTTAATGTTGTTAAGTTCTTCTATATAATCGTTTCGTTCCATCGGTATTGTTGGCAGTCTGTGTGTAAGACTATTAAATGCCGCTATTTTTTGTATATATGGGTGATAGGAGCTGGCGTATATAACCATATCAGTGGAGGTTGGTTTTCTATATATCTTGTAACTGAAAGATATTTAATGGCACAGAAAGACAAATACACCAATTACTCACGTATATGAACAGTATTAATCACAACATAAAATTTACTGTTGAAGTTGAGTACAACAATGAATTAAATTTTCTGGATCTAACTTTAATAAAGCTCATTAACAAACTCATTTACATGAAGTTAACGAAAATGTTCACTACGCAAGCTGACCTTTAGTGTTCAGATTTGTGGAATGCTTCGTGTGTTACAATGATTCACATAAGACATACCTAGTGATGCACGAGTTTGTACTGTATGTGTAAGTTAATATGATGGTGTGTGTTGTTGAACTCTGACACGAGGTGGGTGTTTAGTGTGAAATTAACGAGGAGACGGCTCTACACGCAATACTGCTGACAGCAGGAACGTTTATGCGTATTCAAACATAGTTCTGCTGCTGTCACACGGATCGTTGTGTTCGAACGGTGTAATAAACAACTACTGTTCTAATAAATGAAACAACAATAAACACTTGTTCAAGACTGTAAAACAATTCTTCAAGATTACGATGGACCAGAACACACGCTAACGTAAGATACAATACCTTTCATGCAGTAGTGATACAAGTCGCTGACATAAGTTCAGATGTTTGCACATAGTAACCACTTTACACTAAACCGCTGTACACACGCGCTGAACTGCAAGACGTATAACAACACTTCTTAGCGCTCCGCTTCGTAACACGTGATTCGGTTACAACTGGTTGGCAACGGTTTTATATTCAACCTGTGTGGTTCAGTACGTGACAAGATTCATTTGGATGACAGTAGAATAATCTATCAACGCCTAGAAGGCCCACAAACCTGTAAAGGTCTGAGAGAGTTGGATCGTCCTGCTGCTCACACAGCGCGTGCTAAGCATCACGTTGCACGTACGTTACCTATCTTCTCACCGTAGCAAAACTACAGACGTGTAGTATGTAGATTTATCTAAAATAACAAGACGAGTTTAATTAATATCATTTATAATACCAAACATTTAGCCCGTTCTATGATGTAGCGTCATCACTGGTAAAGTTATAGATTTGTCTAACTGATATTACTACGTTTACTACTAAAAGCCATTATTGCTCTACGCTAATACAATACAATCTGAACAAAAATCTTTAAAAAAGCACCAACCAAAATAAAATAATTCTACTGCATTTAATACGATTATTGTAATATCTTAAAACTAGTCTGTCTTTATTCTGTGTTTGTAATCCTCTGCATATTGAAATTCCTATTTTAAAACACAGATTAGTCAGAATGTACAAAAATTTGTAAATTTATTTATCTCTCTCTCCCCCTCGCTCTCTCTCTCTCTCTCTCTTTTACACACACACACACAAACGGTTTTGTTATGGCTCTCGCCGTTTCTCCCATTGTAGTTTGTGTTTGAATCAATATTCGTTTTTGTTTTTTACTTTACGTTTCTTAGTTTATATAATTTTGTTGTATGAAACTATAATAGTCCGCCTACACAGCAGATAAAAGTCGTTCTTTATGACTTTTATTTATTCTCTATAATTTCTCCTTCCCACAATTTCTGTATTTACCTATACTCTCCACTATCGTTTTATTATTCTTATTTTGTTACGTTTTGTAACCGTGTTTTGTGAGCAAAACTATAATTGTATTATTATTTTTTACTTCAATTCTTTTTTAGCTTTGCTTCTTCCATTCTTAGTTTTAATTTTTGGTTGCTGTCCGCTATCCGATGTTATTGTTATTCCTAAATAATTGAAGATTTTTGTATTTCTTATAATTCTTATGACTGCTGTTATTTCTTATAATTGCTGCTAATTTTACAACACGTGTAATATATACCTAATTCGTCCTAAAAACAGCCTCTCCCTGTAACTGGTGCTTGCGTAGTGCAGCACGTCTTTCTCCGTGTTGTTAGAAATTAGTTTAACTAGACTTTAAAAACTATTGGAGCTCTGCAGCAGTCTTGTTTTAAACCATTATTAGTATAGATGGTCCAGGATACACTTCCCCCCCACTTCATGAACTCACTCCAATCACCCCCACCGGTTTAATTTTATGAGCTCGAACTTCCGTAACCAGTCAAACATCCGTGACCAGACAGTAAATGACCAAGGTAATAATTAACCTCACCAGTGCTCGGATCAACCCCTTCTCTGTATTTAGCATAACCCTGTACATCCGTATGTATTTATGTAAACTATTCCAGCTTATTTGCCAACGCTATCTATTTAGCTATCTCTCCTAGTTAAATGTTCATTTAAATAGTTTTACAACATATAACGCTGATGTACTTTCTGACGATATTATGGTTTGCACACTCTCATGCTGATAAATTATAGGTAAGCTATTAACCAACAAAACAACAGCTGATCTTTGATATCATAATATAGTTATCACGGATTACACACTTGTTGTGACGGTTCTTTGGTCTGGTGTCTGTGACAGCGACAGCACAGGGAACGCCTTCAGTGTCCCTTCGGAAACGCCTTTTATAAGTTACGGAATAAATTACATTTTGTAATGGATAATATAAATTACATAATAGAGTCCCGCACAATTATAACACTTCACCGCAATACGAACCACACTGGAATAAATCGCCACTTAAACTCAACTGAGTAATCGCCGACGTAAGACTGATAACTGTACGGCAAGAGTATATATATGGAGTATTATATTCTGCAGGGTTCCATAATATGCGTCGTTAACAAACACTTGAAAATACCAGATGATACTTCACCGCGACCTTGGCAGAAACACACACCGGCAAAGCTAGTCGAGAAGCTTGCAGAACGGCACCATCGAACGCATGAGACGTTCCGCATTACGTAACATTGAGGACGCGTTAACTGCGGCTGCACACAAACATTACAGCTGGTCTCTGCTGGAATAGCCGAGAAACATGTAGAACGTTCTGTGATGCCCTAACAACACTGAAACAGACCTCCGTATGAAAAAGTTGACATTTACAAACTGGCTATTTGAAAAATCTCACGTTATAAAAGTTGAAAACGCCTAATTTTAAATTATAAAAGCTACGGAAGGAGGTCGTATTATCTTTACGCTAATCAGCAAGCCTTTGATAACATTTAAATTGATGACACATATACGTATAAAATACGAAGGCTTTTACCAAGACTCGTTAGTAAAACCTGGATTACTCAGTTCTAGAGACAAACAAAGGAGTTTTTATTTGCTTTGTCTGCTGAAGTTGTAATCTAGTAGAGACTTAGAGCCATGAGAGAAACATTTCTGATGTAACGACGTAAATGGTACTCCATAATCTGTGTAATGTTTTCTGTTTACTAAACGGAAACATCTGGAGTACGGTTTCGCTGGGTATCATCAGACATGCTAACGTTTGCGTTTAGCTATCTTTGAAACGTCGTTACTGTCTTGCGTTATATCAAAACTTATTACACTGTAACCTAAAAGGCTTCCTTTCTCTCGGGCACCACTTACACCAATTACACTCATTTAAGGAACAGTCTACAGCATTTGTTCCCAAACTTTTCAGCCAGTGGATCCCCCCAAAAAATTAAAAATTTCACGGACCCCGTCTGAGTTATGAAATAAAACAAACAGTAAATATGTTACAAACTCTTAAAATTTAATTAAAATGTATTAAAATCAAAATTCTCTTAACTAGCAAAATTTTAATATTAATAGTATCAAATATGGATTAATGTGAACAATGAAGCTGCTTTTGAACTATTAGCTCCGGAATATTAGGTTTAATATTTTATATAATTGCAGTGTGATAATTTTAATATTGTCACTCTCGACATCAAGATTATTACTTAACGTTGCCAACCTCGATTCTATCTTTCCAGCTATAGTCCTACGTCTCGAAATCCAACTACTTAGGCGTAAAACCAGCTACAAAGAAAACGTTTGCTTAGATACAGTGCTCATACGCAAGAATCGTGCTTATGTGTGGACTAAAACAGCGCGATCCGTTCTGCGTTGATGCGGCGCTGTAGGCACTTCGGCTCACAAACAGATCTGCTACATGACATGATTTAAAGACATTAGTAAAGCTATTAGTACCTTTACAATTACAATTAGTTTGAACCAAAAAAAAAACTGGAATCTTCTACTAATTGTTTCAATATTTTAAAATTTAGATTTTAGACTATAAAAAATCGGAGAAAATTACGGTATATTCAATTTTTTCTTAAAAGTTTCCACGGACCCCACTTTAGGAACTACTTGTATACAGTATACAAACACAACACACAAACATTATAATGATTAACATCAGAACACAATAACTAATATCAATAAATACCTCCATTAGCCAGTAGGGCCTATTCGTATTATCATTGCAGGGAAATTTAGTGGAAACCCCTATAAACTTTGTAATGTGTTCTTAATTGCTCGGCTCTTGTCTACAGTCTCTGTGCACAGATCAGACTGCACGGTCAGCAAGATGAGATTACCGTTTTGAGTCCACGTTGCCACATTCTTCACCCTCCGCTCGTCACCTCCAATGGGCCGATCTGTCATGTCGTCGTCATTCCCTCTCCCCACAGTATGGCCATTACCGATGCTGTGCAGATTTAATGATGTGCTGAAACATGCCAACAATGCAGCTACACTGATGTCAGATAAAAATTAATTAGCACTGATAACAGTTGCTTTGATGCCGACTGTCATTCTTTTGGCCTGGGAAGCTATATGTTATATTTAATATTGTTTCTACATCACAGAACATGCTAGGTGTTTCTCGGCTATTCCAGTGGAATCCGGCTGTAATGTGTGTGTGCGTACATATTGCTGCTACTTTGAGATGAAGGACAATTACGTGACACATTTTACCAGTCCGCAACGAGACTTTTCCAGACCATACCGGCCCGCGCGCGCTGTGTTCAAGACCGCAATCAATTACGTTCTGGTGTTTTATAGTAGACACGTATTATGGGGTATAAATACAAGACTTCAGCGGCGCTTAGTCTAGTTTGAGTTGCAATTCATTCCAGTGCGGTTCGAAGTATTGTGGCGAAGTGTTATGCGTTTTATTACTGTCCGGCACAATTGTAATGCAATTGAGTTTGTACTAGTTGACATTATTATTGCATGTGAACAATTTTTATTTGATTTGTTGTAAGAGACGATCTTGTTGATTACAAACTGTATAATTGTGATAATTAAAGCTGGTGATTAGTGACTTAATTGGTGTCTTGTATTTTGTTTTCTATTGTACCCTACGACAATCATTAGACCGTCGTAACAATATTCATTAATAAAAACAATAAAATGGTTTTTGTTATTTTGTGAAAATAACAAAAAAATAAAAATGTAGCTGAAGTTGTAGTTTGAAAAGCTAAAATAATCCAATTCAATTTCTCTGTAGGCACATTCTGTTGTCACACTGAATATTCGCTTATACGAGAACAAATGTTTCCTTACGAATTTAACGGATAAGCGAGTTAAAGAAACAAAACTTCACAGCAATAAAAATGTATTAAGATTTGATAAAATGTTGGATTAATAAATAAGAAGTCACAATTTGTCTTGTTTATGTTAGGTAATTTTGTGAAACATTTAAATGCGGGTTGATCGCAAAAGTATAAAAAGGATGATTTCCACTGAAAACGATAAAATACAGTTATCGACGAAGATACTTATAAACAGAAGGTTAAACGTGTGTGTAGTAACGGTACAATGGTGCAAATACACGTGATCAGGACTGTAGAACACGTGCAAACAGAAACGACAGACACAAACCGCACCAACAATATGTAACATTTGTTGCAGTGTTTACGTAACTGATGTGTGTGTGTGCCACGACCTTTATGTAACGTTACACAGCGACAACGTGTCACCGTGCGGTAACAGCCGTGCCCAAACTCTATCCTCTGGCATTTACCGGTCGACACTACGCATTCTCGTTGTGTCCAGTCCGCTTTACAAAATACAATCTGCACGATCCGTGTTCGAATATCTTTTTACTTCCATGTCCCATAAGGAAATGGAAGTATGGTGATGGTGAAAAAAATCGTGCTCGAGATAAGGGCTGATTCTGATTGTACTACCCTCAAAACATGAAGAAAAGTCTTTTTCCGAAAACTGTGTGTGTGTGTGTGTGTGTGTGTGTGTGTGTGTGTGTGTGTGTGTGTGTGTGTGTGTGTGTGTGTGTGTGTGTGTGTGTGTGTGTGTAGATTTTTTTCTATGGCGAACGATAACTGCTGTAAATGCAAACAAAATCAAATAATTTTTTGCACATGTGCCTGAGTTGTAGAGGACTCAAGGCCTATCGATTTTGGTGAAGATCGGTTAAAGGAAGGGGTTACCTAGCAACCTGCAACGTTTTACGTTTTAACAAGAGTCAAGTACTTGAAAATTCATTTAAACTTTTCCAAACAATGGTAAGTGTTAAAAATAAAATACTTTTGTTGCCAGGAAATAAAATTATATTTTTTTCATTTTAATTTAAACCATGTACGAGTGAAAATATAGATATCGTTCCTGGGAGGCAAGCATATCTCAATTATGTAATGTTTACGTTTCGAAAGTTTTTTTATTGTGATTACCGCAACAAAAAGGCAGGCAGGACACCGCGCGCGCACACACACAATTCGTGTTATTTCTGGTCTAACAAATGTTTATTTTCTTACGTTTGCACGCTTTTTAAATGGAACGTGCCGAAATCCACACCAACACAACGCGTGCAAGCCGAAAAGGTGTCCAACGTGGATAGCGATTTGCTTCCTGTGGATCGCTGGCCAGTGTAACTGCACGTGTTTACAGAGGAACGGTAAGAAGCTCAGGGTCCATGATAGACTTCGGAGCGCTCCTTCTTTTCCGTGTGTTTGTTCTGTGAAACGTACGCTATAGATTCGCAGCTTTACTCTAAGCAACGCTCCATAGGGATTGTTGAAAATTTTTTTCCACGGTGTACCCTCATACACACTAAAACCTGCTCTGATGTTTTGATTACGGACATCATAATATTAAAACTTTGGAAACTTGAACACTACTTAATGGAGATCAAACATTAACTTTTACAAGCTATTAATTTTATGCATATTTTAAAGCAATGAATGTTTTCATAAATTAATACAATCTATGCACTTATTTCTATTATGATATAAGGATTACAAACTAATATGTGGACGTGTGTATGTATGAAAAATATATAAATATTTTTCTCCTCTGGAAAATTGTTTGCCCCTCCTGGAAAATATTTTGACCTCACTGATGGCTAGTTATTTATTAGCCGGTTTGGAATATAGCGTTATGACATGAATCAGAATTGTGGCTGTTAAACAGAAGACACAAACGTATTAAGGAAGAAATGTTTTGCTGAGAAATTTATAATTATACGGGTGAACAGAATCGTCGTTCAGGAAGTCAAAAGACGAATGAAAAGAAAGAAAGACTCGATTTCAAAAAACAAAAATGACTAGTATAGTATTGACAGGAAAGACTTTGATAACGCTATGGGCATCATTCACCCTCGGCCGATAACTCGCAGTGACAGTCCAGTTTCATTACAGAAATCAGATCACAGCTCCCTTTGGCCAGCTCTTCGTTCGACCTACAAACATTTTATCCAAAAGTACAGTCCTCCCTCACGAAGGTTGAGGATAGTCTTCACCCACCTGACATGGTGGTACCATTTTAGTTGATACATCATTTCTTCAGAACTCAAGCATCCACTTATTTGATGTTTTGTCACTACATATAGCTCTGCTTCTTGCAAATATAAATCTTAGATCATGGAAATTATGTATGGTTCTCCATACCGATTTTTTCTATCGTCGTTAAAAGAATTTATTGGTTTACTAACTTGAATAAATTGACTCTTCAAGTTACGGTTATTTTTTTGTTTTATTTGAGCAAAAATAAGGCGTCCACGTATAATCATTTCAACAAGAGTCTTTAAAATTTATGATTTCTCAAGTTCATTTTTCATTATGTAAAACAAATTGATGGCTACAATAATGTTTAGAATTCAAAACTAAAAATAGTTTGAATTACCGTCTAATTGTTTCCCGGTTTATTTTGTTACGGTTTAGCAAACATAAGGACAATACGGGTTTATTTGGTTTGTAGCAAGATTTTGCAATATGATTTTACGATATTGTAGAAGGATCTTATAACACAAAATTCATTACGTAAGGCTACATAGTACATGGTGCAAGTGTTTAATACCTTGTACTAGTGTCCTGTTAATGTAATGTCACTTATACCACGTACTTATATTATTATTTAGCTACATTACTTATGTTATTAATATTTACTACTATTACTAAGTAACTGTAACTGTGGTACACTATTATGTAATTTGGTAAGTTCGGTATAACTAACTAAGATAACTGAAAGAGTTGTAGTAAAACCAGATTATGATATTTGTACGGAAACACTTATACAGCCTATAAGACCCCATATTATGTCGCTCGCAAACTGTTTATTGTGATAACAAAATACACCAACATTCCATCGTGCATATTGCTTTTAAAGTGCGGCTTTTCTCACAGACACACGGAACGTAGGACTTAACGTTGGCTCCGAACGAACAAAGTAGAGAGTCGCTACTAGACAGGAATATGACCGGCAGGTTTGCCTTTCCCTTTAATTATTAGAGTGATATTTTAAACGCCTTTTTAATATATTGAGCACACAAATAAAATAATCAACTATGCGATTCGTCATCAACCTTACACACACCTTTATCCATATGTGTAAAACACACGAACTAATAACTTATAAGGATTTGCAGAAAATTTAAGAATCTGAAACGATTAAATGCTTATAAAAATGAGTCATCACCACGGTGCATGGCTTTATGCAGAGGATCTTATGGAAAGATGAGCACAGAGGCAGCGTTAAAACAGTCTTCATAAATTTTTTTTTTTTTAATATGTTATGCAATTATTGAGGTTTAAACAAATTACATTATTAATTTGTATTTTTATATTCTCAAAACATGTCATTTATTTATTTAATTTGAAATAATTATTAGTATATACTATCGTTTATTAAAAAAAATTAAAAAAAATATAAATTTAATCAAAACGTCATCCAGTAAGATAAATGAATGTATCACTAAGAGAGTATATAAAACAAAACTTGAAATAAAACATGTAAGGCTAAGACCAATAAACGGGAGTAGAGAACTACTATCAACTGTTAAATATAACTATTTACTTTGTAATGCTAGGTTGGTAGTTTTATACTAAATTGTACTATGATGCTACTTGTGTGTTTGTAATTTTAAGTGACGTTTATGAGTCTTCTTAAAAGTTAAATTTTCCCTTACACATTAAAGCTTTGGAACAAATAAATAAAGTCTTTCTCGTTTATTTGTATCCTTCAGCAACTAAAGCAGGATAGATTAGATAAAGTGGCACAATAAGATACAAGACACTTAAGCAGGAAAGACACATTAACAAGAAACGTTTTGTTCTATACGTAATAAACAAGCACATATGTTCTTTACAGCTGGATAAAGGCATTACAAACGTATTTCACCGGTTGCAGGTTTTTAAAAAATTTATTACAAAAATATCTCATTAAAAAATAAATTGTTACAAAAATAAATTCTCGCATAACAAGAATTATTAAAAACACTGAGATTACAAAATAATACCAAAACACGTTTTGTGTAATTAAGTCATAACATGAAAATTAAATCAACTGGATGTTTTTCATGTAAAATGAGCTAAGAGAGACGACACAAAGAATTTAAAACCAGATTTAACGAATACTGATTTCTGAATACCAATAATCGTAAACCAACGAGATTTTGTGTCAGTATTGCTTCAGTTTACAATGATGCAATTAGTCGCCAAAATTTATCTTTAAAACCAGCAGATAGTAATTTTATTTGAAAGTTAATTTATTTCCTTTATACATTTAAAGTGATATTATCTTAGGTCTGTAACACATAGATGTGAAGTTAAATAGTTATATTATTGGGTGGAGACTAATGAGCGTAGCGAAATCAGGTATAGCCCTCTATCCATGACTTGGTGCACAAATTAGACCGCGAACTCCTCCGAAACTACTCAACAGAATATTATAAAAATTTGCATATATATCCGGACGGTATTGTAGAGTGCACACATGTAATTTTTATTTCTCTAAATTATTTGGTTCAACAGATATTACGATTTTTTAAAAATCTTAGCTTAAACGTGTAAGAGGAAGAGAGATAGAGATATCGCGGCCCAGCTGGCTGTCGCCCGATAAGATAAGATTTTACTGTATACACTTTGTATTCTTGTCTCACACGTGTTTAATTCAAAGAGTAGTAGAGTATTGTTCTATGATGTAGCCAGATGTACGGATTGGACTTAAGTGTTGAACAAGTGTCAATTTTTAGACAATAATCTATGTAGTCGCTAATGCAACTGCAACTTTCCATTACATATTGCAACGAATCACAGTTCAGGTAAATTTTCATCCAAATTCTATTTAAATTATTATTCTTATACTTCTTTATTCAATTTTCCAAATTCTATTAAGATTATTATTCTTATACTTCTTTATTCACTTTTCCAAATTCTATTAATATTCTTATTCTTATACTTCTTATTCAATTTTGTACTTTTTATTTAAGTACTTTTTTCTGGTTTACGTATATTCTATACATTCTTATTAACCAATTCATATATACGTATTTTTTATAGTATGCCACGACGGAGAAGAGATCTAAATATTGGTCGTTTAACTACAAATCAAAGACGGATGAGACAGCGAAAAATGTTGCTGCAGCAACTGTTGAAGGCCCTGCATAACATCACCTGTATCATGTGTTATATGATCAAATCAACACAGGATATAGGAATCTTCAGAATGAATTTGAAGATAATTTACGATCTCTAGAATTTTATGAATGTGTAAATTGCTCTCGAATGTTGATACAGCAAACATTTTTTGATATGTGTCCGCAGTGTAAGCGAAATCCAAATAAGTTTACTGCAGTTAATCGTATGGATCCTAAAGATGTACCTATAGAACTGATGGATCTCACTTACGTATCTCTTGATAGCAAGAGTATAACCAGTGATGCGTGTGTATAGGGTGAAATCCAGAGGCTTTCCCGGTCAATATGCTTGTAAGGGAAATATTATAAATATTGGTCAAAATATAACGGAGACTGTTAGTTCCTTGTCCCCTTTGGCTGCGATGCAACTCTTTTTATGGGTCCTACTGGTGTGGCAGCTAACAATATTGGTGGACAAACTATTCATTCAGCTCTAAGAATAAATACTTCAAAGAGAAGGGGAGGAACTTTCAAAGATTTAGAAGGTGAATCCAAAATTGCTTTTGAAGAAGAATTAAAAGATGTGAGGTTCGTTATCATTGATGAAGCCAGTATGTTGTGTTTTATTATTTTGTTTTCATAGTAGATATGCGACCCAAACAAGCAAAACAGCGTCCTTCAGCAGTTCTTTTGGTGGCCTTTGCGTGTATTTAGTCGGTGATTGGTCCCAACTTCCACCGGTTTGTGACACGAGTCTTTACAATATTGGTAATAATGTTCAGACCATTCAATCGAATCTTTTATATAAACAGTTCAAACAGTTTTCTTTTTAACGGAGGTTATGAGACAGCAAGGTGATGATCAAAAAAATTTCAGAGAGACTTTAAATAGAGTCGCAAATGGAACAATCACTGAACAAGATTATCAGCTCTGATCTAAAAGATTTTATGTAAACAATATCGGGGACAATTTCAAAGATACTGTCTGTATAATGTGGAAAAATGCTGAAATCGAACGCTTTAATTATGAAAAACTAAAAAGCAATAAACAACCCGTGGCTCTAATCAATGCAATCCGTAATTTCCCAGAAGCCTCTCTACCAAAATCTGACGATGCTCATGGATTATTTGCCGAATTTCGTTTATGTAAGTGAGCTCGAGTTATCCTTAGAAGAAATCTTTGGGTCACAAAAGGACTAGCCAACGGTTCAGGTGGGACAGTAACTGATATTATTTATGACCCGGCAGTTGAATGCGAAAATTATAACGATCAATGCCAATATGTATACTTGTATCTTTCGAAAAATATACAGAATTCAATACCCATTGTACCCAGTAGTGGCGTCATTCAAGAAAAATAAAATTTAGTGTATACGCAAACAATTTCCGTTAATGTTAGCATATGCTGTTAGTATACATAGATTGCAAGGGATAACATTAGATAAGGTTAGGTTAGGTTAGGTTAATTTAGGAGACAATGAATTTCAGGTTGAATTAACGTATGTTGCTCTTTCAAGGGTCAAAACATTAGAAGGATTATTATTAAAACCGGCATTTAATTTTGATAGACTGTTAAAAATTAAATAGAAGTCCATCAATGGTTGATCGTAGAGATGAGTTGCAAAGGTTGTGGAATATGTCTAATGACAATTAACGTATATTGTACTATAATGTAGTGTATTCAATAAAAAGGGTGTATCACAAAAGTGTATATATTTTGTTTATTGTAAGAATATCGATAAATAAATTATTACTAATCTATTTATCTAACGGATCAAAGACGGTTGATTGTAAAAATATTGATAAATAAATTATTACGAATATCAAACGCTCGGCCCATTTGTGTCAGTGACACTCCTAGTAGTATAGAATTGTCAGTCTTAATTGGATACTGAATATCCTTAAACACATTATTATACCCAATACATTAATACCAATTAGACGTATGGAGGTGACGATTGGTAGACGAACATGTCTTTCAAAACACAGCAAGTATTTATACATATACCAGCTTCACTCGTATCTGCATGGTATATACCTGTATGTTGCTGACGGTGAGAAAATTTTGAAAACTACGTCTGAAAAGTACTCATGTATGAGTCCAAAATCAGAAACATCAAAATGTAGTTAGTTGTGTTTGTACTCGCGTGCGCGCGTAATAATAAAATTATTAAAACAGTAATAGCCAGCAAACAGTGTTAATGACAATAGTAATTCAAGAACAACCGAAATAATAAAACTATTAATATTAGCAGTAGTAATATTAACATTTGTAAGAAATTAATGAGTGTAACATAATATTCCATTAATATTCTATTGATTCTAACAATTTGTTACGACAAGTTATAAAAATAGAATAATATTTGACATATTTCTGATGTGTCGGATGCGTGTTTAAACGTTATTTTTGTAAATAGCAGTCAGTCGTTAGACTGCTCCAAGTTATACGTGTTTGTACACAAAACGTGGCAGCACCATACTCCCACTATCTGACCTGTCAATACAGCGGTTTGGTTAACAAATTCTTCAGAAGATTCAAAATTAGGAAGGCTGAGGATGGGAACACTAAGAGTCCCGAAACATGTTCCAAATAAGGAAAAAACATCTTGAGGTAAAGTTATTATAAATATTAATTATAATATATACATCAACGAATAGACAGTAGCAAAAAGTGTTTGAATATATACAAACACACATATATTTGTGTGTGTGTGTGTGCGTGTGAAAGTTTTTGCAGGATACGAATTTCTTGCAGGATACTTATAGTATCAAATTGTAAGTACTTCTGCAAGTAGTGTACCTCTTTCTGTTGTTTTAAAAACCTCTGATGCTAATTTAGAAACCTCCGAAGACAGTGATACAGTCAGTGAAACTTGCCAAAAATAATAGTCTACTTGTAGAGGTAATTACAATTTGACAGTATACAAAAGATTATAATATAATAATTCATAAATAATTATTACAATTTTATTTATTTATTATTTTCATGGTATTATATAAACCTTCTAATTTAAAAAATTTATTAATCTAGTAGCCGAACTTTACGTAGCTGAACTAAAGTTGATACAATACTTGGTGTCCATTACAACCAGACGGTAAACATATCCGCCTACAGCAGTCTGTCACGCCTCGCCTTATGCAATGTAGACATACCACGGCGTGGGAAAGCATCGAGTACAGTAACCGGTCCAGGAATAAACCTTACTTCCTTCTTTACATCTTATACATCCGTTAACTTATTGACGTTTAAATAATCAGCTAATTTTTTAGCAGAACACCGTTCTCTTGACCTTCACCATTTATTAGTATGCTGACGAATTTTTGTTTTTACAAATTTATAATATAAATAGGTACAGAATACCGTATAATCGTTTGTGTGTGTGGGGGGGCGCACGTGTACGTGCACGTATGTGTGAAGGAATTGAAGCAATTTGTTTTACATCATCAAAATAATTGCATTATTCCATATTGTTTCCTTAAATACATCGAGAAAATTATAATACCCCAGACCATAATTTATACACTATTAAAATTTAAATTACTGATAATGTAAAAGTTCCTTAATGGTACTTGTAATTAATCATAAAAGCAGTAATCAACAATTATATATTAGAATTGGTACAGAAAACCTTTACATATACATGACTACATATAACGTAGTGCAACATATTATAGCTGAATACAGATTGTAGGAATGCTTTATATTAAGGAACTTTTACATTATCAGTAATTTAAATTGTAATATTGTATAAATTATGGTCTGGGGCATTATAATTTTTTTGATGTGTTTAAGGAAAACAATATGTAATAATGCAATTATTTTGATGATGTAAAACAAACTGCTTCAACTCCTTCGCACATACGCGCACACTCACATACACAAACACATTCACTCAACTAATTTACCTGTTGTGTTTGATATTGTCTTTTGTATCCGTGCACAGGTGCTGATGATGAAAATCAATATTGTCGAAACGTCGACACAAATAATTTAAAACGTGTGTTACAATGTTTTTACATCGTTGCAATTTACATGTTTTGACATGTGTTACAATTTCCTTCATCGTTAAAATTGTAAATTTTAGTGTATTTCAGTCTTCCACAATTTTGTTCTCATTTTGCTTATTTGCCATTATTTCGCATCACCCCATTTACTCTTTTTTTTTTAAATGTTTGCATTTGCTTCACCCCAGGTTTATCTGAGTCTCCTCTTTACTTATTACTCTCAATTTTGGCTATCTATAAAAACTTTTGTATTGTCTCTTGAATACTCAGCCAATACTCAATCGTCTTCCTGTATAAATTCCAGTCTAGTCTCTAGATCTAAGCCTCTTGTAATATCTGTTTTTCTCATTCTGTCCACCGTAACTTTTAAAACTCTTTATAGACAGTAGATCTCTACGACCTGTATTATTATTTTGTTCCTTTCACACAACACCAATAACTCATATACAAATGTTAGATTAAGCTATACGTTGTGTTCAACAATTTCATAACTGTTTCTCTTAATACTTCGTCTTGTTTATGAATTTCTTGTCAGTAACGTGATACAGTTTAATCGTTTTTTGACTATTTCTTTGATTTAAGCCTCCTACTGTCCTGTCCATCTCCTCCTCCGTATTGGAAAGCTTTTACTTGCTCTATTATTGTTTCCACAAATCCTATTCTGCTACTCACACTTTACACTGTATTGCTAATTACCATCACTTTTGTTTTAATATTATGATTCTCATTCATTTATCTGCTAGTTCTGTGTTCCATACGAACAAATTCTCTTTACTTTCTTATTATCATACTTTACTTTACATTCTCATACATAGATGGTATATTTAAACGGTTTTAGTTCTTCCCAGACCTATTCTAATATTCTCTCTCATAAATATGTTAATAATAATAGACTCAGTCTTCTCTGTTTTACTCTCCCCTTTTTTATGCAAAGGTTCTGACTTAGACATTTGTAGCCCAGAGTTGTGCAACTTTTTTTTTTTTCTTTAAAGTCGCCCAAAATTTTCTCTAAATACTTTACCAAAAGCTTTTATAGACCTATTAAAGATATTCTTTATATTTTAGTGGTTTCTGTTAACTACGTGACAAATTTTACCAGAAAAATTTCCGGGAATATGTTTGTTGAATAAACTGGTTTCCACTGAGAGACCTTTGTGTTCTTACTATATTAATCGCGTTTGATTTTGTATTCAAACGTGTAAATAACGTTGCCTTGTGAGCCAAATTAAACCGGATACGGCTTACGCATGACTGGAACAATTGCATTTGAGGACAATGTATTGTTACAGACATCGTATTAATCCTGATTTTAGAATCGAATAAGTCCCAAAAATAACAATAGATACGTTTTTATTAACACCCCTGAGAAATAACCAAAAATCGTTTTATATTTATTCGTATTATTACACGAAATCTATAAAAAGTCTATAGTGTAACTCTTTCTGTATAAGCAAATACAGAAAATTTAATTACGAATACAACTTTAATACGAATAGTATATGCAACTCTAATATTCATCAAAGAGAAAGTGTAACATTTGAACGCCATGTATTTAGACATAACAGAATTATTCAGAATTTTCATAGAAACAGTTAGGGAACACAGGGAGAGATCGACTGACACACAACAGACATAACATAACAGAGTTATTCAGACTTTTTTCATTAAAAACGGTTAGGGAAGACAGGGAGGGATCAGCCGGGAAGGGCACAATACCAACCTCTTGTATGAAGAAGAAAAATATTTAAGAGATGCTTTATTGTTTTCAACAAAATTATTTTCACGGTGTGCCAAAGGAAATTTTTAACAGTTCTTAGCCGTGTATTTCTAAATTTAATTGAGCAACCTTAGAAGTGTATTAAGGGAAAATGTTGAGCTCCTGAACAGTTTGCAAATTCGGATACAATATTTAAGTTAACAATTATTAACAAACCGTATATTGTATCCTTTGTAGTACAACGGCACGAAAAACAAATCATAACTGCGTCAAGTACAAGTTAGCTTCTGCCTAACAAGGTATGACAGTCATCCAAGCAAAAAATTACATCGCTCAGCTCAGAGGCTTCTACGTCGTCATTTTATTTAATTTTATTGCATTTACTCCCAAGTAAGTAGTACAATTTCTGTAATAATGAATTTTTATTTAATAATATATCTCATCGTGACAGAGCGTATCACGATACATACGTACGTATGTAAATAAATACAAAGAACTAACGTATTCACTCACTAACTATTAAATACACAAACATACAGACGATTTAAATATTTTATTTGAAACATAATTTAAAATTAATGCTAGTTTTTAAGAGACTATAAGTAATTTATTTTTAACTTCATTATGTAATTATTTTTAAAATATACGTAAGGTACAATAAAATACATACAGAAAAAAATGAGATTTCTGATACTAACGAAAGGGAAAGCATATTTGAAAAGGAATCAAAAGTGTGGAGTGATTTAACCGCATATGCCACTATTGACAATATATTAACGAAAAAGATTAGTGAAGACCGTATATCAATTATATGTAAGGGAAAAGAATCCCTGAGAAATATCTCAGCTGTAAACCATGTGAAAAGAGAGATAGTATAAGGTCGACCAAGAAAACAGTGGGTGAAATACTATATCATTTCAGAACGGCCTAATCCTGTAGATTATAGGACGGCTTATCACGTCCATTGGTTAGATAATCTACCCATCCTACATCCAGTATATGGCCCTGGCCTAATTCACTAGTCTTTCGCCTCTCTGCTTGTAGCTGTTCTCTTTCACGGTCATACTATTAGAGCCTTTCTTACGACTTTCTTAACGCCATCATCGGAGCTCTTTTTTGGTCTGCCCACCGGTCTTTTACGACATATTTTTGAATTTTAGCGTCCTCTTTAGAAGCTATTCTCTTCCACCCTGGCCGCGTAATATGCCACTTATCGTTGCAGTTTAGCGTGTACCCTGTTGAGTTGGGTGCCTGTATATTTCATAGTCATCATGAAATCTTATCAGCCAAATGTTAGTTCCATTGATCGGGACCAGCATACTCAGCAATGTTGTATTCTTAAAGATCCCTAAACAGATATCAGATTTCGGTGTTAATATTCATGTTTCGTATACGTAACTCACTGTGAGTTTTATTATAGTTTTACAGATATGAAATTTCGGTTTCCGCTCTACATTTCTGGGCGTACGCGGTCCAAATAGAAAACTGCGCTTTGTTGGCCATGATAGCAGTTCATTAATTTCATTTTACTATGTGTTATTACTGACAAGGTCTGTTCTAAGATAGGTTAATCAGTTCACTTTCTCAATGTTGTGCAAGTTTTTTTGTGGCCCAGCCTTTGTCTCTTTGATCAAGTTCGCACTAGACGTTTTGTCTTTTTAGTGTTTAACGTTATTCCTACTTGTGTACTGTACTTGGTTTTTGTATAAGTTTAAGCGTTCTTCACTGGCGCTTTTGTTCTAAATAATGATATTACAGAATCCACTAGTTGTACGAATTTGTTAATGACCAGATTGTTCCTACCAACCGACACTTTTTTGCTTACGTAACCCAGAACTAAATCAAAAATTTGGAGCCCATCCCGTCATCTTGTTTCAGTCTTGCGTTATTCTGAACGGCTGAGCCATGTGTCCTTGAACACATCACTTCTGTAGGTGTGGTTATACTTAACTCAAATAAACAAAAGTTGTACTCATATTTTAATTTAGGCAATTTAAGGAATTTAAATTGATTTCATTCTTGTGGGCCGAATGAGAAGTGGCATACATTTAATTAATTATTTATTATTACAGTAGACATATATTTATTTCATGTGTATATGTATATGTCATAATGCTGCATGTGCTACAGAAAAGGTGTTCCTTCCAGTAGTGATTTTTTTTTCTTGTCCTAAGACATATTTTTAGCTTTTGCTATTTGCTTTTTAACCCGCTGTAGAATTCAGCTACATTGTTTTCGCCATGAGGAAGTCCCGTTTCCTGTAACATTTGGTGTTTTGTAATATGTCTGGTGTTAAGCTGCTATCAGCTGATACACTTCAAATGTATAAGTATTTAGAATAAAGCTATATTCTTTTTAGAATCTGAGAGAAATTTACGATCGTTAACAATTTACTTAAATTACATTGACAAAATAGTCACTCCGCACTTGGTAGACAATTTTTATAATATTTATATTTAATAAATAAACAGTTTAGTTCTATCAGTTTGAAGAGGATATTAATAAATTAAATTTAAAAAATATATATAAAAGTCTAGTTTGTGCTAGATTCACACCCCTCGTATGGGCTACTGTCAACTAGTAGGCCTATATAAGTTTGTCCCTTTGTATCCATCGCACGAGTAAACGATGGATATTCGTTTATATAAAAAGATATCTTTTATCTATAAGTTAGGCCTTCTTTTCTTTTCTCCCATTGAGTGGTGTACATTATCACTATTTTCGTTGCACTTTGGTTTATTTCTATCGCCATCTATATCTTACTGTTACTCATAACTACTTTGTATTAAACTGTATTAACAAAGCCTTCTCCTCCTGTAGCGTCTTGCTCGATGTCACTAAATTGGTTAGAACACTTTCTTTCTTAGAATTACACTACACTGTCTAATTTTTTATGTGGGCGCTACTTGATAATGCAAACTTACAATGAAAGTGTAAGTGTAGAACACAAAACCTTCAAGATTAAGTGTGGAAGGAGACAAGAAGTTCCGATATAACAATCTTATCATTTAAAAAGATGGAGAACTACTATATAAAGAAAAATAAGTATACATTTAAACTTAGGGGTTAGCAATAACAATTAGCACAGGTGGCATCGCGGGAAATCAGCAGCCTTCCCCACAGTACTTCGCGGAAAACAAGTCAGTACCTAATGGCATGGCTTGGTGCGAGCCAATTATACACCATCTTTATTGTGATTGGCTGATGGTGTCATTTTTACCTGTACGTGGTACTTTGCTGAATTTATAAGTACAGGTAGCATGGCAGGACAGCTTTAGCCTATACCACAGTACTGTGGCCTGTACGTAAACACCCGGCGTGCAGGATTTTTTATACCACTGATGATGGCAACCAGTGGAGCTGCCGAAACGTTTGGTTTTGTTATAAGCCATGGACCACGGCCAAACAGCCCGGATATCATGAACAATTCATACATTTAAACTGTTTATTCCAGGGAACTTTTTATGTTTTTTAGCAAAGGGTACATCGATCAAACGAGCGGATACTCAAACAAAAGAGCTACCGAACTCAGAATGCAAAGCATGACCTTGTCCCATCGTGTGACACGATTCTTTTTTGCCTCAGTTCTTAAAAACAATAAAGCAAAAAAAAAAATAATAAAAATCAATGTTTGACACTAATACAGTATAATAATATATCGTAACTGCTGCCTGTATAACAATTATAAATGCTCTAAACTATTAATGTTATCGAGAAAAATACGTTATTTCTCTAACTTATTTCGGACGATCCAGTGCACTTAATGTATACAATGGGGTAAGAAGTAAAATTCGTTTTGTTTAAAATTGTCACAAAAATAGAAAGTTGATCTTATAGTGGAATAAAACTGAAGTGACTATATGCTCAATTTAAGCTTTCGGTAAATATAAGCGTTACGTTTTAATAGAAAAGCCAACATTGGTATATTTAAAAGCAAGACCCGGATTTTCACGACTACCAATTATAAAATAAACGACACAACTACAGGAATGTCTCAGTACATGTTAAAGAAATGTTCAAATATGAGACAAAAAAATGTTATGGGCGTGGAATACGTTTGGACGCCAACATTTATTGACGATTTTATGTCAAAGTAAAGTTTCAGTTGCTGCCATCTGCATGGAAAAGGGCCTTATATATTCCTTGGAATGTTTTTAAACGAGCAGTTGCCTTGCGAATCTCTTTTGATACCGGTTGGACAATAAATGAGTTTACTTCCTGAACTGGTTTTACAAACACCTGTGGTAACCGAATCAGTTTTACTGTATAAGTCTTTCCACTGTTAGATTCATTGATTGTACTTTACAACAGCTTTAATAGATTAGTGTTGTTACGACGCTCTACTTGATCGTCGTAGGTACAGTGGAAACAAAATACGCTACACCAATTAAGTCACTACTCACCACCTTTAATTTTTACAGTTAAACAGTTCGTAATTAACAACACAGTCTCGTACAACAAATCAAATAAAAATTGTTGACACGCAATAAAATGTTAAGAAATATTAAACGCAATGGTATTACAATTATACCGCCCGATTATAAAACGCAACACTTCACTAACAATCACTTGAACGTACACAGTAATATCGAACGATAATAACTCGAACCGCACTGTAAATATATCGCAGCTATACTCAAAACTAAGGCCGCTACCCCCATGTATTTATACCTCCGCTCACAGACCAGAACGTTCCAAACTGCGTCTTAGCGCCAGTGTGAACTACGTAATTAACTGCGGCCTTGACACAGTCCGCGCGGCTGGCGGCTTCAAGAAAACTCTCGCGAATGCGTCTAGAGTCACGTATGGCACACACATTAGAGCGAGATTCTTCTTGAACATTCGACAAACACGGAGATTGTTCTGTGATGTCGTAACACTTTCCCTTCCTTAAGCCTGTCCGTCCCGAACTGGCAAACCGTCTCTGAAGTAGTACTCGACCAGGCGATCTAGTTGGACGTCCTTGCGAAAGATAATTCTCCGGTTCTTCGAATTCAGTCTCGTGTGATCGAAACATCACTGGCTGATCCAAGTTTGTGTGGCTCTCGTCAACAACCTCTTGCGTAACCTCATGTTCAGCCACTTTGCCCTCGGGCGCTTCTATCAGCTCAGGAACAATCAAGAGTTTTGTCTTAACACCCATAGTTGGCTTTCCAATCACTTCTTTTGCCGTTACACTTATTTGTATTTCCTCTGCTAGTTGTTCCTCCATTTCCACTTGCAATAGGGAGCGTTCCACTTGACCAGACCTGTTGACTTTTTCTTCGACTAATGCCACTCGCCTAATCGAATGGTTGGTAGACCCTGTCATTTTAGCCATGCAAAGCTTTATCTTTTCTTGGCCAACCTTCAGGACATCCTCTCTTAAGTCCACAACGAATCCGTAGGCATTCAAAATGTCCGTGCCAAGAATCACTTCATCGACAATGTCTGCAACGAGCATTTGGTGGCTGAACTCGAGAAGACCCAGGCGTACACGTACTCCACACTTACCTTTCCTAGCACCTTGACGGGGTTTCCAGTCACAGTCTGCATTGTACAAGAGCTAATTTGAGGCCGTCGGTTGCTGATTAAGTCAGGGCGCACGTGGACACCGTTACGCCCGTGTCAACTGTAAATGATGTTGGTTTACCTTCCGCAAATCCATTAACAATCAAGATTCCACTGGTCTTATGTAGCGTGGAAACTGTGTGCTGTTCTGGGGCTTTACTTCTCCAATTGGTGCGATCACTCGCTTCTTTCGGTATCTTCTTCTCCCAACAGTCTACCTGTAGATGACCACGTTTTCCACAGTTGTAACATTTCGGTCTTCTGTCTTTTTCAAATCGTTGCGACTCTCTTGAGCTTTTGAATTGTTTGTCCGACAACATTGTTTTTCTGCAACTATCGTAAAGGCAATGTGACACAGGGATCTTCTGACTGCAACGTGATGGCACAAACCCATTAATGTAGTGGAACGCTGACTTGGCAGCTTCAAACTCTAAGGCGTTAACAAGAGATTCTGAGCTATTTCGGTGTCTTGCCATTCGTAACACTTGCTGAATTTCACAATCTCCGATGCCATCAATAAACGTCCTCACCGCAAACCTTATTCGAAAATCTTCTGGGGCTTCAGGATAGGCCAATCTAATCAATCTGTCGATACTTGCTTCAAACTCTTGAAGACTCTCCCCGGAACGTTGTCGTCTTGTTCTCAGCTGAGCGTAGTACATATCTCGCAAAATGTTTATCACCATACCGTAATTCTAGAGCTTTTGTCAACTCGGCATAGATGTTCTGGTTGTCAGGTGGCACTTTCTGTAGTAATTCTGCCGCGGGTCCTTTTAATGCAAGAACGAGTGAGACTGCCTTGCCTTTCTCTGTGCAATTATTTGCGCATGCAGCAGCTTCAAATTGGCGGAGGCACGTTGCTCAGTGACTGCTTCCGTCAAAGGCTGGAGCTTTGACATTAACTGTGCCTAATGCAGGCAAAGTGACTTTCTCTATTAACTTATTTTCTGCGTCTTTTTCTGTCTTTATTATTGACACACTCTGTTCACAAAGTTGTTTTGGTTGTATCTTCAGGTACTGCACAACTTCACTTTTAATTTGTTCTCTTATGATTGCCATTGAGTCTTCTACTGCAGATATTTTATTTGACACGGATTCTTTTATGACAGACATTTTTGTAGACATTGATTCTTCAAAAATCGAGACAGATTTTTCTACTTCAGCTATTTTTAATGTCATTGATTCTTGTACCTCCGATATATTAGTAACTTGCTTATTAAGCTCACCTCGTAAGAGACCCAATTCTACGGTACTGTGTTCTCGCATCTGTTTCTTCTTCTGTATTAATGCTTTGATGTCTTCTGTTTCCTGCGTACGTTGTTCATCCTGTCGTTTTTCTGCTTCTTCCGCCTCCTGTCTGCGTTTCTCATCCTGTCGTATTTCTGCTTCTTCCTGTGTCTGCCGCAGCAGTGATTGTTAAGTTTCCATCATCTGACTGGCATCCATGTTTACCGATTAATTACGAATAACACTCGTCTTGTATAAAGTATCCACTGTTTCCACTGTTAACCGTTCTATCCCACTTCTGGCACCACTGTTACGACGGTCTACTTGATCGTCGTAGGTACAGTGGAAACAAAATACACTACACCAATTTAAGTCACTAATCACAATCTTTAATTGTTACAGTTAAACAGTTCGTAATTAACAAAACAGTCTCGTACAACAAATCAAATAAAAATTGTTCACACGCAATAAAATGTTAACTAATATTAATCACAATTGTATTACAATTATACCTCCCGATTATAAAACGCAACACTTCATTAATAACCGCTTGAACGTACATAGTAATATCGCCCGATAATAACTCAAACCGCACTGTAAATATATCGCAGCTATACTCAAAACTAAGGCCGCTGCCGCCGTGTATTTATACCTCCTCTCACAGACCAGAACGTTCCAAACTGCGTCTTAGCGCCAATGTGAACTACGTAATTAATGGGGCCCTTGACACAGTCCGCGCGGCTGCCGGCTTCGAGAAAACTCTGAAAGCATTGTGCGTTTGTAATAATATTCTCGTGATTTATGTGGCACTGTGATATAGTGTTACTAGCTTGTGAGGCTCTATCAATTCCATTTATAAAGTTTCAACGGTTCCTGTTATTATGATTATTATATTCATATTGTTTTTATTATTCAGTTATACTGCTTCTTACCAACATCCTTATTAGACTGGCATACGGCACTTTTGGAGGGGAGTTTATAGGATGCATTATTTAAATACATAATATATAACAAGTGAGAAAGTGATGGAGTAGATGGGAAACAGGGAGGAAGGAAGCTAGAGAGAATAGTAGGTGCAGTGTTATGATGACGTGCCGAAATAACATACGTACGTGCAGTTTTGCGTTGTAATTCTGTAACTCATCACGCAAGTACAAGGTATCGGAAACATCTCGCGATAACATGAATCGCTAAGCTCACAATGCTCTATAATGACCGACAATAAAAACTCTCTCTATTAATGCACCTAAGCATTCAAAAAATTTCTACGAAACCGAAATATCGAAGCATGATAATGTTTTTAGGCTTTTGAAACGTATAATGTGGATTACGTTTGGTGGATTACGTGAATAATTTCCAAACCACAGACGATCACAAACAGAGCATGTAAAACCAAATTTATTCTCACTAAAACGTTTGCTAAACTGAATGTCAGCACCGATTATTTCTGTCTTGATGCGTTTACATATCAAATTTCTAGACTGTGGGGAATCGAAAGTGTGGAAGCGTCACGTTTTTCGATGACGTTTTTGTGGAATGACCCCCGGCCTAAAAACATTATCATGTTAAAAGACTAATGATTTCTCAGCAGCCTTGTTTATACTACTACCCGCCGCACAGTGGGACCAAAAACCTAAAAGCTGGCCAAAAGTCGAAAAATAAAGTTACTATTTAGGTCGTTTGAATTATAAGGATGGTTAGAGCAACAGTTCAGGATTCAGCGTGTATAGGTGAATGGTCGAAAAAACTCTCACCAACCCTGAAAAAAAAACAATTGTAAAGAGACCTCGCGAGGAGCACGTTCAGCACGCAGTGGTGAGTCGACACTGCGTCTCTGTTAAGAGTTCTAAAAACTCGAAAATCTTCCGATTTTAATTCCGCAAAATGGAATCATTAGCTAAAAGTAAGTAAATATCACATACGTTTCATGAAAGTTAACTAAAAATGAGTCGGCTTCCGTATGACGTGCGGGCAACAAATGCTGGCCAACTACGATTATTTAAATCGTCCGTTCGAATTCGGTTTTCGTTATAATGTTAACGTTATTTTAAAAATTTTTAAGTATTGTGTTTTTATGTGTTTTAAGTGTTATATTTTATGTACCTGTGTCGACGACGCTCACCTGAGTGGAAATTGTTGATATATGTAAGTTTACTAAATTATTCCGATTGAAGCTGAAACACAACTGTTCCGAAATGCATTTCGGATGAAAAACTAAGAAAATCACCGACTTGAATACCTAGAGGTGTAGTTGTAAGAACTAAAAATCCTTTATACATTAAAAATAAGCAATGTGGTATTTGCAAATGTTTGGCACGTTTAAAGAATTACATTATTTATGCAGAAAACATGTTTAATAATAAAAAAGTAATATAGTTAAGCATAGTTGGATGGAAAAACCTATATTAATGTGAAGCTTATACTATTTGCTAAAGAACAAAACTAATGACTAGTAGCTTAAATTAGCTCAATACATATATAACGTTAATTTGTTTAACGCTGTGTTAGTCGCGTGGCACCAACAACATGACAAGGCTCCCGTGAAAGTCAATTTCATTTGCTATGTCTTTTGAATTCGCTATGTCTTTTGAAATATAAAGGTTTTTGCAGTAAAATATTTATATTATCTTTCAACAACACTCGCAGAACTTAGAAAATTAAATTTATATTCTGCAATATTCACGATAAAGTAAACTGTAGTGAAGCATATCGTTTACCGTATGTAAATGCAAAAGAGATAGAACGTCTCGACTGGCTTCAAACGTGGCGATTTGCTTACGTAAGAAGAACCCGCCTCTAGTTTTAGGCACTCACAAATCGTAGCAGGTGCATGGGAATTTTCATGAGGCAAGTGTAGTTGAACGTGCGCAATGCGTTGTGACGCTCTATAGCGCGCGTCTATCGGAGGCTTCTTAGACATAGCGCAAAATTTATTTTGCAAAACCGCCTTTAATTTGTTAATGAAACGCTTTCTTCGGAAAACCCCCAAAAGTACAAAATGTGTAAAAAATTTAACAATTTTTTATTATTAATTTTTTCGAAAAACATGCTTCTTGAATTAGGCCTACTTGATGAAAGAACGAAAATTGTGATTAAGGATTTTGCGAAAAAAGTAAGATATTTTGGTCAAAAAACTCGAGTTTTATTTTTTTGTTGCAAAATATTATATGGGATATCTGATTTCATTTGATATTGAAAAATTCTGTTTCATTTTTTTTGTAACCTTAACTTATTTCCATAGATTAGGCCTAGTAAAATTTAAAACGATAAAAATGACATTTTTTTCAACATTTATATTCCTTGTACATAATACAATAAAATACAATTTCTCAAGTAATTTTTTAATACTTTTTAAAATAAATATTTAATAAGAATTAATGCCGAATAAATCATTTAATTATAGTATTTTATATAAATATTTAAATAGTTAGCAGCATTTTTGTGTTAGTGATTTTTTTAATTAATTTAGAATATTTTAAGAAATCATTTTTTATAAAATACACCATCACATTCATTCATATAATAATACGTTTTCTTTTTCTTCACTACTACATCTACTTTCGAATAGGCTACTTATCTAACTCGCGTAAGTCTATGTTCAATTACAATATTAATTATTAAACAATAATTATATATTCTCCCTTATAAATTAATTATCTTATTTTTTAATTTTAAATATTTATTAATTAATTTTATATATATTAGGATTATTAATCAATATCTGTGTATATTCTGTGCCTCAAAAGGGTAAATTTTTAAAATAACAGTGGCATATATTTTAAATTAAAAACCTTAAAAATATTTGACCAACATTTCTTTCTTGACTGCGCTTTCATAAAACAATTTTTTAATCATATCATTTTGCATTTGCGAATTTAAGTAATAATCAGCGATAATCAGAAACAACAAAATTTGACTTTATTAATATTAAATTTTTTTTACTTTTCCGGCCGCCAGAATAGATGAATACATAATTTGGAAGACGTACTTTCGCGTACATTCAGACCCATTTGTTTCGAGTTTGCGAAATATTTCTAACAACAAAAATGAAATGCCTATCAACCGAAGCAGCGGTCTTGCTACTTCCACCCGAAATTTCAGGGTGTTGGTTCGTCATCTGTATCCTCAACGGACAACGATTCCGATGATTCTACTGACGATGAAGAGTAGCGTAAAATTACAAATATTTTTAAAATGACATTTTATATTTGTAATTTTTAATCATTTAAAATAAATAGGTTTTACGTTGCATTGAATTTTTTGAATATTTATTATTTAATGACTCCAAAAACCAACAAACAATTTATTTTTTCCAATTTTGTCCGCCATATGGGATCCGCCAATTTGTTTTTTGAAATTTGGAGTTCAGATTCGGAATCAGTGACCCCAAAAACCTATGCTTACCAAATTCTAGATCGATTTATAAGTGCCTTCATATTTTGGCCAGCTTTTTGGCATTCTGTCCCACTGTGCGCCGCCTAGGGAAGCTTATCGTCTCCACCTATGTGGTGCCGATGGTTACCTACGCGATACCCGTTTGGGGCTACTTGGCCAAGACCCATAAGCGAAAGCTTCAATCTCTCCTTGACCGAGGATTGCGCTGGGCGTGTAAAGCCCACTACCTGACATCAAACAAAACGATCCGTGACTCCCTGCGTGTCCGTTTCCTGGACCCCATTATACGGACACTGTCCCGAAAATTTTATCGCCGCACCGCCCGTTTCCAGGGTAACCACCTCCTGATTAGCGCCCTTAGTCGCTACCAATCTGTGCCAGGAGAATCTTGGACCCGGCCTCGGCGTACACTCACCCTCAGTTAATTAATTAATTGAAAACCTACGGCCGGTAGCAGGCCACACCCTAAATCCAGACGCTATCAGTAGACCCTGCGGCAGGAGCTCTATCTGAAGCTCGGGACGTAGTATACGAGCGGGCGACGGGCATGCCCTTCGTCCCGCACAGTCCCCTGGTCCGCGTTTACACTACTGGTATTCTTTATAAATACAGGCCGGCTACAATTGAGTATAGGGATTCTGCAAGTTGTTTTGGGGTGAACAACGTGCGATATTTGATCATGCGTTAAATGTTTTAATTGTGCTAGGAAATTGTAACTTACCACCTTAGTGACTACGACTATTATTATATGTTACACCAAATAAGTACAGAGTACACCAAGGATTACAGATTAATACAAATAAAACAAAGGTTATGATTACCACTTGGAAGAGAACTAGGGAAAGTGAACAGTTTGAAATTGAACCACTGAACCTGGAAATAGTTAATCAGTTTAAATATTTTGATGCTGGATAGTAGAAGATAATGAAACGAGGAAAAGGATCAAGCCGCAAAAAGAACATATGCTTCGTTGACAACTATATTCAAGACAAGGAATATCCACCATCAGTTCGAGGTCACAATATATAAAGTTATGTTTAGACCGGTGATAACATATGCCAGCGAGACTTGGACTCTGAACAAAGAAGCCGCTAACACAGTCAATACTTTTGAAAGGAGAATTTTAAGGAGAATATATAGACCAATCCAAGTCTATGGGATATGGAGAATGCGTCACAATGAGGAACTATACAAGGTGTATAAAGACAATGGTCTGGCCACCACCATCTGACTGTATAGGTTGCAATGGGCAGGACACGTCATTAGGATGGAAGGTAACCGAATACCTAGGAAGGTACCGTTTTGTAAGATCAAGGTTAGAAGACCTGTTGGAATACCCAAGAGACGCTGGATTGAAGTAGTGGCGAGGGACTTAAAATAAAAAGATGGACATCGATCGCTAAGGACAGGGAAAAATTGGAGGCGGATATTTATGGAGGCCAAGGTTCGACTTCGAACGATGACGCCATAGAAGAAGAAGAAGAAGAAGAAGAAGAAGAAGAAGAAGAAGAAGATTGCATACTTGTCTATACCTGTACATGTGTTGCAATATTATAATCATATGTAAGTTATTATTACCCATTAATAAGGACACAATAGCAATTACTTTAAACGCAGATTCTTATCTTAAATAAACATTTCATATTTTTATAGCTTCTGACTGAACTAAATGCAAGTCAGCCAAAAAGAAAAACTTTCGTATGTTCAGAAAAGCAAATTATCATATCTTGTCACAATGACTGACATCTATTTCACTGATAAGGATTTGGTTACATAGGACCACGTGATTTGAACGAATGCGTAATTGACCTGTCTGCTTCATGGTTCATTATCACTAAAAACTGAGCTTGAACGCTTGTTTTATCGGTAACGCGAATTTCACAACGACTGTAAATCAGATATAATTTAAACCCAAATTAAGAATAGCTGGACTTTTACTTTTGCGCAATGAAGTAAGACTGCACGCCACTGCAGACAATTAAATTGGTCGGCTGCATAGTGGTGAAATTTGTACGAAATCTTTTGTGCAGCATTACGGTACTGAAAGCAACACAATTCTAACTAAAAGACAATTGTGAAGTGTATATATAAGACCATCAAAGTCACAAGAGACAATTAAATTATTATTCTGAGACAATACTTACAAGCCAAATTTGATATTTTGCTTTTAGTAGGTAATCCAAGCTCAGAAATTTTCAATTTTTGCCAAAATTTAGTGTCATACAAAAAAAAAGACTGACGCTTGCATTGCGTCAAATGTTTTTATCGCAATACCGGATGAAGTCTGTACGATAAATTTGAAACCTATTTTATAATTAATACTGTTACAGAACGTTCTACATGTTTCTTGGTGCCCAGCAGACCCCAGCTGTAATCTTTGTGTGCGTACATGACACTTAACGTTCGTCAAGAAACGAGGTTATTTCAGACCATACCGGTCGGCGCACTGTGTTCAAGGCCTCAATCAATTACGCTCTAGTGTTTTCGAGTAGTGTTGATGCGTATTATAGATTATTCTGGAACACTTGTGCTATCTATTTTAACAATGACAGGTGCTGCGTAGAGTTCAGTTTTATGTTGGGCGATTTACACAGTGCGTCTCAAGCGGTGAATTAGTGCAAAACTGATTATAGTGCGAAATGCTTTATTATTAGTGCCACACATTATTACTCGTATTTGTGTGGGCAGATTAACTTGAATTATTGTGCGAGTATAATCTTGTTGAATAACTTGTTCATTACAAACTTTATTTGCGATTAACTAAAACTTGTTACTAATGATTTAATTGGTGTCTTGTTTTCCAGTGTACCTTACGACGATCAGTAAGACCATTGACCGTAACAATATAAAAACTAGCATACACTTAATTTTTGAATGCAAAATAGACTCAAATGTGCATACTTCATAGGCGTGCAGTCTGATCTACTGTGTGCATCTATACAACACGAACTTGAGTCACGCACGCAGGATTCCCAGTTGAACGTTTTGTTTGATTCCACTCTCTATTTGACAACCGGCTAATTGATGTTATGCCACTGGCTTGAACGTCTAACATTAAGTTTTCAAGTTTGCATTCTCGTCTTGTAGTGTGACGAAACTCTCAAGATTTTACCGTATACGAGGGAAGCTGAAAAGCTCGCGGAGCGACATCTGTAGCTTAGCGGTAAAACTAAAATTTTTCGTATCCGGAAGATTTGTATTTTATGTAAACTCCTGTTAATTTTAAAATCTGTCTATTAAGTTATTAATTGTTTAGAAGCTGTTTAAAATTGACGTGCATCCGTCTCTTGAAAAAACGGACAAAATGAAACATCGTGATGTGATTCTTTGTTAAAAATAGTTTAACGCCAACGGAAACTCAGAACGAAATTGAAAATGAGTAAGGAGATGCTGCGACTTCAAAACTAACGGTTTATAAATAGGCACTTGAGTTTAAACGTGGTCGTAGGAGCATTGAATATGATCCCCCCCCCGCACTGGATTCCCAAGAAATGCAACAACTCCAGATGCCCCACCCATCTTGCACATCGCTTTTTCACACCAAGTGTTTTTATTTAAAGTATGATGCACACGCTCATATCAGATGCGTATGATTTCAGCAATGTCATCCATTTCTCAATCTGCGGTCTCCCAACACCCTATGAAGTTTTTTCAATACTGTGATTTTTGTTGCAATTTTTGGACGTCCACTGCTGGGATCGTCTTCACTGGTTGTATGACCACGTGTAACTCGAGTGTGCCCCACTTTCCGTTATTTCTGAAGGCGCAGCATCTCCTAACACATTTACAATTTCGTTTGGCTTTTCCATTGGCGCTAAAACGTTTTTAACAGAGAATTCGTCACAACACGATGTTTGATTTTGTCCATTTTAAAAACACGCGTGACAGGAAAATTTCAAACAGCTAGTAAAGAGTGAATAAATTGACAGATATATCTGAAAATAAGCAGGTGTTTACGCGAAATATACGTTTTGCAGCATACGAAAGATTTTAGTTCTACCATTGAGCTTTAAATGTCGCTCAGCGAACTTTTCAACTGACCTTCGTACAGTCTGTGATAACCGAAGTTAAGATAATCCTGATGATGCAGAACAGTACGGATCTAGACCAGAAAGTCAAATAACAATGTTAAGGTGGGAAGAGGCTATAGTCTCCAGCACTACCAAAGGTGTACTGGAGTAATCCTGGATCATCTTAACTTTGGGTTTTTGCAAACGACAATTAAATATCCTATCATCCATCTCTAATACTACGGTCAGAAATATAGGAACCCTTACTAAACTTTTCCATACACATTTATATATGAATATTTATGTAAATGATTACTGGTATACTTACATGATACAAGACATATTGTGTTCTGATAAATTATGCATTACAAAACTTGATTTTTAAATTCCAATTGAAACCCAAAAAGAGTAATATAAACTTACAGCTATAAATTATTTTTGTTACAGGTATCCTACCTATAAATATCAATTACCTTATTTGTTTTTAAAATGAATTTAAAAAAACAGAAATCAACACTGCTTAATTTCATAACATCGTTATAATACTAAAGACAGTGTAGTGGAATTTCAGTCGTTGAATATTAAATCACCTTTTTTTGCATACAAAATTAAAATAATAAAAAACCTCATAACTCGTGTATATGGTAGAGCATTACATTTCAGTTTCTTTTTAATTAAGCATTATAAAATATTAAATATAATTAATTCACTACCGACTCGGAACCAGACTGGTTCAGGTTCAGGCTATAAGGTAAAACTTTTACGTTTTACCCATAAAAAACTTTGTGAAATAATTATATTTCATTAAGTAGCGGACACGTCATGGACAACGAAATTCAAGAACATAAAATATTATGTTTTGATGAGGATCAAATGGATACTGATACTAAAACAATAGAATCAATTATTAAATGACAGAGAAAACGATACTCAGAATGTTTTTAATTGTCACGCTTATTAAAATATTCCAATCGTGTTATATTAATTCTTCTATTTTGCACAATAAACACACATAATAAGAATTGTTACGTTTAGCAATTACAATATAGCAACAAAATATAGCTATGTAATCGCTTTTTAAAAGCGATTCAAAGAACTGACTGCTTTCTCATTTGTCTCGCCTTTCATGGTCTCCGTCGTCAGCATAAATAAGACTGTAAACAACGAAAAGGATTTAGAGTTGTGCATGTGTAGTTGATAATTCTGGAACTATGCATGTATCTACGATGAATTATATCATACCTCTTTAAGATTCCGGTTGCTGACACAACGCACGCTTTTTTGATGACTCAATAGTTGCATAGCTGCTGTACTATACACCATCACAACACTAGCATACACATCAACCATACACATACACCAGCGCGCGCACGCACACACATATTATTGTATACATTTATGCATACCTTTATTGTTCCGCCGTTACAGAACGTTCTACATGTGTCTCGCCTATCCCAGCAGAGCCCAGCTGTAATGTTTGGGTGCGTACGTGACACTTAACATGCAAGGCAGTGTTACGTAATACGGAACCTTCTCATACATTCGATAGCGTTGTTCGACAAGCTTCTCAACTAGCCCAACGGTGTGTGTTTCTGCCAAGGCCGCGCTGAAGTATAATCTAGAATTTTGAAGTGTCAGTTAAGGACGCATATTATGGAACCCTGCAGACTATAAATAACCCAACCCGCCGCTTAGTTTTCAGTTTATGTCCGGCGATTTACACAGTGCATCTCAAGTGGTGTATTAGTGAAAAGTGATTATTATACAGGAATCTATTAGTTGACATTATTATTGCGTGTGGACAAATTTAATTTGAATTACTGTACGAGTACAATCTTTATGTTTAACTTGTTGAATAAAAACTGTTAATTGCGATAACTAAAGCTGGTTTTTCTAATTGCTTCACTGATGTCTTGTATTTTGTTTCCACGGTACCATACCATGATCAAGGAAACCGTCGTAACAATATATTGGTAATCGACATGAACTATTGTACTTGTACTTTCCACACCGACCGGCTACTAAGTACCGTACAAAATGTTACACAAGGGTAATTGTGATAATTAAAGCTGGTTTTTAGTGACTTCACTGATGTCATGTACTTTGTTTCCACGGTACCATATCATGATCAAGGAAACCGTCGTAACAATATATTGGTACTCGACATGTACTATTGAATTTTTGCTTTCCACACCGACCGGCTACTAAGTACCGTACAAAATGTTACACAAGGGTAATTGTGATAATTAAAGCTGGTTTTTAGTGACTCCACTGATGTCATGTATTTTGTTTCCACGGTACCATACCATGATCAAGGAAATCGTCGTAACAATATATTGGTACTCGACATGTACTATTGAATTTGTGCTTTCCACACCGACCGGCTACTAAGTACCGTACAAAATGTTACACTAGGGTAATTGTGATAATTAAAGCTGGTTTTTAATGACTTCAATGATGTCTTGTATTTTGTTTCCACGGTACCATACAATGATCAAGGAAACCGTCGTAACAATATATTGGTAATCGACATGTACTATTGTATTTGTACTTTCCACACCGACCGGCTACTAAGTACCGTACAAAATGTTACACTAGGGTAATTGTGATAATTAAAGCTGGTTTTTCTAGTGACTTCACTGATGTCTTGTATTTTGTTTCCACGGTACCATACCATGATCAAGGAAACCGTCGTAACAATATATTGGTAATCGACATGAACTATTGTACTTGTACTTTCCACACCGACCGGCTACTAAGTACCGTACAAAATGTTACACAAGGGTAATTGTGATAATTAAAGCTGGTTTTTAGTGACTTCACTGATGTCATGTACTTTGTTTCCACGGTACCATATCATGATCAAGGAAACCGTCGTAACAATATATTGGTACTCGACATGTACTATTGAATTTTTGCTTTCCACACCGACCGGCTACTAAGTACCGTACAAAATGTTACACAAGGGTAATTGTGATAATTAAAGCTGGTTTTTAGTGACTCCACTGATGTCATGTATTTTGTTTCCACGGTACCATACCATGATCAAGGAAATCGTCGTAACAATATATTGGTACTCGACATGTACTATTGAATTTGTGCTTTCCACACCGACCGGCTACTAAGTACCGTACAAAATGTTACACTAGGGTAATTGTGATAATTAAAGCTGGTTTTTAATGACTTCAATGATGTCTTGTATTTTGTTTCCACGGTACCATACAATGATCAAGGAAACCGTCGTAACAATATATTGGTAATCGACATGTACTATTGTATTTGTACTTTCCACACCGACCGGCTACTAAGTACCGTACAAAATGTTACACTAGGGTAATTGTGATAATTAAAGCTGGTTTTTAGTGACTTCACTGATGTCATGTATTTTGTTTCCACGGTACCATACCATGATCAAGGAAACCGTCGTAACAATATATTGGTACTCGACATGTACTATTGAACTTGTGCTTTCCACACCTACCGGCTACTAAGTACCGTACAAAATGTTACACTAGGGTAATTGTGATAATTAAAGCTGGTTTTTAGTGACTTCACTGATGTCTTGTGTTTTGTTTCCACGGTACCATACCATGATCAAGGAAACCGTCGTAACAATATATTGGTACTCGACATGTACTATTGAATTTTTGCTTTCCACACCGACCGGCTACTAAGTACCGTACAAAATGTTACACTAGGGTAATTGTGATAATTAAAGCTGGTTTTTAGTGACTTCACTGATGCCTTGTATTTTTATTCCACAGTACCATACCATGATCAAGGAGACCGTCGTAACAATATATTGGTAATCGACATGCACTATTGTATTTGTACTTTCCACACCGACCGGCTACTAAATTCCGTACAAAATGTAACACTAAGGTAATTGTCATAATTAAAGCTGGTTTTTAGTGACTTCACTGATTTCTTGTATTTTGTTTCCACGGTACCATACCATGATCAAGGAGACCGTCGTAACAATATATTGGTAATCGACATGTACTATTGTATTTGTACTTTCCACACTGACCGGCTACTAAGAACCGTACAAAATGTTACACAAGGGTAATTGTGATAATTAAAGCTGGTTTTTAATGACTTCAATGATGTCTTGTATTTTGTTTCCACGGTACCATACCATGACCAAGGAAACCATCGTAACAATATATTGGTAATCGACATGTACTATTGTATTTGTACTTTCCACACCGACCGGCTACTAAGTACCGTACAAAATGTTACACTAGGGTAATTGTGATAATTAAAGCTGGTTTTTAGTGACTTCACTGATGTCATGTATTTTGTTTCCACAGTACCATACCATGATCAAGGAAACCGTCGTAACAATATATTGGTAATCGACATGTACTATTGAATTTGTGCTTTCCACACCGACCGGCTACTAACTACCGTACAAAATGTTACACTAGGGTAATTGTGATAATTAAAGCTGGTTTTTAGTGACTTCACTGATGTCATGTATTTTGTTTCCACGGTACCATACCATGATCAAGGAAACCGTCGTAACAATATATTGGTACTCGACATGTACTATTGAACTTGTGCTTTCCACACCTACCGGCTACTAAGTACCGTACAAAATGTTACACTAGGGTAATTGTGATAATTAAAGCTGGTTTTTAGTGACTTCACTGATGTCTTGTGTTTTGTTTCCACGGTACCATACCATGATCAAGGAAACCGTCGTAACAATATATTGGTAATCGACATGAACTATTGTACTTGTACTTTCCACACCGACCGGCTACTAAGTACCGTACAAAATGTTACACAAGGGTAATTGTGATAATTAAAGCTGGTTTTTAGTGACTTAACTGATGTCATGTATTTTGTTTCCACGGTACCATACCATGATCAAGGAAACCGTCGTAACAATATATTGGTACTCGACATGTACTATTGAATTTTTGCTTTCCACACCGACCGGCTACTAAGTACCGTACAAAATGTTACACTAGGGTAATTGTGATAATTAAAGCTGGTTTTTAGTGACTTCACTGATGCCTTGAATTTTGTTTCCACAGTACCATACCATGATCAAGGAAACCGTCGTAACAATATATTGGTAAACGACATGTACTATTGAATTTGTGCTTTCCACACCGACCGGCTACTAACTACCGTACAAAATGTAACACTAAGGTAATTGTGATAATTAAAGCTGGTTTTTAGTGACTTCACTGATTTCTTGTATTTTGTTTCCACGGTACCATACCATGATCAAGGAGACCGTCGTAACAATATATTGGTAATCGACATGTACTATTGAATTTGTGCTTTCCACACCGACCGGCTACTAACTACCGTACAAAATGTAACACTAAGGTAATTGTGATAATTAAAGCTGGTTTTTAGTGACTTCACTGATGTCATGTATTTTGTTTCCACGGTACCATACCATGATCAAGGAAACCGTCGTAACAATATATTGGTAAACGACATGTACTATTGAATTTGTGCTTTCCACACCGACCGGCTACTAACTACCGTACAAAATGTAACACTAAGGTAATTGTGATAATTAAAGCTGGTTTTTAGTGACTTCACTGATTTCTTGTATTTTGTTTCCACGGTACCATACCATGATCAAGGAAACCGTCGTAACAATATATTGGTACTCGACATGTACTATTGAACTTGTACTTTCCACACCGACCAGCTACTAAGTACCGTACAAAATGTTACACAAGGGTAATTGTGATAAATAAAGCTGGTTTTTAGTGACTTAACCGATGTCATGTATTTTGTTTCCACGGTACCATACCATGATCAAGGAAACCGTCGTAACAATATATTGGTACTCGACATGTACTATTGAATTTTTGCTTTCCACACCGACCGGCTACTAAGTACCGTACAAAATGTTACACTAGGGAAATTGTGATAATTAAAGCTGGTTTTTAGTGACTTCACTGATGCCTTGAATTTTGTTTCCACAGTACCATACCATGATCAAGGAAACCGTCGTAACAATATATTGGTAAACGACATGTACTATTGAATTTGTGCTTTCCACACCGACCGGCTACTAAGAACCGTACAAAATGTTACACTAGGGTAATTGTGATAATTAAAGCTGGTTTTTAATGACTTCAATGATGTCTTGTATTTTGTTTCCACGGTACCATACCATGACCAAGGAAACCGTCGTAACAATATATTGGTAATCGACATGTACTATTGTATTTGTACTTTCCACACCGACCGGCTACTAAGTACCGTACAAAATGTTACACTAGGGTAATTGTGATAATTAAAGCTGGTTTAGTGACTTCACTGATGCCTTGTATTTTGTTTCCACGGTACCATACCATGATCAAGGAGACCGTCGTAACAATATATTGGTAATCGACATGTACTATTGTAATTGTACTTTCCACACTGACCGGCTACTAAGAACCGTACAAAATGTTACACAAGGGTAATTGTGATAATTAAGCTGGTTTTTAATGACTTCAATGATGTCTTGTATTTTGTTTCCACGGTACCATACAATGACCAAGGAGACCGTCGTAACAATATATTGGTAATCGACATGTACTATTGTATTGGTACTTTCCACACCGACCGGCTACTAAGTACCGTACAAAATGTTACACTAGGGTAATTGTGATAATTAAAGCTGGTTTTTAGTGACTTCACTGATGCCTTGTATTTTGTTTCCACGGTACCATACCATGATCAAGGAAACCGTCGTAACAATATATTGGTACTCGACATGTACTATTGTATTTGTACTTTCCACACCGACCGGTTACTAAGTACGGTACAAAATGTTACACTAGGCTAATTGTGATAATTAAAGCTGGTTTTTAGTGACTTCACTGATGTCTTGTGTTTTGTTTCCACGGTACCATACCATGATCAAGGAAACCGTCGTAACAATATATTGGTACTCGACATGTTCTATTGAATTTGTGCTTTCCACACCGACCGGCTACTAAGTACCGTACAAAATGTTACACTAGGGTAATTGTGATAATTAAAGCTGGTTTTTAGTGACTTCACTAATGCCTTGTATTTTGTTTCCACGGTACCATACCATGATCAAGGAAACCGTCGTAACAATATATTGGTACTCGACATGTACTATTGAATTTGTGCTTTCCACACCGACCGGCTACTAAGTACCGTACAAAATGTTATACTAGGGTAATTGTGATAATTAAAGCTGGTTTTTAGTGACTTCAATGATGTCTTGTATTTTTTGTTTCCACGGTACCATACCATGATCAAGGGAACCGTCGTAACAATATATTGGTACTCGACATGTACTATTGAATTTTTGCTTTCCACACCGACCGGCTACTAAGTACCGTACAAAATGTTACACAAGGGTAATTGTGATAATTAAAGCTGGTTTTTAGTGACTCCACTGATGTCATGTATTTTGTTTCCACGGTACCATACCATGATCAAGGAAATCGTCGTAACAATATATTGGTACTCGACATGTACTATTGAATTTGTGCTTTCCACACCGACCGGCTACTAAGTACCGTACAAAATGTTACACTATGGTAATTGTGATAATTAAAGCTGGTTTTTAATGACTTCAATGATGTCTTGTATTTTGTTTCCACGGTACCATACAATGATCAAGGAAACCGTCGTAACAATATATTGGTAATCGACATGTACTATTGTATTTGTACTTTCCACACCGACCGGCTACTAAGTACCGTACAAAATGTTACACAAGGGTAATTGTGATAATTAAAGCTGGTTTTTAGTGACTTCACTGATGTCATGTATTTTGTTTCCACGGTACCATACCATGATCAAGGAAACCGTCGTAACAATATATTGGTAATCGACATGTACTATTGAATTTGTGCTTTCCACACCGACCGGCTACTAACTACCGTACAAAATGTTACACTAGGGTAATTGTGATAATTAAAGCTGGTTTTTAGTGACTTCACTGATGTCATGTATTTTGTTTCCACGGTACCATACCATGATCAAGGAAACCGTCGTAACAATATATTGGTACTCGACATGTACTATTGAACTTGTGCTTTCCACACCTACCGGCTACTAAGTACCGTACAAATTTTACACTAGGGTAATTGTGATAATTAAAGCTGGTTTTTAGTGACTTCACTGATGTCTTGTGTTTTGTTTCCACGGTACCATACCATGATCAAGGAAACCGTCGTAACAATATATTGGTACTCGACATGTACTATTGAATTTTTGCTTTCCACACCGACCGGCTACTAAGTACCGTACAAAATGTTACACTAGGGTAATTGTGATAATTAAAGCTGGTTTTTAGTGACTTCACTGATGCCTTGTATTTTGATTCCACAGTACCATACCATGATCAAGGAGACCGTCGTAACAATATATTGGTAATCGACATGCACTATTGTATTTGTACTTTCCACACCGACCGGCTACTAAGTACCGTACAAAATGTTACACAAGGGTAATTGTGATAATTAAAGCTGGTTTTTAGTGACTTAACTGATGTCATGTATTTTGTTTCCACGGTACCATACCATGATCAAGGAAACCGTCGTAACAATATATTGGTAATCGACATGTACTATTTTATTTGTGCTTTCCACACCGACCGGTTACTAAGTACCGTACAAAATGTTACACTAGGGTAATTGTGATAATTAAAGCTGGTTTTTAGTGACTTCACTGATGCCTTGTATTTTGTTTCCACGGTACCATACCATGATCAAGGAAACCGTCGTAACAATATATTGGTACTCGACATGTACTATTGAATTTGTGCTTTCCACACCGACCAGCTACTAAGTACCGTACAAAATGTTACACTAGGGTAATTGTGATAATTAAAGCTGGTTTTTAGTGACTTCACTGATGCCTTGTATTTTGTTTCCACGGTACCATACCATGATCAAGGAGACCGTCGTAACAATATATTGGTAATCGACATGTACTATTGTATTTGTACTTTCCACACCGACCGGCTACTAAGTACCGTACAAAATGTTACACTAGTGTAATTGTGATAATTAAAGCTGGTTTTTAGTGACTTCACTGATGTCTTGTGTTTTGTTTCCACGGTACCATACCATGATCAAGGAAACCGTCGTAACAATATATTGGTAATCGACATGTACTATTGTATTTGTGCTTTCCACACCGACCGGTTACTAAGTACCGTACAAAATGTTACACCAGGGTAATTGTAATAATTAAAGCTGGTTTTTAGTGACTTCACTGATGTCTTGTGTTTTGTTTCCAAGGTACCATACCATGATCAAGGAAACCGACGTAACAATATATTGGTAATCGACATGTACTATTGAATTTGTGCTTTCCACACCGACCGGCTACTAAGTACCGTACAAAATGTTACACTAGGGTAATTGTGATAATTAACGCTGGTTTTTAGTGACTTCACTGATGCCTTGTATTTTGTTTCCACGGTACCATACCATGATCAAGGAAACCGTCGTAACAATATATTGGTACTCAACATGTACTATTGAATTTGTGCTTTCCACACCGACCGGCTACTAAGTACCGTACAAAATGTTACACTAGGGTAATTGTGATAATTAAAGCTGGTTTTTAGTGACTTCAATGATGTCTTGTATTTTGTTTCCACGGTACCATACCATGATCAAGGAGGCCGTCGTAACAATATATTGGTAATCGCCATGTACTTTTGTATTTGTACTTTCCACACCGACCGGCTACTAAGTACCGTACAAATGTTACACTATGGTAATTGTGATAATTAAAGCTGGTTTTTAGTGACTTCACTGATGTCTTGTGTTTTGTTTCCACGGTGCCATACCATGATCAAGGAAACCGTCGTAACAATATATTGGTAATCGACATGTACTATTGTATTTGTACTTTCCACACCGACCGGTTACTAAGTACCGTACAAAATGTTACACTAGGTTAATTGTGATAATTAAAGCTGGTTTTTTGTGACTTCACTGATGCCTTGTGTTTTGTTTCCACGGTACCATGCCATGATCAAGGAAACCGTCGTAACAATATATTGGTACTCGACATGTACTATTGAATTTGTGCTTTCCACACAGACCGGCTACTAAGTACCGTACAAAATGTTACACTAGGGTAATTGTGATAATTAAAGCTGGTTTTTAGTGACTTCACTGATCTCTTGTATTTTGTTTCCACGGTACCATACCATGATCAAGGAGACCGTCGTAACAATATATTGGTAATCGACATGTACTATTGTATTTGTACTTTCCACACCGACCGGTTACTAAGTACCGTACAAAATGTTACACTAGGGTAATTGTGATAATTAAAGCTGGTTTTTAGTGACTTAACTGATGCCTTGTATTTTGTTTCCACGGTACCATACCATGATCAAGGAGACCGTCATAACAATATATTGGTACTCGACATGTACTACTGAATTTTTGCTTTCCACACCGACCGGCTATAAGTACCGTACAAAATGTTACACTAGGGTAATTGTGATGATTAAAGCTGGTTTTTAGTGACTTCACTGATGCCTTGTATTTTGTTTCCACAGTACCATACCATGATCAAGGAGACCGTACCGTACACCGTACAAAATGTTACACTAGGCTAATTGTTACTAATTTAATAAAACTGTTGTTTTAAAATTCCTCATTCAATAACAAACGTTAATAATCTAATTTTGATTTTAATAAATTTGTGAATTATTTTTCTTATAGGCCTAATTAATTTGTATTTTCTCTCTCCGTCTAGGCGCTCATATCCAGTAGCTTTATATGTTACAGAAAAATAAAGGAATGCATAAATGTATACAACACTCTGTAGTGCATATGTACGCGCGATGGTTTATGTATACGGGTGGTTGTGTATGATAGTATTATGATAGTACAGCCGCCAGGCAACTCTGTATTTGAATTTTGTGTTTATAAAGTCGGGTGTTGGATTTCTCTTAAATACCGCAAAATTTCAAAATTTTAGAAAACTATTTGTGTTAAAGGTAGCGATTATTTATTGAATTATATAAATTCTGACAAATTTTATACACTGATACAAAATGAAATAAAAAAGGGAAAACTTTTATTAAGCCTCCTTATAAAAAGAAAAATTGGATCAGCTCTGGATATAAGTAAAGAAGTTTAATTAAGCCTAAGGTTTACGGAGAAAGAGAAATAAAAACAAAAGAGCAAGGCCAAAATAAAAACGTTTCCAGTGAAACATCCAACTGAAGCACTACAGTTTCTGTTACGTTTTCTTTTTAATAAGGTAAATGTGAAGTAAAGGATGGCTTATTGTCATCAATTTAGCAGATTTTTTTTATATAGACTGAGTTTCCTTTCAAGAATAACCGTCGTCTCTGATTACACCAAATTTTATGTCAGTCAGAATAATAGCTACCTTCGAATTCTCTCCCTCTCTCTCTCTCTCTCTCTCTCGTCCCCTTCTCTCACCCAGACGCACGCACAAAAAACATGCGCGTGTACGTAAACCTTAGTTGCCGCTCTTTTCTTTGTTACTGTAACATGTGTACTACAGTTCCTTTCACAACTACAGATAGTTTGGTCACAGATTATGTGAAATACTTCCTAGTCTAAATGGTTGTTTGAAATGGCCACTTCACAGTTACAAACTACATTCATTATTTGCAACCAATATGAAAATTGTAAAATACCTATGACATATAGTGACGCGCGCTCAGGACTTATCATTCTCATGGCAACTGAATCTAATAATGCAAAAAAGTATTCGTTTGACCAACAGCTGGTATGCAGTGAAATGCCATTATTATTTTATATGGAACCAATAATATAAAACATTGTTTTAGCTTCGTAGAAGTCGACTGAGAGTAGAGATCAATTCCAGTTTTGCAAACATGCTGCATTCTGCTTCACGGAATTTCATATTGTTCTCAGGTTATGTACCAGAGTGAGCAACGCTCCCAATTAAAATTTCTCTACAACAATCGTATTGTGTTACAATATTTCTTTTACGCTACACAGGTCTTCAATATGTACTCTACACAACGATAACGACAAATGTTAAATTAAATAATTTGACTCGCCTCTATGGATAACAAACCCTTAACTACCGTTAGATGAAACAACTCCTTAAGATAACGAATTCCAGCCACTGTGTATGTATAAACGATGCTGGCGATGTAGACAACAGTCCGATAACGGAGGAGGCACGAGACATCCGTTACTAGATTTTGTAGACCGTTTATTGAACTATACGTTGATTCGTGATACCGCTGGAAGTTTTCTAATCTTTACGCGTCATTTTTGGATGATTCATAGTAGTACGCAACAGGCTGTGTTTAGACACTATGGTTTTCTACTATGCGTCATGGTAGCAATATTAAATAACATTAAGGTAGACGTAATTATTTATAGCAAATAACGAATATTCAGTATTTAGTCACTGTGAACTGTAATGAAAATTTATGTTTAAGAACCTACTTAATTGTCTGGTTTGGTACATTGCCTGGACCTAGAGGTGGAAACCATAACCCGCATTTGCTGTTCACGATATCTGATCAAGGGCAGAGACAGCTAATGAATACGTGCTACTGTCCTATAGTATATTATAGGTTTTATAGAAATAATCACAAACTGTGCATTTTCATTTTTGTTTCCCAACTGGCAGCTCTGTAAAAACGTAGAAACTTACGTTCTGAAACCAACCATTCCTATTCGCGATATGTGGTTTCAGTTGCACCGCAAGTGACGAAACGCTATAACATTATGCTCCCTCCTTGTGGCTTTGCGAATGTACTACGATGGTTTTAGCATTTCCCGAGGATAAGTGAATTTTACATGTGTCGGCCACCAAAATTTAATCCAATTGTTTCATCTAATAAAACTACACCAGCATCCATAGGAAATACTTTTCTGCGACGAGCAGTAGCCTATGTCACTGCCAAAATACTACTCGTTTATAGTAATACAGGTCGCTGTACGTCTGTAATGTTTTCCTCTATGGCAAATTTTGTTACATGTCATAATTGTGCGTAGAAAACAGTGAAGGAATATGTTCCTTTCCTAATGAAAATTTTCCGGTTACAATCACTACGAGGGCCAGTTGAAAAGTACGCGGAGGGACAACTGTAACTTATCGGTAAAACTAAAATTATTCGTGTGCTGCGTGATATGTAATTTATGTGAACTCCTGATAACTTCCAAATCTATCTGTCAATTTATTCATTGTTTAGAAGCTGTATAAAATTGACTTGTGATGCGTGTATTAAAAAACGAACAAAATCAAAAATGGTGGTGTGAATCTTTTTAAAATTGTTTAGCGGCAACGTAAATTCAAAATGAAATTGTAAGTGTGTCAGGATATGCTGCGACTTCAAAACCAACGGTTTGTAAGTAGGCACTTGAGTTTAAACGTGGACATACGAGTATTCAAAACGTGGTCGCACTGGACGGCCAAAAAGTGCAACAACTCCAGCTGCGGCAACCATCTTGCACAACGCTTTTTCACACCAAGTTCTTGAGTTAACTTATTATGCACACGCTCATATGAGATGCGTATTATTTCAGCAAAGTCATCCACTTCTCAATCTACTGTCATCGAACACGCTATGAAATTGTTTCAATAATGGCATTTTTTGTTGCGCTTTTTGGACGGTTGCTGCTGGGATCGTCTTCCGTGTTTGTACGACCACGTTTAAACTCGAGTGTGCCCCACTTACCGTTGTTTCTGAAGGCTCAGCATCTTCTAGCACATTTACAATTTCGTTTTGATTTTCCATTGGGGCTAAAACGTTTGTAACAGAGAATTCATCACAACACGATGTTTGTTTTTATGCATTTAAAAACACGTGTGACAGGAAAATTTCAAACAACTAGTAAAATTTGAATAAATTGACAGATATATCTGGAAATTAACAGGATTTCACGCAAAATATACGTCTTGCAGCACCACCGAGCTATAAATGTCGCTCCGCGAACGTTTCAACTGACCCTCGTATAACTACATGACATTGAATTTTACAATTTCACGTCAACAAATTTTAAAATTTTATTTTTAGATTTTGCAGTTTACAGAGTTAAAAATTTTTTAATTTTAAATCTTTTATTGCGTCAAACCAATTTACCGTTCCAGTAGGGGGAAGATAGCACTAAAACAATGTAATTTTAGTCTGAAGAACACACAGTTTGTGAGTCACCAGCCGCAACTGATCAAGAGCACAAAGATTGTAAAGAAAACTGGTTAACGTTGTTTGGAACCAGATCAGGAGACAGTAGTAAAATGCTTACCCGTAGTAGTCACAGAAACTCAGACATTGCAGTAACATATTGTCGTTGTGACATAAAACGATACAAACAGTAAAGGAAATAAGCAAGACAAATAAAGTAAAGGATCGTGTGGAATCACCCGCACTTACGGCAACGCGCCATAAATAACGTCCTTAAGTGCAGTTTGTTACGTATAGTTGAATCATCAGACAACTGTCTGTACAGAAATTGGCACGACAATTCAGTACTTCTTATTAAAAGAAGCATGCGATTGCTCACTCCGAAAATTATTCTAGATACGTCTAATTATCTCTAATCCTTACTAGTCCACAGGTGACAACCCTGAACTTGTATAAACACAGATAACAGTAGAGTCAGTCAGTCGGTTGTGTTCATTGTTTTAGAGCAATTAAAATCGCTGTGCTAGTACGTTGTTTAAGTGTTGTGATTGTTTAATTTACTGTAATTTTGTAATTTCTTAATTATTAGATGCGATTATCTGTTGTGTATACAATGTGTATTGGATATTTGAGGCGTAAGGTAGGAGAATTAATATTATATTTACGCAAGTGTGATTATTTTAATTGAAATTTTAATAAAAAATGAAAGTATGGTTTTTGCTAGAGTTTTCGACTTGTGCCTTATCGTGATTGTTACCCCAGCGTGACATAATTAACAGCTACCTATTTCGTGTATTTTTGCCCCTCTACTACCAGAGTGGAATGAAATCTAGAAAAATAGTAACTGTATATCGTGTATTACATATATAAAGGAGTAATTTCATTGTTATCGAAATACGAGACATCTGGTACGTATAATACAAATAAATAATTACGGCATGCTATAGTTGAGAAGAGAAACTACCAGTATTGCTTAGATTGGCAAACTCTTGTAATAGATTAGTTTACAAAATTTTTCCATATTTCTTTATATCTCTCAGTCTTTTTGTAAGTTATTCTCAAGTTTTTCCTTTTTGCTGTCTGCACCTTCTCTCCAGGTTTACAAGTCTGGTCTTAATCTGACTGTGGGTTCTAATTCAATAGTTCTTGTAGGAGTCTCAAGTTAAAACAATATCCGCTTCAGTTGCTTTTAATGCCTTCTATGTTTTTTGGACACCATATCTTCTAAATGGACTGAATAATTACATTGTTCAATTTTTAAAATATAAATTTGCTTTGCATTTCCGTTTATAATATTTTTATCTCGTATAACTTTGTCAATTTATTTTTTCCTTTCCAGATTTTTTCTTTCCCTGATTCCAGTATCTAGAGTTCTCTCCTGCGAAATTTTCACCATCCAAGTTTTTACAGTCTTTGCAATATTTTATGTTTCTTTCAGCTTTATTTTTGTCGATTATATATTAAAATTCTTAAGTAAAGAAACAATTTTCTATACGACCAGCTACTATGTGTTGAGCAGTAGCGTGGCAAAGATGTCGCGCCTCCTTACTTAACAGCTATGGTATTAAGTGTTTATAATATTTATATAATGTTTATAACTGTCACTGGACTGATACAGTGAGACTTACCTTGCCGGTTACTCTCAAATAAAATAATAATATAATTTAACTGGATATGTAAGAAACATAAAAAAATTACACAAAAATGTATGGGAATAATAAATTGATACATACGAGGTTTGTCTAGAAAATAATGAGACGGATAGTATAAAATTATTTATTGATGCATTAACTACAAAGCAATTTTATCTCCTTCAAAGCAGTTCCCTTGGGAAGCCACACACTTACGGAGACTCTGTTCCCATTGATTGAAACAATGCTGGAAGTCTTCAACTGTCAATGCCTTTAGCTGGTCTGTCGCAATCTTATGGATGTTCTCCACACTTCCAAAATGGCGGCCCCGAATGGCAAAGCCAAATCTGTTAAAAGTTAAGAAGATGAAAATTTTTACAAATATAAACAAATTTTATACAGCTATCAGCTGTTGTATTGTTGGTCTCACAGTGTTGCCACTTCCTGGGAAAAAAATTTACCTTCTCTACTTTTAGGCAACCGTTATAGACACTGATTAGAAACAATTTAAACGTAATCCGAGAAAAGAAGACTCTGAAGACTCTCTTGTCACGTTTGTAGAAGCAGTCTTACCCTACCCACGATTGCCTTGCTGCTTACTTCAAAAGAATTACTATCTACTTGTCACAAAAATGTAAAAACTGCCATGAACTTAATTGAAAATTGGTAAAACATCATCTCTACGTGATAAACTTATAACGTTAAACCTCACCGTTCAGTCGTACTGGGACATCAGAAATTTGTGACAATAGTTCCAGTTAGCCGTTACTAATAACATATCAATAAAAAAATTATACATAAAAAACAAAGATTCAAAAGTCTTTATATTAAACAGTATTTTCCTGTCTTACCAAAAATATAATACTACATAATAATGAGCATGGTACATAAAGGAATTTCTAGTACCTTATATTTTTATTTTCATTTCTGAATAGAACTGATATCCTGTGAATCTGAGCTGAATCCAATATTGTAGCTTGAACGCTTAAAGTAGGATCGTGTACACGTCTGAGTGTTGTTTATTAATACACGATTGTGGCCCTGAGGCGCCACAGAAGTAACCGCACAGCAAACGTACAATTTTCAGAGCCCGTAATACTTTACACCTTAAACTGATGTTGCCGCAGTTATCACGCGCGTCGCTCGCCTGCAAATGTGATCTGCTCCGCCCAGAATATTGCGGAAACTTACCTGAGCTGCAAGATTTTATCTAATCTGGGATTTGGTGTTGCACACATTCAAGTCCCCCAAGCTCTTTTCATCCGTAAAATTTAGAACGGCACAGTTGCCTTACAGTCACACACACACACATTTATATATGTATGTATGCATAACTATTTTCTTTTACTGGCGTGTGAACAAATTACAATAACCCAAGGTGACTAGCAAGATGAAGTTCTTAGTTGAGAGCTATTTATTTTGAGCAATCCGTTTATTCTCTCTTGGTCCGTTCTCAGAAGAAGTCCGATTGTGCTTTAATTGAATATTACTACGTGTTAGTTGGAGTATGTTATTTACTACTATTGTACTATGTTAGTTGCAATGTAATGTGTGTTTTTGGTAGACGATTTAATTTTGTGTGTTTTTCCGACATTAATGTTATACAAATTGTTTTTAATGTCATAAATTTCGTTCACATATTAATTTGTCTTGTGTTTTACATTTGTATCCATGTAGGTTCCCCATATTCTGGTGATAGTGATTTTGCGTTGTGCGTGTCTGATTAGTGTCACAACTTTATTGTCTGGTAATTTATGCCTTGTGTTTATAATATTATCTGATTATATGTGTTACTATTAGATTCAATAATGTTTTGTTTTGTTCACGCATTTAAATGTTCAAATTAGAGTTTTTTATTTGATATGTCTCCGGCCAATATTAAATATTTGCAATCTTTGCAACAAATTTTGTAAACATAATCGTTTATTGTATTAATTTTCTGGCATGAGTTGTTTGATTTTTGTGTATTGTTATCAATGGATTTTGTATGCTATTTTACTATCTGCGTTTTTGAATAGGTTTGTCACTTTCTTCAGCTTTTCAAGCTTGTTTCATTTTTATTTTTGTTTCTGGGTATGTATTTGATGTACAGTATTTATTTTGTAATTTATTTTGTGTTTCGTCAAGTTGTAATACATATGCGTCTCTTATGAAATTGTAATGCGTGATTTCCATGAATTTTTATAATCAAACTTCTTCTTTTGTTTCTCCTTGTTATTATTATTTTTTTATTATATTTATTATTATTTTTATCCAGTGAATGGTTTTTGAGGATCGGTCAAAAAATATAACACAAATTTTAAATTACCTGTGTTGACAATAAATATTGTCGAAACGTCGACACAAATAATTTAAAATGTGTGTTATATTTTTTGACCGATCCTCACAAACCATTCACAGGAAAAATTCATTGATTGACGGTCACTACGAATTTAAGGATGACAATAAGTACTGTCGAAACGACGACACAAATAATTTAAAATTTGTGTTATATTTTTTTGACCGATCCTCACAAACCATTCACCGGAAAAATTCATTGATTGACGGTCACTACCAATTTAAGAATTATTCTTATTATTGTTGTTGTTTTGTTGTTATTGTTGTCATCCTCTTTTATACCTACTGAATATTATATAGCCTACTATTTTTACCACATTAATTATCTAATTATACTGAACTTGTATCCTACTATGATACGTACATCAGACAACATAACCTATACAGTATATACCCGTAGACTAGAGAATATTCATTTATGAATATTACGTGTTTGTGTGTGTGGGCGCGCGTGTTCACATACAGATGTTGGCTAGTTGCTATGCTTGCGGATAGCCATACATGCAACTCAAGACCGTAGTGGAAGCGAATGTTATACTCTTATTTGTTACACGCTACGCCTTTATAAAGCAGTCAGTTCTTTGGGGTATGAAGTATGAAGAGAGGTCCACTACTCAGTCAACAAACTACGTCATCCGCACATACATCTACACACAAACTTCACCTTACGGAATAAACCAATAGGTTTTAGTTAGGGCATTCTTATTAACACGTCTCGCTTCTAAAGAAGAATAGTTCTTTTAGTAGCTCGACTTGACCACTTCACGATAATTGTTCATTTACTTCACAACCAAGTGCCCGATCTGGATGGATTTGGTTTCAGTGAATTGATGGACAGAAAATCTTTCAACGTTAACAATTTTTAAATTTTATAATGTACGTTAACTATCACTGGCATACTTTTGAAACACTTTTTACTTCCACGTTCCGTAATAAAATGGAAGTATGGTGATAGCGAAAAAATCGTGTTCGAGATAAGGGCTGATTCTGATTGTACTGTACTACCTTCAAAACATGAATAAAAGTCATTTTACATAAAGTGTCGTGTGTGTGTCTGTGTATCTGTCTATTTGTAGAATTGTTTCTATGGCGAACGATAACTGCCGCAAATTCAAACATAATCAAATAATTTTTTGCATATGTGCCGAGTTGTAAATGACTCAAGGCCTATTGATTTTGATAAAGATCGGATAACGAGGAGGGGTAGTTTACTTGCAACGTTTTATGTTTTAACAAGGGTATTTTCTATGGCAAACGATAACAGCCGCAAATTCAAACAGAATCAAATAATTTTTTGCATACGTCCCTGAATTGTAGAGGTCTCAAAGACTTTCGATTTTGGTGAAGATCGGTTAAGGGGAAGGGGTAGTTTACCTGCAACCTTTTACGTTTTAACAAGAGTAAAGTACTTGAAAATTTATTTAAACTTTTTGAAACAATGGTAATTGTTAAAAACAAAATAATTTTGTTGCCAGGCAACCAGGTTGTTCGGTTAGGAGGGAGGGGTAGTTTACCTGCATTGTTTTGTGTTTTAACAAGAGTAAAGTACTTAATTTTAATACATAAATGCTCCGAAAATAAGGTCGTATTAATCCAATATAAAATGGTAAATAAGATAAAATTATAAGTGGAGTGGGCAGTTGAGGGGGGTGATTTTTTGAAAATTACATACCTTAGAAATTACATATGATAAAACTATTACTCTATGAAAGTGTAAATGTCATTAACGGTGGGGATCGGTTGAGGAAGAGGGATGATTATCTACGTAGTTCAGTTTCTTTATAAGAATAAAGTACCTAATTTTTATAAATAAAGTGACTCGAAAATAATATTATATTAAACGACTACCCCGTAATAACAAAAGTATCTCTAAATAGTGAATATAATTTGAGGATGCGCGATACGTTTTTAGAAATTATCGAACCGAATTCAAGTAAATGATTTTAAATATAAATCATTTTTATACCAATATTTTGACTTTGGCCACATAACAAACAGGTAGATATCTTTAGTCAAATAATTTAAAAACATATAAATTCAATTAACGTAAACATTGCAGTGGAGGAGTGTCAGTTGAAAGACATAACAGCATTATGTTGAATACTATTAACTTCGTATAAGAAAGCAAACGGCTTAATTTAGAGTATACACGCGAAAGTAATGAGCAGAGTGCCCAGGAAAAAATTAGATAGTATAAAACACACAGACATAAACTCTGATGGATTCAGTCCCCATTCGATGCTTGATAACGTCCCTAAATTAATCAAAGATTAAAATTCGCTAAGTGTGAAATTAATAAATGTGGTCACATTTAAATTTGTTTGATCCATCATTGAGACTAATGCAATTAACTTACCCAACAGCGTTAAATAGAACTATAGCAACAGTGAAATTAGTATAACTGCCTGAAATTTCACTGGAAGCGCTGCGTGAAATTTGTAGAAATAAGCTACGGTCAGGGGACTTATAAATCTACAAAGAAAGTTACTTAGAGAGACTACTGTCATCTACACGTAGCCGCACGTCTATAACTGTCTCATATCTCTGGTTTCTCACTTTGGTATTTCTTTCCGTAAAATCAAAGAAAAGTAAAACGATGGACACGATGGAATTTTATAAAAACAAAATGGAAATAATCATTCATGATTTTTAAATATATTGGAAATAAATTTTATTTATACTTATCTAGCATCTATATTTTATTGTTATTAGATGTTTCAGAGGCCTTAATGAAATAATATAAAATTCTTATCATTTGAAGAAGTAGAAATAGTTTTTTTCCATTTTCCTAGTTATATATTCTGTTAGTAAATGTTCACTCACACCCGACACGCACGCAAACACGCACGCAAACACGCACGCACGCACACACACACACACACACACACACACACACACACACACACACACAAATTTCCGTATCCATGTGGTTTGTTGTAAAATTGTAACGGTCGACTTTCTTTCTTCCTTACGTGATTGTTATAAAAGTAAGTATGTTTCTACGCAAATATCACATTATAACGGGGTCATCTCATGGATCTCAATGTTAAAACAGTAGAACATTTCATTAAACGTCAGAAATATGAGTAGTTATACTTTTTATTAGCATGGAAACAAAACCAACGACACCCGTATTACATTAATCCTGCCATGTCATAGAGACATCCAATATGAGCTCTACACAACAGATAATACATCACAATTATAATAATTAAGCGCTAGTCTTAACAGCTAATACCACACCCTAATCACTGTAGTCCAATTCGTAGAAATAACTCATGTTCTCTGTGCCTAAGTTTATAAACTTAAGTCGTGGTCAAAAATAATTAAACAGCAGTCGACTATTTGATCTGGTTGTCTGGGCATTGGTATCGCCTCCATCTGGACCGCTGGTTGTCTGGAATCTGGTTGTTTGGGGAATGGTACACGGCTGATTTGGTTTGCTACTATTTTAGCTCATTATTTAACAAAATATGCCACTGAGAAATTTAAAATGTTTTGAAGTTTTCAGTACATTTGGCTTCTGTTATAAAAAACCCGTACATGTATACATCAAATATCTGACAAAAAAAATGTTATATTATTAAATTTAAACTTTATAACAAAACAAGTTATCTTAGTTTTTAAGAGATTCTTTCTGCAGTGTCGTGGCACGTCACTCATTAAACATTCTGTATTTTTACAATAGAAAGAACCGTAAATTGCTCTCAGGCCGTTAGGCCTTCAAAACTTGTCCACAAAATATTTATGGTCTTTTCATAGAAATTATAAAATACAGCTTAAAGAGTAGTTACTCGATAGTTCGTATTAATAAGTTAAGCACCACTGTGTGGGGATGGAGATGGTGGTGAATCTGTCAAGTTAGAGTTTAGTTATTAACACAGAACACACGCACACACATTACAATCAAGCAAAACTGTATCAGACTGCACGAGTCATAATAATACTGTTACGACGGCCTAACTAATCGTCGTGTGGTACAGTGGAAAACAAAATACAACACACCAATGAAGTCACTAAAAACCAGCTTTAATTATCACAGTTAACACTCTGTAATCAACTAGTTATTCAAGAAGATTATACTCGTACAATAATTCAAGTTAATCTGTCCACACAAATAATAATGTCAACTATAAAGAATTCTGCACTATAATTACTTTTCACTAATACACAGTTGCGGCGCACTGTGTAAATCGCACAACATAACACTGAAAACTAAACGGCAAGTGTGAGCTATTTACAGTCATTTAAGATTCCATAATATGAGTCCTTAACAAGCAATCGAAAACTCTAGAGGACACTTCAGCACGGCCTTGGTAGAAACACGCACCGTTGGGCTAGTTGAGAAGCTTGTCGAACTACACTATTGAATTGTATGAGCATGTTCCGTATTACGTAACACTGCCTCGCATGTTAAGTGTCACGTACGCACCCAACATTACAGCTGGGCTCTGCTGGGATAGCCGAGACACGTGTAGAACGCTCTGTAATGACGTAACAGGCAACTTTGACAGAGAACAAAGGATCGTTCAAGTACAAATGCTTAAAAATTAATGCAAACTGAAGTGCATTTCCGTGCAACAACAAAATCGTACTACAACAGGCAAATAAAGCAACAGTAAGTTATTAATCTGTTTACATTATCTACTCCATGAAAGAGAGAATAAAAATATGCAAGATGCATAGAAAGAAAATTTTATATTTCAGTACTTAAAGAATACGTGGTAATGGTGAAAAAAAAATAGCTTTCGAAGTAAGATCACTAATAATTATCTACTTTTATTATCCGCATCCATCCATTGCAGCCCGTTTGTACTTAAGTAGATACATGACTTCCATGTTGTGATATTTATATTTAAAATCATTTACTTGAATTCGGCTCGATAATTTCTAAAAAGATATCCCTCATCTTGTAAATCGAGTTTTATGTTTGATTAATAGAAGTGAAAGGAGTAGAAGCAGAAGTAGTGTGTAATTAATTCTTATACCATAATAGAAATAAGTACACAGATTGTATTAATTTATTAAAACATTTATTGCTTCAAAATATGCATAAAATTAATGGCTTGTAAAAGTTAATGTTTGATCTCCATTAAGTAGTGCTCAAGTTTCCAAAGTTTTAATATTATGATGTCCGTAATCAAAACATGAGCAGGTTTTAGTGTTTATGAAGGTACACCGTGGAGCGTTGCTCAGAGTAAAGCTGCAAATCTACAGTATACGTTTCACAGAACAAACACGCAGAAAAGGAGGAGCGCTCCGAAGTCTATCATTGACCCTGAGCATCTTGCAGAGGGTTCATTCCCTAAAGACGAAAAGTCTGTCTATGAACCGCTCCTCTGTAAACACGTGCAGTTACACTGCCCAGCTATCCACAGGAAGCAAATCGCTATCCACGGTGGACACTTTTTCGGCTTGCACGCGTTGTGTTGGTTTGGGTTTCGAAGCTTTCCATTTAAAAGCGTGCAAACATAAGAAAATAAACATGAGAGAGACCAGAAATAACGCGAATTGTGTGTGTGCGCGCGCGTGTGTTCTGCCTGACTTTTAATTGCGATAATCACAATAATAAAACTTTGGAAACCTAAATATTACAGAATTCAGATATGCTTGCCTGCCAGGAACGATATATTTTCTCTCATACATAATTTAAATTAAAATGAAAAAAATTATAATTTTATTGCCTGGCAACAAAATTATTTTATTTTTAACAATTACCATTGTTTGAAAAAGTTTGAATGAATTTTCAAGTACTTTACTCTTGTTAAAACGTAAAACGTTGCAGGTAAACTACCCCTTCCTCTTAACCGACCTTCACCAAAATCCGTTTGGTGAAAACGTTTTATAACAAATATAGATTATCAATCTTTTTAGTCGTACATTAAAACTTATAAACCATAATTCATATAGGCTTACCGGAAATCACAATTAATAAACTAGAGATCATTTATAATTTATACACAGGCACAACAGCTATCCTCTGAGATCAGAATATTTTTAACGGTTTTTATGAATTTTATCATTATTTCCAAATATTTTGTGACGTCTTTCATTCCATGTGAGATCATATACACGTTGTTACAGCCACTATTTTTGGCAAATAGCCATAACAGTTTTGGGTTCAAGATGCTGGAGTTGAAATGTGTAACAGCCGAAGAGGACTCAACAAATTTGCTCCACCGATTATAAAACGTTCATTAATTTGTCGTTCATTACTTTCAAGTTGTTTCAAGTATTGTGAAATTTTATGTATTTTATGTTACTCATGCACGTGAAGTTGTAGATGGTAATATCGTTTAGCTTTTCAAAGTGAAGAATGAAGGTAATCGATGATGGTGTGTACAAATTAGTATATTTATATGACAGACAGAGCGAGAGAGGGTGAAAGAGAGGAGGATATGAAGGTAGATATATATATATATATATATATATATATATTTTGCGACAAAACAAATATAAGGCATAGTATTAAAAACACAATAATAATAATATATACCTTACTCTTCTATTTGGAGTAAGATATATATTTTAAACTAATTTAAAATGGTCTGTGATTGACAACAATTATTTATTCTAAATTTATTAATGTCTGTAAAATGATTTGAAAGTTTATTTCCTTAAACGTCTATTTTTAGTTGGTCGTTGAATTCCTTTTACGACTCCGTTGAACCGTTGAATGCCACCTCTCACGGCCTGTTGAATATGCTACCACTGGCTGCCTGCTGAAATCTGCTGCTCTGAAGACACGTGGACACTCCGCTCACACGCACGCACGCCGATACACCGTTAGCGTTTATCTCTTTACTCAGGGCTCGATAATGGGTTTCAATTTAAATTAATGTGGTTTCGGTGTATTGTACGTACACCTTCCCGAGTCTTGATGTGTCCTCGCGTTCACACAGATGTATTCCGGTAAATACACCTCACCCTATGAGGATATCTTGACTCCGCGAGAATAGCACTATTTAATTAAAAATTTTATTTTATTATTTGAGTTCTAGTACCGAATAGGATTTTAGCAAACGGGCAACTCGTTGCTAAGATTCCGTACTCGTAACCCTTATATAGAAACGTATACTGACACGAAAATCTCGCACAGAGAGAACGTCTGTTAAGGTCGAGCTGATAGGTGGAACTGACTGAAACTTCCTTCGCGGAGACCCAGTCTAAATGAAAATAGGGGCCTCTGATTGGTCAAAACCCCTAGCACGTGATTGATGGGTTAAATTGATAGACAGAAGTCCTGAACAAATTTGCTGAAAACTGCAAAAGCAGGTATAGATTTTATCTAAAAGTTTTATGGCTTTTAGAAGATAAGGATTCTTTAGAAAGATGAATTCTGTTAACAAAATACATATTAAAATAATATGTTTCAAGTCTTTGACATAAGAAAAATGTAGCGCTAATTTAGAAGCATGAGCTGTCCAAGTCTCAATTCAATACGTTAATTTCAACCAGAGTTATTCACGTAAATACGAATAGAACGCGCACATTCGCACACGCGCACTCGCGCACTAAATTCGCTTCGCACTTGACATGACAGAAAATAAATTTATGGGCATTTTGACATACAACAGTTATTTACCCATTTTTTAATTAAAAACTTATAGCTATTTTAAAAATTTAAACAAAATCAATTTCCAACATGTCTATAACGTCATAAATTGGTATAAAAGCATGTAGTCCTGGTTACAAATACCCTTTCTGCGATGTTCCATTCCAATATATATACAAGTACACAAATTAGTGGGCTGATAAAAAAATATCCCTGAAAGAAATCGAAAAATTGTTTACTACAGTTTTATAAGCAAATATATGAGGCGTTGAGAATTCCTTTTTTAATTTAGTATTATAAATTTTGTAGCACCCGGTTAAGAAGGCTTTTACACTTTACTTTCAAAACGAAACAAAATGAAAATGTATTTCTTTCAATTATTGATGACCGGTTTATTGGTATCATAACATTTATTGTCTGTCATTTAATGGCATTTGTTGTTGTCTTGTATTGTCAAACTGTTTGATAATACAAGGACAGGTTAGTGGGAAAAGAAATATTTAGACAATATAGAATTGACGATGGGGACGTTAGAAAGTACGATGAATAGCAGAAATGACAATTTCCTGTTGCAGTGATAAGGTATTTAGATAAATAATAAGGAAAAACAAAGAAATGTTTGTAACAATGAAAGATAATAATTAATATGTCTGCATACTGTTTTCGTATGTCTAGATTTTGTTTGCAAATTTTTTAGTCACTGACCCGTTCGATTCAGTTGTCTTTAATTCCGCAGTCTCCTCGAGCTAATTCTCATCGTGTGAAATGTTATACGCCTGTGTATATGTAACAAAAGAAGAAATAGGAGGAGCGAAGTGAAGACGGAAAATTCTAGAAGCAAACAGTACGACAACTTCTTAAGTCCAAGAAAATGATCTCCTAAAGAAATAAATGTAATCGTACTAAGGCGGCACACATTTGTTTGGAGTTGCTTTAATACTGTATTGTACAAAGTCATGATATTCCAAATCCGTTCAGTTTAGAAATAGAAATAGGTAGTAAATAATGTCTGTACATTTATCGGAGAAGACTTACCAAATAGAAATGATGGTATTTTTCCATTTATAAAATAACCAGTGACATAGATGTAGGTTACTATGGGACCCGCATGTTCCCATGTGTTAATTCGTACAATTATTGGTACCTTCAAACAACACGCCGATTCACTAATCATCATTAACGGATCATTAGCCCCCTTTCATCTCTTTACACGCACCTAGTGTATAAACATAAGATTTAGAAGCGGAGTTACGTAGTTTGCATTTGGTCTTCGTTACTAGAGTTATTGGTAAATTGACTGGTTAATTGTTGTGTGCAGACGCTGTAATCGGTGACTTGCATTACCTACTGGGATACTGTTAAATAAGTTACATTTATTACGTGTTACATAGTGTGTGCTGGACACACAAAATTCTTCGTAAGTTTGAAGAATTGTTCTAGACACGTGGCTTAGATTATTTAAGTTGTAATTAAAGTTTTAATTAGCGATTACTCTAGGCTTAATTAAATTCAAACTCAAAGATACGTGAAACCGCTGTAACAATATGTGTGTGTGTGTGTGTGTGCGTGTGTGTGTGTATTTGTGTTTGAGTTTGTCTGTATATAAACAACATCTGTACTTTAAGCATAAAGCTGCATTTGCCTAGGTCCAATTCGCATATAATGCGATTTTCCTGTATATTCTCAAAAAGAATCATATATTTTCAAACAAAATAAAGTTGTATAATACGTTTCATAGAAAGTACACTAAAACTGGTACTGTAAAAATTAAAAATAAAGAAACCTGGAATCTAATAAAATATGTAATAGTGGGACGAGAATTATATTTACGCTTATATTTAATATACTGATCACCAGTAAAAAATTCAACTGAACTACAACAAAAGAAAAAAATCCCGTCAGAAAATCAAGGATACGTGTACAAAGTTAATAGGAGGTTAAGAAGCCAAATACAAAGTTATAGTTGCCCTTGTGAAGGCGCGCTGCTACACTCAGCTTACCGAACACTTAAGCTTCGAGAAAGGAACCAACCGGTCTCACACGAGGAACACAAAGTAATCTGCTGCCTCCTGAAGTTCAGAGAAAAATGTTCGAAGTTAGTGGGGTTTGAATAACCTTTACCTGTTGGTGTTCAAAGAAAAGAACAAATTCTGAAACTACCCTAGTCAATATCTTAGAAGTAAGCACGCAATAAATATTGAAGAAAAAAGCCTGATATATTTATATATGTTTGTATAGAAGGAGAAAATTTTGTTCAGTGTAAAGATGTAGGCCTATTCGCATACGCCCAACTTACACACAGAGACTAGTACGTGCGGACATGTGCCTGTAAGCCGTGTGAGAGAGAAAGCGACAGTCAGAAATATAACACATTATTTACGTCCCTGTGACCCGGATCCAGATGCTGTGGGACTTCACACCACAGTAATCTAATTTGGTCTTGATTTTTATATGTCCCTCACTTCCTTTCAACAAACTGTCAACGTTCTGTTGTTTTCTCACTCGACTCAACTGTCACTCCACTGGTCAGCTGACCTTACTTTATTTAAACAAATATTAGCGTGTTTTATTGACTTTTTTGAATTTTGTTTTATTGTCTTTGTTATTTCATAATTATTAAGATGATGTTTTTTCTTATTTTTTAGCACATTCGGGGTTTAGGAATGCAACCCTGAAGGGGTTAATCATAGTTATTCAACCACGACTGCCGTTTTCCATTCCTTTCGGGATCGTTCAATACCATTGCATCCCATCATTTTGTACCCCGGAGCCTCAAATGGAATACCCTCAACTGACATTCTGTTCACGTGAGCTTTCCATTTCTGGCGGTAGTGTCTCATGTCGCCTACAATTTATTATTGTATGGGCTCCGAAAACTGTTTACAGTACCAACCACCAGTAAGCGTCATTGCCTTAGTGTAATGCGAACGCAATCAGCCATACTAACGAAAGTGTAAAAGTTGTTTCATCATTTGTTACACAGCATTCGTGTAGTAGACGTGACACAAATTCTCTTTTAGAAGCACTTGGCGAAATGTTTTACGCGTTTTATGTAGACGCAAAAATGACGAAACTTTTAGACGAACACTTATAAGAATACGTTCACAGTCGACAGTTTGATGCATCGAGTTGAGGGGCTTTACAAGATCACTTATTTACATTTATCTTTAAATTGTTATTACAGATACAGTCTGTCACAGTTTTCTGTTTAGATTAACTTACCTGATATCAGATATCATTTAGCTTTCATTGACAATCTCCGGTTCTCTGCTTTTACTATTAATGCTAAGCAATGTGGTAACAATAAACCACTAAATTAATTGCACACGATCTCTCATACGTTCTCCACTGTTCTCCCTCGATTCTCCTGCCACCTGTCTGTCCATCCGAATTTCACAAGGCTGCAAATGGACACGTTTGTAAAATATTTGTGTATGTATTTACCTACATTCATATACTTCTATTTTCACAGTCATTTAATGCATGTGAAAGAATTCTGTAGGGTGTACAGAAGAGCTTATCATGTAGAAAACATTGAAAATGTTTTCTTCCAGTTCACTGATTACCAAACAGTATTTTCCTACAGCATTCCCTTTTATTGAGCGTAGTCAGCTGAATTTACTTAACTGTTTCGGTAAATTAAAACTCGCTTCAGTTACTCTACAGCAAATATACATTTTTTAACGCTTCTCTTTGTTCTTTGTAATTTACACATGATATTTTTTGCATTGAAATTAGAAAAAGTATTAAAACGGCTATCATTGATAAAACGAAAGCTTATGTAAGGGAGAGGTATTTTAAAATAATTCGTTAGGTCAGTTATAGGAACCCATCCTTATTGTTCTAAAAATTATCAATGTTTGATACTTCGGTTGATTTTTTAGTTGCTAAAAATAATTTTTAAAGAGAATTTATTTATAATTTTATGTTTCAATATTTCAATTAAATTATTTCGTATTTTCTAATTTATTTGTACTGTTAATTATTGTAAAAAGATCTGTGAAATGAAATAATAGTAAACAGTTTCAGCATCTGAATTATGCATGATATCCGAGCTGTCTGGCCGTGGTCCCTGGTTTAAAACAAAACCAAACGTTTCGGCAGCTCCACTGGCTGCCATCATCAGTGGTATAAAATTTCTGCACTTTGGGTGTCTACGTGCAGGCCCACAGTACTGTGGAGTCTATACCACAGTACTGTGGGCCTGCACGTAGACACCCAAAGTGCAGAAATTTTATACCACTGATGATGGCAGCCAGTGGAGCTGCCGAACGTTTGGTTTTGTTTCAAACCAGGGACCACGGCCAAACAGCCCGGATATCATGCATAATTCAAATGACACCGGCCGTGAAAGCCTAAGGAATAATTTAAGTTTCAGCATCTATTTAGTCAGTATAAAATAAAACAATATGTGAGTAAACATACGATTTAAGAACAATATTTTGTTTATTATATTCATTAAATGATCGTAAGAATAAAGTATTCTGCAATACGCGAAAATGTCATGCATGTGCCTCTGCTCTTAAATAGCCCCAGGCTATTTAAATAGTATTAATCCGGCCATGACTTAACCTCTTAAGCCCTTAAACACACTCTTGCAGATCACTGGAGACTAGAGGTCACTATAAACCGTTAAATATAATACCGTTTAGTACTCGCAGAATCGGAATAGATTACCTTTTTCCAACATTCTCCGTTGAGGTCTAAATTAACGAGTTCCAGTAAAATGTTTTAATGTACAAGTGAGACGCCGACATGGCATACTCTCTGACTGTACAGTTTCAGTTACAGTCACTGTACTGTATATCCAGTCTCGCTTCGCTGTATGACGGCAAGAACCGGGCACTCGTTTTAGTAACTCGTGCTTATGTTTATAACTGCATTTTATACAAATTTTAATTCATTAACTTGTTTAACTGTTCGACGCTTAAAGTTAATGGACGATAGTAGTGAAATTATTGTGTAATAAGGGTGTATTGTTTCGGACAACACGGCAAACAATATTTCAACCATTCGGCAATAACACATTTAAACCACAGATTCAACAGCCTTTATTTTAATTAACGCTAAGGTATATACGATAACCGCTTTTATGAGAGATGCAAATATTACACTGTAGGCAGGTACAAAAGGATACTTGACCTCTTGTGTGGGCACGCCGCACGCCCGTCGGAATGCACATATTGTTTGAATGAACGTGCATTGTTACGTACCAAAGGTAATTTGAATAACCAAAGCCAATTTCTACTATGGCCCTAAACAAGGATTGTGATCTTCTAGTTTTATTAGTAATCCCTAATTTATTACTTATCGTTATTTTATTACTAATGTATGAGTAATGTGATGTTACTAATCCCTTTTATTAGTAAACGTGAACACTAGACTTGTATTCGCACGCATAAATGTTTGTTGACCAAGTTGTATTTTTTAGTAATTCATCTTATGTCTGTTTACCTCTTAACGTTCAAACTTTCTATTTCATTTGATTCTATTAAAATAATAATTTCTCTTCGCTATCAAAATTGTGGCTAGGTTTACTCAAATATAATTTACACTACTCATTGAAGTTTAATGCAACGTTACTCGTAATGAAGTTCCACTTGTAGAGTGTATAGACAGTAATTTTTAATTATAACACTTTATAAGTTGCCAACAATGTTTGATTAATGTTATTTTTAACATAAAATCTATAAGAGTGAGGATGTTACATCATAGAATAGTTCTGATGTTAATAACAGTACTAATAAAACATGATGTCAATTGAACAACTGTGTTTTTCTTACTAAAATGTTTACAATTTTTTTTAAATTGGACACATAACAAAAGAGCTACACGCGTAAAATAAATCCATGTTATCTACGTTTTTGTAGACATAAAGCATATACCACTTTGTATGTAAACGCTTTCGTTATTGGGTGTGTGTTTGTTGTAAAATATACCATGAGAGAAAACTATAAATTGTACTTGTCGACAATAAATTCTGAACATGACAGCCAAATTTACGTGCTGTCTAGTCGGCTTGCATATATTTTAAGTAGATATATATTTATATAATATACTAGAAAATGTTGCCAACTCTTATTAAGTATAGTATCTTGGAAAACTACCTTTCAATACCATTTGAATGCTCACAATCTGTGGTCATCTTCAACTGATAAAATAATATACAAAAGATACAAACAGTTATGTACAAAAATTACAAACATATTGGCAAAAAATAAAACAAAATTAAATACAATCATTGATTATTAATTAATTAATTAAGTTAAAATCTAATTACAGCAAACTCGCAATATTTATCTCAATTTGTTGTCAATTGTTTTTGATTGAAATTTTTGTTATATTTTCGACAATACTTTGTGCTTTTTGATATTGTTACGACGGTCTAACTGATCGTCGTAGGTACAGTGAAACAAAATACAAGACACCAATTAAGTCACTAATCACCAGCTTTAATTTCACAGTTAAACAGTTCGTAATTAACAACACAGTCTCTTACAACAAATCAATTAAAAATTGTTCACACGAAATAAAATGTCAACTAATATAAAACACAATTGTATTACAATTATACCGTCCGATTATAAAACACAACACTTAAATAATAACCACTTGAACGCACAGAGTACTATCGCTCGATAACAACTGAAAACTAAGGCCGCTAACGGCTAGTATTTATACAACGCTCACAGACCAGAAGATTCCAAACTACGCGTTATCGCCAGTGTGTACGACGTACTTAATTGCGGCCTTGACACAGTCCGCAAGGTTGGCGGCTTCCAGAAAAGTTTCGCGAGCGCATGTTGAAATCACGTACGCCACAACATTTAGCCGTATTTCACTGGATTCATCTGGAAAATTCGATAAACACGTAGATTGTTCTGTAATGTCGTAACACTACCCCCTCCTTAAGCTTGTTCGTCCCGAACTGGCAAACCGTCTGTGAAGTAATAATTGGCCAGGCGATCTAGGTGGAGATCCTTGTGAAAAATAATTCTCCCGTCCCTCGAATTCGGTCTCGTGTGATCTGAACATCAAGTTTCCAGGAATACGAGTTTTCCGCGCAACCGCTAATTTTGCTGGAATCACTCCCGTTGCATCATGTACTGATGACCTAAACACCACTGGCTGATTCAAGTCTGTTTGGTTTTTGTCAACAACCTCTTGCGTAACTTCATCTTCAGAAACTTTTCCCTGGGCGCTTAAGATTAGGCTCGAAGTACAATAACTTTGTTAAATGACTAATAAATGCATAAAAGTTAAAAACAAAACTTGTAAAGAATTTAATCCTGAGAAAAATGGTGTAAATAAAGTCAATAAAAATCAACAAAAAATTCCAATTGTTTCCAATTTTCCAAAATTTGTTTTTAGGCAAAGATTTTTCTGTTTTACGTCGGATATCATGAAACTTATGGGAGATACAGTTCTGCGACCTCTTTCATTCGATTTTTCAGGTCAAAAACCATAAGAAACAGCAGAATTCGCCTCTTCCCAGAATTTCAGAAAGTCTTCATTTACCCGGGGGAACCGAAACCCGGGCGAAATCTTTCGCTAGCTGTAACTCGCTAACGAAGCATTTCCGGACCTATGTTTATATGAACTTTTTTTCTTATTTTTCGATGTAGATTTATTTCCCGAAGTATTTCCGTTTCTTCGTGAATCACCCTGTATGTATACGTTTGTTCTTTGGCACACATGTAATCTTAGTACGATGATTAGGATCTTATTTTTATTAGTATAATTTTAACCTTCGTGATCGGAAACACTCCATGCATCTTCAGACAACGATTACATCTTAACTTGCAGTTTTTCATTTTTAAATACAGTTCTATTATAAGTGTATATATAACACCGCGCCTTTGTTTCGATATCCGCCGTGGGAACAATATTACCTGGATTTTATACAACCGCTCTCCTCTCGCAAGAAAATGAAACCCCAGAGACGACTTCCTTGACTAGTAATAACGTCTTCCTTAACCGTACGGACTCGTTGCTAAATTTTGGGTAACAGACACACCACAAACCAGTCCCAAGACTGTCCACCTGAGCAGGACGTAACGGAACTAAACCCGAGTGACTAGAAAGGACGATTCACAGAAATGTTCACGTGACCTCAGAATCTATATGCTAGAACTGGCAGGTTATTGGTAACAGTAACTCCTACAACTTTTGATTTTAAAAATATAGATGATAATTTTAACTCCGTCATAAAATATTGAGAGGAACAATAACTATGTACACTTGTGTCATCGATATACTGTTATTCTGTATTTCTTGTTACTGTCAATAAGCTCATGACAAAATAATTAACATGACGAAGATTATAAAGTATACGCACACAGAAGAGGCTATCTTTTCTAATAATATAGAGCAGTATATTTAACCAAATCATATAGTCTACGCGTGTGACAGAAAAGCAATTTTGATACTTACATAGGGAAAGCGATATATGATTCCTACTAAAGTTATAGTGTGTTCAGCATTTGTACAGTTGCTGAACGATCAGGTCACAAATCAGAAATTACACTATTTCTGGTGATGAGGAGGCAAGCATTCCAACGGTATTTTAACCAACAGCAGAAATTATCAGGATTATGCTAAACGGATAATGACTTGACACATTTTCCTAATCAGTTAGGACGGTGCAATAACATGTTATCTTCACCGTTCAATGAATTATAAATATTGTTACAAGGCTGTTTATGTGGGTTGTAAAGTTTTAATAATAATGTTATTTAGTGTTGATCGTGTCAAAATGTAACTTCTCTTACGTTTACGGGTAAACCGTATTTCGCTCTGCTGCATTCAAATGTTGCCGCCTCGCCACCTGATTGGCGCACGACTTTCTGCAGTGTTGACGCGGCTAGCGTTTTGCTTTAGCGCTTTCACTTCAATACTCCTTAGTTGTTATTATAAATTAACTGAATCAAACATACAGAATTGCAGATTGAGAACATTTATTAACCTTTTAGAATATTTCAATTACTTTATAGTACATCAAATTCTTTTTCTGCACCGGCTATTACACTTGTTCGGTTGGTACTTGCTCAGTTTGTATACATAGCGTCTTTAATGTTGGTTTACATTTAAATATTATTTTTCTCAGGGGTGTTAAAAAGTCCTTTCGGCTACAGAAATATATACTTACGGCTAACACACACAAAGTTATAACAATTCTTAATACTAATTACATAAACAAATTAATATATCATTGTATTCAATTAAGTAATTACCAATGAAAACTTGTAAAGAAATTTTGGGTTAGGTTTCCCTTTGTCAAATTTAGTTATCAAAAGGTTCGTCAATTATTTATTATATTTTACTTTTAATAATTGCTACTTGATTAAAGTTTAAATAGTGAATTTAATAAAGCATTTATTTCTGAATCGGAATAGTGATCAGTGAAGTGAAATAGTTATTTTAATTCTGACAAAAAAAATTTTGAACTCGATAATGGGATAATGTTTATACTCATCGGTTTTCCTGCTGAAGATCCTGTTGTCGTCTTCTTCTATGGACAACTCCTGGGCTGTCGTCTTCTTATACTCTCCAGAAGTTTATTTCCCTCGTCTCGATGTTTCTCCTCGCTGACTCAGGCCTCGTATTCCTTCGGTTGTCGTCCGTCTTCTTCTATTAAGATGTTCCAACGATCTTCATTTGGTGTCCGTTGTCGTATCTCTTCTTCACTGCGTCGTTCCGTCTTCTTCAGATAATTATGGTTTGTTAATTACTTTTTATTTAAACGAAATATTGTTCAGGATTCCCTGGACTATGGTAGTTATCTCCATCTGGTTTATATTAGGTTCGAATTTACTTTAATAATAAAAATTTTAATACGAGAGCTCCTCGATCCACTCTCTAGCGTTGGTCAATGAACATTACTGAAAATCTAACAGTTTTTTGGCAATAAATTGCTGGTTGCTATGGTTACCTAATAAATTATGCTAATTTTCATTGGTTATTAACTTAAGTCATTGTTATGATTTAACGTCTTTTTTAGTCTAATTTTACCAAAATATCTTCAAATGAAGATTACTATCTTATACTAATAGCTAGAGTTATTACATGAGTACCATTCTTCCTAATTTTTCATGATGATCATTTTGATATCCCTCATGCCCACATTTGAATAGCTAATTACATTTTTACTATTTTCCATATTTATATTTTACATATATTTTATTCAAAATTAGTTGTTATACATATTTTTTGGTACTAGGAATACTCACTTAATTGGTTTAACCATTTGGCATATTCTGTCTTAACTTTGGATAATTATCTGTTCTCAAAATTACTAAATTTATATTCAACAGTTTGGCCTACAGCCTATATTTTATTCTACTCCCACCTAACATTTCTTAATAACCTATCTGGTAATTCTAATACAATTTTATAAACAAAACAAACAATAAACATCAGTATTCCTAACTCTAATTCTTATTATGAAAGATTCCTTGTCAGGTTCTAGCCTGAAATAACTTTTAAATACCTTTTATTTTCTCTACTGTTATCTTGCTTATCCTATAATCTACTACATTTTATGGTTTTTGAACAATAATAAAACTCTTACAATACTACTGATAAACTGTTCCTTACATGATATGTCTTATCTACTAATTCCTTCACTCAAATACAGTGTCTGTCCTTCTTAATTTACTACTCATTCTAGTAACTTAATTCTTACCTTATTATATAATTCTGACATCTTATTACCTAAATTTATAAAATCACAATTAGTTTAATCTTACTTACTAAGGTACATTTTATCAAAAATTGTTTATCTGTTTATTATAGTTTGCTTATATAATATTTTATTCTACACCCCCACTGCACTTTTCCTTTCATTAAAAGGTTTCTTTAATTATTATCATTCTCACTTTGTTCCATTATATGGTATACCTAGCACTTCACCACTTATTTAATTTTACACACATTTTTAACTTACTCACTGGTTTATTCACACGATTTGTCTGATTATTTTATATCACTGTGTGATTATGGTCATGAATAACTAATTTACTTCCAAATCACTCTGATCACTTCTAGTTATTATTTAAATTTTGCTTTTGTTTGGCTCAAAGCATTGTTTATTGTCTTTGGCTATTATCATTACTATTATTTTGGGGTATGGTTAGTTTCTAACTCCCTACCTTATATTATATAAGTACATTCTTTTATCAACAAGATATATGTGATATTATTACCTTCCATTAATCTTATTATCCTAGTTACATCTCATATACTACAAATATCAGTTCATTATTTAATTTACAATATACTGGTCATCATTTGGGATTATTTGATTGCACTTAGGTCTCGGCTGCTTCTTCATTGTCTCTTGGTTCCTTTGGTTTTTTATCCGATCTACTGTGTCAGGTCATTGTCAGGTTAATAGTCATTTGTCATTTATGGGGTTACTGGGTTATTGATCTCTAAGTTTATAAGTTTTTGCCTCTTACTCTTATCTTCAGCTTTTATTTTATAATTAAATACAATTGAATCTTCACTACCTTATGTCATGTTACAATATATTGAATTTCTGCAAAATATTGGTAACTAACAACGCTGACGCTGAAAAGAGACACGTCTTGCTTTTGTGAAACTACACAGATAGAACACAAGCAAAAGCAGAAAGTTGTAGAAACAAAGCTGGACAATACGTGACCTCAGTCCACTAAATTCCTTAATACGAAAGTTGTGGTCAAATATCATAGTAAAGTTCCAACTGAGATTCTATATGTAGAATTTTTACCCGACCTCGTAGAACCAACGGAGGAAAATGCTCTTCAACATGAAGACTTTTTTCCAAAATTCATGTATTAGAAACACTTGATGAATAGAGTAATAAACAAAGATCAATATGTTTTTTGCATTTATAAAATATTTGTGTGCGTTTGTGTGTGTGTAATTTCAGAAACATAATGGTGGACGCTGGATGTGGAAATATATAGTTTTTATTACGCGACGCTATGTGACGCAAACAAAAATACCCGCATAAACACCCATGCCCACAGCATATAAGCTATTTGAATTGTATGTAACGTAGAACAATTTGAAGGGGATAAAACAAATTAAATAGACGTTGATTGACTTCGCTTTTAACTAAATTAGCTCAGCCACAAGTTTACGCCACAAATTCTCATATCACAAGACCACAATAAAATGGATTTGTAATTAATTAAAATTTAACATTAATAAATTATTAAACTCTTAAACCACTTTCTTCAAAACCATTTCCTCAAATTAAATGAAACAAACGCCAGAAATGTTTATATTTAAGTGAATAACTAACAAATAACGCAGTGTTGTGACGATTTAAATTAAAAAAATTAAAAAAAACAATAATAATAAAAATATAAAATGGGAAGTTAGTGAAAACCATTAAATCGCACTATTAAACCGAAGAATACCACTGAACTAACTCATAATAGTAATGAGAATTAAAAAAGGAATTCAACTAAAATAATTAACTAAAACTGAGAAAGCAAGAGTTTAAAAAATTGTTAACCCTTTATTAAATTATCATGCTATGACCTGTGTATACCGGATCCAACTTGCATACCGACCCGGCATTAAATAAAAATACCTGTAAACTATAATGTAAATAATAAATAATTCAAAGTAACTAGTAGTAGTTGTAATAAATTCTGTAGACAAGCAAAGTCTGGATTGTTTATTATGTCGAACTGTAAGACTGTATTACTAATTAAAAGTTGGAACTATGTTATAGCGGAGTATTCACTCCGCGTCGTTACAATTTTCCTGTTGTAACAATGCAGGACTTGAGATGCGACGTTCAATCTCTAAACAGCTCCAAGCGGAGCGCTGCACAAAATGTTTTTTTTTATTTTGTTATTAGCTTCAACTAACAGTGTGGAGATCTATGTAACTAAAATGTAGTGTGTTTTAACACAAAGATGTGAATGAATAAAATAAGTGTGTAAGGTGACATCTCCTATTAAAAATATAGTTCAAGTTATTTTAGGGTTCCGTCATAATGTGTAACGAATATGTAAACTCATATACTACTGTGCTATTACAAATGTGATGTGAATAACTGTGAAAAGTGAAGACTAAGACCTCAACTGCATTTACACTACCACTGAGAAACAGGACGACTTCATTCTAGATGACACCGTAACATCCACTTCATAACATCATTAGTTGACTCCGAGGACCTCCACCGGAAAGACTACCACGATGACGACCCACTATTAAGAGAATACAGAAGAATCACGCGGCAGGACATGGACTGAAACGATTAACTAGAGGTGACGCGGAAGCTCGTCTTCCGTGAATAATGTATCTTTTAAATATAAGTAATTTTAAATGGAAAAGACTTTAAATGACTATCTCTAAGCGTTAAGAATAACAAATGTTGTAACAAGAAATTTCAGAAATCATACTTTGTAACATAACTCTTGTGATGTAGCTTTGGAGCATCGCACAACAAAATGAAACCATTCTTCTAATGGTATTTTAAGTAATAATGTAATTGACTAAAGAAGTAGAGTAAATTTGAAAATTCCTAACTAGTTTAAAGAGACTCGGATCCGAGGTAAATACACTAACTGTATTATCATTTTTAATATAGAAAACCCCCTTACAATTTCAGTGTAAGCTAAAAATTTTATTTGTAATGTATTATCAATCATACGTAAATAAATAGGTGTCATCTTTGTTACATACTAAATTGAGTGCATAAATCAGCAGACTTCCCTCCCCAGTTTCCTTTTATTAGAGTACTTATAATTATTGATAGTGATTTGATTAATTCTCAGTTTGTTACAAAGAAGGCAGCCTGTATAATTGGCCAGAGTCAATTATCACGGGTTTCCTAGATTATAACGTAGCCGACACGTTATAAAATGCGCCACTCTGCTATTAGTGTAAAGAGGTAGTAGTTGTCAGCATAGTGTCACATATAAGATGCACCACTCCGCTGAATATAAAAGGTTTGTAAGCATCGTGACGCATATAAGATGCGGCACTCTGCAGGTCTATGCACACATTTGATGTACTGTATGTAAAACAAAAAGGCTAAGTAGCATAAAAGAATAATAGTGACAATATTAAATTCACAATTGTAAATTTTTGTGTGAGATTACGCACATACTCGTATATGATTTACTTAATATACGTGAAAATATTAGCTTGTATTACACCAATTCATGTATGTACTTGTCAAAATATTCAGTCTCTAACACGTCTATTTTGCGACAATTCAAGACCTGTAGTTTTCCTGTATAAGCCTGCATAAATATGTACTTCGTCTTTCTATTGCCACGGTGAGTCATATAAACAACTGACTAAATAAAACAAGTTCAATTACGTGTAAATAAACTGTAAGTGAAATTCTACTCCTCTCTAGTAGCAGAATTAGATAAATTAAAATTAGCACGTAAAACCAAATAATAACTCAAACTTAGCTTAGTAACGGGCTGTAACTTGTTTAAAACGTATATCGTTCCGCATCGCACATACCACCCTCGTTGAAGCAAGCCGGTACAAGTCTGTAAAGGAAGCCGTCAGCTGTTGTTGAGTGGAACAATAACATTCTCTTCACCCTCGAGCTTGATTCCCCCCTTCGTACGCATAATACTATGCCATTGTTTAAAGAAAACTAGTTTGACCCACATTCCAGCGTGAGGGCTAGGGGTCTTTCAGTTTCATATTTCTATTACTCTGTACTTATTGGATAAACATTAAAGCAATGGAGAACACTAAAAAGGAATGACTACACCAGGTGGCAGACCAGGTAAACACCTGGTAAATCCACCCTCTTCGGAGGTCGGCCCCATGGATTCTGGGGGGGGGGCAGCTATTGCTTGGTGAGGATCCGTTTAGAAGAGGTTCGTTGGTGGCAAGGTCTCCGCCAACTAATATAAACTGTAGTTTGGAAAATCAAAACTCATAGATACCAACACTGGAAGTCCCAGAGGACACAATAAGCAGACTGCAGGCTCAGCTTAATTCTGCTTATAACGAAATCAGACGACTACAGGAAGAAATCAAGAAGTTACAGCCTAGGATATCCTATAGTCCAGCCAACTCGGAAGAAGAGGAAGAAATCGTGGCCAAAGAAACTGCTTGGATATTGGAGAAGAATAAAAAACGTAAAAGGAAAACTATGGAATCACCAGAAACACCGAAAACCAGTCCAATAAACAAAAGTAAGAGGACTAAAGAAAATGTAAAAAATCGGCTAAGCCACAGCCAGTGATACTGAGCAATGTGGAAAATTATATAGAAATAAGTCAGAAACTGAAATCGAAAGATTTGAAATTTAACACCAGCATGATGAACAACAATCAGCTGAAAATTAATGTAGACACAGAAATGGAATATAGAGAACTGACAAAACTCCTAAAAGAAAGTAATTTGGAATGGCATACTTATGAAAATAAACAGACCAGACCAGTAAGAGTCATGGCACGTAACTTGCATCCAACATGCAAATCAGAAGAGATTAAAGAGGAGTTATTGAATAGAGGATATAAAGTCCTTGAAGTAGTTAATAAAATTAGAAAGACTAAAGTTGACGGCAAGGAAAAAATCATACATTTGCCATTATTTATGCTAACGTTTGATAGATCAGAGGATATAAAAAAAATATTTGATATTCAATATTTATGTCATATGAAAATAAAAATTGAAGCTCTCAGGAGTAACAAACTGATACCACAGTGTAAAAGGTGTCAAAGATATGGTCACACTCATAAGTATTGTCAACATGGACCTATCTGTGTAAAATGTGCAGGCAATCACAGGACTATCGATTGCCAGCAAAGTGTTCAAATTGTGCAGAAGCACATCTTGCTAGCTACAGGGGTTGTTTGGTTGCACGTGAACTTCAAATAAGACGCAATAATTTAATAAGTGAGAGACGACCTAAAAAACCTCAACCAAGAAGTTTCACAGCTAATAAAATCAATAGTGAAATGTCCTTTGCTCAAGCAGTTAAAGCTAACAAGACTTTAGTTCAAAATGATCATTCATCAATGGTGCAAATGATGCAGAATATGATGGACATGATGAAAATAGTCATGGATAGACTAGATAGATTAGAAGCCAGAAATCCGGGCACGATCCCACAGAGAACTAATCAATGGACCAGAAAGACGTAAGGATAGCTAAATGGAATGCCAACGGTATCCAGAAAAGAAAGCAAGAAATAGAATTATTCCTCAAGGCACAAGACATTGATATATGTCTAGTATCAGAGACACACTTAACAAATCAGTCATGCTTAAAAATAAATGGATACCAGGTATATCAAACAATTCATCCGGATAATAAAGCCAAAGGAGGTAGTGCTATTATTATTAAGAATAAGATTAACCACTATGAGGAGTGTCACCTTCAGACTGCAGAAATCCAACTCACTGTAGTTGGAATCAAATCCACCAAGCAAAAACTAATCGTTGGTGCGATATACTGTCCTCCAAAACACAACCTAAAGGAGTTAGATTACAAGAAATTTATATTACACCTAGGTGAGAGATTCATTGTAGGCGGAGACTACAATGCCGCCAAACATGTAGATTGGGGATCCAGATTAACAACAACTAAAGGTAGCGAGCTTAATAAAGCAATACAAGAAACAGGTTGTAGCTTCCACAGTACAGGCAAGCCTACTTACTGGCCTACAGATCCTAATAAAATTCCAGATCTATTAGATTTCTTCATATCAAGGAGGGTCTCCCAGAACTTTATTGCTAACGAGGAGAATTTTGATCTTGACTCGGATCATTCAGCAGTAATCCTTACGCTGAGTGAAAGGATAATAAAAAAGTAAACAAACCAAGCCTAGTTAACAAAACTACTGATTGGGGAAGCTTCAAATTAGAACTTGAAGGCAAGATACAACTAAATGTTCAGTTGAGAACTAAGCAGCAATTAGAAATAGAAGCCGAGAAGTTTAATTATAATATTCAAACTACAGTCTGGACAATACGAGAGAAATCACCCATGGAATTGTTGGTAACAACTATCCTAGAGAGATCAGAGAACTTGTCAAAGAAAAGAGGCGAGCTAGAAGAAAATGGCAACAGACTCGTGACCCAAATGATAAAACTGTGCTTAACAACAAATCGCAACAACTAAAGCGTGTAATACAGAAGTTAAAAGAAGCATCAATAGCTTCCTATTTGGAAAATCTAACAGCAGATGCAGATACAGAGTACTCGTTGTGGAAAGCAACGAGGAAGCTTAAAAGGTCGATCACCCAAAAAGGTAAATAATACCCAGTCTGATACAGAGTTAGATGAAGACACAAATCATGAAGAGGAGGACATTCAACTGGTCACTCCAAAAGAGGTAGCTAAGGAGATCAAGATAAACTTGAACCCCCGAAAATCACCTGGCTTTGACCTCATTACAGGTGAGATCTTAAAGCAGTTACCTAAGAAAGGGATTGTTATGCTTACATATTTATTCAATGCGGCACTTAGGCTAAAGCATGTTCCTAGTGTCTGGAGGTGGCAGAAGTTATTATGCTACGTAAACCAGGCAAACCGCCAAATGAGGCCAAATCATATCGGCCCATATCACTGTTGCCAACTATATCAAAGCTTTTTGAAAAACGTCTGTTGCAAAGGCTAAATCGAGTAATAGAGAGAAAAAAGCTAATACCAAATCATCAATTCGGGTTCAGACAAAAACATTCCACAATAGACCAAGTACATAGAATAACAGACACAATAGAAAAAGCACTAGAAAAAAAACTAATCTGCTCGACAATCTTCCTCGATGTGGTGCAGGCCTTTGATAAAGTTTGGCATAAAGGTTTAATACATAAACTTAATAAAATGCTACCAAAACAATATGCTGACGTGTTAAAATCATATATATCGGAAAGATTATTTAGAATCAAACAGGAAGATGACTATTCTGAGCTAAGAGAAGTGAGGGCAGGTGTGCCCCAAGGGAGTGTTTTGGGGCCCATCCTCTACTTGTTGTTTACATGTGATCTGCCACAGCCAGAGAATGTGACTGTTGCTACTTTCGCTCATGACACAGCTATAATAGTGATTGGTTCGACCTTAGGTGAAGCTACCAACATGCTTCAAGATGCTAGTGATCAGATACAGCAGTGGACTGGGAAATGGAAAATTAAGCTTAATGAACTGAAATCTGTCCATATCAATTTTACAAACAAAAGGATAGAGAACAGTCTTCCAGTTACCTTAAATGGTATTGTAGTACCATGCGCAAACACTGCCAAATATTTGGGGATGACCCTAGATACAAAGCTACGATGGAAGGAGCACATCAGAAAAAAAAAGGCGGAGCTTGGTCTCAAATATAGACAACTGTATTGGCTCTTGGGACGAAATTCTCAGTTGTCAATACACAACAAAATTTTGATATATAACCAAATTCTGAAACCAATTTGGCTTTATGGAATTCAACTGTGGGGTTGCGAAAGAAACGAACATTAGATGTATTCAAACCTTCCAGAATAGAGTGCTACGGAACATGGTAAGTGATCCATGGTACATCAGAAATAGTGATATACATCGAGACCTTAGGATCCCTGATGTCGCCAGTGAAATTAAAAGGTTTGCTGCAAAGCACGAATCTAGACTACACCAGCATACCAATGTAGAAGCTATTCAACTGCTTGACAACACCAATACAGTCAGAAGGCTGAAGAGAACTAAAACTTTTGAATTAGTGTAGTGCAGTGTGTGCAGAAATCTAGAAAGTAATATATAGTACACCAGTGGGTGACTGTATAAGTAACTTAAATTATAACATTAGATGTAAATTGATGGTTGGTCTTTTAGACCAGTTTCAATAAAAAAAAAAAAAAAAAAAAAATCCAGCGTAAAAGCTGATCGTTGAAAGTAAAGTGACGTCTGTGAGAATTTTTTCTCTTTCTCTGAGATGCTAAGTAATTCTCTTACAACTCATGCAAATGTTTTACCATGACCTAAAGTGTGTATGCAATAATTATGTATAGTGTAGTAGAATAAGTTATAGTGTGCTAGATATAAGGTAAACATGGCCCTATTTAATCCAGACTTACTATTAAAAGACGAACTGAGCTATGAAGCTCTTTTACGCGGTTTACCTCATGCGAATGTAACATTCGCTGAATTGCGCAAGTCTATACGCGAAATTGGATCTGATACACCCGCGCAGTTAAGTAACTTAAGCGGCCTCGATTATGAGAGCGAGAGAGAAACGTGTTATGCCAAGTATAGTGAGTTGACTTCATTGTCCCAAACCCTTCAAGACGAGAAATCTCCTGCGGTAATATTGCGGACAACTCAAAGGATAGAACATTTAACCCGGCGAATGAAAAATTTGTTAAACTGGCCCAACATCACGGTAATCCCTCCCGACGTCCAAAGTTTTGCGGATGAGGCTTTACAGAAATTACCCGCGATAAAAAGACAATTGCGAAGAAGGTCCGACTCATTCAGAATGGACGAAATTGAAAAATCCTTGAAGAAACTATATATCTCCCCAGTTCAATCTCCTACCTTAGAACAACCTCCCCCCAACACGGATCGGGAATCACCCACCGTATCGAAAATACAACCGAGTCGAGAGCAAAACCCAAATAGAGACGTGAATACCCAGACAATATTTGAAGCCCCACCTCCCAGTGGTTCCCACAATCGCTCCGGGATGTACGAATTGACTACCCCTAATGCAGCATCTGGTCCTCCTAAATGTATAACACTCGTAAATTATAATGTTGACCTCTACGAAAAAATCACTCATCCTGTAGAAAAACTCTTAGCTGAAATTCCATACACGGATGGTTTGAATGTTACTAAACTACTAAACTTCATCAAATACCTCCTGCAGATAAAGGATTTACATCAACTAAATGACTGGCAAATTTTGCAAGTCCTCCTACCGAAATGTAAACCACCATTAAAGAATCGTGTGCTGGAGTCATTAAGCTCTACACTTCCAGTAGAAGAACTGCATACTACTATCATAAAATATTTTATTCCCACCGGAATTTATGAGGAACTTAAAAGAAAGACCGTACTTCGAGTACAAGGACCTCCTGAGAGACTGGCCCATTACATCTCTGACATCAGGGTGTCTTCTCGTCTACTGCAAGTAGATTGGAGTGAGAGACAGATGGTGGATACCATTTTAGTATGATTGTCTCCAGAAGAAAGATCTCGTTTAGCGTTAATAAATAGACCCAACACCTTTGCGGATTTCGAACAATGCAGTATTCACTCGTCGAACGTATGGTACTCAGATCAGAACAGACATGCTTTGAAATCAACCGAGCTAGTAGAAATGAAATGCAAGCCCTGGTGATCGATGTGCAAACCCAGCGTGAAAGGCGACCATTTAATAGACCGAACAACTTGCACAGCCCTGGTAAATCAAATGACACGCAACCTAAAACGGAAGCAAGCTATACCCCTCGTAAAAAAAATATATGTTATAACTGCGGAAAGTATGGACATGTAAGTAGAAACTGTAATCGGAAGCAGTACGATCGGAATCAACCTAATCCAAAAAACATGTAAGGCAGGGAGACCCGAAATCCTGTGTCTTCCGCAGCATCTTGAGAACCGGTAAACCCAAAGAAATCAACGAGAATAAGGAAAATAAAAAAAAGGAAAGAACACTAGAAAAATAGATCCCTATGTTAGAAGGTTTATTGAGAAATGTAACGCAATAACTAAATGTGATTGGACTAAATCTCTATTGCCATTAATACAAGTTGACCTAGGTGTTATATCCACATTCGGATTAATCGATTATGGGTCGACTAGAACCTTAATCAGTCAGAGGTTAGCAGATAAATTATTCGAACACAACCTAGTGAAACGCAGTAAAGCTGTGAATATAAGATGTGCTACTGCCAATAAACAAAATTTAGTGATAAAACTCAGCATCACCATTAAGGTAAAAATTAAGAATCTAACGTGGTTTTTTTCAATGTTAGTATGTGATGATTTAGGACCCGACTTAATATTGGGAGCTGACTTTATCAGTAAAACGGGAATAATTCTTGACATCCACGAGAAGAAATATTATTTTCGATTCGACCGTACACGGAAGTATAATTTTGATTGTGAAACAGAAGAACAAGAAAGTACTGGATCATCTACTACACATATAGTACACCATGAGTCTGAATTATCTCATCTAGAAAGTAGAGATAGGCTGAGAATGCAGAAACTAATAAAAGAGTTTTCCACCGTTCATACCCCTAAGCTAGGACTAACGAACCTAATAGAATACAAGATCAATCTGAGCGACCAGAAAGTAATACGCCTTCCCCCATACAAGTTATCGCCGCCCAAAATGGAAATAATGAGGAACCATATCAACAAGTTATTAGAACAAGGAGTCATCGAACCCTCTACTTCACCGTATTCATCTCCCTCATTTTTAGTACCAAAAGGTCACGACAAACACAGACTAGTTGTGGACTACCGGCAATTAAATAAACGAATAGAATTTGAATCTATCCCGCTTCCCGACATCCACAGTGCTTTTCATTATTTCACCAAAGCGAAAGTCTTTACTATAATGGATCTAAATCAGGCGTTTCACCAAATACCCCTTTCGGAAGAATCCAAACGTCTAACCGCTTTTGCTCTTCCTTTCAACCTGTACCAATTTACGAGGGTACTCTTTGGGATATCACAAGGAAGTTCCGTATGTAGTAGACTATTAGAGAAATTATTTCATGATATAAAATTTAAATATGTGTATCACTACCTGGATGACATTGTAATCTACAGCGAATCGATGGACCAACATCTTAAACATCTACGTGAAGTGTTATCTCGATTACAGAAAGCCGGATTAACAGTTAATCCCAAAAAGGTAAATTTTGCTGTCCCACAATTTTCATTTTTAGGTTACATAGTGAAGGCCAACGGAAAGGTAAGCATAGACCCCGAACGAATCCGTGCGATCAGAGAATTTTTACCACCGCGGGATGCTAAAGGAATAGCCCGATTTTTGGGAATGATAAATTATTTCCACAAGTATATTCCTCATCTAGCCGAAATAGCCGCACCTCTGAATGCCTTAAGAAAGAAGGGAGCGAAATTTGAATGGACTCCACAACACCAAACTGCGTTCGAAAAACTAAAAGAAAGCATCATATCACCCCCCGGTATTACAATTAGCAGATTTTACGAAACCTTTCGTAGTTCAGACCGACAGTTCAAGTGTAGCCTTAGGTGCAGTAATATATCAGGAAATAGAAAACTGTAGACTACCGATTAGTTACGCTTCACGCACTTTGACTGACCTAGAAAAGGAATACTCCGCATATGAATTGGAATGTTTAGCTATTGTATTTGCTTTTGAGAAGTTTAAACCTTTTTAGAACATAAAGAGTTCCTGTTGGAAACTGATAATCAAGCATTATCTTGGTTACTGAATCACCCTAAAGAGTTAGGGCGTATTGGAAGATGGGTATTGAGGTTAAACTGTTACAAATTCAAAGTACAACATATTAGAGGTACACAAAATGTAGTCGCGGATACCCTGTCCCGTATGTTCCAGTCTCCCACTAATACTCCCGAAAGCATTGAGAGTCTAGAAACACCCATGGTTAACACCGTAATTACCGAATTCCCCCTTGCGTTTACCAACATCGCTCAGTATCAACAACAAGACCCTCTTTTGAAGCCAATTATAGAACAACTCGAGGAAGGAATTAAATCAGATAAATACGTATTGAGTAAAAGAATACTATGCCACAGAATAGCAAATGGAAAGGAATTAAGACTAATTGCCCCTGATGTAATTAAGCCTATGCTGATGGAATACTACCATTCATCCACCATTGAAGCACATATGGGAATAAATAAAACAATACATCGCATTCGTAAGGAATATCATTGGAACAATATGAACAGCGAAATAGCTAGCTTCGTAAAAAAGTGTAAGTTATGCGCGCTCAGCAAACCAGCAAGAAACAGTCAAATAAGCCAATTAATTTCAGAAATCCCTACTACCCCGTTCTCTAAACTTTATTTAGACTTGTCAGGTCCCTATCCTCGATCTAAATCAGGTAATACGATGCTACTCATATGTGTAGATTCGTTCACCAAATTTGTTTGGATGTATCCCATGCGGCGAGCGTTAGCGTCGACCACTGTAAAGATATTACAGGAAAGATTATTTAAAGATTTTGGTACACCTGTACATCTAGTGTCAGATAACGGACTCCAGCTTAAGGCAAAGGAATTTAAGAATATGTGTTTCAAGTGAGGGATAGACCATATTACCACTACGGAGTATCGTCCGCAAGGCAATATTGGTGAAAGGTATTTGCGAAACCTCAAATCTGCTTTAATAGCCTACCATGCGAACGACCATACGTCTTGGGACCAGAACCTATCCTGGATACAATACGCCTTCAATTCAGCTTATCACGAAGGACATAAATCGACCCCGTTTGAGTTACTGTATAAGTACAAACCAAACCACCCCTTGTCCACAAAATGGAAAATACATGACTTGCTACACCAGCAAATTAAGGATAAGCATATAAAAAAAATCTGGAATGAAGCTCGCGCAAATTTAAGAGCGAACTTACAGAAATCGCGTAAATATCACGAGAGAAGTAATAATAACAATTTAGTTAAGTACTAAGTCGGTGACTTAGTAATGTATAAAACACACCCGACTAGTAGTGCAATTGATAAGACCACCTCTAAACTATCATACCGATGGTGTGGTCCTTACCAAATCCAGAAGTACTTAACCCCAGTAACAGTAGCCCTGTACGAACCTGCGACTCAAGACTATGTACGAAGAACACATATTTCGCAGATAAAACTGTATAGAAAAAAAGGAAATGGCAGAGCGAAAACTAGAAAAAGGAAATACAAGGTAGACAAGTTATCTTGTAACCATGCAAGGTGCTAATCGTAGAATTACAAATGAGGCCTGATCAACCTTAGATCCTGTTCAGCAAAAGATGAGCGAAGTGAGTAGTCAGCTGACCACTACCATAACCACTAAGTAATAAATTATTTAGAGAATAACTCTGTGAATAGAGTAACTAAAACCCAAAGAAAAAACCGGTAGTAGTTTTAAGTAGTAGAAATAAGAAGAAGTTTATGTGTCTTAATATGTAGTCATAAAGTGTGAATTTTACGTAATTTAAGAATTAGTTTTTAAGGATATATATATATTGTTTGATAATCAGAAGAAGTAAGTTGTGTATAACTCATGCAACTAAATAAATAAAAGAAAAAGGGAGAAGAAGAAGAGAAACTTCACACAGTAACGGCAAGTGTGCCCCAGTACCTTACTTTCGAATTCACCTTATTAAAAGTTCTCCTCCCCATGTCTTCTTTAAGCGGCGGAGTATGTGACGATTTAAATTTAAAACAAATAAAAAAATAATAATAATAAAAATATAAAATGGGAAGTTAGTGAAAACCATTAAATCTCACTATTAAACCGAAGAATACCCCTGAACTAACTCATAATAGTAATGAGAATTAAAAAGGGAATTCAACTAAAATAATTAACTAAAACTGAGAAAGCAAGAGTTTAAAAAACTGTTAACCCTTTATTAAATTATCATGCTATGACCTGTGTATACCGGATCCAACTTGCATACCGACCCGGTATTAAATAAAAATACCTGTAAACTATAATGTAAATAATAAATAATTCAAAGTCACTAGTAGTAGTTGTAATAAATTCTGTAGACAAGCAAAGCCTGGATTGTTTATTATGTCGAACTGTAAGACTGTATTACTAATTAAAAGTTGGAACTATGTTATGGCGGAGTATTCACTCCGCGTCGTTACAATTTTCCTGTTGTAACAATGCAGGACTTGAGATGCGACGTTCAATCTGTAAACAGCTCCAAGCGGAGCGCTGCACAAAATGTTTTTTTTTATTTTGTTATTAGCTTCAACTAACAGTGTGGAGATCTATGTAACTAAAATGTAGTGTGTTTTAACACAAAGATGTGAATGAATAAAATAAGTGTGTAAGGTGACATCTCCTATTAAAAATATAGTTCAAGTTATTTTAGGGTTCCGTCATAATGTGTAACGAATATGTAAACTCATATACTACTGTGCTATTACAAATGTGATGTGAATAACTGTGAAAAGTGAAGACTAAGACCTCAACTGCATTTACACTACCACTGAGAAACAGGACGACTTCATTCTAGATGACACCGTAACATCCACTTCATCATTAATTGACTCCGAGGACCTCCACCGGAAAGACTACCACGATGACGACCCACTATTAAGAGAGTACAGAAGAATCACGCGGCAGGACATGGACTGAAACGATTAACTAGAGGTGACGCGGAAGCTCGTCTTCCGTGAATAATGTATCTTTTAAATATAAGTAATTTTAAATGGAAAAGACTTTAAATGACTATCTCTAAGCGTTAAGAATAACAAATGTTGTAACAAGAAATTTCAGAAATCATACTTTGCAACATAACTCTTGTGATTTAGCTTTGGAACATCGCACAACAAAATGAAACCATTCTTCTAATGGTATTTTAAGTAATAATGTAATTGACTAAAGAAGTAGAGTAAATTTGAAAATTCCTAACTAGTTTAAAGAGACTCGGATCCGAGGTAAATACACTAACTGTATTATCATTTTTAATATAGAAAACCCCCTTAAAATTTCAGTGTAAGCTAAAAATTTTATTTGTAATGTATTATCAATCATACGTAAATAAAGAGATGTCATCTTTGTTACATACTAAATTGAGTGCATAAATCAGGAAACTTCCCTCCCCAGTTTCCTTTTATTAGAGTACTTATAATTATTGATAGTGATTTGATTAATTCTCAGTTTGTTACAAGGAAGGCAGCCTGCATAATTGGCCAGAGTCAATTATCACGGGTTCCCTAGGTTATAACGTAGCCGACACGTTATAGTGTTGTGTATTTTGTGATGTCGGGTGTTTCTGTTGTTTTAATAGTTATGACTGTTAGTAATTCAATTTTAACGTCTACGTTTCCCCTCGTTTCGTGGCTGTTTGTTTGACTATTGTTTGCATATTGTAACGTGACAGATATTCCACTAATAATTAATTCAATTAAGATCATATAAATAATTAAATTACATATAACCAAGAATTTCAAATGAAAATAAAATCACACTTCAAAGAAAAACACCACTATAAAAGAAAAACAATAATTAAGTAATAAAAATTCAACAATAAAATTCAAGCCAATAAATTAAAAGGAAACTCATATTAAAAAATTAAGGAGATTACCCAGGAGATTAGGAGCGGGTGATAAACAAGATACCCCAAACACAAGAAGAAACAAGAAGAGGAAGTTTATTAACAGGTGATAAACAAGATATCCCGAAATCAAGAAAGAAGAGTAAAGTTGGTTAGATGATAAAGAAGATACACCGAACCCAAGAAGAAAGAAGAAATTTAGAAGCAGATGATAAAGAAGATACCCCGAACCAACCATCGGACAAAATAAAACAAAGTACCTTGGTTTACCCAAGAAGGAACCCAAGAAGGAAGAAGAGAAGAAAGGAAGATATAGGATGGGAGAACCACAATAAAAACCTATTATTAACTACCATGAACCCCAAACCAAATGTTAATACCATTAAAGAAAGTATAACACCCCAAAAAACCTTATAAAATTGTAAGTTAATATAGACAAAAGTATTGAGTAGTATGATAAGAAGTGCACCAACTAAAGTTATTATATGGTAAAATAAACAAATCTTCACAGTCCATTATGACTAAAGGTCAGGTCTGAGAATATAATAAAACTCAAACATAAGTCAGAACCAACAGTGAATATGTACCAGTGTAGTGTTTTTAAATGTAATAAACTTCAAGTTAATGTGTAACTATAACTTAAACAAGGTGCTATTAAATAACTTTTATATTTTATAATTAACAGGTCATGAAATATTAAAATGAAAAATATTTCCAATATTTCACAAATAAGGTCAATTTATTATATCAAAACATTCATAGTAATGCTAATAATAAAGGAAGTATGTGGGGGAATGTTTACTATATCAAGGGGTTAGATAATAATACATATATAATCAGAAAGGACTGAAAATAAATTAAGTTTAAATAAAAATTAAGAAATTAAATGGCTAATAATGTTCAGAGCCTGTGGACTCCACTTTAAAAGAGTTATAATAGAATAAGGTTTATATTTAGAGTAAGATGTTTTAATTACATAACAGCATGCATACAGATTAAAATGTTTAGGTATGGATGCTGTATTAATTTGTAAAATGTTTAAAATGTATGTTTAAAATAGTTCCAGCAAACATGTCTAACTTTGAAGACTGTTAATTCATGTCAAATATTATTTTTTGTATTAGTAGCATGAATTAGATGCTACAAATATCAATAATTATGTAAGCAATTTTATTTCATGTTATGTTAACTTTTAAAAGTCAGAGGAGGTGTAGAATTAACTTTATTTGAAAAAACCATATATGTGAAATACTAAACTCTAGGCCAAATAATGAATTCCAAAAAATTAATATAAACTAGTTAATCAACCAATGAACCATGTAAACTAACAAGATTTATGTAAGGTGGATCGATAACTAACTACTGTAAATGATCCTATGATTTAAAAGAGTAATATAGTAAAATGTCTTCAATTATTAAAAATTTTCGAAATGTAAAAAAATAACTATTTCAGAGGAGAAATAGTAAATTAATGAATTATCACTAAAAGACAGTTCAAATGTTAAATTGATAAGAAATTAAGGAAAGCGAAAGATTTTTGACCATTTGAAATTTATTATAATTATATTTATAACACCTAAAATGGCAGGAATTTTTTACAAGAACAGGAAACAGAGTTTTGGGCCTAGATTTCCAAAAAGAAAGAAATATGGCTATTTTAACAAAAATCTCAACAAATTTGGACTATGACATATCAAATTAAACAGAATGAGATAAATAAACCAATTATGTGGTTAATAATTCATGAAAGCAATCAATAAACTAAAAATATTCCATATATAATGTACTTTATAATTATGTAGAAAGGAAATGAAAATTATTTTAACAATACTTTTCCAATATTAACTTGGCAAGATATTTCCTAAGACGAAGGAAGTAAGTTAGTTCTTTGTTAACATTCAACGGGAACGGTCGATGCTGAATCGCGTTCTAAAACCGTATAATGAAGTGTAATGGAGTAAAAGTTGAAAATAAGTGAAATACGAGAGTTACCTAATTTGACCATTTTGAACTTAAAAACAGTGAAATATTCTACCACAATAGTGAAAACAAATGATACAAAACACAATACAAGTGAAGTAAACCGTTCAAACAACCTAACATTAATAATTCACTTTGTAACAACTTCTCGATTTTTTCATCATAACCAGCAAACATTCTACACCTCTAAAATAAGACAATTAACACCAGTGAACACTGCACATTTATCCAGGATACCAGAACAACACAATAGACAATATACACTATCACGGAGACCAATAAAACAGTTGTGAAGGTGAATTTATTATCAGAATTTCCAACTATCAATTCACAGCAATATTCCACAGCGAGACGTGCCGCCATTTTGATCTTCCCGTGATGCAAAGTACCAACCAGCTACGAAGTCGCTAGTCAACGATTGGGTATAAATTGTATACAACAAACATTACATATTATTAACAATTTGTCATTTTTTACTTTTAAGACTTACATTTTTGTACATGTTATACTTTCTAGGCCTACCCTTCTCTGACTATATAAATATAATCGTTATAAGAACCTTTTTCAATAATTATATAAAAATTAACCTGTAATCGCAAATCGATATATCCCTGTGAAAGAGTCGAATAGTTGCTCAACATCGATTTAAAATCGATTTTTAAGAACTATTATTAATAAATCAATTTATTTCAATGATCTGGATTTTATAATTATTTCACATCTTAAATTAAGAGTTTAACTAACTACAGGACTTTCTGGAAGACGATAAATCTTAACTGAAAGTGATATACTGGAGCAGGGCTGAAAATCACTAATCGATTACAGCAAGAAGATAATCTGATTAACTCCGGATTTAGTTAAGGTCTACCAGAAGTGTAAAATTTAACCGAATTAAACTCACACAATTTTAAAATTTCAAACAAAACACAGAACCAGGATTATTTCTAAATTATAACAATAACAAACAAATATAAAATTTTTTTTTGAACAAAATTTTTTTTAATAATTTTTTTTTTCTTTGTGCATTACGAAGAAACAAGTATTTGTGACCAGTGTAAACAGGTCTAGTTACAAATTGGTGCTCACAACAGTGGGGCTTAACATAGACGAACAGCGGCTTGTTACAAATCGACGCTCACCACAGTGGAGCGTAACAACCTTGAAGAACAACGAAGGTTTTTAACGAAACTCTTAATTTATTTGTACAGTTACAATATATATTTATCCTGCCAAGGATATACATTTATTGTTTGCATTTATTTGCCAAGAAATATATTACTACACTCTAACTTATAACAGTTTTATTTATTTCTATTCCTGTGTAGGAAAACAATACGGACACAACATGACCCCAACCAAATTATTTGTTTATTTGTTTATTTTACCTTACAAAATCAACCAAATAGTTAGTAACTGGAAACTGTAGGTGGAGAAATGTATCATTTCAATGAGACCCATGTTACTTCCGTCTCACAGATGTAAACTGCGCCTTAGGCTGGACATTAAAAGCTATTTATATTATACATAGCAGATGATCCGACATCCTAACCGAGGATCTGATGGACACTTGGGGCATGCTAAAGAATCTTTGAGAACAGTTCACAGAATGGCCCCATTCAAATTCTATGGGTCATGACAGTTGATTTAAAGGAAACATTATACTGTATGGCCATAGTATATGAGGTAGAGAGAATCGTTCCGAGTAAGAGTGCATCAACCAACACTCTGTATTCATTTAATCTCCAATTTACTACACAGAGCTCGCAATGGACACACACGTCGAACATTGTCAGTACAGAACACTCTCATCTAACGTAATTTGTGTCGATAATGTCCCCATGTTTTTTCGACTAACTAACGTACGTAATCTATATCTACAGTCAAAAAATTCGAAACAAGGGCAATGATTCACATTAACGGCAGGGTTTAAACCAGTCCTTAGTTTGTTCCTCTTTCACGTCTCTTGCTGTAACCACTACTTTCTAGGTCGATCAATATATGTTATTCCGCCCTCTCGTTTACATTTTATCTGTACTTTAGTTGTCACGTTTCTCCCATTCTTGTTGTATGTTCATTTCAGTTTTTCTGTATGGATCTTTCCTTTTTAGTTTACACTGAACATCTTTAATTCACACCTCATTATTACTTTCACTTGTCTTCCTGCATAGTAAGGAACAGCCTGCTACTTATCTCATAAACGCCATCTTTGCGCTATTTTTTTTTTAAATTGATTCCTCATTAACGTCGACCACTTACATCTATATAAGAGGCTGGATACAACCATCTTCTTAATGTTTAAATAATATGTTGTGTAATCCGTTCAATGCGTTTTCCACAGTGGTATAGACCAGGAATTTTCGAATCCGCAGGCGATTGATTGAACGGCTGGAAGGGAGTGGTGTTGAAGGGGAGAGGGTTGTGGTAGTTTACACCTTTCTATTCTATACATGTTTGATTAGTTGAAAATATTTACGTTCGCAGGACATTCAGTTTTTTACTTGTTTTGGTGCTTGATGTTTAGACTACATGAAACAGTTTATGGCCGATATGACCTACACATCATATTAAGAGTTGAAAAGAAAGGCAGAGAAGCGGGAAGAATGTCGAGATGCTGCCAACCAGCCTATGGGCTGCTAACCTAGAAGAGAAAGAGAGTGTGCTTGATGTTTCCCTCTTATCGATTTTGAGAGCGTAGATTTGTAAATTTTCACATATGTTCTTGTGTATATCTTTCTGTGCAGCCGGTGTTTGATAATTGCCTACATTATTTATGATCTGTGAATTTCGCTGAGTTTCGATTGCGTACTTGTACATGTGTAAATTCTCCCGAATATTTCTTTTTACGACTCCTACTATATGCTGTTTTCCTGAGTTCATGTTACGTTTGGGAATTCATATCAGATTTTATCGCACGTCTGAAGTCGAAGGTGAAATATATCTGACTTTGAAATGTATACGTAAACAAACTCAATATTAATTTACCGTAGCAATAAAAGACCATCTACCTAGCAATGTTAACCCGCCAGTATAAAAATTTGAGTTAAAAAAATATTTACTCAAATTCCTATGAACACTAAAACGCGCGCGCCACAAACAATATTCTAGCCACACTTACCTACATAGCGTCAAAAATTAAAATTATACAAAGGGAAATGTCCTGTTGGGTTGGAAATCAAATTGATGCACACAAAACAAAATCCTTCTACATAAGTGCATATTGAAACCCGTATGACACACAACTGTAGAAACGCATTAGACCGTCTAAGACAAAAATTCTCCAAAGATTTAAATCGATAATCTTGCCTTTAATAACGCTTAGTATGTTTCTAAGTTTATAGTCCACAACGGTCTACATATTCCATTAATTTCCGAAGAAGTACACAGATTTTCAGCATTCTACCGTGAGAGTGCACGTGGGCTATGAACACAGGTGTTGCAGAAATCAGCGCTTATGCAAAATCAAAATATGACTGAAAAAACATTGGTCATCTGACCTTCCACTGCTTGCTGACCAAGGAACTCAAAGTCCATCTCATCATTGGGTATAGGTTCTGTAAGAGTATTATTAGTTCATGATTTCTCTCCACATGACACCTACTTCAATATATTTACTTAATTATTTCTCCACGTGTAATTTATGAGTAGTTTACAAATTTGTAGTTAGTAATATAACCTATACAAGGTAGTTACAATACAGTTGTGTACACGCGCGCCCATAAGGGTAGGTCACTCGAAAAGCACTGGTGGGTGGGCCTTTCTTTAAAATAAAACGTTTTTAAAATTACGTAAAATGTTTTTGTTATACTGTATTTGCTTTAGTAGCTTTTATTCTTAATGCTCTAGTGGAAAAATATAACCGCTAAGTTTACGTCAAACATCTAGACCAACATAAATACCGTATCAAATATTCAACAAAATTGCATAGTTGTTTTAGAGGAGTAATTTTGTGTTCAGTTCGAATAATACAGTACCGTGCGTATAAGCAAAAGATGGCACTCAGAAATATAACGCATTATTTACTCCCCTCAGACCCGCATTCACACCACAGTAATCTAATCTGGTGTTACTCTCACTTGCCATTGGTCAAATAAATCAAAAAACTGACAGTACTATGTTGTTTTGTTTGTCCACACAACATGGTGGTTTACTGAACAGCTTACTGTATATTTAAATTAAAAATACGGTCTCTCTGTTTGACTTTGGCTTGAATGTTTTATTTTCCTCCTGTTTTATTTTTGCCGATGACTAGGTTGTTTCATAGAGAGATTCAAATAATTTACAATTTCATTACTGTACCGATAATATGATAAATGTGGCTTTTAAGCTTGTCGAATGCGACAGGCATAGCTAGTTACTAATTCTATGGCAAATTTTCTGTTGCTCATTAGCAGTAACTTTGATATAAAACGTCTCAGCAAATTCAAGTACAGGAAGCGCTTGTTAATAAAAGTATGTTGTAAAATACTGGAAACGACAAAGAACTTGTCAAAGTCTCAAGAAAATGGGACACCTTAATCCTTTCTTGTGGTATTGACATGTGGCCCTTGGCCTATCTACAAAATACGTGGGCAGGTGATCAGTACCTATGGCTCAGCCACATTAACACTAAACAAGCCTACGTATTCTAAAAGAAAAACATACGAAACAGAATCGAATTACTCGAGAAGTACTCAACTCTTAACACTAAAACACAAGACCAATGTAGGACTAAGAACTATTATGTTTGAAAGAGAGTCGTAGAACGAATCTAGGGGTTAAAACGCTTTAAATTGTACTAAGAATACGAAAGAATGTATAACTAAAAAATTACAGGAGAAAGCTCTAGGACAATCGTGGGATGTAAAAACCAGCATTGTTATAGAAACTCGGAACCCGTAAGAGGAATGTGCCTCAGATAGAGACGTTTGAATAGAAGGTATGCATCAGTAACGTGTCGTGAATATGAACAGGAAATATGAACGTGTCGTGTGTATATAATGAACAGGAAATTAATGGAAATACACATAATCTTCTGTTTTTCTTAATCCGAAAATTGGTAAAAACCATATTCTGCAATCATTAAACTTCCCGGTTTATTGGTTTGAAACATCTGTATCCCCTCCTGTCTACCTCTGCAGCCATTTAATCCGGGCACTTTTTAATTGGATTATTAATTCTTCCACTGATTTTCCCCTCTATCGTCGTAGTCATATAGCTATTATGCCTAATTAATTATCCCAAACATGGTGTTTCTTTCTTATCATGCTTCTTGATAATCGTTTGTCTCATTTTTCAATTTGAATTTGTCGTTATTCCTTTGTCGCTTCCTCCGTGAGACATGTCGTATGTTCTTTCAACACCATCTCACCCTCAAAAGCTTATATTTGTTCCTCATCCCTTGTCGTCATAGTCCTTGTTTCAGATGCGTACAAAACAATATCATTTTATTAAAATAAAGTAACATTAATGTACTGAATCCGAGGAATCCATACAAAAGGCACTAACTTGCACTAGGTAATGCAATCTGTTACTTCAACAAGAAGAACTTATCTATACAGTAGGTTATAATAAACGAAATACTATGATCATGTATTCTCTCTAAGGCGACTCCCTTGATAAACTGCCATTTTTCGCCTCGCCAAACGTCTTGCCTTACTGCCTTTAATTTAATTAATGCTATAAACGATGTCGTGTGTTCTATTTTGGTTGCGTATATCTTTATTCCTGTATGCGCCTTGTTATACCTGCAATAGCCCCATACATAGTGCAGCCCTTAGATGTCGTTCATTTTTTATTACATTATTTACGTTCATCACCCGTACGTCATTATATGTAGCACATACCGATTATTATTTTTTTAATGACTTATTATTATCGTTTCAAAGTAAAAACAACTAGATGTTGTTATATTAACAATATATGGTAGTATTTGTCACCACCAAATATTTCACTTCTTTCACACATCTGCCAAACCCTAAGCATCAACTTTCACCACTTCATTTGCGGCAAATTTAGTGAAAATTACTTTGTCTGTTCCACACTTACTCTCGAAGTAAACATTTCACTTTTCTAGTCAAGCTAATTTCTTGTTTTTTTTTTCCTTGTCGTCTGAACTTTTACTAAATAATGTTACATTAATTACAAATGTCACATTGCAAAATGTAAGATGTAAATGTAAGTATGTCTCACTTTGATATACACGTTAAATCATTACGTATCTCACATATGCTGTGTGTGTGTGGGGGGGGGCACGTGCATGTATGTTTGTATGTTTTATGAATTGCCTATTGCTGGGGTCACAAGAATGTACCATGTGCACAACTATACATTATAATTAAGACATGATTACATTATAATCAATATTTCACCCTGCGCTCGTGTAAACAACAAATTATGATGCAAACAAACGTAATCAAATTTTATATGCTACATGAAACAGACTCATCGCTGCGTTTTCATGGAGTTATTTTCATCACGGTAGCCGCTTCGTAGGAAATCAGTTAGATGATTAAACCACAGAGAAAGATATACCTAGCCTGAGGTAATCAGAGAAATTAACGTTTTACCTGCGGGCCATTAATATCAATGTAGCCTCATCAGCCACACCTCGATACCGCCCCTCCAACATCGCATGTTTACGCTTTAAACTTCCGTTCGAATCCGTGTTGTAATTTTTAGTTGCGAGGAACGTAACAGAGTTAGGAGAGCTACAACTGCCATATTTTTCGTATTATCACTGGGATTATCTGCTGTTTACTCCAAACGCTTGAAACGCCCCCTTAGTCCCAGAATATTTTTTACACCCTTTTTCTAACCTCCAAAAAAATTAAATTTTTTTTTTTTCTGGGAAGGCGTAACTTAATATTCAAGACTAGGCACGTGGCCTAGATGGAAATAAAATGTGCTGAGCCCATAGTGACAGGTCTTGCAAGAAAACACTTGATCAACAATAACAAGATTTTATTTAAGTTTTTTTTTTGAACAATTGGTTTTACAATCATCTTTGTTTGAGTTTTCTTAATTCTTGACATCCATTCAGATCTCTCTTTAAAGTCACATGGTGGTTTAATTACAACAAGAATATATCAAAGTATTTCCAACAATTGAATAATGGCATGCCAACCTACTGAATTTATTATTTTTATTATAAACTTGTACTTCTTGTATTTTACTTTCAAAAGAATTGTTTGTATTGCATTAGTAATGCAGGAACCATTCATTAACATATGATAATTATAAGTATCTGGAGCAGACAATCCATGATCATTAGATAATACGATAATAATTAAATTAATAATTAATAATTAACTTCAAAGAAAACTAATTCCTTAAGTGTGTAGCAGTACTTTCATCTACCCGTTCCCCATCACTAGGATTAATCGCATTAAATTGAAACCAGTGATCACAGTAAACCGAGGTTTAAGTTTGTTACTTAATATAAATATGTAGTAAATTAGTTGTTACATAAATATTAAAATATGTCGCTTCCTCTTTTTTCTAGTTAATTTAATACAGGAATATTATAGAACTATGATAAACTGAATAGTTAAGCTGAACCAAAAAAAATAACTAAAACAACGGACCTTTAAATTTAGAATAAGAGAAAGAATTGAAACGTGCAGGATCACAAGTCATATGACAGGCAGATGCAAGTACTCTCCAAGTATTACATTTTCTTTAGGTCTGGATTTTGTCAAAAAAAAAGAATTTTAAATTCGGTTTCCTCTTTTGCAGTAATAGAATTAAATATTTAGATAATACAAAGGTAACCCTTGACTCTATGCAAATTCAAAACACAAATACTTATAAGTTATTAATAACACAGTCAGCAGTGTCCACACTTTAGCATGTCTTCACAAAACATGTTCAGTAATGTTAACTCTGAGGCATGAGTCTAATTTCTAGCAATAGGTTTTAGCGTGTGTGTTACCCGATAACCTGCGGAGCACTTCCTGTGTGAAGTTTATAAAATAAAGGAAAGTTCCCACCTGATCTTTCGGATGGCACTAAATATGTTCCTGCATTTTCGGTGGTGTGTGAAGGGCGATGTCGGATGGCGTGACGGCGTTGGGGCTTCTTACGCAGGCTCTGCGGATGGGCGAAGATGTAGAGTGCCCATCACGTGGACTCCTTTCCTCCCGACTAAAGTGGGAAAACCTGTGGAAAATTTTACTTGTATATTCGATTCAGATGTATACACATACCACCCCAGCATTCCTTCGTCAAAGCACTCAGATCACACACGTCACTATAATTTCAATACCGCAAATGCCGGTCATTAACTCCGGTCAAAATCACCCTTCGGGCTTTTAATTTGAATTTTAAATTTCACCTTGTCACACAGAAAGCATTACACATTAAGCTTAAACAATTTTTATAGGTTACCTCGTATGCTTAACTTCGCATTATGATTGACTGACGAGCACGTGGTCTCTGCTACTACCTTTATAACTATTTCAATTAATAACTAGACTTCATGGAACCACAATTATAAATTCATACTTGCTTTAATTTTTTTTATTTTTTTATTTTGAACTGTCTCTAACATTATTTCTTTAACTTGACTGCAAAATAATTTTACCACGTGCTTGTATATTTACCGGCACAAACATGGACCGTCTGAGCCACACGCACACACTATCGTTATATTTCACACACACAAACCCCAATTAAATTAATATTACATATAAACCCTCAATACTGGCTCACCTGAAGCTCTTTATAGAATTATCTAGGCATAGTGGTATCACACGTTACGCCGTCACAATCCAAGCCGCACCAAAGTTGAAAGAGAAAAGAGACCGACGAGGACGCTGCGCTAACTTATAAAAACTCAAACATTGCTGACTGAATCTCGTTGACAAGTGGACGCCACTGCCAACCAAATGACGTCACGACTCAAGGTCGCCGCGAACGACTGAATCTCGATATCAAAGCGGGCATCGTAACATGCAGCGATAATACACCGAACGCACGGAAAATACAATTAAACTGGCCGTGGTATTTACCTTTCAATATAACCACGGCACACGCTGCGCTATGTGTGTGTGTGTGTGCGTGCGTGCGTGCGTAAAACCAATGAAGGCCGAGGGTTTAGTACCTGCCGGCAGCAGACGTGCTGTGCATACGTATCACGTAAGCGGAGAAAGTGATAAAGCGGACGTAAACTTGGCCGCGTTGGATGTACAACACCGAGATAGCGCAAACATTACTACGTGCTGACAGATTAAAACTACAGGGCCAACTGATTTCATTCCAACTCGTCATCATTAACATAACAGTAAACCGACTGCGGATATTTATAGTATTACCTTAAATATTACAACCTAAATTAAATTCATAGATTTCAATATTTGTTTCATTGACACTTTTCAAGTGATTACAGAAACTAAGTGTAAACATATATTCATTAAAAACTGGATGAAACAAAAGCCAAACGACTGTTGTTTAACTGAGATTGTACTAGGCAGCTTACAGTTCATGAAATTCAAAAACGGTAGAATGAAATTAATATTTTTACAAATGGAATTATATATTTCTTTCTCATTAATATTCAATTACTGCTTTCCACAATAATTATTATTCAAGTATTACAGAATTACTAGTTTAATACAGACTAGCCACTCGATACTAAAGTCAACGTCTTTCAATAATGTACCAATGAATTATAGTATAGTTAAAACAAGTCACAGAGTTACCTTGTCGCTACGTACTAGTTCTGTTTACTTTGAACTCACTGTAATTATTCAGACTCGCCTGTTCGAAGACTAGACGAAGTCAAGTGTTCAGTTATATGATTTCAGTGAGTGGTAGTAACGGATAAGATAAAACATTTAATTCGTAAATTAATATCTAAACAAGAGTCACCCGAAACATTCAATCCTCCGGACTTCATTTCGTATTAAATTTGTAGGCTTAGCGAGTTCAACAAATCGTAGGCTTTCCTCCAAGTTGCCATTATTTTCAAACTGAGATGCTACTAAATTTTAAAATCAATTTAGTATTTATCTTAATTTGAGTTTTAAATGTTAAAAATAAAACGTATTTCAATATTCTTAAAATATACTTAGGAAATATATACTTACATATTTGAAATACATTTTACTTCCACGTTCCATAAGAAATGGAAGTATTGTGATGGCAAAAAAAATCGTGGTCGAGATTATTGCAGATTCTGATTGTATTACCCTCAAAACATGAAAAAAGTCATTTTTCGAAAAGTGTGTGTGTGTGTGAATAGATTTTTTTCTATGGCTAACGATAACAGCCGCAAATTCAACCAGAATCAAACAATATTTTGCATACAGCTCTGATTTGTAGAGTACTCAAGACCTATTGTTTTTGGTGAAGATCGGTTAAGGGAAAGGGGTAGTTTACCGGCAACTTTTTTTTTATCAAGGGTAATTTGTTTACTATGGCAAACGATAACAGCCGCAAATTCAAACAGAATCAAATAATGTTTCGCATGCAACTCTGAATTGTAGATTTCTCAAGGTCCGTTGTTTTTGGTGAAGATCGAATAAGGGAAAGGGGTAGTTTACCTGCCACATTTTATGTTTTAACAAAGGTAATGTTTTCTATGACGAACGATAACTGCCGCACATTCACACAGAATAAAATAATGTTTTGCATGCATCCCTGAATTGTAGAGGACTGAAGGTCTGTTGATTTTGGTGAAGATTGGTTAAGGGAAACGGGTAGTTTACCTGCAACGTTTTATGTTGTAACAAGGGTAATTTTTTTTATGACGAACGATAACTGCCCTAAATTAAAACAGAATCAAATACTGTTTTGCACACCTTCCTGAATTATAAAGTTCTCAAGGCCTGTTGAGTTTGGTGAAGTTGGTTACGAGAAAAGGGTAGTTTACCTGCAACATTTTATGTATTAAAAGGGTAATTTTATTTTTATGACGATTGATAACTGCTCCATATTTAAAGAGAATCAAATAATTTTTTGCATACATTCTGAAGCTGTAAGTACTCAAGGTCTGTTGATTTTTGTGCAGATCGGTTAAGGGAAGGTGGTAGTTTACCTGCTACCTTTAATGTTTTAACAAAAGTAATTGTTTCTATGACGAACGATAACTGCCGCACATTCAAACAGAATCAAATAATGTTTTGCATGCATCCCCGAATTTTAGAGGACACAAGACCTATTGATTTTGGCGAAGATCAGTTGAGACAAAGGGGTTGTTTACCTGCAACGTTTTATGTGATAACAAGGTTAATTTTTTCTATGACGAACGATTACTGCCGTAAATTCAAATATAATCAAATAAGTTTTGCACACATCCCTAAATTGTAGAGAACTCAAGGCCTGTAGATTTTGGTGAAGATCGGTTAAGGGGAAAGGGGTAGTTTACCTGCAACATTTTATGTTGTAACACGAGAAATATTTTCATGATGAACGATAGCTGCCGTAAATTCAAACAGAATCAAATAATTGTTTACATATGTGCCTGAGTTGTAGAAGACTCAAGGCCTTTTGATTTTGGTGAAGATCGCTTACGGGGAAAGGGCAGTTTACCGGAAATATTTTTTGTTGTAACAAGAGTAAAGTACTTAATTTTGATAAATAAAGTATCCTGATAAGAAGATCTTAATAATCCACTGTAGAAACGTAGATGAAATATCTATAAGTGAAGAGTGCGATAACGTGTTGTGGTATACGTTAGTGACCACAGTACTGTGGTTAAGGCTGAAGCAGTAAGTGTTAAAAAGTAGTTTTTATGGGAACACTTCATTTCGTAAATGATTTTAAATATAAATCTTAGAACATGGAAGTCATGTATGGTTCTTCATACCGATATTTTAAAATAAACCGCGTACGAGTAAAATATAGCCTACATTGTACAATTCGTTCTTAAGTATTCAGTTTACTTATTTTATAAAAGTATAATTCTAATTTTCCTCTCAAGCCTTGAAACCAAAGAAGTACACAACAAGAATCCGGTCAAGTCTGAACCCAGTTTTGTCATTTACAAAGTTGTCGAGTTAAATGATTTGAAGATTATTGGCAATTTATACGAATGATAGAAGTAGAGCGCATGGATCTAGAGTCGGGAAAGATTGAATCCTCGTTTGATAGAGTTACCGAATAACCCTTTGGTATCAGTTCAGAATACGCTAATATGGTATGCGTACAGAGTTTGAAGTGGGACTCCAAAAGCATTACTTGCAGAATACCGAAATAGTTATCTTAAATGAACGGTTCTAGATTGTAAGGTATTTAGTATAATTTTTAACAAGTTAAGTGAAAGTGGTATTCCATAATTTATCTTAGTGTAACCTGAACATGAGGATGAAATTGACAATATTTTTCAAACAGCTGCACGTAGTTCCAATACAATTTTGGAAAGAAGTTGTAGGCAACTTAGAATTGCACAAACTATTGTATGGCCAGCGCTACGTTTTCATGGATTGTATCCTTTATATTCATATGAAGAAATTATAGCAGATTGAGCCAGGTGGTTGTGTTGTGAGTCTGCAATTTTCTGAGTGGATTAATGCGAATTGCTGCGTAACTTCAAAACAACTTTTTACAGATTAAGCCTCTTCTGTAAAGAATTATTTCAAACTGGACCTGACAAATCAATCACTTATATTTATTTCAGTAAAAAAAATCGTGTCGTCGTGTTGTTTTGCAGGTTCATATTCTCCTAATATAAATTTTATAAAATCGTAGACACGGGTGCGCACGCACGTTTGTTTGGGCGCGTAGCAAAAAATTAAAATTGGTAATGATATAAGGTTATTATAGAAAACTTGGGAGACTAGAACGAGTGAAAATGAGAAATTTATTATTCAATAATTGTATACTTAATTTGGTTATTTAAATATGAAACATTAGATTTATTAACGTATTTGATAATGGAATCGTACTTGCAGACATATTAATGAATTATAAGTTAAAAAAGTATGGCAGTATCGCGAGAGTGGTTTATACAGTCTCTGTTTTAATTCTTTTCGAATAAATTTAAAAATGACATTAAACATGTTTATTGCTTTAAAATAAAATTTAGTAAATATGGGCTCCTATTTTATGTAATACTACAATTTTAACTAATACGAAAAGAAAGTCATTGGTATATATATGTATACCTTTGTCTTTAACCTAAATTTTCCTTATGCAGAAGATCTTTATTAAATTAAACACATCATTATTGATATTTATTTGATTATTGAAAAGACTGGATACAACGTTTTAAATTATTACTGAATTTGTGAAGTTCATTTGAATGGGGTTTTCACTCCTAATAGACCGAATTAATGCCAATCAGCTGAATTTACTTATGAAACACTTATTTGTACAATTCACAGGATTAACTGACGTTTGAAGCTTGCAAGTAACAGTGACAACTCAAATAAAGCCTGGCTAGTGCTGTAGCAAGCTCCCCTTCACCGACGATTGTCACACTGACACGTTAGAATAACTGTGGCACTGTTCAACTGGTGCATCTCAAATGTAATTACTGTTCAAATACAATAACACTAAAAGTAATTAAAACTTCTGCCCTAGATTCCTCCTCGACCACCAAAGCACTGACCTTATGATTTGCACCGAGCTTACAATTTGCATTTTAATTAAATTCAGCGATATTTTAGTTATCGCTATCAACGTTGGATCGATTGTCGGGTGCATGCGAGGCATGCATAAGAGATATGAAGACTAACATTTGAAAAGTCGGTAAATAATGACTAGAGAAGACCGTTACATTTTATATTCTCCATTATAATTACGACTTCTAAATAAAGGATTTTTTTTAAGATTATAGTTTTGCCTACAGATATTTAGAAATAAGTTAACTACTACTGATATAATCTTCTCCATGTATACACTGGATCTTGGTCAGATACGATGCTGTGGCACTCCAGCGTTCAACTCTGAATTCATAGTTTCATGTCACTATCGTTTGTCAGGTCTCCCAAAACGTCTACATTTTACCTGACCTTTAGATATTTAATTGACAGAGTGTGATGGCATATTCAATAGACATGAAGGAACCAATTACGTTGAACCAACTTTCACTTCTGAAAGTTTGATGGACAGTATATTATGGAAACTTTCTTCCCTTCTGGTCAGGCATTATTACGTGTTTTAGCAGTATCTTTGTATTTTTTTTATACATTTTTTCTTCCTCATCAAAGATTGTTTAGTCTAGGAGACTATAGGTGCTGACTACCTTTATTGATCCATTATCTATGATTATTTTTAATTTTACAATATATATTATAACGAGAAATGGTGTAATAGGTGTATTTTAAAATAATAATAACACTTCTTGTATCATATCAACTTTGTAAAAATCATTAAAAATTTTATTATATAAAATTTTCAAAATTACGAATTAAAATTTCGTCATTATTATATAGCGTGTTTTCTTCTTTAATTGTAATAGTGACCTACTTACTCATTCATAAAATTTACTTAAAGAGCTCGCATGATATTTGCCTATCTCTCTCTGTCGTGTGCCGTCATGTACAATAAACGTTTGCTTGCCAACTTGTCTCAGCAAAGTATAAGGTCCGTCATACAGTCTAAAGAATTTTTTAGCAGTATTGTCTATGGGTTTCCCAACTGGATTTGTTTTTAATAACGCTCTCTCTCCAACATTAAAATTCTGTAACTTATGAGTTCTGTTAAATCTTTCCATTCTCTTATTACCGCTTTGAATTATTCTACTTTTAGCATAACCAATTTTAATGCTTAAAGGTACAAGTAAGTTCTGATTAGCAGGTTTGTGAACATACCTCTTTCAGAACCGGTCGGCATGACGTCCTTGCTCAAGCTCTGTCGGTGTGTAGCTTGTTGCATCGCTATAATTATCATTAATGGCTGGTTCAAAGAACGGTAAATATTCTGCCCATCTATTGTGTTGGTTATGGCAGTAAATACTTAGGTACTTACCCACTTCTTTACTCACTCTCTCGGCTAAATTTACCTGTGGATGTCTGGTGGATGTAAGTATGGGCTGAATTCCATTTTCCCTTAATACTCTATTCCATACGACGCTTTGAAACTGTACTCCTTGATCACTATGAATTCTCTTAATTTTGCCATACATCGGAATATATTTTTGTAACAGAATTTTTAGGACGGCTTTCGTTGTGTGTCGCATAACAGGATACAGATGAACTGCCTTAGAAAACACGTCTATACAGACCAGTATGTGTCTAACCCCCCGACTTGATCGTGGTAATGGGCCTAAGAAGTCCACGCAACTAACTCCCCTTTCGCCTCCTTCTTTAAACTTTGCATTTTCACGTCTATTTCAGGTATAAAGATTAGGTTGCTTAGCAGTCTGGCAATCATAGAATTTCTTCAACTCACCTTTAATCTTTCTGAATATGTTGTTAATTGTAAAATCTTCTCGTAGGGATAAATAACATTTTAATGCCGAGGCATGAGCTAAGCTCTCATGGGTTGGTGCAATCATTTTAAATAACATTTCATTTGTCAACATAATTTTCCAGTCATGTCTTATGAACTTTAACGAATATTATTATATAGCTTCTATTGATCTAGTAGATGAGACTGACGTTTTAAATTCCGCAATATAAAACCTTTTAATTGCATTTAATTTCTTCAACTCGATTCTGTAGCATTATTTCTACTTCGTTGGTTGTTTCGATGTGTATAGGTAGTAGTCGCCCCTATTAATCGTCTTTATTGTAGATTTCTTTACGTATATTGGCAGGAAATATGTCGTTGTGTCTGTGTTTTCAAGCACTGTTATTGAGAAGCTGACGGTACAGCTATTTCCGCTTCGCACCCTCTTATTGTTTCATTGTTCATTTGTACCGCATAGAGTGGGCGATCATATGGTGTTGAGAATTTCTTTGAAGTCGAACGCCATACATAACCTCTCTTCTTCTTTCCACGTTCTCTCTCTCTCTCTCTCTCTCTCTCTCTCATATCGGTCTCCCTATGTTTCTCTTGATGAACGCGTTGCTTATTAGCTTGTGTTAGTGTAACTTGTGCGACGTTATTTACGTTACTCCCGTTAACGTATGATTTATTTCGCGTTTGTTGCGTTTGTTGTTTATAATTATTACCGTTGTGATTATAATTACTGTGCGGTTGATAATTATGTTGTTTATTCTCACCGCGAGTGATGTTTTCAGATTGTGTTACAAGTATTAAAAATTCTTCAATCGTTTTAATACCTTGCGTGTAGACAGCGAGCTGGATATTTTTGTCAAAATGGTAAGATAGTTTGGATACTATTTCATTCTCTGAAAATCTAGGTTTAAGATGTTTTTACTCTCTCAATCTGCGCTATCGTATATTGCTCAATAATCTGGCGACCATGAATATTAAATCTACCATATTCTAACTGATCACGTACCTGACGTTGCGTATGGATGTTCCAATACCTATTTTCAAAAGAATCACGAAATTGCTGATAAGTCGTAATATTATTGCGTATGATAGTATTTACGACTATCACCTGATGCAGCTGAATCCTTGAAATGGAGCGTAACAAAATTTATTTTCTCATTATCATTGATATTATTACCAATTTGCTCCATTTCTTTCTCGCAATTAACCAAAAATTCCATACTGTTCTCCCACTTATTTCCTGCAAATGTGAGCTTAACTCTACTTCTAATGGTGTTGGATAGACCATCATCTGGGCTGAACGTCTACGTAGCTCAGCTCAAAGTTGATCCATTTCTGTCTTCACCTCTTCTTTAATATTAGTGATTTCACCAGATTAGTCCTTAGCAGTTTTGGACGTTTATTCTAGTTTAGTCTCTATTATATTAGTTCGTGTTTCTAGTTCACACGTTTTGTTTGTGTTCGCTTTAATCTGATCATGGACATCACGTATTTTGCTATCTTGTTCATGTTTTACTGTATTTAGTTTATCATTCCAATGATCTGTTATTTTTTTATAGGTAGCTTTTAAATCTTTCTTCCACTCTGCACGTAGATCTTTGTTCTTGTTTTCCATTGTAACAGCTTGTTCGTGAAGTGCTTGTTGAAATTTCGTTTCGAGTGCATCAATGCGTGTGTTAGTGTCCGTAATTTTATCTGCTAACCGCGTAGTACTTTCTATAATTTCTGTCTTTAATTCTTCCTTTAGTCTTAAATTATCTTGTTTTAAGTCCGCTACCATGGAGTGCATCATGTCTCAAAGTGCACCCATATCGAAACTACCCTGTTCTGCCATGTCCAACGTATGTTAATATTATGTCTTTAAATAATTATTATTGGTTATCGCGTTTCTAATAGTCTGATTTATTATACCTATTATTATTATTGTTATTATTATTACACCTTTTCCATATATAATACTTTCATTTACAATACAATTACTTGTTGAGCGCCAGTTGTGCGAATATAATACACAACAATTTAAATATAATAAACAAATAATATTTAAACATTAATAATAGTTATCATATAATATAACATAAAATATATATTTTATTTAACATATAGGCCTATTCACTAGTAAAGCATTCATTTAACTTTTAATTTTTTTTTTATAAATAGTTAAATGGTATGGTCGGGCACCACGTTTTGGGCGCCAAATTATTATATAACAAGAAAAGGTGTAATAGGTGTGTGTTTTTAAAATAATAATAACACTTCTTATATCATATAGACTTCGTAAAAATCATTCAAAATTTTATTATATAAAATTTTCAAAAATTACGAATTAAAATTTCGTCATTATTATTCGCATAATATTTTTCTTTTGTTCATTTGCTCATCATACACACAATTATTGTCACTATACAAATAACATTACACACATATTCATAAATATAACACACAAGATATAAATTTACATATATAAATAGAAATTTTTATAATATATAATGTGCTCTCGACTTGCTCAGATTGTATTTCTTTTTAAATGCCATATTTTTTTATATTATTACATATGAATATCGTATTCATGAAATATCAATCAATTTTAGAATTACTTAGACATTTCTGCTACGTTATAATTTCAAAAAAAAATAATAATTTCGTAAATTTTAAATATCATTATAAACTACTACACATTAACAAATTAAATTTTGCAATTATTATTTACACTATTAAAGTTATCATTGACTCTTTACTCTTTTATTTTTAATGTCTTTTTATGACTCGTTGGTTGACGAGTAAAAATGGTTTTGTGTCACCTTATTTCTGTGAGGTGATACTCAGTGATTCCTCGTCATGATCCTGAGATCCTGAGTCCTGTGTCCTGTGTCCTGTGTCGATCCTCCGTTGTCGTCTGATCCCCCTGGAGTCCGTCGTCCGGTCCTCCTGGTCCACTCAGCATTCAGATGACTAGTACGGTACTGCTGGGATATCGACCTTGGATGCTCCACCGTCGGACATAGCCTTCGGCTGCAGCGGTGTTCCAGTGAAAGAGGTCGAGCCTGGTGCTGCTCGCTTATTTATAATTTCGGGCGCAAAAATCATGTTTCAACCGTTCTGTGCACACTTTATATTGTTGTAGTTTGTCGAGCGTCCCTTTACAGATTCGTTTCTTTTTCGTACTTATTTTAATTTTATTCGCAACTTGCGAAGTCTTTTGTTTATTACTCGATGTTCATATGATCGGTAATTTTTTTATGTATAATTGTATGTAACAGTTTTTCTATACTTTAATTGTTCTTGGTTCTATTCATTTTTATTTACACTGCATTAATATGTATTATTTGTTTTGCACTAGATTTTGCACATGTTTGCCTCTTTCTTTTATTAATAATATGGCGTAATTTGTTTTGCCATATCTTACGCACATTTACCAAAATTTAAATAAATTACTTATTTAATTCACATTTATTTAGGGGTGACGCTATGCCGGATTCAACTGGCTTACACTCACACACATAAAATACACTGTAACACACTCTCAGTTTGTGCGTGGCGTGATATTCCGGTACCGACCTGTACGTTCGGTCTTCCCCTTCGCTGGTTAATTACAGCTTTAAATACGCATTTTTTTAAATACTGATAATATTAGTTATTTATTCTAATTTAGCAGGTTTTTTAACTAACTGCGACAATGCACAGTAACGCACGCAGACGTACTGTTGCAATATATATATTGCAACGTTATACTAGTATTTTAAAAATTAATACATTTATGACCATGTACCCAACCCAACTATAAAGTGTTAAACACCGGCTAGGTCGAATTTTTGTGTGTTGGTTGCGTTAAGTATATGTGCTTGCACAATAAACCTATTTTTTACAAAGAGGAGTGAGACGTTGATGACATGAAATAATTAATTAAAACATATTAAAAGAATCAATCAACGGTTTATTAAATGTTGCAAAGAAATTATTTGATTATTAACATTTGAAATTTTAAAAAACAAAAATATTAACTTTTATAAATTTACACTCTGTAAAACATAACATACCATTGCTATTCAGCACACATTAATAACATATAATCTTAAATATCTAAACACATATGATGAACAAATTATACAATAATTATTTTATATTGCTTGCGTGTCAGACTTTGACTCATTATTTAAAATAGCAGCTCATTTATAAAATAATATTAACTTTACTAAATAAAATCTAATTGTTCCTATTAATAACTTATTTTAATAAAAAAATAACAAAGAAAAAATGTTAATAAACAAATTCTTCAAGAATATTTATGATTTCTAATGACACACCTTTGTAAAAGTTGAACACAAGAAAATTTATTTTTAACCAAAATTTACAATTACTTCTTTTATTCTGAACGTTTACATTATTTACTTTTAAGACTTTAAGTCTGTACTATCTCACGTTAAGTTCTTTATGAGGTCTTTGTACAAGATATAATTGTTCATTTGTCATCTGCATATTGTTGAAGTTACCGTTGCGTGTGGACGTGTGTGTGCGTCTTGAATGATGACAATGACGATGAGCATGATGCTGATCTGTTCTCAGTACTGTATGGCTTGTTGTGGATGATGATCCGGTGTTCCAACATCAATCGTGATGCATTGCAGATGATGGTGAAAATGTTCAAATCGAGTTACGTGGTGTAAAGATATCTTGAGTCTGACTTCGCCCAAAATTGCCGGAGGTATTTATAGTAGGCGGCAAACTGACATGTCAGATATTGTTTTTGACATGTTCAATTTTGTCAATTCGTGTGTAGCGTCCTTTTTTTACTGATCACTTTTTAGTCGTTTTCGCGATCACGTAAACTTAATCTCTACGCAAGTGATTGCATTGCCTTCGTAATTTTTCACTTGTCATTTACATATAACTCACTTGTTAATTACTAGCTAATTATGGCAGTAATTAACATTAATTAATATGACGTCTTTATTATTACACTTTTCTACAATAATTTCCATCACCATATGCGTTTAAATGTCATTAATGGAATTGTGTTTTTAGATTTGTGATATGTCTTCGGTAACAGGTAAGAAACGTATTAATTAATCTATTTTTATCCTGTCAATAACTGATTTAATGACAACACCAACAATTTATACGTTTCCCCTCTCGTAGTATACTGCAGGTCTGTGCTGCCACACACACAGAGACACAGACACACAAACGCTGTATTTACACTATCAGGGCAGGTGTGCACTTATGACAGGCTATCGCCTGCACATGCACAACATATTTTAAACTATTCGTCGTATTCTTGTTTCACTAATTATTTACAAAAATACTGCCCTGGGTAAATATGCAGATATATGTATTGTTGATATATATATTTATAATATCAATCCATTTTTTCTAATTTTTATTTGTTCATACAGCAAAAAAGGTAAAGAAAATTCTGTAGCAGTGGTATAATTATTGATCCAGTAATAGAGGTACAGGTACAGGTGAAACGCGGACAATTGTAGAGATTAGTAACCTGACTATCGAGTTTCATATTACCTCAATGATTCTTCTGGCAATAGAGGCTTTATTTACTTTTAGACTTGCATTTGTATTCCACCTTGTAATATTTAATTTTTTACAACTTGTTTGTATATCTGCTGAAATATGATGTATTTCATTGCCGTTGTTCATTGCTTTTGGAAATCCAGAGAGGAGGGTCGTTTTCGCGCAGGTCCATCTTGCTTTGCAAGTTCTTAAACGATATTTCTTCATCATCATTTTTATTATCACCACAGCCATATTCTTCTACATTTTTGTCTTCTTCTTCTCTTTACCTTTACGCGTGACAATGTTACACTACACAACTTTCTGGATACCAGAAATATTTCTAAATGTCCTTTGAAGATATTACCACTTCGTCACAGACTAACAGTTAATAATACTCTATATGATGGAAATTGATCAACTTACATGGTTTAAACCTAGACTTGTGCTTTTGTTAAATGCGTGTGTGGTTGGTGTAATGCACATTTATAGCAAACAACTTACAATTATATATTGTACAAAAAGTTTTATTATAATATTTGGAGTACCATTCTTTCGGTATAGTTTTCCAACTGCTTACTATTAATCTATTTACAGCAATTCTAATTATGTAACAAATATAGTCTAGTCCTATATAGTGACTCTTCAAACTCGTCTAAACAATTATTAGAATTTAGCTCAGTTCTTTCTATTCTAAAGTTATGTTTAATCAAACATAACTTTTCATCGTTTAATTCTGTAAAACCTTACGGTTACTGTGTTGTTTGGTGCAACTCCAAAGAAAATGAGTTTTTGAAATGAGGTGTTTATGCAATCTTTATAAAAAATTACATTTTATGCTTAAAGTTTTACAGTTTACTACAATTTTGTATATTTTAAGTTTTCTTAGTTAGAAGTTTGTTTAGATAATACAATCTTGCATTTATCAAGCACTGAAAAAATATCAAAATAAGTTACCTAGGATTATTTAAAATTTTGCAAAACTTTAGAAGTTTATAAAAATATAAGATTATTTATAAGTATAAGCTGTTGGCATTCAATGAATGAATTTTGCAATAGTTCTCTGTCATGTTTCAGTAATTGTTGACTGTTATTGTAAGCCTGTATAATGAATAATTTCGCGCTACGTCGGGTGTTGTTGGAAACCTCCTGAAATAAAATGACACCAAACACACACTTTATATTAACGAGTTATATTCCATTCGCTTATGACTGTAAGACGGGTTGTGTAATGATGTAATATTTAAGGAGATAAAAGGAAAAAATAAGATTGTGACATCTTATCAGACGAATTACAAATAAATATGGCATTCAATGATACACAGTAGATAAATGTCTACGGTGTTGGAGAAAAATTTAATAAAAATAAAGTTAACCTCCTCTGCTCAACAGTCACTAAAGGACCAAGGCATACCGCGCGGCTTTTTGTGTTTAGTAGTACAACGCGCCGCCAGAAAAATAAAATTACCAGAAAATAAAATTACAGGAGAAGGCTAAAGCAGATGTTCTGTATCAAAAAATGTAGACGTAAAACTCTTAAACGTCTTGTCAAAGATGTAACAGACTTGAGTGTGAAAGAATGCAAGGACTATAAACAAATCACCTAACGTTGTTCAAATACAAGAACTCACCGACAACCTGATTGAGCTTACAAGAAGACGAATTTTTTTAGGATTGTTACAAGTGAGTGAATGAGTATTAGAAATAAACAGTTTTAATCTTTTAGAAAATTAGACTTGCACTTAATTCTGCTCTTGATCCAGCCGTTGGTAAATAGTTGCAACTTTCCGCTTTATTTCATGCTCAGCTGCGAGTGAGTTAGAACCCTATTACTCTAACTAGAAATCACTTGTGTGACCATATGCTACTTACGCAGGGATAGTGAGTAATTAACTACAAACTGTGAATAGTTATACTGAGACTAATGGGCATTGTTGTTTTGTTTGGGTCATATTTTATAGTCATGTGTATATTCATACGGATAATCACAGATATAGCCACGTGTAGCATCAGACAAAATAATGGTTTGACATTGTACTAGAGAATTAATGCTGGAAATTTACGAGCTGCGGCGTTATTGTCTCCATGGAGTAGCTGGACATCACGCATTGTTTACTGGGTCAGATAGCAATGTATGTGTAGCTTATGTGAGTTACGATCACAGAATTATAGTCCTAAATGTGCTTACATCAATACGTTCAGTGGTCACAGTATATACGCGTATTGTTCAGCCCTGATTCAGATTACTATATGAATCTATTATACGGAATTAACACTCTTCATATAAAAAACAGCGTATGTTGTCAGTTTAAAGCCCGTAATGTGAACGTTTGTTTAAATCTATTTTAATGTTTTGTGTGGTTTATGTTGTCAACAAACAGTTCTGTTTATTGTACTCTGAACGCAGTTTCTGTTTTCAAAATATTGACTATTTTTTAAGGATCTAAACCATCCTAATTAGATTACAGTAAAATTGAGGAATTACGTAAATACTACTAGCATCTGATTACACAGCTGATTTTTTAATTAGTGTAATACGTTTTAGGCTTACACACAGCTGAGCGCGAGACGAATTTGTTACTTTTTGGCTAACAGATTGGAGAGGACTTTTAACTCTTGGTTACTCTGATTTTCTGTTGCGTATGGAGAGTACTCTATTTGATAATTTATGTAATTACAGAGTGATTATTCTTATAAGCACGTTAACGAAGGTTGTGACTATTGATTTCATTGGAGTTTAATTAGTTATCCTACTTTTCTAAGATCACGTTTTACGCAACCTCAGCAACAATAGCTTCAGATATCGCTTTTGAAAAATTAACATAAGTACCATCAAATATTTCAGATGTCTTTTTGCAGTTTTGAAATAAATCACTGAAGAAATTTACTCGCAACCATTTATTCATTGGTTTTTCTTCTGTCCTTGAACCGTAATTAACAGGTACAGTGACCTTTCTCAGATTATATGTTTTCCATAGAATAGAATAATCATTCAGTTTTGTTTTGAGCTCGGCGTTGATTGTAGTGAGCAGCTATTCATGGTAATTAATTATAGGGTCTATTGTTACACGATGCATATAACTATCTAGGAAGTAAAATCACAAATGATGGACGTAGCAGCAAGGAAGTTGTAAGCAGAATTAACCAGGCTAAAATTGCTTTCAACAAACAGAAAAACATCTTCACTTCAAACACTATTAACATAACATAAGGAAAAATCTAGAAAAACAAACGTGCGGAGTGCTGCCCTATACGTGAGTGAATCTTAGACAATTGGAGAAAGTGACAAGAAAAAACTCCAAGCATTTGATACCTGGTGCTACAGAAAAACATTCAACATAAGCTGGAGGGTGAAGTTAACGAATGAGAAAGTCTTTAGAAGAGCTCAGGAGAAGAAGAGCTTTCTACGAAATTTAAAAGGCAGAAGGGCTAAGATTATAGGGCATATACTACGACAGAATGGGTGGGTTAAGAGAAAAATAGAAGAAACAATTGAAGGGAAGAATCACAGAGGACGACACCGTTTGCACTACACGAAACAGCGTATGGTCGATATAAACTGCATATCATATTGTCAGTTAAAAACAAAAGCAGAGAAGCGTGAAGAATGGCGAGCTGTTGCTGCCAACAAGCATATGTGGTGCTAACCTAGAAGAGAAGACGATGCATAGAAACTGACATACATCACATAAGTACGCGCTGCGTGGTATAAAACCGGAAATATCTTGTGGCATTATGATTTGTCATGGAGGATCTATAATGCTACCAGTTCAGTGCAGTTCAGTTAGGCAATTGTTGAGAAAGACTGAAGAAGGTGATTGTATAACTGTTTATTGTCTTGCACTATTTTCGTTTTTGAAGTAAAACTTCTTCTATCCACAACGTTATATTGAAGTGAAGCTTATTTTAAATAGTTGTGCGTCAGAAAACACGAGCTCCATTTCAATTGTGACACACACGCAATGGAAGTGAGTCATAATAAGAAGGCTGAAACGGAAAAGCCGAGAGGTAATTTTCTGTTGTATAAGTAAGTACAAACATTAAAAATAAGAAACAAAAATGACTGGAAACTAATAAATTGGAAAACACGACTTGAAAATGAAGAAATATTTTATGAATTATTAAAAAGAAATCCACTTTGACGGCTCAGTAGACCAATGGGTATGCCACCTGGCTACTAATCTAGAGGTACCGTGTTCGATTCCCGGGGCCGCACCATAAAAATCAATGTGAGTTTTTCAGCCCCCAGGTCGACTCAGCCTGTTGAAAATGAGTACCTGGGATAACATCTTGGGGATAATAATGGACGGGTGAAGCGTAGTGCTGGCCACACTGCCTTCCTTGTATGCCATATGGCTCGCATAAGGCAGCCTACCCTGCCTGACTCCTAAGCTGCTTCGGTGGTACACATGTGAGCCATTATTATTATTAAAAAGACAACACTTATAACAATACTAGATAGGATGTAAAATTGCAAGTCAAGATAAGGTATCAATCTGTTACCTTATTAAAAATATACCACTGTGTCAACATTAACATAAAGAAACTATTACTATACAACAATATAAATAAACAAAAGTTAGGTAAACATTTTACATAAGTGTGACGAGAACAATTTAATTCGTTAAACTTAAAATAATCTAATAATAATTCACTGATATAAATTGAAAACGATAATTGTAATGAAAGTTTCACGAAACTACTTTGTTTACTTAATACGTTAGACTGCATAGTGTTTCAGTAAAATCGTCGAGTGAGATTGCCTCAGTATCAAAGTTTACATGTTGCCTATAAAAACACAAGTGTATGTCGATAATTGATATAAATTGACCAGGAATTTCGTCAATAAACAATGTGCTGAAAATCAAGTACACAAGCGAAGTGTCGATAAGCGATTCAAGTATGTGCAGAAATTTCAATAACAATCAAGACATTCGGCCGTTAAAAGAATTCAAAAGTTCTTGGAGAACGATCTCGTGAATATCTACGCAAAGGAACCGTTAAATGAATAAACTACGCAAAGAAAAGTGAAAAACGTGAAAACCAACACAACACGATTACGAGCAAAAGAGACTAGCGATTGAAGAAGGTTAGGAACAATTAAATTTCTCACACGTAACGGCTTTGATGGAAACCGTTTCGATAGACTTTTCTATCCATATGAATAATGCTAAAAGTTTAATACTCGACCATCAACAAGCAATTGCATATTTTCTCATGTATTTCTCATCCTCCTGGATCAAATACATATACGAAATTTAGTGAATATTATTATTATATTATTTAATGAAAATTAAAAACAAACGTTTTATTCCGTAGCACAGAATATTTGGTATCACAGAGCCGCAGTGACTGGAATATCATGTTACACTGTTAGACACTAAAAGCCAGTTTGTAAGTTGTTACAGTACAGCGACAGGTACACATTTCTTGAGGGTCCAGTTAGTACTTTAATTGCCAACAGAATGTCATTAAACTTCGACCGTAATCGGTTTAAGTATCTTGCGAGTCATTAGTTTCACAATAACGCAATCGTAACACTTGAAACTCGCCGCCAGGCTTTGATATTCGCGTTTAAACTTCCTTTGATAGAAAACAGCTATTTAAACCCCTGTTCTCGTAATTGTTAATGGTCCTATTAATGGAATCCGGGTAACTGGTGAACTTCAGAGAGACCACACAGTTACTATATACGGCTATATACGGCGCGCTGTGGCAACACTATTACAACATGTCCATTCCTTTTTAATTCTATATATATAAAACTCAAAGTCTGAGGATTTATGGGTACTGAGTACAAATCCATACCGTTACACCGACTGCCACCAAATTTCGCAAAAGTAACCTTTGAGACAAGCCGAAAAATACTGTCTAACTTGAAATTTGATATTTTGCTCCGTTCGTACGATTTAGGTCCTTTTAATTATGCCTTTTCGTTGACGCGTATAAAGCCGGCTACGCACTATCCATCGGCGCTGTCCAGCATGCCCGTCGTCGATGATGGATGTGTGTACCACACTGTCGTGCAACTCGTCCAGCGTGCCAGACGTTCTTTAGTTCTCGTTGTGTTTTGTAAAAATCATTTTATTGATTTTTTCTGTATTAAAATTAAAAGAATTTTCTGATAATTAAATTTGTTGAAAATCTTGCAACGCTGTCATTCTTTTATTTGTATCCATGTAATCTGCCGAAGATACGTCCCACAGACATCTATTTAATTTATATTTATCGATCAATTTTGATGTTATTTCACGGTCCATTATGAATTGTAATTAAAACAAATTAATAATAACAATATTTAAAATAATAACTGCTAATATTAAACTGAAATTTTATCTGAATTGTTACTTATTAAATATAAACTAAAGAGTGAATGTAATGTAAAATTAAACAGTAAACATTTATTAAACGAATGTGCTTTAAAAACATGTACTGTAATTGCTCGAAAATGACGATTTGATAGACAGCAAGCGTACGCATGATCAAACATGCAGGATGCACGATAATTGACATCCGTCAACACTACACACGATCCATCCGCACGTCGTGTGGTTTGAGCTGATGGTCTTGATGGACTCATTTTTCGTCGTGCACATCCTTCAAAAATACACAACCTGCGGATGGTTCTCAAAGTTAGGCGCTGTCGTTTTTGACTTGCTGTCCGTCATGACGTCCAGCGGGGATGGTTAGTGCATAGCCGGCTTAAAGATGTCATCAACACCATGGAGACCAGAATTAATTACCATAGTAACAAGAAAATAAACAAATGATATTTAGCGGCATCGGAACTGTACCTTTATCCGTTCCTTCAGTTTTAAAGTTGTACTATGCGATTGTATCGATACATTTTGTAATTTTGTATACAGATACGTATATATATTTCGTAATTGTCTTAAACGGGTATAAAAATTAATTTTTATACGTATTTTTGATGATGGAATGAATAAATAATGAAATATATTAAATACAACTACTAAAGATGTCAAAAACACCATGGAGACCAGAATTAATTACCATAGTAACAAGTAAATAAGCAAAACCTATTTAGCGGCATCGGCACTGTACATTTATCCATTCCTGCAGTATATTTTTGATGTTTTATATAATATGCGATTGTATCGATACATTACGATGTGGAAAAGAAGAAGTGTACTAATTGTAAATTGTCCTATACTTAATGCAAAGCAAAAATACGTGTTGTTTTAATTTTTGAGGTTAGGTGACAACGGTTTTTGGCTTTTAGTTTACTGCTGAAATAAATAAAACCCATGGTTGAAGAAAACATAACGTTTAATGTGTTATACAATGCTTCTAACACAGTATCAATTAAAATAAAGAATTTAGCGTTTTTGATTTAACAGGTACTTTATAACTATCTCCAAAGGCTTTATAAACAGGTACTTTTAAATCTCCAAAGGCTGTTGCACCAACATAATAATTTAGTACAAGCTAAAATAGTACAAGTGTTGAAAACGGCTTTGGAGATAATTTGACTAATGAATACAAAATTGTTATACGAGCTGACAGAACGCCATATAGACATAGACAATAAAAATTATATTACAATACTTACTAAAAGTCCAATATTCGCGTGCGAAGCCGCGGGTAACAGCTAGTATTGTTTATAATTGTAATTTCTGTTTAATGTTATCTCAATACTATAATTATTCATATAATTACTTATCTCAATCAGTGGTTTGTTTTCTCTCATGTAGTTTTCTTATTTAATCTGTGGTATAGAAATTATTAATCATATGTCTGAAATCTTTTAGAAGTATACTGGGAGATTGGGAGTTTTGCCAATACTCACATTTCTGCTGTATCAGTTACGGGTATTTCTGTTGACACTTTGTATGGATTGCTGACAACTAACCCATGACACGTGACTCATAAGCACGTGGTGCTTATAATGTTGAAATGTTTCACAGATAACTCTCTTCAAAGTGCCGTCCACAAACCCAGCGTGGACTGCCTCTCTATAGGCTGAATGACTGTAATCATTGTGCTTATAGATTTTACCTCAGCTCCGTGGGAAATATTCTGTTAATATAATTTTATCGTCGTTGTTAATATTATATATGATAAACATGTTCCTATATATTGTTTCAGGTTAAAAACTAGGATTACTGACAAAACGGCAGTGTGCTTGCGGGTGTGGTAAGTCACTGAATGTCTTTATTATAGTACCATGCAACTGAATTCAAAATATTAAGTACTGACAATATTGTGTTTTTACAATAAATAGCAATAAAAAATAATAAATGATAACAATATTGTGTTTGCACCATATGTACCATGTCGATGAGCACGGGGCTTTGGTTTGTTCATACACTAATTAGTTTTCGCACAGTGAATTAAAATAATTATTTTATTAATTACTTGGGGTGGGTTGCTGAGATTCCTGTCTGTACATGCATCACTAACACACACAAGATACACGTGTAACACACATACAATTGAGCAGGTGTTCACTGCCTGTCGGAACAGGTTAATTTCTCCCCTAATCTAACAATGAAATATTTTTACAATCTCAGACCTGTCCATTTACTATTAACTTATAACAATTCTACAATATTTATATTTATTCAAATTAATGCCTAATACAGCGTATGGCTGTATCGTTGCAATAGTTTAACAAATATGTGTTAAAAAAGTGAAATTCTGTGAACCATGTTACCAGTATGCATCAAAACAAGATAGAGAACAGGAAAATGTAAAACATGGCTATGTAAAATTATATTTAATTAATATACCTCAGTCTTTATAAATGTAGAGCTGAACGAAACGAACTTTTTATAGTTTTTTGTATGGAAATTTCCAGACATATATACATATTTTCCTCGTTCTTATGTAGTTAGTGTTGCGCATAAAGATACAAATATTTGAAAGCACATAAGGAAAATACAGTCACATTGGCTTATGTAAATTACTGACTCGTGTGACGTATGATACCATGACAACTATTCTGCGTTACTTGATTATTTATTCCAAACTGTCGTAAGTACCCTTGAAAGTAGGCCTACAGGACTATTCTGAAATTGCTGTTATCGCAACACAGAAAACGGAAAAGAAGTAATATCAACTTCCAGTAAGTGAATTGAAGATCATTTTGTGATGTGAAGACTTGTCATATAAACGGCACTTTCCAGGAAATCTCTACATTTACTGTAAAAAATGTGTGTCGAATTGAGGTGATCTATCACAGATGACCTCGCTAAGTGAATGTGAACATAGTTAGCGGTGGCAGTTAGAAAGCTAGCAGTTGTGTTTACACGCGATTAATGTTCCGTGTGATTCTTTCGACCTGATATCAAGTGTTTACTTTTGTTTCACTGCGTTTAGCAACCTAATAACAGAGTTATTCATATTTTTCAGAAGTTGGTTATACATAATTGTGAGTAAAAAAAATAATTGTTTCATTACATGTGATTGAGATTAAATTGTTGAATAAAACTTGTGTTTTTTTTTACTGTGTCTAGTATTCAAATTACACCAAACAACCTTCGCGATCCTCGTAACATCTGGTGCCGATGTTTACTGGGGTAACGGGAGTGTAGACATGTTATCAGAAAATGTATTTTGTTGTTCCTGATGATCAGTGATTCGCTAAGATTGATTAGAAGACATCGCTAGAATCTCAGTAAGCTTGGAAGAAAACCGAAATCGCAGTTGCTAAAATCAGAGAAGTAGGTAAAAGTTAACGCAACAAGGAGTGGAATGGTAGACATTAAACGTACGCATAAGCAGGGGAACTTATAATTGTAATCAAACAACAAAACAGCATATGAGCACTAAACGGTAAGGTTGGCTAGACTTAATAATTACCTCTCTTTTAAATAGGCTATAGGTCTCATTCGGAACCATCAAATAAGAGAAGAAATTAAGAATTAAAGGCGAGAGTGAAGCGACGGACGTTTAATGAGAGATAGAAAAACTGAAACAGAGTTTTCTAGATTATAACATGAGACAACAATATGACAGGTGGAATAAACATATGGAACAAAGGAGCAAAGGAACAGAAGAAGAGGGAAAGAGGTACATCTCGGATGAGATAGGCAGATGGTTTGACGAAACAATAACCAATTAACAGAGACAAATAAACCGACTAGGGAAAGCCTATGTCCAACGGAAATGAAACTGACTGATAAGTTAAAAGAGAATACATACTGTATGTTTAGCCTTGACATTGTTTAAGTTTATTTACAAACAAAACGTGAGAATAAATTATGGGTTTGCAGGCGAAAATAGAAAACGTTTGTCAGAGTGACGAGTACTGAGCATGTCAGTGTTCAGTTTGCGTTTTACTTCCAGTTTGTGCAGATAGAAATAATAATCCCTCAATGGGAGAAACGATAAACACTGTTTTCTATGGAGAGTGTTTGTAAAAAACGTTTCCAGATATGATGCATGCACGATTAGAAGTAATTATTTTATATTTTATTTAGACAGGGCTTGATTTCAAGGGGAACGCGGCGGAACGGCGTTCCGGAACCTCTTGGATCCAAAAATGCAGCATTAGACACAAAGCCAGTAAAGGGCAAGAAACAAACAATATGAAGACACAATGATGAAACTATGGAAACTTTTTTAAAATATCCGAACTACCAAAACCATCACTTAGAGTTTGATTGAGGCGCTGGGATGACGTCATCATGAGTGACATGTTTTCGATTGTTGTGCGGCTAAGCTGACGATGAAGCGCTTTAGAAATATCAGTAAACTTTATTATCTTTGTAGATGCAAGTTTATACGTATGTTACATAATTTATAAGGCTTTGAAAATGTAGACCCCCTTTGTAATAACCTGATGTAAACTTATACTCTAATATAAAATATAAGTATATTTGCGTCTGTAGAACTTTTGAATTGATGCGTTCCGCCATCTATGATTTTAGAAATCAACCACTGTATTTAGATAAAACGTTATTTTAAATTAATTATTTAGTTACGCCACTAAACTAAAACTATATCTAGCACGTAAATGTCCCATTGAAGTTAATTCTCTGAGTAATGTAAATGTTAATACCAACTAGGCTGATACATTTATTGCACTCAATATTATTTTAAAACGTTTTTACTTTGAAACATTATAGTCTAAACACTGTGACACGTTCCTACAATGTAATACATTGATGGGATTTTGTAAGGTGAAAACTTGCCACTTATCGGTGTGGTTTAATCAGAGGGCATTCAATACATTAACAAGGTCCAATTTAACAAGTTCAAAATTTAATTGCTTAAGGGTTGGTAGTAGAACATAGAGATGGGAGAGTGGCTGGCGAATCTTTTGGAGAGAACTGAACTGCCCTTTAACTTCGTTAGTGTAACGTAACTTTTAATAGCAACACGCTTATCGATTACTTAATGCTTTATACTGTAGCGTGTAGTGCAGCGTGGATTTTAACATTAATTCAATGAAATAAAGCATTAAACGCCAGAGAATTCTATAGTCACAATTTGGTAACACTTCTATAAAGTAGTCATACTCACACTAAAATGGTTCTCCCAGTTATACAGTTATTCCAATATTCATTATGCACTAAGTAATATAGGCCCCAAGTTAAATAAATCAGATAGTCCGTAATGTATAACCGGTCTTGCAAACGTTTATATAAACAATTCGCAGAACTTCGTAGTCAACTTTGCTTAAATAAATCCCGTCAAAGTTACATGTGACACAGTGAAGTTTAAAGCTATTAGATATGTCGACGTTAATCCGTCTGCTTTTTATTGGTAGACGGTAGAGGAATGTTAGGCTTCAAATCTAACTTACAAGCTAAATTACTAAATAAACTAACTGCCACTGTAACAACATATTACAGAGTAAAAAATATTAAAATTTAGTAATTATCAGGGAAAGTTATATTCTTTTTTATATTCCTCCTCCTGAAAGCTTGGTCGTTATAGACTCCTAGTTTGAGTGTATAGGGGTACGCATATATTGAACCCAAAGTCGTCTTTTAATTGAAATATGAAATGGTTGAGTACAATACAAATAAACTAGACATAAATACAGGAGTTTTCAAACAGCATGAAAACAGTTTATGATGGCGGGCAGACTTGTTTCATCAGTGTTTCCAGCATATTGTATTTAATTTCCACTAATAACACAACGTTGTATGCGTTATTCGACTTCTGTTAACTTCTGTCATCTGGCACAGTTGAGAATTGTCTTTTCTATCAAAGAAATTAACGTAATTAAAACTTGATCTCGTATGTACCATGAGTCACATCTGCAATTATTATTGTGATATTGTAGACCGTAGTTGATAAACCTGGTCTCAGGCATTCTCTTTACTAGAAGCAGTAGGACTTATTAAAGTCCTTTTTTGTTACTTACTAAAAATAGCTTAATAAAATTTAAACATTCGATTACTTTTCTTAGTCATTCTCCGTTTCTTAATTATATTTGATAGTTTCTGTATACAAAAAAATTGACTGTGAGGAAAGAAACAGAAAAGCGGTATTTCTTGAAAGAGGGGACATCATTATGTGGCGTCGTATTTAGCTAATGAACATAACAAATTTCCGGAATATTAATAAATAATTACTTACATCCACGAAAAATGGATAAATGTAGCTCACAGCTTATCTTATGAATAGACCGACAAAACAGTCAAAAGTGGAAAAGATGATTTTTTGAAGGGATTTCATAGAGTCTAAGCAGCCTTGTACGAGGGATGCAAGGTTGTTTTTTTTTTACATGCAGGCAGAAAAAGAGGTTTGTAGAAGGTACAGTCATGTCCTCCCTGCCATTCTCACACTTCAGAAGAAGACGAGGCCATGCCTTGATGCAGCTGGGTTCGGGAACAGGAGTAAATTTGTGAGTGATCACAAACTCTCATAATATTATTTTTCCCTCAAATGTATTTCCCTAAACTTGGAAGCACAGTAAATAAACTTACTATTGATTGATTATTATTTGCACACAATAACTGAAAGATTCAATTTAATTAAATTTTGGTTCCCGCCTCTGACTAAGTCTTTCAAATACACTGACAGCAAACACATGTATTTATGCACTGGACGACACAGAAACACGTACCCGTTTACCTTAACGACAAGTACCACTCATTGCTTCGTGCCGATGTGTTTGAACATTGCCGGCTGCATGTAATATAGGAGAGAGAGAAAGGGAGATGTGTGTGTGTGTGTGTGTGTGTGTGTGTGCGTGTGTGTGAAAGAAGTGGGGGAATGTCAATGAGCTGCGCGGAGTGTCTTGACTGGAATACAATAAAGGTCCGCGCACACAACGCCAGCACGGACCTGCAAACAGTACACCCTCGCACACTTGTCCTGCACCGACCAGCGCCAACCTGCATCATTCGTGTAGGTGGGGGGGGTCAGTCTAGCTGATATAGCAATTGTGTCTTCAGTTTAGTTTGCTTCAAATCATGTAGGAGTTGTGTAGCTCTGACGAGAAAGTACTCTTTGTTGCATCGTTGTTGTGCGAAGAGGAGGACGAAGAGGACAGAACAAAGACGACAAGGTTACGAGTCCATTCTGTTAACTAGAGAGGCCGTTTCTTGGTGAGTTTCATCACCTGTTTCCAGAACTGGAAGAGGATCCGAGAATGTTCTTTCAGTATTTTCGGATGTCAAGATTTAAATTCTATCAAAACACGAAGTTTCGTACGGCAGTGCCCTGAAATTTACTAACCTGTTTTCCATTCAAAATTACTTTGCGCTATTTCTTCCCATATTGCGTCCTTCCTGTGTTAATCATGATAATTCCCATTACTCATGTCCCACAGTTCTGGATAACTGTGAACTATCAGTATTAGTTTTTCTTCATCCATGTCTAGTACACAGTTTTAACAAAAGTAAACGTAGACAGCAGCTGCAGAATATAACTCTCTTCGTTACAAAATACCGCAAAAACAAGAACCCGAGAACTGCCGAGACGCGGCGAACTGAAACGAAGGTCGAGAAATCGCCTGAAAGCTGCTGGTTGCTGCTGCTCCCTCCCGGCCGCCAGCGCACACTACACCGTCACGGCACTAACATGCAACCGTCAATGCAGGTCGAGATTTTACCCTAACCGTCACGACCTACACTGCCGGTCGCTGTTGGCTGCAGGTCCGTGCGCGCTTGTATTTGAAAACATGGAAACCTTCATGACCGGCGAATGCTGTGCTGGCGTTGTGTGCGCGGAACTTAATGCCGTTACTTTTGTTAACACTGTAGTCCATAATGTGCGTATGCTTCTTCTAAGTTTGGGCACAGACTATAGTTTGTGTTTTGCTTTGTTAGGACAGGAATGCTAGACGCATGCAAAACTATAGACTTTGTAACATTGTGCGAAAACGTGTTACCCCACGCGAAAACATGGTAAACCATCGGGTTGTGCAAACGTTTACGCGCTTATGGACTCGCGATAACTCTAATCCGTGCAGTTATAAAGTGACAGCGTAATTGTTTGTTAATTTCTGTGAATTACGTGCAAGAAATACAAGATAATTCGCGTTCACGATGTCATGTGCGTGTGCACGAGGGTATGATATAATAATTGTTAAGCAATGTTGCTCAGAAGCCAGAGTTATTCTTCAGAAACATAGTTGCAAAAAGCGGTGACAGCGAGAAGATCGCGTCTACAGATTAACTTGGTATAATCGCCGTGTGGGGGGGGTTGTATTACATGTACATGTACAATGTCAAGAGACGGTCTGATAACATGTACATGGAAATACGAGTCATAGAAAGTATAACAAGATGAGAAGGTTTGATGTCTGTCGGGGGGTGGGAGGATGAAGTAGAGAAGATAATAACAGAAGAGTACTACAAGACACAGAAAGGCTGACGGCAGAGTCTCGGACCCCACCTCGATCGTCGTTTTACCTGGCGGACACACTCCGAACAAGTAGCCCGCAAGACTGCCCATCGACTATACACGCTCCGTCCCCTGCTGTGCAGCAACTCTATGACCCGCCGCCTAGGGAAGCTTCTCGTCTCCACTTATGTGGTGCCGATGGCTACCTACGCGATCCGGATATGGGGCTACTTGCCCAAGAGCCATAAGCGAAAGCTTCAGTCTCTCCTTGACTGAGCATTGTGCTGGGCGTGCAAAGCCTCTACCTGATTTCGAATAAAACCGTCCGTGAAGCCCTGCGTGTTCGTTCCCTGGACGCCATTTTACGGACACTGTCCCGGAAATTCTGTCTCCGCATCGCCCGATTTCAGGCAACCACCTCATGAGCGCCCTCGGTCGCTACCAATCTGTGCCAGGTGAATCTTGGACCCAGCCGCGGCGAACTCTAACGCTTAATTAATAATTAATTGAAACCCACGGCCGGTAGCAGGCTACACCCTAAACATCCAGCCTATCTATCGTCCCTGCGGCAGGAACTCTACATGAAGCTCGGGATGCAGCACACAAGCGGGTGACGGGCATTCCCATTGTCCCGCAGAGCCCCTCTTGTCGGTCGGTCGGACGGCAGAGCAGGTATGTGAATAAAACGATACTACCGTGAAGGAAAACTGTGACTCTTATGGAATACTGTATACACTATAGTGATGATGATGATAGGTAGAAGAAAACTTCAATCAACATGGATTACGTTTTACAAGCACATACAGTACACATACACACGTTTGCGTGAATAATTGTATCGCATTCGTTCAGCATCGCATCGCGTATTTCATCTCTGTCGTACGTCAGGCCTATACGTAATTAAACCAGAGAATTCAAATTACCTCCCACAGAGAACAATACACGTGTAGGTAGACAATAAGTGGCTTGACGTGGCCGGCTTTATTTCTCTGTTATTAAACGTACAGTGCCATTGTACTGTCCCTCGCACGTGGTCATGTGCTCTTTGTAAGCGCCTAAAATGGAACGATGGAATTTCCGAACCAAACTGTACGGCAGCCTTAGTTACGTAGAAAAATGTTAATAAAAATAGTGCTCGTCCCAGGTGTAGTTACATGTATAGTTTGAAGACAACCTACTCTACGTTTCTAGCAAAAAATATTATAATTTTGATTTAAACTGTTTTCCGTAATATTAGGTGTAGCAGGCTAAACAAGGTGGTGAATGCAGAATATTAAAAATTTCCAATTTTTAAAACCAAAGATAATAGGAGGTTAAAGTAAATTAGGAAAACATTAATTTCCGTAAATGAGGCTGGACGTAGCAGATTCTTAAAAAGCAAGTTCGTATTCGAACACAACTTATAAATAGCATAAGCATTCAGAAAAGGTCTGTAAACGTATACAAACATACAAGTCATGACGAATCTGAGAGACGAGACACTAACCTTTAGAAACCCCAAATGATGTTATATTCTAAATAGTTATAACGTCTTGGTCATGTGACTATTATCGATTTTTTAAGCAGGCAGTCAATAGTACTGACTGTCACAATGTGATCTGAGTCATTTTTACCATTTGTCACTCGTTCTGTCGGACTTTGGAACCGTCCCAACAACTGTGTACATGTCTCCGTCACCCGAAGAATTTAAGGGGGAGGGGAGTGTCTAGTACTCAATTTCCTACTTGAGCATAATACTGCTTATGTAATGTAACCTGATTTGCTCTAACCGTAAACTCACTCAAAAGATATAAAGCATGGAATGTTTATTATTTATTCTATATCATAAAAATGTAGACTAGTTGAATATAATTATAGTTACCGAATGAAGGAAAAGCCCCTTTTTTCTTTCTTTTTTTCCATTCTAGAATTAATCTATGCCACTTGTGCCCTTGACTAGGATCTTTCCAAAAGTGTAGAGACTGCATTGTAAAATTGTAAATGGGAAAATATTTTTTTCTGTTTTACTTTTTGTTTATATTTCTTTGGTTTCTAATAGTTACAGAAGTATCTTCAAATTATCGTTGATAATGACAAAGAATATTGATAAACTAAAATATTTTAAACTAAAGTTACCTACACATAGCCTACTACAAAAGAAGCAAAATAAAATTTATTCTATCAAATGATATTACGCGAGCTTGTCTTTGGTTGAGTCACAGGATATTAAAGAATAACCATAACTTACCCCAACTCTATTTAAGAATTCGTTGCGCAAAAGCTTCAGTATCATTTTTTATTCAATTCTGCAATGCTTGATACATACCTCACAATTTTTCAGTTGTATCATTTGTCATCATTAAACAATTCAACGAGGGCCTAAAATATCCGAACTTTTTTTCTGTATTTAAAAGCTACCAAACTCCCAGAGGAAGAGACAAATTTATCAAACTGTTAATAACTTATGACAGAAATCAATATGGAAGTGAGATAAACGCGGAGCATGTTTCGGCGGATAGAGTCAGGGTTAGTTAAGATACTACTGCCAGCTGTGTAAACGCAAAATTGTATATCTGTGCCCATGATATGAATTTAATTGCTCTATGTTATCAAAACTGACGGAAGCTGATATAATGAGTAACTGACATATATTCGGGTTCAGTGAATAACCGGAGACATTTCATAGTCGAATATTTGTAGCTTTTCTCTAAACTCCGCTTTCTAAGCCTTGCACTACTTTAAAATTCCAAGTCTTCATACCTCTCCTGACTCCCCATTGAAATCTTTTTTCAGTGTTGTCCCCAACCGGACATCCGAAGACAGGCTGCGGGACTGCTGTACGTCTGGAATATTTATCATTGAGAGACATTGTTATTAGCTTATCTGTAGATTACATAGGGTGACATAGCCACGCTATTTTCTGTAGCACACTTATTGATTATTAGCAGAAGCAATAAAGATTACATATGCAACATTTTTTTAAATAAAATATGTATAAAAATATAATATTAGCTAATAGATTTTCTAATTCCCTCATTCCAGAACCACTGCGGGTTTCCACCTTTTCTTTGTCCTGTAACTCCTTCCTAGAATGTCTTACAGGGCGTCCATACCATTTTAAACCTTACCTCGTCAGTCGACCACAGTATCTCTTGCAACCATAATAATTATTATTTCTTCAATAAACCTTCATTTTAGTCATGAAACTGTAGCACTTTTTATCAGGTTACGATGAATTGAAAATTATTTGAACCAACATTAAATTTCTACTTAGTTGTTATCGGACAGCCAAACTGCCTTCTTAAAATTCAAACTGTGTTTTGGTTCTTCTTGCTACCATAAGATACTATGTTTGTAAGGTAGTCATAATTAATCGACGGCCACAGCCTCGATATCTAGTAATTTTCTTTGTAGGAGTAATATTATTAGAAATATACAAAGAAACCACTGTCAAAATTAGATTTTGTGCTAGTTCAATTTTAGTGAATTAATTAAAAAATTATGTACTAGTTGGTTATTACAAGAATGTAAGAAGTCTTGAATAACATTTCGTGTAGCTTCGTTGCAGCTAACAAAAGTACAGGTTATATTGAAGTTACCGTCAATTAATATTTGGCGTAATGATTCTATAGTTGTAAGGTCCATTACGTTGCCAGGAGGGTTATATAACCCATATTTTTATATGTTGCTTTTGGAACCACGCGTTAATTTTAGCCAATGTACATAAGCTGCTTTCACTCGTTGTTACATTATTTTTGAAAGCATGTATAACTCCCTTTCTGCGTGTTCATAGTTTGTAAATCTCTAAAATCTGTCAGTTTATTGCCTTGGATTTGCCTAAACTAAAACAATATCACTAGTCTCGGACGTTAACATTTTACCTATGTTGATCTCTTCTGATGACGACATTGTGGAGCTATTAGATGTTCTTCTTCGGAATATTTTTTCTACATTGTCCCCAACCGGATCCGAAGACAGACTGCGGGACTGCTGTACGTCCAGAATATTTATCATTAAGAGACGCTGTTATTAGCTTGTCTGTACATTGTATACGGTGACATAGCCACGTTATTTTCTGTGGTAGGCCTACACTTAACGTACACAATGTGGAAGCTATCAAGATTACATATGCACCATTTTTTTAAATAAAATATGTATAAAAATATAATATTAGCTAAAACAATACGATTATAAAGTTAGTCTACATTGTGAACCAAAATAATCGATACGCATTCATGACAATTGAGAATGACATCGTTTTGTTAGATAATTTCCAAGCGTAAGTTATAGATCTGAGCAGTAACAGTAATATACAAATTATTTTTCATATCAGTGATCAAAACTAACTCTAATGAAGATATGTTACAAACATTACACAAGTTAATTGATATAAAATATTTCTGTAAGCAAATAATGGCCAGTAAAAGCAGTTGCTGAAAGGTCTAACAATATTGTCAGTTTTGAGATCGTTTTGAGACCGCCATAGACATTTTGAGCAACGCATCAAAAAAGCAAGATTACGTATAACAACGAAGGTATTGCGTCATGAATAGTTTTCAGAAGTAGTTCACCAGTCGTGTAGAAGTTTCAATGAAAGTAAAAAATATTATCCGTCGTTGCTTTGCTTACCTAAGTCAAGCTGCCGTCACTGAAAGGCTGAAGGAAACAAGTCGTAAGACAATAAAAGAGCTGAGGTCAATTGAATTTAAGAGTCTTTTCTCATGTTACGTGTGAATGTCTTTCGTGTCCCCCCCCTCTCTCTCTCTCTCTCTCTCTCTCTCTCTCACACACACACACACACACACACAGATTTGTTTGAAATTATAAAAAGTGACGAAATACAGGGTTTTTAACTGTATTTACAAAATAATTGAATAAATTATTATTAATAAGCCATCTGCACAACATGTTATTCGAAATGCCTTTTGTTGACAGGACAGCAGCGTCTCTCCTTGCTGAGAAACGTCTAAGTTGGCAAAGATCGTTTGTGATAAAACATGTATGTCTAGTGACTGTCTCAACGTCTCCAAGTTTATACAGATATAAAACTAAATTGTATGGCATCATCCAGGAATGTAGGAGTCGCAAGACGGAAACAATGCAGTGTAGGAAAATTGCCGATGTAGAATAAAGAATGATGAACTGGCCCAAAAGAAACGACAAACACGAAAAACGCGCCTGTACATTTCTGCCTGAGTTTACTCCTATTGAAAAACTCACAGGCTCAATGCGAGTACCATATGTTTAGTTTAAGACATAATTATCCAACAAACACGAACAAACGTTTCAAAACAGACATCAAAGCTTAGCTTATACATGTTTTTTCTATCAACTGTCTTTATCAAATTACTTTTCACCATAACCAAACATTTATCTCATGTATGATACACTTAAGTAGGCTTATGAAATGTCTGGATAATCTATGTTATCTCTTTTTGGACAGACTTACAACATTCTCCGTCGTTTTTTCGATTTTCAGTGTCCGCAGTTCCAAAAGTCATCGTCAAGGGCTCTTTCTCACGTATATATGTCTATGGCCCTCTCCTTCTTCTCCTTGGTCTACCTTGTCACCCGCCAATTGCAAAGAACACTTGGACAGAATTAAAAATAATTCCAAACGAAAACTATTGCAGGCTAGTGACCTAAGCGACGTCGAAGTGCGGAAACGTTGGTGAAGCAGAACAGCTCATATGACTTAGTAACCTAAACCGCAAAACATTTTATGCGACAACAATACACAATCTCGAACAGCCGAGATCGTCCTCCACCCGTTAATCGGGCAGTTGTAGTCTCAGTCAATGCCGCGCTAAAGTATGTTCCAGAGTAATCTCCAGAACACTTAAATTATGCATTAAGTGAAGTGCAGTTAAGGATGGAACGTTAATTCTATAACTCTGCGCGACCTATAAAAGCAGAGCGTCTGGCCTAGTCAATCAGTTCGTTTAGGGTTTTTCATTAGTGACGATCGAGTAGTGGTTGAAGTATTGTATCGATGTGTTATTGTGTTATAATTAGTATGAAACTCTATTATTTATTTGACATTCGTGTGAAGAAGTTTAACTTTGATTACTGCGCAAGTTAATTATAAACTGTTATTTGTAATTAATTAAAGCTGGTTATTAGTGATTCCTTTGGTGTTTGTAATTTTTTTTCCACTGTAATATACGATGATCAGGGTGACCGTCGTAACAATATATTTCATGTGTATGTTACAAGCGCGCGCGTGTTAAACGTAATCCGAGTTGACACGAAGTTCTTCTACTTAAATGCATCATCACCTTCATATACATTTTTCAGCCGCCGCAAACTGTGTGTGTGTGTGTGTGTGCGCGCGCGCTTGTGTGTGTCCTTTTAACTATATGGTAGATACATATAATAACGGTAATTACAAAGACAGTTACTTCAGATGAACAGATAGCGCAATTACTACACGTTGCTTAAGAGAATGCTATCATTAAGTAGAGAAGGACTTCATCTGATTATTCGCTTCCCGCCCGGTACTTGTAAAAATGAATTGTTATGTCCTGACCGTTCCGTTAATAAGGGATGCAAAACATCATTTACTGGATTTTAACCCCTTCAGTGAATCCTTGCTTAAACGTTCTATCAGTCCGACAACTAAAGTTTCAAATAGTCATGTAGTAAACTTTTGTTTCCTAAAGCGTATCGTAACGTAAAATATTTTTCCTCCGCCCAATTACTACTACCTTTATTGTTTATCTGCTTCATTATGACAGTTGATACTATCACGGCGCAATTTAAACGTAACTGATGACGACTGTATTAGCAAAATTATCCTTATAAATTGTTGTATACTTACCAGACTTCTAAAGTAATAAATTAATTTGTAAAATATATCTGTATTAGCCGTAAACGTTTTAACATTTCCACCGTTGTTCAAATAATTAATTTTAGTAAATGATTATTCCACTACTTTATTGGGCAATATTAATTTATATATGCTTATCCATAACGTCGCAATATATATAGTAGTAATATTACACCGTTTTTCAAAAGCACTATTTTTTATTAGTGTAGAACGGACTTCGGGAATGGGAATACCATCTTCCACTTCACCTGAAAGGTCTCTGTAAAAATAAAGAAGTAAGCGTTCTTGGAATAATTGTGTAATGTCAATATAATAATAGTTCTTCAAGAATGATGAAAGAAATTGTGTAAAATTGAAAATGAGACTGTGAGACTGTGTGTGTGTGTGTGTGTGTGTGTGTGTGTGTGTGTGTGTGTGTGTGTGTGTGTGTGTGTGTGTGTGTGTGTGTGTGTGTGTGTGTGTGTGTGTGTGTGTGTGTGTGTGTGTGTGTGTGTGTGTGTGTGTGTGTGTGTGTGTGTGTGTGTGTGTGTGTGTGTGTGTGTGTGTGTGTGTGTGTGTGTGTGTGTGTGTGTGTGTGTGTGTGTGTGTGTGTGTGTGTGTGTGTGTGTGTGTGTGTGTGTGTGTGTGTGTGTGTGTGATTCAAACATTGCGTTTAGGCATTTGTCTAACCGCTAAGGTGATGGCTTTTCGTGGAACTGATCTGGTACGGGCAAAAATTGTTATAGATGGTACTGTGCTGTAACAAGTTAGCAGTTTTGAATACCTGGGCTACAGTGTGTCTTATAATGCAAGCAACGACGTGGTGCATAAGTTGCATAAGTTCAACCTTATGTGCGTTACCAACAGGCGAACCCTTAAGTCAGTAAGTAAAGGAACACGCCTAAAATTCTACAAGGTGATGGCCCTTCCCACACTTCTTTATGGGAATTGGACTTTAAAGGCCAGGCCAGTCGTATCCGACAAATGAGATTTCTCAGGCACGTGGCAGTGTATACTCTCCATGATCATAGAAGAAACACAGATATACCGCAGGAACTGAATATTTTGAGCATACTCGACAGGATCGGCTGAATTGGTGGGAACATCTTTGTCGAATGGATGAGTGTCGTATCCCCAAACAACTATGAAACAATAAGCCGAGGGGACGGAGAGGTCTGGGACGTCCGAGGAAGCGCTGTGAAGTGACCAGCTCTAGCCTATGCCTGTTTGAGATCAGAACAAATCATCCTTGGTTTAATCTTTGAAGGTGATGATGATGATGATGATGACGAACAACATACTAAATTGTGAATTTCTTAGTTAAATTAAAATTAATTACAAGGCCATTTGACAACATTAAGCTAAATTTACAAGACTGGCTTCTGTTATATTCAAAATCTGAAATATATTTATTCCCTGCAACACACACACACACACACCTGTAAATAGTTTATTTTTTCGTTATTCTATAATAATTTTGTAAGTCGCCAATGAAAACTGTTATTACTTTCATGTTTTTCCAGTAGCTTCCTCTTCACTTTCACAGAATACGTGTAATTCTAAATAATTTATCAGAAATTTTAATTTGCTTGCAATATCAAGGTAAACAGTGCGTGTCCATTCAGTGCAGTGAAAGTGGCCAGTGATCCGTAACCGCGACTGTCACTCCATACGGGAACTCCCGAATGAAAGTTTCTTGTGTTGCATTATGATATTACGGTAAATGTAATGATATACTGGAACAATAATCTACAAACCAATATACAGCATGTGATAGGACATGAGACCAATTTTAAAACTTCCACCACCGTTAATCTATGACTGTCTTCAGGTGTTAATCAAAGTTTAACTTAACGTCTACTAAAAACTGATATACATTCGCCATCCAAAGTTACAAACAAAAATCGTCAAACTAAAAATAATACCTGTCAACCCAGCAGTAAGAATCACAAGACAAAAAAATAAATATTTAATAAAACTAAAATTTAAAAACCAATAGAATGGTTAAAAAAAACACAGAACACTCCACCGACCAGAACTACCAACACTTCGCCATTATCATCGTACATCGGTTTATAACGTTTCCCGATTAACCACTTCCGTCTCGCCTGATCGTACTACACGTTCATACCTAAAGATGAAATCGTTCTATGTTAAATAAAGATGGCTTCTGCTCGAGACACCGAAACATAAATCACAAAATTTTGCAACAACCAACCGCGGCCAAACAGAACGCGGTCTTTTGACTCTGAATTCATTTTACTCTGTTACATAAATTATTATAAAATATTTTATTGTATTTCTCTTTGAAAATGTATCCTTCTCTTTTCATAATTTTATTATAACTTAATTACTTAAACCCTATTCTCTTTGTTGAAATTTATTCTATCAATGTTTTTTTTTAGTTATGCCTATATTCCTGATCACTTTAGCGGTTTCATATTCGTTCATACAATGTCCTCGGCTCTTTTACGTGTCTTAGACCTACTTTGTACATTCATAGAATATTAACGTAGATATTTTGCTTTTCTATAGGCCTCTAATTGTAATATTCCATTGCTGTAATTTTATTTTTGTCAGACATTGTCTTTTATGCTATTTGTTGCCGTGTCCCACTCTATTTTGTTTAAAAAGTTGAATAATTTTCTTGTCTGTGATCCCAAGTTGTGTAGTTACTACTCCGTATATATTTTTAATTTGATTTCTGACAGTAATCTTTTCAGTTATCCTATCTACTAGAATTACGTGTAGTTTTTATTCTCACGATTATACCTTCGTTTTTAAATAAATATACATGTTATTTAAATTCTTAAACTCTATTCTTTTTCTTTTACTGTTCGTTGGATAAACAATAGGTCTATTATTGCATAAATAATAACAATTACAATACTAATACAGAAGGTGAGGGTAAAATGTTTATATTGATAAATATTTAAAAGTAAATTATAATACAAAATATACAGTGTATTTTAGCAGATCATTTGTGTTAGTGCACATATGTTTAGGAAGATCAAGTAAATGGGATTTATTTTTGGAGAAGAGTGGTACGTAAAACTGAGTAAAGTAGACCGGGCTACTACTGTCGTTACATTTTAAATCCTAACGATTTTTTCAACACTAATCTGCGATCGTCTTCACTTGTTACTGAAAACTTTAATCTAATTTCTACTCGACACTATTATATATACTTATTTATTTATAAAATCGAAGTTGGTCACGTAAGTTATGAACGTATTATGGACGTGGATTTTCTCCCCCTGTCCTTCAAACATTTTAAAATGTTGTAACTTTAGAGCTACTTACAGGGAAACAAAATACGGTGTACTATTTTTGCAACAAAATGATTGATTTAGTTGGTGTCGTATTGTCGTGATAAAGTGGCGGGAGTCGGCTCTGGTGTTTCGCGCGCCAGGTGAGAGCGGTCAGTCGAGTTTGGCGGTTCGTTCGTGTCGGATCGGACACCGTATGTGTCAGTGTTGTGTAATACGTATACTACTTGTTGATAACATCTGCAGGTAACACACGCTGTATACACGTTTCTTTATTTATTAAAACTGAGTAGTCTTTCTTTCGAAATATACAGTAAACCACTGAATTCACAGCCTCAGTAATCCAGAGATATAGAAAATAATTATTAATTAAAAAGTTGATGGTCAAAGTCTGATTATTTTATTTCGGATTACAAAATCTCGTTGTTTATACCTTATCTGTATTTTATTTTTATGTAGGTTGAGGACAAATATTTATACATTACTACGTCAACGGTACATTTTAAATATCCGATAACTGAAAATATTCTCAAAATTAAAAATAGGCCTATTTATTTTCAAGTTGTAACTTCTTTTCCATTATATAGTAGTAATAATAATAAAATTATTAGTTATAATTTTGTATCTGATATAAATTTTATAACCTAGGGATTTTTACATTTTTCACTCAATGACATTATTAACAAAGTTTGAAGATATAATATACTGTGTTACATAAAGTAAATTTACTTTTATAAAAACATAGTTTATTATCTGTTGAGCGGTTTAGTGTTAATCCTCTTTAACTCGGCATGATGTTCAATACAATAAAGCTTATTATAATGACACAAGAAGTACGTCTTATGTTATTTGTAGTTAAGTTCTGAATCGAATATTTCACTGTTATCCCTGTATCAACATCGATAAACACGTAATTCATACTTTGCTTGACTTAGTTCTTTACAGATTTGTACGTGCTACTTCTTTTGATTTTAAAATGATAGAGGTTACAAAATGTTATTAGACAATAAGATTTACTAAGATTATGTAATTTTTTCGTTTGTTCAAGTGTAGCCAGTGTTAGGTTATGAATGACTTGACTGAGTGAGAAGCAACTAATCATTATAAGATAGTGGCTAGATGTTTCTTGCTGTCAATTGTTTATTGTTTGTTCTGTATTAATGCGTTTTTTAACGTTTTAATGCTACTTGATTAATCACGTTAGTTTGATTAATCATGTATAGTTCAATCAAACTGAACTGATTCGACAACGAAACGTGGCCATGCAGTGCATGCACACCAAGCTACTATCCCATTTAATTTTGTAAACTTATAACATTTAAAACTGAGCAAAGTAGACCGGACAACTACTGTGTTTAAATTATAATCATAACGATTTTTTCAATAATAATCTGTGATCATCTGTATTAGTTGCAGAAAAATGTAATCTAATATCTACTTGAAATTAAAATACCGGAGATATCCGTCATCAAATCGTAAATTACATAAAATTCGAGAATTAACAAATATTAAAATAAAAATAGAAAATTAGACAAAACTTGTCTGCATGAATTTAACGGCCCGCCGGTGGCAGGGAATTGTATACTCTACAGAATTTGACTTTAATCTCAGTTATTTAAAAAGTTTAATCAAATTACGAAATATATATATTTGAATTTAGCACATTCATGTCATGTTGAGTAAAGATTATTTTTAATATATTATAATTATTACTTATTAAATTATATTTAATAATAATAATATTGATAATATTAATAATAGTAATAGTAATAGTTTCTATTTATGTCTGAAGTTGCTTAGAAGCTTTGGGCGGGTAGGCTGTCGTTCGAAAAATAAAGTCCGTTTGCGCATAACTCCTGATGATCGAGTTCGGGCAGCGCTCTGCCGAGTCCACCAAACACAGATGTTTTATTGTTGCATCATGTACACAGGCGATACGTTTATTAAAAATTAACATTCTCATTGAAAATTCCGCAAAGAACGAAGGCCGTGCTGTGATACGATTGTTGCACTCGAAAAAATTAAGTGAGGCGGAAATTCATCGCCAAATTACTCAGGCGTATGGCGAAAATGTAGTGAGTGATAGTAAAGTGCGGAAATAGTGTAGGCACTTCCCTGACGGCCGTAAAAACATTCATAACGAAGACTAGTGGCCGATCTTCACTAACGAGCTCGCGCAACGTGTCGATTACAGAATTCGCGTAAACAGACGTTTCACAATAAGCAAAGTTAGGTGATAACTTTTCTGAAATACCACGATCTTTTCTGTACAATATAGTCATACACAAAAGCTTCATTACCACAAAATATGTCCCAGATAGGTGCCAAAAATGCTCAACGATGCTCATTAAAATCAGAATGGCAGCGGCTAGAAAGCGTTTGGATCAGTATCGTGCTGACGGAGACGAATACCTCAAACGTATTGTCACTTGAAATGATGCTCAAGAAAAATTTTTCACAGGATTGTCACAGAAACCAGCAACAATCGATGCAGTGGAAGCACAGAAAACATTTGCTGGCAAGAATATTATGCCTATAGTTCTGTAAGACTACCGAGCTGTCTTACTTTTGGAATTCATAGATCGTCATAGGACAATAAATTCTACAATGTATTGTAGGCTAACCTGAGGAGGTACTAAAAATAACCTGAAGAGGGCGATACAGAATCGCCAACGCGGCCTGTTGTCTTCAGGCGTCGCGTCGTCCTGCTTCACGACAACGCACGGCCAAACAGCGCCGCAGTCACAAGCGTAACATTTAAGATATTCAAATGGAATATTTTTTATTACCTTCTTTACAGTCCAGGCTTGGTATTAAGTGATTTTTATCTTTTTATGTACCCGAAAAAATTTGGCTTCATAGAAATTCATAAACGATGACAAAACTCAAAAGTGCTGTGGAGGATGGTTAAAAAAACAGGAGGCAAACGTCTTTGAGGATGGTATGCAAACGTTTGATGCACGCTATAACAAGGGTTTATATAATGGTAGTAACGACATGGAAAAATGAATTAGGGTTAAATGTAATATACGCTAGCAATAAAATATTTGAATAGATAAAATGGTCTTTTTAGTAGCCTTCCAAACCTTACTTTCCGGACAGCCCTCCTCATATATAATTTGTGCTGTAAAGTGATATTTTGGTAGTCACAAATCAAAACTAAAATTATTATTTGAATAATGCAGGGGTCACGCACATCGTAAACTTTATTCTAATGCCCTAATGTTGTAGCGTCTTAAACTTAAAATATGCCAATATTTCCAATATTTGATAAATTATTGGCCAGTATATGTGTGTCTGTGTGTGTATGGTGGGGGGGGGGGGGAGGATACGCACGTGTGATGTCTTCTGCGTCTCTGTATCCACGATCCCTCATGTTCATTACATTTTTTATACCTATTGTCCAGGAGGATTAGACCTGACTATCTATTTATGTTGTTCCGGTGTCCATTTCCATGCTTTTCTAAACCACACCGTTTCTGGCATTTTATATAGGTGCCTGAACCATCTTAGTTGCTTAAGTTGTGGTCTCTACTTCCGCCCTAACTGGACTCCTTTTTTCCTCCTTTTACGTGTATTCTTAGACTTAAAAATGTAAGTTATAGTGCTTATATAAATATATAGTTATAGTTATTAGTTAAATGTTGTTTGTAGTGTAAACTATAACATTCCCTTATGGTTATACACGAGACCGGCTGACTACGCAATATGGGTCAAACAAATGTGTTAAAATCAATTTATAATATGTAATAAGTATAAGTTATTTTCATACAATTTGAACATTAAATTTTAATTACCACACCTATGTGACAATTCATACATCAATTTTTATTATTTAAACTAAGCAACAAAATACAATTCCCTTAAATAATTACCATCATAAAAGCGTTACTAATTTTATTGTATAAAAAATAACAATTTACGTTAGATAATTTTGAAATAAAAAACGACATAACCAATTAGCAAAAACGATTTTTTACATTTTCATTTGTACTTTTATTTTAGGTCTATTGGTCTGCAATATAGAAAAAAACATTTATGTAGGCAAAATATATTTTCACACGTAATTGTCAATTTCCGTTTCTTCTGATTCAGTTCAATAATGTTAGTATAATGATGGAGAATATTGAATTAGTCCCAGTTGGTAATTAGTTTTGGACAATCGTGTTTTGTATCAGCAGCATCACTAATTACAGTAGATGTTTACAGTACTGGCCACTCCTCCATAATACATTCTCTCTCTCTCTCACTCTCTCTCTCCTCTCTCTCACTCTCTCTCTCTCCCTCTCTTCCTCTCTCTACCTCTATCTACCTACCTATCTATCTATCTATCTGTCTATTTATCTATCTATCTATATCTTCCCATGACTATCCTCTCATTGTTGTTTCACTGAGTTTACAAACTTCCTGTCAGAATTTCTGTTTTACTTCAGTCTTAGTTTACCAGATCCTACGCATCCTACGCAAGGAATATTTAGGACGGGCTTATAGAGGAACGGTGAAGAACTTGGTTTTTATGTTAAGCAGCACTTCGTCATTTGCTGAGATCTCTCCAACAGGCTAATACCAACGCACGTAAATTCACGAAGTGAGTTCTCCACTTACAGTGTATTCATGATGCCATTAAAATCACTTTCATCCGTTCAATTAAATACATACATAATTAACGTTCAAATAATAAGTAAATGAAAACGTTAACGGTTACCTGTAATATTAATGTTTTACACAAAATTGTAGCTAGCGAGTTGGAGGTTTCGGGTAATACAGAAAGATTAGAATTTAGGAAATGATAAGCTTTCAAACCAAATGAGATAATACCAAGATGAGTAAGAGTCAAGCTTTCTAGTGTTTACGAAGCAAACGCACTGCACATAGGAAATAGAAAAGGTACTGTTAACTACTTTTTTAATCTTGGACTAAAAATGTCTAACTAGAGAGTGGAAAATAGCTCGATGTTTACGATACTGAAAATAGGATTATCATTCAATTATATGAAAGGACAGTATAAAAGGACAGTGACTTGGTAAAGATATGTATCGCTACATATGTGTGTAACTACACTATACGATAAAAATACTAAAACTGACAATCGACCAACAAAAACTACTACCATATCATTTCTTGAAATAAACACCCTACGTGTCATCTTGTTTCGCGACCCATCCTAGGTTTCGCCTTTGATGAGGTTTGGCGTCAAGGCCAGCTGCAAAACTCCGGAGTCATATGATAATAGAAAAACCGTTTCAGGCTAAAAAATATTACAGTATTCAGGATTAAAATGCTAGATAAAATCTGAAATTTTCTTAAGTAATATGCTTAGCATTATATTTCTTTATGTACACAACAAAATCTCCAAGTCTTGGCGTAGCAGTAGCAACTTTCACAGACAACACTGCACTATTAGCAACAGGAGTATTCGTAAGTGCTGCAGATAATTTACAAAAAGTATACGGAATATCAGCTATTAAACCAGGGAGTAGGAAATTACACACAACTAAAATAAATCTGTGCATTCAAATTTATCCAGTAAAAAAAAATTGATTAGTAAACTTCCATAATCTCAAACAGCTCGAAATTTTCATATAAAAAATTATGTAAAGAACTCAGACAAAAATTTGTAAAATTTCATTAGATACGTTGGACGTAACTCTAAAATAATAATCTATAATAAATATCTCTTATATAAATAACTTAAAAAATATGATGAATATACTGGATGTAGAAGATTAAGGTTAACAGTATGCAAAGATTGTCAAATGTTACCAAAGTATAGGTTACTATCCAAACTATACTAAAACAACCATTATGCAGTATATAGTAATTGCTTTTAGTACATGTGAAACAGCCATCCATCGGTACCTTGAAGCATCCATGGGGACAGAAATGAAGCGTTCTTCGTATAAGTATGCAGCGGAGTTTTATAAGGTCTGTGTTGAAGTTACTCAACTTTGATGGAACTACGAGACCAAATAAAGTTCTTAAGATCAAGAAAATCTCAGTATGTAGTACTCATAGCGTATGCTATTAGTTATTATACTTATAGCATAATAGTATTAGAAATAGCACAACGTAACAGCAATTAAATGTAGTATAGGCACTGAGTGACAATTCAAATAAATTTGTTGTTTTCTACATTAGAGAAAAAATTTACTTTCGGTAAGGTTTTGGAAAAAATATTCTATTGGCTTTGTTATGAGAACTTCGGCGTTTCGGGCTGAAAGGCCGTGGTCAATGGTTGTTTGGTGCAAACGTTTCGGCCTTGCCTGCGACGGCCATCTTCAGTGCAGAAGGCTGCAAAACACTGACAAAGGTTTAGTAGTCAGTGACCACTACACAGTGGTTAACCTCGTTTGCGCCAAACAAGCATGGACCACGGCCTTTCAGCCCGCCAAGCCGATGTGCTCATAACATTGAAGCCGGCCGTGAAAGCCTCAGACAATATTCGCTTTATTTTTGTTTTCTTAATTGTCTCCGAATTTGACACGGGATTTTCAGTAAAAAATATTAGATAAATACTTTACACTGGGAGAGGGAAAATAATGTTCAAATTTTCAGCGATCACATTTGTCTTACTTTGTTCGTACATACTGCAATGCGCAAACTGCAGATGTGGCTCCGGGATGAAAATTACTTGCATACGACAAGCATATACATTACACACGCGCGCGCTTGTACATCACACAAACACACACACACAGCAACAACGGTTAACCAAAAAATAAAGAAGGGGAAAGAAGTAGATTAGAAGCACTGATGTTTACAACCGGTCCTCGAAAGCGCTCTGTAAAATAAATAATATGTATTTATTTACCTATATATATATATATATATATATTTATTTACTATATATAAATATACGATTAAACCTTATATGATAGGAGAAATAATGAAAAAACAATGTGTTTTCATAAACTATTTTTTTGTTTGTAATTAGTAAACTTGCTTTTGTTAATCATGTTCTTAACGCGTGCAGTCAGTACTTTCCAAATCAGCGGCAACGAAGTCTGCTGAAATGGTTGGAAAGTCTAAATATTGTAACGTGACATAAGGTAACAGAACGATAAAACAATTACCATTAGAAACAACGAAAGAATTGATGGACAGAATTTAGAAAATAGAATCAATATCAACATAGGGACTATACAATGACAGACTAAGACAATACCCACTTGATTGGTGGTGCGAGTAAAAAACATATTTAACATTATGATTATTCCCAACCTCTTTTCACATAATAAAGAATATGATAAAAAAAAGTGGAAGTACAAAGCTGTAGATAAAAAAATCTGAATTAGAAAATAATAATCGTTTCATGTAAAACTCTAGGGATATAGAGGTAAACTAGTTAATGATAATGATAGTAATGCTAATATAATATAATAGAATAAAACTATTATAATTGTACAGTGTTTAATCGTAAGTTCAGATATGTGATTAGTTTAAAGGCAATAAAAGGAATGTGAACAGTGAGTGCTATAAATAAAAAGTGTATAGAAACCATGAATGTTATACTAACTGGAAGTCAGTAGTAGAAACAAAATATAATTTTAAGAGTAACTAATACTTAATAAAAGAAGGGATAAGATATACTGTGAAATACTAAAAACAATATAAAAGTAAAAAAATGCTTAATGAATGATTATTAATAAAATAAAGAGTTTATGTTATGTATTGAAAAATGGTATTTGTATAAAATATTTAAAAAGAGTTATGTTATGTTTGAAAATAATTATGACTAATCAAATGTTGTGTATTAGTTGATTTAGTTCGTTGTATTTGCATTGTAAGGTGTGTAAGGTTAATAAAAACAAAGGAATATATTATAAGAAATGTATAAAGAAAGTCAGAAAACTAGGCCTTAAAAGCCTATAGTAACATTAAGAACTTTGGAAAATTAGATATTAAAACAGTAGAAATTAATGGTACCATGTACATTATCATGTTAGGTTTGATTATATAGTTTTAGGGAAACAAATCTATACAAAAGGATTAGTTTTGAATTAATTAATGATAGAAAAAAAATTGTTGAAATTGTAACTTTGTAAGTACTGGACAGAAATCATTCATGTTTGATTTGAAATTAAGTAAAGAAATCAAGACAATAATGTTATTATCTTTAGGATTAAAAATAGTGTAAAAATATTATACTAATTTAAAGATGTTTGTTAAATTTGTATCAAAAAAACAGTAGCCATGTTTAACAATGCAACAAATTTTCAACCAATAGGAATTAGATACCTTTTGCCTTGACAACCAAAATATTACATGAAAAAATAATTAGTTCATTATTAGACTCAGAGAAGAAAGGATTAAAACTTCCATACAACCAGATAAAATAAAAAATGATATTGAATGAAAATGAAATGATGTTATGAAGAATAATAATATAACAAGAAGGAATTCGAAGTAAAATCATAAAAATAAAACAATAATTTCAAAAACAGTGAATTATGTATTGAACCTAATAATTGAAGGAAGATGATAAGTATAATATCAGATTATAAAAACTAATCAGTACAATAAACTATAATACACTTGTACACATTTTCAATCACACATAAACTATATTTCACTATTCACTTGATAAAGAACTTGTAATAATTAATTTATATCACTATTAAATTATTAATCCATGGTGATAGACTTATTGGAAGTGTAATAATCCTCAGAACACACTTAACCTACAAACACTGATTTAAGTTGTTCATAACTTAGTTAATATTTAAATGCTGTTTATGTGAAGCTTCCTAAAGGGTGTTTTTGTTAACTTTCTGTAATCCAAAGGACCTAACAAAACTAATTTTAATAAACAAAAATTGTATAATATCAAACTCTGATAGCCTGAGCCTTGTTGCCAACCGCTCAGCATTTAAACATCATAGCTGGAGCAAATATATTATTATAAAATTATTTAATTTTTTAAAGGAAAGAAATACACAATCAAAAACCAATAAAACCAGTATTGAAGATTTTTAATTGTATGGTTAATTTATTTCTATGTTAAAAATGTTTTATTTCTTCATACAGCAAAAGGTGAATTTTTTTATCACAAAGAAAAGTTGGTAACAATTATTTTTAGGAACGGAATTCGAATTGAATTATTAAAAAGGTAAGTCGACCAAACCCAATAAAGAGAAGGTGAATAAATAAAAAAGTGAGTAATTTTAATTGTTTTAATAATAAAACAATTTGGCACCTAAATCGGGAAACAAAAAATAAAAAGAAAAAATCATTAAAACAAAGAAGAAACAATTTGTGACATGGAATTATATAACAGATTTATAATTTTGAAGAAAAATCTCGTTATCTTACTAATTGACGCAACAAACGTGTGGATAATAAACACACGAAATAACGTTATATTACAAAATTGACGCCGACAATTTGGGGCCTAATTGAAGAGGAATCTTGGTATATTACAATACATTATAGCTGTCACATTTTTTTGAAAAAATGGTATGCTCATATGTTTAGTGCTTCGACGATCGCTGGCAAAGTAATATTACAACCGTGTAATAAATTACTGAACGCCGCCGGAGAAATCAATTTATCATAACTTATTTAAATTTTCTAAAACAACAAAACGCTAATTACTAATGTCTGTGAAACTTAATATTTATATTTCCTCAATACTGTATTTTAAAATGTATGCCCTCCTTAAATGGTTATACGAACATATACCTCCACTCTACCGTAAAATTTGTGTGTGTGTGTGTGTGTGTGTGTGTGTGTGTGTGTGTGTGTGTGTCTGCTTGTACAACTTAGTATTGCAGAAAGTGTCTAAGATTTCTTTTTTGAGGGCTCTGGCGGGAATGGGAGAGGGTCAGATTTTTTACGAATGCAATTACAAAAAATTAAAAGAAAAATAAATTTTTACTTTCTATTTATTTCGCAGTATTTATTTATTTTAAATAAATTAAATTTTGTAGCATAATTTGTATTTATTAAATAAACGTATTGAATCTGTAACTTCATTTTCTCTAAAGCTGGAAAATTGAATTATTTTCTTTTTGTGTTACATTTTTGTACTCATCTTATTTTTTTACAAGATTGCGATGCCTGTTAAAATCCTCTCACACTCTTTACAATTAACTCAGTCTCTCATTCTGTTTCTCTCACTCTCTCTCTCTCTCTCTCTCTCTCTCACTGCTTTTTGTTATTTCAGTTAACTACACTGTTAAATTTTATATTACTTCCTGGAACTTTAGCATCCGTAAGTACTTTTCCTGATGTTTCAAAATGATATAAAAAAAACACAGAAGTAGTACTGAATGAGATAAGTTTAAATGACAGATAGAGTGAAGTAATCGCAGGGTTTTAGTTAATTAATTAATGAAGCTTTATAAATCATTTATTGAGAACAGTTTATTCTTGTTTTCACTGTTTTGTTCTTTATCCGTCTCTATTACGGTAATATAATAACCGTATTACGGTATTAATGTTTTGTCTCAGCGAAATTTATATATCAGTTACTGGCAGTATTCATTCAACATCGCATTCATTGACGACTACACTTTTACACATTTTTGTAAATGTTACGTTTATAAAAATTATAACAATTAAATGATAATTGTCCACTTATATTACTGCCATCTTAACACTAAGTTACGATAATCTTGTGGTGGTCCAGACTTCATTCTAATCGCTAAGAATCCAGGCAATGTTGTAAACACACAATTTAACAGATTGTATTAATTTTTTATCGTTTTTCTCTTTCTATCTTGTTTTTTAAATTTCCTAAAACGTACAAAAATGAATTCACCTGTCTCATTACTTCTTCATGTTTCTAATAATAGATTTGACGAGAATATATTTATTTTACTGTACATATTCAAAAACAATTTAAAACTGTGTGTGATTCTTTTTTATTTATTTAATGTTTTATTTTTTTAATTTTTAAAGTTTTAATTTTTTTAGGGTTTAGTATTATAAGTAAACACACTGAGTAGAATAGGTATCTCTCTTTTTTAGACAATATGTGTAGGTACACTGAAGTCACCTTTCTTTGGAAATGGGTTTCACAATAGTCAGTAGTCAATCTTCCTATTTAAACGTGCTAAAGGATCTGCCAAGTCGGACATTCAGTTATCAGTCCAACAGTTTGTGTAGCGGGATCTAGATTTCCGAAATAGGTTCACAAAACAGGCCAGATAAAATATCGTCTTGTAAAAAATAAATGCCATGCCACTGAATCCTTTTAAAAAAAAATAAATTCCGTGAGACTGAATCCTTTTTTCAAAAATAAATGCCATGCGACTGACTCACTGGAGGCACATACCTGAATCCCTAGACGCGCAAAACACATTGTAACATCATTTCATGTTAAACTGTAAAGACGAGAAACGAAAAATGACCTGAACTTGTGTGCTCTATCTAGGGCATCAAACGGACACCTTTCTTTATTAATATGAGTAAATATTTAACAACACACCGTGGTTAACAATAGTTTTTATTTTACAATTAGCAAAGTTTATAATGTTTCAAAAATACTGTTGCATTAGTAAGTGAATCGACTGTTGAAAATCACACAGAAGCATTAGTTGTTACTACAGGTAGCACATACGGTACTATAACTATTCAGTTGATGCCGACGTATTTTGAGCCAATACTTATTAATTTAAACTGCTAAAGTAAATCACAGATATTTATCTATGAAACATTTACTGTGTATATTAAAAAATAAAGTTACATTCATAAATAAAAATATGACGTGAAAACCCCTTAAATATTGTAGGTGTTAAACACTCGAGGTGAATAAAACACGTATAAAGAATTTCCTCCCCTCCTTATGACGTCACAGGCTCCCACGGTTTTTATCTCCTTCAATTTCTTCTTTCACTCGTCCCTGTCAGTCTCTACGGTCTTTGACCATAACCCTTATGAATATTAATAATATTCCTTACTGTTCCTAATAATGTTCTTGGATTCACCACCAACTGCTGTCCCCAGATGCAGAAATTATTAACATTGTTTGCACGTTTATCTACTAAAACTGAGTAAGCTATTGATTCCGGTTTCTGTGAACTAGTTGACAAATTTTTTAATAAAGTGTTTACAATTAATAATAAGAATATATATAATTCTGATAATCATGTAAATGTATGTAATCTAATAAATATAAGCTATTTAAAAATACATGTTTTGGAATGCTGAAAGTCGTATGTAACACTTCGCTAATATAAAAAGCTTATAAAACTTAATTTAGACAACTAATAACATCACTGTTGAGAGACCGAGATTCAAGCCTTCTACATATCAGTTTCACTGGCAAATATGGCCATTTCCTCTTGCAGAGACTTATATCAAGAATTGTCTGAGAATATGTATTGTAACGAATTGAGAACAGATGACGATTGCATTATTGCACAAACCTGTGAGTAAATTAAACAGTATACAAACCATCTCCGACTGATGAGATCTTAGACTGGTTTTTACCGGAGTCGGGAAAAGATCACTACGTTCTGCAAAAGCATTTGAAGCGCAAACTTACAATGTCAGTTATTTGACACTAGTTTGGTAATAGTTTACTACCATGCAACCAGCCATATTTTCGGAATGAGGAGAAAATTTAAATCTTAAAAAACTTACTTACAAATTCTAGGTAACACACAATCAATTAAAACGTAATATTTATAAAATCGTTGTTATTCTCACATCATATGCTCGTCTAGTAACAGGTATGATGTATGATGCTTGTTTTATGATGTTTAGATATGATAGATTCATAAAACGGAAAAATTAGGCACTGGTAAAAAATGAAATTTTTGAAAGTAAAACGGTTTTAAACTAAAATTTAAAGATAAGAGCCGCAAGTTATTAATTTAACCGGTTGGATTGTGTACAATGAAACTATGTACAATGTACGGGAAAAACCAACAAAAAGCAATTAAGAAATCTATAAAGTCATAATATCAAAGAAGAAGGTAAAAATGAAGTGATATTAGCCACATGATTAAAAAAAAAATACTTAAAATGATCATAGAGGAAAATAAAAACGACATAAGCTAAACAATAATACTGTACGTTTATAAATAACATAATGTGTGAGATGGCCGTAGGTTAAACAAAGCTTTACGTTGTGTTACCACGGACAGATGAAAGCATCGTCAGGCGTGACTAAACTCTAATCTGTCCTCTGGCATTTACCGACCGACACTTCATATCCTCGTAAACTATACAAAGCAGTGAATTCAATTTGCTTTCCCTCGTCGATACAAACCTCACGATATGCATAGGTTTGTGATTCTTTTCTTTATCGTTTATTGTGATTTTTTGTTACAGACGTTTTACAAAATTAACTTCCTTACACACCGGTCAACAAACAAATTATTTTTTGTGGGTAAACAATTTTTAGCTGACAAATGAACCTGTAAAAGAGTATACACTTTATATAAAAATGTACTAACTTTTAAATGTCTCGTAAGAATATTGTTACGACGGCCACACCGATCGTCGTGTTGTTCAGTGGAAACAGAATAACTGACACCGATGAAGTAGCTAATTACAAAATTTAATTAGACACAAACAGCAGTCATAAATCAACAAAGAACTCTTACAGAGTAATTCAAGTTGAATTAGTCCAACACGCAATAATAAATTTCACCTTATTACAGTTCCGCACTACTGTACATAACACAATGATCACTTCGCTATAATATTCGATCAGCACTTGAATATCGCCAGGTCTAAACTAAAACTGGGCCGCTCGAGTCTAGTACAGTATTTATACCTCCGTTGCCTTGCATTATAGTCAGACAGCGAGCTTGGGTGCCGGTAGAGTAGTTGACTAACGTCTGAAAGGGGCAGAACGTTGCGCAACTGTGCCGCGCGGAATAATCTCCAAATGACTGGAACAGCCTCGTGCCCCGCCCCGTATGGTCAGAATCGCGTACGCACTCACCGATGTTGTACTATATCGTAGTAGATTTCATCATCTTAACAATAAGTAGAGTATAGTTTCCGCTCAATTCTGAATGAAGTTCAATCAGTATAGAAATTTGAATACAGTACTTTAATAGAAATATTCTTCTTTTCTTCTTAGGAATAAAACTAAAGAATAAAAAAGAAAGCACAAGGTGTAACTGAACGTACCTTAGTAACACAAAATAAATCTAATTTTGTGGTAAAATAAGAATAAAAATAAAGTGTAAATACTTACTGATAAAATAAATCTAATCGCTTGTACTAACGATCTACATATAGGCCTAATCTTATATTTTTAATTTACTATTAAATTTACGTTTACGTTTTAAAAATGTAGTTTAACAAAATATCTCAAAAAACGTAGACCAAGGCGAAGTTCTAATTAAAGCACTGTTTAAAGTTCCTCTCAAAAAAATGTCATTTAAAGTCTGATTGGACATACGTAAAACATTAAGCTTTGTGGACCGGGGCCTTTGGAACACAGACGGTTTTATGAGCGTGGGTAGTTAGACTGGTGTAAGTGAAGAGAAATGGTAAGGAATTAAAAGGCTTTGACGTTCTCACAAGCCATGATGCTAGGTAATTAATATCACATGATTACGACATGTGATATTAATTACCTAGGTAATAAGATGTGGTATCTTATAATAGCCAGTGCTACGACAGTTATGTAACGCTCTCGAAAAATCGGCAGATGCAGTTATGTAAACGTTCTACACGTCTCTCGGCCACCCGAGCAGGTGCAGTGTCTCTGTCAAGGCCGTGCACTTAGGTGCCTTCCAGACTGTTCGAGTACACTTAACTATGCAAATTATGCTGGCACGCCGCCAAAAGAATGGAAAATTATATGCGGTTTAAGTGATTGATGCGGATTATTGTGGAAAGTGATTATTGTGTTATAATTCGTGAAAACTCTAATAGTTCGTGTAAACAAATTAGAGTTTACTGTATGAGAGAACATTGTTAATTTCACACTGTTATTTGTGACTAATTAAAGCTGGCAATTAATTACTTCATTGGTGTCTGTTAATTGTTTCCGTAAGACCGTGTTATCATTATACAGTACTACTAAAATTCATATAGACAGTGGTTTTAAAGCTTAAACAATTTTACAAGTTTAAAAACACGTACATCCCAAACAATTTAGCTGGATGATTGATTAATAAATTTGGAATATATCATTTATGTAGGCTAAGTGTTAGTGATTAATTATTCTATCGTTAGACAAAATAGTGTTATTCATTCTACGCAGCTGTGAATTTAAGTATTATTTGTTTATTCACTACGATGTATTTTTGTATAAAATTCCTTTCCTTTTCAGTAAAAACTGTACTCTCAGTCAAACTGTTAACAGCGTTTGTCATTTCAACTTTGTTGTAAGGCACTGTTAGTTAGTTTGAACTGGATAAAGCTTTTAGATGGATCCACCATTATCATCAAGTCCTAAACGATAAGCCGAACTTAACGATTTTGAGTGAGACCTTGAAATCATCCAGTTGTAATAGGTACCTGGCTGCATCAGGCGAGGAAGTTAATCGGGGCCTGAGCGTAGTGGTAGCTTATTGTCCCTTCGCTGCCTACGGTAGAGAAAATATAATCTACATTTTATTGGCACTAACCACTGAATGTCGTAAAAAGGAAATAAAATTAGGCAATTGGAGAATAAAATCTACACTTACAATGTACAAAATAATATACGTCCGAGGTATATTACACTTACAACACACATTTATACTTGTACAACCACGAATCGCCTTCCTATCGTAGTTATGGATGTAGGCGTGAGAGTACTTCTTCATGTAACGCGTCAGACATGCATTTTAACCGCCTGTCTCAACGCGCGAGTCTGACGAGAATATTGTAATTCCTTTAAACTTGTCAGACACTAAGCTGGCCAACCGTCCTCCATAGCTGTTCCGTCGGTTTCGACAATACAACTTATGACGTCATATTGAGTAGAAGATGCTACTACGAAGATGAGGTACTGATGACAAAGCTTGATCGCCTGATTACAAACGTATTGGACTTAAACCTGCCGGTGCATTAGGCCAACTTATTACATTGTAAGCATTAACGAAAAGCTCACTCTTATTTTTTCTACCAATCAAAAGAACTGGAGTGGCAAAACTTTATAGCTTTATAAAACAACTAATTTTCCTAACTGAGCCTAGGAAATGACAACGAACCTAAAATATATTTTTAAACATGCCGCTCAAGCTTTAAATAAGTAAAAGCTCCGTTTTCGCTAAATTCGTTTACAAGCATAATTTTTATTAATTTGACATTAAGTTATAACAACAAGCTTACATATTAAAGTTATAATTCGAGTTTCTAATCTACCACAGTTCCATAAATTGTCGTAACATTATGTTTCCGTAACACGCTACAGAGCTACGAAGAATAGTCTGTAATATTTTATGTCCCAGTTGGCTAAACAAACAGACTCTTAGAAGCGGTAAGGACGCAGTGGTGTGTATTATAATTTTTCCGGCTCATTAAATAAATATATACGTATTAGAGTAAATCAGACGCCCCAGAGAATTTTATGTTCCAGCACACTCACATTTAAATACATGAAATAATAAAATGAAAAAACACGGCAAAAGCGATATAGAGTTATACTTAGAGTTGAGCTACAGACTTCACACTTTTTCCTTCTTGTCCTATGTTTGATACGTACATTAAAGTCTCTTTACCATCGTTTTAATGTGTCGTTTGTCGATTGTCGTTAGACTATAATTCAACATTTGAGTTGCAGTAAGCGTTTGACATGTGGGCGGAAAAGCAGATATATTTTGTAGTTTTATAACCTGAGTATAACAAATTAAGGTAACTAGTGGTCGTGCGTTTGACTTGATCATACAATCTGCATACGGAAACACCCCCTTCCACAATGCGTACGCAACCCTGTAAGAGACCTTATTATGGCTTTACCTAAACTTCCTTATTACACCAATAAATTACGTGTAAATGGAGTACGCACTTTCCTTTGACTTCCACAAGTTCCCGTCCCTTTTCCTCTTGTGAAAGGTAATTAATAACAACACGTGCTTTTTGGCTTTCCCACATCTACATGTGATTTAATCCTCGAGAATGTAATAAATTTATCTACAGATTTTGTGGAGTTGTGATCTTTTTATAGCTGTTTATTTTAAAACATATGATAACGTGATTCATGATGATCTTATAGCCACCCTTTCGCCTTCTTCTGACTAATAGCATACCTGTGGGAATAGTGAGCAACTTCACCCCACTTTTCCCAGATTGGCGTTCGTTTTGGCCTCGTCAACTACCTTTTCCCAAAACTGTCCCCTATCATACCTTGATTCTCCCTTGATTCATATCAAAACTGTCTCCCTTGATTCACCTTCTCTTTTATAACCTTCAAGTCTCCATATTATTTGCACATCGTTTTTTTATTTTTAGTGTCTTTCTCTGCACCTTCCATTTTACAATTTCTTAAAATGCCATTTCTTTTACTTTTGTGTTCACGTTCCCAAACAAAATTTTGCGCATCAGTATATCTCAATTCTTTTTCTTTATTATCCTGATTCTTCAATTTCTTGATTTGTGAGCTTTCCTCATACTTCTTACTTCCTTTATCTCAGACCATATACTGTTGTTACTTTTCTCCTCTCAAATAATCTGAAATTCTCTTCATTCTCATGTGCGAAATACGTCCTCTCCAACACAATTTTATGCACCTTATCAAATTTTTAAATTTCAATAGGCTTTCCAGTCAGCTTGTATTCTGTGCGTATTTTCAAGGTACCCAATACTTTTTCTTTCAACTCTCTTCCCATGTTAGAGCTATAGTCGTACTGTGTTAATAGGTCTACTCTCTTTGTACAAGCAGTTGACAAAAATTTACGTCACCTATGATCGACGATAAAAAATTATTAACGATTACACGTGTTTCTTTTTTATATGTATGCACAGGCCGCCTAACAAGTTCCTCGAACTTACTGTTTACAACTAGGTAAAACGATTTAAAGACATGTTATTAGATATTATTGTCAAAATTGGTTTCCTAAACCTTTAGATTCATTATCAGGCCTACACCTTCTTATAGTATACTTTGTGTTTACGTTCCAGTGAGTATATATACAGATTCATCGAAGCTATACACCTACATAAGAGAAATCATTAATAATACGTTTTACCTGTAAAGCAGGTGATTAAACGACAACATTCTTATAAGAAAGAGTTCTTCGTTCAATTCCGAAAGTCTACAAAAAATTACTACTGAATACAATCAAGCAGATATTTTCCAGAATTTCATTCACATGCGACAATCCCATAACATTTTGTCACAATTTTGCTGTAAAGAAAATACTGATACAGCGACGTACGTTGAATAACGTGAATAATTGTAACCTAACGTTGGTACAGATCTGTCAACAGATATTGGCCAACAGCGGAACTTCCAGCGTCATCAATTAGTATGTTCAAGCGTATGCAACTGTAGAAACATAGAGTACACAAGATTAGTGTCGGCTCTACTACCGCGCAGTTGTTCATGTTCACCATTCCTCGTAAATGCAGAACTGCTGCCGTTAGTAAGTCACATAAGTCAAGCTTTACAAATCGTTTTTACAGCGACTACAGCGGTATTGATGCAGTCCTAAGTAATTCAGTGCAAGTTTTTGTAATTTTAATTCCTATTTGATTATTGCCTTTTTTGTTATTAATTATGGACTTCTTTGTTACTGTATTTAGCAAATCTTACTATATAAATAAAAATGGGTTAGACACTCGCTCTGTCTCTGAGGGGGGGGGGGATCTGTCTTCTGTGCATAAACAAACAGTTACGTGCTATAAAAAATAAAACAACGTGGCTTAAGCGAGAAACGGAACTTATATTAAACTTAAAAACACAAAAGCATTGTGGGCGAAGTTGTCTCTAGTATTCTCAATTCTTTCATCTGCTATCATTATTTAAAAATTCAACATTTGAAATAACGTGATAAATTTATTATCCACTGTATCCAAACACTGTACTTTGTACTAACTACTAATTGACTTTTTTTAGCCAACCAACAGTGTGGATGACAAAACTTGTTTTCAATTCATAATATACGATTGAAATTTCTATTAGTGTATATGTAACTCATATTTAATAACCCATAAAATAATTTATTTAACTAGCTTCTGTAAAAAATAAATGCCATTAATAAGCCCGCCACTTATCTTCTATCCTTATTTAAAAATTCAACATTTGAAATAAATAAACAAACCAGCTTTTTTAACGCACTAACACTGGATATATCCTGTAAAATTAATTCTCTTGTCAGGGTCCTAGCGCAATAATTTTTGCAGTACTTAAGGTAAACATTATATATAAATACACCATTGTAGGCCTCCATTAGTTCTGTAGTAGTTTTAATTTTTTTGCATTTTTCGTTGATTTACAGCAAAGCGAAATGTGTCTTTAAGCAACTGTACAGTGAAATGAGTCCGTTTTTTCGCTCTTCAAACGCAATCATCGAATTTGTCCAAAAAAGGAAATGATGAAGAAACGTTCTCTACGGAGGAGCTGTTTATAGTATTGTGTTCTAAGCATTGTGTCAAATTTTCTTTCTTTTGTGCTTAATTTGTTAAAAGTTACTATATGTTTGCAAACGTCTGCTAATTTTGCAACGGCTATATTTTGTCAATCTAAATGACAAACGATTATACTAATATTTATAAGTACATTAAAAATGTAGTAAGTATACCTATTTAATTTATATAAATTTTAATTATAAATTTAAACTGCATAAATACTTTTAATTATTGTCGGTGACTTAAACAGTAAAGTGGGTAAAAGAGGTGAGATATATAAAAGAGTAGGCCTAATAGGAATATATGGAGAAGAAATGAGAAACAATAACGGTAGGAGAATGTTGGATTTCTGCTTATTACATGATCTTATTGTGACGAACACTTTTTATCAGCACAGAGATATACATAAGTTCACAAGGGAACAACCAAATAGGGGCGAGAAGTCGATAATTGACTATATACTAGTTGAAAGGACCAACAGGAAAATGATAATGGACACTAGAGTCTGGAAAGGTGCTGAAATATATAGCGACCATTATTTAATAATCACCAAATATAAAGAACAGTTAGATAAAAAACAGATAAACAATGGAGAAGGAAGAATAGAATATAAATCTATCAGATCGTATAAACTGAAAAGTAGAGATGTAAGTAATAGTTTTAAAGATGTGATCGAGGAAAAATTACAAAAGGTAAGAGACAATATAAGGCATGCTAATATACACCAAGGCAAGAATACACCAAGAATAATGAAAGATATAATTATCTTTCCACAGCTGTGGAGGTTTGTGGTGTTACTAGAATGAATAATAACAGACGGTATGGTGGACTGATGAAATAAAGGAGCAGATTAAAAGGAAGAAAAGTGAACGGAAAAAGTATACAGCTAATAGAACTGTGGATAACTATGAAGCATATAAGCAACAAAGAAAAATTGTTAAGGAATTAGTTAGAAAAGCGAAAGAGAGTGCATGGAAAGATTTTGGGGAAAAATTGGAAAGATCAAAAGCTTTTCTTCAGAATATTGAAATCTTTTAGAAAAGAAAAAACTGAGAATGATATATGTATATATAATGCTAATGGGAACATACTGACAGAAAGAAACGATATAATGAATAGATGGAAAGAATACTTTCAAGGATTACTAGGTGGTAAGGAAATCAACAAAGATGATCATAAAGTCAATATTAATGTAGAAGAAGAGAAGAAGAAGATAGAGAGGATGGTGAAGTTGCAGAAGAAGAAAAAATAACGATTCATGAATTAGAAGTAGTGATTAAAAGACTTAAAAGCGGGAGATCACCTGGAACAGATAAAACTACAGCAGAAATGATAAAGAATATGGGGAAAAGGGGAAAGAAATACTTTTAGAAATTATCAATAAAGCGTGGATAAGTGTAGACATACCAAGAGAATAGGATGAAGCATTGATAGTTCCTATTTTTAAGAAAGGTAACGCAAGATATTGTAATAATTATAGGGGTATCAATCTGTTAAATACAATTGTAAAGGTTTATGAGCACATAATTAATAATAAATTGGTCCCAATTTTAGAAAATAATTTGGAGGAATCGCAGAGTGGCTTTAGATCAGGGAGAAGTGTGCAGGATCACATATTTACTCTGCAACAGATAGCTGAGAAGTCGATACAACAAGATAAATTGGTATGTTTGGCTTTTATTGATCTTGAGAAGGCTTTCGATAGTGTGCTTAGGACAAAAATATGGGAAAGTTTAAAAATAGAGTAATAAGGAGTAAAATAATTAAGGTAATACAGAGGTTATATAAAAATAATGTAAATTAAGTAATTGTTGTAAAAATATGAGGTCGTTAGGATTTACAACAATTTATGGATTAAGACAAGAAGGTGGACTAAGTCCGACATTATTAAGAAGTGCTCACTGAAGGTTAAGAAAATGCATGTTGGATACAGGAATTTGCGAAGTATAGAAGTAGCAGAAGGGGCTTTTGCGGATGATGTAGTGCTAATGGCTACAAGTGAAAGGGCGTTACAGGGTAATTTGAATATATGGAATGAAGTTCTCCAGAAAAAAGGGATGAAAATAAATAAGACCAAAACAAAGGTAATGGTAATGGGGGAGAAAATAATAAATATAGAGATTAGAGGAGTGAAGATAGAACAAGTCAAGCAATTTAAATATCTAGGGGTTATATAAATAGTAATGGAAATCAGGAAGCCGCATTAAATGAAAGAATTGATAAGGCAATAAAAGTATACTGTGCATTAAACAGTAGATTTATAAATAAGAAGGAAATATCAAGAAAAACAAAAATGAGTATGTATAAAACAGTATACAGACCGGTTTTAACATACGGCTGTGAGACGTGGGTGCTATCCAAAAGCCAAAAAAGTAAAATCCAGGCGGCAGAAATGAAATATCTTAGGAGAGTAGTAGGAGTAGCAAGGAAGAATAGAGTCAGGAATACACAAATAAGAGAGGATTTAGAAATGATATCGATTCTGGATTTTATTGAACAGAGACAACTATGCTGGTGGGGACACATGCAGAGAATGGATAGTGATAGAATGGTAAAAAAGGTTTGGGAGGCAAAATCGGGGGGGGGGGGGAGAAAGAAGAGAGGAAGACCGCGACTGACTTGAGACGGAATGATGGGAAACATTTTGAGAGAAAGAAGCTTGGGCTGGAGTGAAGCGAAGATATTGTCAATGGACAGAGTACGATGGAAAAAATTTGTATATAGAGTGTAGTTGATGTAACCCGACACCAATATGGTATAAGGGTATGTTGATAATAAATAAATAAATATACTGTTAATGACTTTGAAAAAAAAACGTAACTGTTTCTGTTAAATCTAACAAAATTTGAGGTCAACTCTCTACGTAAACTGGACAACACAGGCGTTGGCAGAAAAATGTTTTGGGGAGATTAAAACACCTGAAATTTCCCATTCCCCTAAATAACCCGTAATGTTCTGTTTTTATTGTATTTTATTTATAGGAAAAACAATTAATTTTACATATCTAGAAAAATGCACTACTTAGATTATGGTTTTCCAAGACATAATAATACTAATCCCTCCCACTTTTTGTCGAAACGCATACAATTAAATGCTGTGTAGACACACGGTGACCAACATATCGTTGAACAAAAATCTAGAAGCATTTATATTAAAATTTGCTATTTTATTCATATTTAAAGTTTTATAAAACCTTAAACATAAAGTAATAAAATTGTTTATACGTCATTATTCCGCTAATAAGTAATGAGAAGGATACGCTTGGGAGCGAGTCTTTTATGAGGAAGTAGAATTGTTAAATTAGTACTATTTGTTTCTTTTTAATACAAAGCGCTGTTTAAACACAGCATAACATTATATGTAATCTACTCATCCGTAGGATTTCTGCAATCGGATTTGATTTTACTGTAAATCATCTATATGGACTTGCAATTTAATTTAAAACTAATCAAAGAAACTCACCTTACAAAGTATATGAACCGCTAATACTTACAAACCGCTTTGATGAAGTTTATTAAAATCAGTAATTAGTTCCTTTGAAAAATGACAAAAACTGTTTCTACCATGTTTAGCGGAATTATATTGTTACGAGCGTCGCACCGATCGACAGTGGAAACACAATAATTTACACCAGATAAATTCGATATTTACAATTACAATTACAGTATAAATGAATAAAAATACTCTTGTATTCAGTAGTTCGTTAAGCTTACGATTGCCCAACACACAGTAATGCTACGCACAGTAAATGTTGCCAATTATTAATGCACAGTAACAAGTTAGATTGTGTACGAATTAAAAATATGGGGTTCACCTGTCCCGAATGTAAGACCTCCAGCCTAGGGTACAGGCTAATAGCACAGTGTTTGAAGAAGGTGGCGTGTTTTAATCCAATGGTCGTTAAGGCAAAAGTCTTAAAGTGAGACAGCCGTATAAATCTGCAGTGAAAATCAATGTGCACAGTGGATTTCCTGATTTCCGTTACTCATCTAGTTTGCTTTGTGATTTTTCTTCCAAAACAATGGAAATTCCACTACATCTTGGAACGGTGCTGTCTCACCTTCATTGGGTAGATTTTCATATCTGTATTGAAACCGATTTTCAATCAAAGTCAAATAACGTAACCAAATTTTTCTGTTCCACACAGGAACCAACTAGTAAACAAAGGTACTCGCAGTAACATAATGTATTAACGGACATTTCAGGTACAATACGAACATTTTGGAAGAATAAAGGATATCAACTGAATTAAGAGATTTAAGTCCCATACCAGACGGGAAAGAAGAAGGATAGAAAAATTTTCAGGATTGTTAAACGAAGGAAGATGACGAAGGTGTGGAAAGGAAACAACTGGAAGAGCTCCCGTTAAAGCAGGCTTCGACGAAGGGTATGAAGAAAATAAATGAGTAAACGCCACTTGCGTTTTACACCAGAATACGTTTCTCTTCCTTTACTTATAACTTATATAGATAGTAAGAAGAACAGAGCTTCTTCTTTGAACTTCATAAAATAAATATTCCTAATCATAGTGCAAATACAGTACATCAATTGATACAGTTTTAAAGGGATATTATTTTCCTAAATAGGATGTAAAGATATTTGTGAGTAAAAATAAGCTTAGAAACCGCTTGTTTTGTGTATTATCATGTGCCTCGCGTACATAATAATAATAATAGCAGTACTAGTACAATTAGTAGTAGTAGTAGTAACAGTAGTAGTAATATAGTAGAGGTTTTTATGAGGGCAGGTGGAAACGTTTGCTGTACAAATGTCAGGAAGGGTGCACACTTCCGGAGTCTGTGAGTTTGCGTATTGTACCCGACCTACTAAAAAAAACACCTCCTTTTCCTCTACTAGGACACTAACCTTGAACTGTTTGACACATTACGTAACGCTAGGCCTATTTTATTTTTCTGTCCTAGGGCTCACATCTGACTTTTTATTCTTCTTCTGTATTGTATTGCCCCAGTGTATCTCTTGTATTTGCCCGAAGAATCTCTTCTGCGAAATGGACCACACAGATCTACGTGTCCTCCCCTCAAGCATCGCTTCAACGACGTTATCCGGTGAGGTCTCCTGCCTAATAGCATCTTGCAACCATCTTACATGTTGCCCCCGTCTGTTGCAAACGAAGAATGTAGTAGTGGTAGTAGTAGTAGTAGTAGCAGTAGTAGTAGTAGTAGTAGTAGTAGTAGTATAGTACCAGTAGCAGTAGTAGTAGTAGATTATATTACAAGAGAACCGAATGAATACAAGCAAGCATCATACGGAAAGAATCTGGAATCTTGTATGGACCTTGTACTGCTCTGTTATTTTGGCAAAATAAAGAAATAAGTTCTTGATAATAATACAGATTACAATAATAGTTACAGCGACAATACTACGGATTGATGACGATAACAGCTATAATAATAACAATGGCGAAGATGATGATGGTGATTATTATTATTATTATTATTATTACTATTATTATTGTCATTATTATTATTACCGTTGGTATTATTTTTACTACGACAATATATGCTAAAATAAATACGTAACTAGCATTTTAATTGTTCAACAGGTTGCATAAACGGTAACTGAGAATACTTATTTTCATTAAACGTAAGTTACGAGGTCATGAGATTCCTATTTGATGCTTGAATTCAAACGAAAGTAAATGAGCCGTAACAAATTCGAAAATGTTAATACAAACAACAACATTATAATAGAATTACAAAGGGGCTTTATATTTTTACGTAGTTTCCTTGTAAATAGTGTGCAATGTAATTTACAAATAACAGAATTCAAATAGTTTCCATGAATAAATCCACTTTTAAAACGCGATTCTCTGCGAAACGGAATGTATAAATAACGAGTTGTAACGGCTTTGTTTTCTGATAACTCGTGAATATTTTACACATTAACATAATACAGGTACGCGTCAGTCTCGCGTCTTTCCCGGGGGGGGGGGGGCAGCAAGAACAGCACAGCACGACAAACTGTCTACACGTTGGGGTGCAACTGTGTCACAACTAACCAACTCCAACAATAACACTGGCGCCACACAGCGTGTATCAAATGACTAACCATCATTTTGACACTGTTGTTATGATGCAAAAAAACTTACGTCTCTAAATAAAATTGGTGGGATAACAAAATTATTTGTATTGGATGTTCATTTTTTACATATAATTATAAAAAATAATTCTTCCCACAATTGTTCAAGCTGAGACTTTTATATATAATATTACATTATGCATGTTAAAAGGAACATCATGTATTAATATGGTACTTTATATTAAGTAAAAGGCATCCAGTACTTCAGAAGTGAGATTACTACAATGTAAATACAATATCCAGGTATATCACGGCCCTAGGATAATATAAGGCAGCTGAAACCTAATATTGGCCATACTATCTTTGCTGTATGCGGTACGTGTCTACCCTGACGGGATACCTTCCCCCTCACTCCTAAGCTATTAAGACACGGATTATTATTATTATTATTATTGTTGTTGTTGTTGTTGTTGTTGTTGTTGTTGTTGTTGTTGTTGTTGTTGATGATACGTAATACGGAACATTCTACAAGTACCTCGGCTATCCCAGCAGAGCCCAGCTGTAATGTGTGTGTGCGTACATGTTGCTGCTACTTTGAGACACTTATCATGCGTAACAACAGTCGAGGGTATTCCAGACCGTACCGTCGGCCCACTGTGTTCAAGGCCAGACAGTTGCACGGTTTTTAGTGGATTCTAGAGCGTCTGCAATACGCAGTTAGCTAGACACGTCATCCATAAAGTGGCCGATTATTCTGGCATTTCAACGGGGTATAAATATAAGCATCCAGCGACGGACGGTCAGTTTACTTCGGGCGATTACTTAGTACGTTTAAGTGGGTATTAGTGAAAAGTGAGTATTGTGCGAGACTCTTTTAGTTGACATTATTATTGCGTGTGTACAAACTTATTTAAATTATTGTACAAGTATAATCTTGTTGATTAACATGTTGATTACATACTGTTAATTGCGATAATTAATTATTGCTGTCTTGTATTTTGCTTTCCACTGTACCATACGACGATCAGTGAGACCGTCGTAACATTATTATTATTATTAGAAGTAGTAGTAGTAGTAGTAGTAGTAGTAGTAGTAGTAGTAGTAGGAGCAGCAGCAGCAGCAGTAGTAGTAGCAGCAGCAGCAGCAGCAGTAGTAGTAGTAGTAGTAGTAGTAGTAGTAGTAGTAGTAGTAGTAGTAGTAGTAGTAGTAGTAGTAGTAGTAAACCATGTAGACATTACTGCCACAATCGGCCCTTTTCGTGTCTGACGGAGCATACATGCTGTTTCCAGTAAATCTCACTTACTGATAACATAACGGTTATACTCCCATGCAACATCCATCACTAGGTGCCCGTTAAACTCCTACAGCTGAAACATGATTCTGTTGGCTTCTGCAGGACATATTCTACATATTCTAATGTAAAGTAGATACAAATATCCTGCACACCATTGCCTGAATTGTTCAGAATCTCATAAATTTCCTCGGTATCTAATGAAGAACACGGTTAATGAATCTATAACTGTTATAGTTTTGTGTGAGGTGTGTGTGTCTGTGTGTTGTGCTTGAGAAAAAGACGCTTTTATTGTGGCATTAGGGTGGAAGGCGAGCATAATGTAAGAAATGAAATTTATTTTATACGTTGAAAGGGAACGCCTCTCTACCACAAACAAATAATAATATCGATAGAGCTAAGAAAATCTAAGGATGGTGAGCGACAAAAATAAAGTTTGGTCGGTAGCACAA